>CM040439.1:57358119-58094427 GCA_022702705.1 Papilionanthe hookeriana x Papilionanthe teres | reverse complement strand
AAGCCACATTGCTTTCGACCAAAATTGACTTTTTGGTCAAAAGTTGACCTATGTTGGTCATCGGGTGGTCATTAAGTCGAAAATTGAATTATTTCGGCCAGTGTTGGTCATTTGGTCAGAAGTTGACCTGTTGGGTCGATGGGTTTTTCATTGGGTCGGAGGATTGATCATTTTGAGCCAGAAGTTGACTTTTTTGGTCGAGAGATTGAACTTATTTGGTCAATAATTGGTCTATTAATTCAAAAATTGATTATTTCGACCAAAGTCGACTTTGGTCGACAAGTCGAATTAATTAAGGCGATAAGTTGGTCGGTGGTCGAGGATCGATCTTTTTGACCAAAGCTGAAAGTTGAACTTTTTGTCAAAGATTGGCCTATTGGGACGAATTGGTCATTAGGGTCAAAAATTGACTATTTTGACTAAAATTCGATTTTTTTGGTCGAAAAGTTGACCTTTTGGGTCAATGGGTTGGTCATTGGGTCAAGGATTGACTCATTTTTTACCAAAGTTGACTTTTTGGTCAAAAGTTGACCTATTGGATCAATAAGTTAGTCATTAGGTCAAGGATTGACCATTTTGACCAAAGTTGACTTTTTTGTCAGAGATTGACTTATTGGGTCAAAAATTGGTCATTAGGTTAAAAATTGATTATTTTGACCAAATTAAATTTTTAGTTAAAAGTTGGCCAATTGGGTCAATGGGGTGGTTACTAGGTCAGAAATTGACAATTTTGACCAAAGTTGACTTTTTCGCCAAAAGTTGACCTATTTGGTCAATGAGTTGGTGATTGGGTCAAGAATTGATTATTTTAACTGAAGGTGACATTTTGGTCAAAATTTGATTTATTGGGTCAATGGGTTGGTCATTGGGTCAAAAATTGACCATTTTGACCAAAGTTGACTTTTTTGTCAAAAGTTGACATATTTGGTCAATGGGTTGGTCAATGGGTCAAGGATAGACCATTTTGACCAAAGTTGTCTTTTTGGTCAAAAGTTAACCTATTTAGGTCAATGATGGGTTACTATGTAAAAAAATTGACAATTTTGTTAAAAATTGACTTTTTGGTCAAAAGTTTACCTATTGGGTAAATGTGTTGGTCATTGGGTCAATGATTAGCTAGTTGGGCTAAGGTTAACTTTTTAAAGTTGATAAATTGGGTTAATAGGTTGGTCATTGGATCAAGGATTGACCATTTTCACCAAAGTTGACATTTAGATCATTGTGTCAGATATTGACCATTTTGACCAAATTTGACTTTTTTGTCAAAAATTAACCTTTTGGGTCAATGAGGTGGTCATTTTGTCAAAATTGATAATTTTGACCAAAATTGACTTTTTGGTCAAAAGTTGTCTTTTTGGGTCAATGAGTGGGTCATTTGGTCAAGGATTGACCATTTTGACCAAAGTTAACTTTTTGGTCAAAAGTTGACCTATTGGGTCGATGGGTTGGTCATTAGGTCAAGGATTGACCATTTTGACCAAAGTAAACTTTTTGGTCAAAAGTTGACCTATTGGTTCAATAATTAGTGATTAAGTCAAAAATTTACTATTTTGACCAAAATTGACTTTTTGGACAAAAGTCGATATATTGGGACAGTGGGTTGGTCATTCAGTCAAGGATTGGCAATTTTGACCAAAGTTGACTTTTTGGTCAAAAGTTGACCTATTGAGTCAATGGGTTGGTCATCGAGTCAAGGATGGACCATTTTGACCAAAGTTGACTTCTTGGTCATAGATTGACTTATTGGGTTAATAATTGGTCATTAGGTCAAAAATTGACTTTTTTGACCAAAATTAAATTTTTGGTCAAAAGTTGACCCATTGGGTCAACGTGGTGGTCATTGGGTCAGAAATTGATCATTTTGATCAAAGTTGTCTTTTTGTCAAAAGTTGACTTATTTGGTCAATGAGTTGGTAATTGGGTCGAGAATTGACCATTTTGACCGAAGATGACTTCTTAGTCAACATTTGATCTATTTGGTCAATGAATTGGTCATTGGGTCAAAAATTTATAATTTTGACCAAAGTTATCTTTTTGGTCAAAAGTTGACCTATTGGTTCAATGGGTGGTCATTAGGTCAAAAATTGACTATTTTGACCAAAATTGACGTTTTGGTCAAAAGTTGACCTATTGGGTCAATGGGCTTGCCAATGGGTTTATCATTGGGTCAAGGAATGACCATTTTGACCAAAGTTGACATTTTGGTCTGAGATTGACTTATTGGGTCAATAATTTATCATTAATTCAAAAATTGACTATTTTGAATAAAATTGACTTTTTGGTCAGAAGTTGACCTATTTGGCCAATGGGTTGGCCATTAGGTCAAGGTTTGATCATTTTGACCAAAATTAACTTTTTGGTCAAAAGTTGACCTATTGGGTCAATAGGTTGGTCATTGGGTCAAGAATTGACCATTTCGACCAAAGTTGAATTTTTCTTCAGAGATTAGCTTAGTGGGTCAATAATTGGTCATTAGGTCAAAAATTGACTATTTTGATCAAAATTGATTTTTTGGTCAAAAGTTGATCTTTTGGGTTAATGGGTTGGTCATTGGGTCAAGGATTGACCATTTTGACCAAAGTTGTCTTTTTGGTCTAATGTTGACCTATTTAGGTCAATGAGGCAGTCACTATGTCGAAAATTAACAATTTTGATCAAAACTAACTTTTTGGTCTAAAGTTGACCGATTAGGTCAACGGGTTGGTCATTGGGTCAAGGATTGACCATTTTGACCAAAGTTGACTTTTTGGTCTGAGACTGACTTATTGGGTAAATAATTGGTCATTTTGTGAAAAATTCACAATTTTGACCAAGATTGATTTTTTGGTTAAAAGTTGACTCATTGGGTCAATGAGGTGGTCATTGGGTCAGAAATTGACCATTTTTACCAAAGTTGACGTTTTGGTCAAAAGTTGACATATTGGGTCAATTAGGTGGTCATTAGGAAAAAAAATGATTTTATTGATCAAAAATGATTTCAAAAATTAACTATTTTGACCAAAATTGACTTTTTGGTTAAAAGTTGACCTTTTAGGCCAATGGGTTGGTCATTGGGTCAAGGATTGATCATTTTGATCAAAGTCGACTTTTTGGTCGAGATCGTTTACTGTGCCACGCTGGTCTTTAGATCAAAAATCGATTATTTCGACACATCGACTTTTTGTCAAAAGTCGATCTATTTGGTCAATGTGTCGGTCATTGAGTGAAGGATTGATTTTTTTTACCAAAGTTGACTTTTTGGTCAAAACTTGACCTATTAGGTCAATAAGTTGGTCATTGGGTCAAGCGTTACCATTTTGACCAAAGTTGACTTTTTGGTCAGAGATTGAATTTTTGGGTCAATAAAATGTCATTAGGTCAAAAATTAACTATTTTGACAAAAATTGATTATGTTGACAAAAATTGATTATTTTGACAAAAATTTAATTTTTTGACAAAAGTTAACCCATTAGGTTAACAGGGAGGTCATTGGGTCAAAAATTGACCATCATGACCAATGTTGACTATATGGTCAAAAGTTGACGTTTTAGGTCAATGAGTTGGTGATTGAGTCATGAATTGACCATTTTGACCAAAGATAACTTTTTTGGTTAAAAATTAACATATTGGGTCAATGGGTTGGTCATTGGGTCAAAAACTGACAATTTTACCAAAGTTGATTTTTTGGTCAAAAGTTGACTAATTGGATCAATGAGTGGTCATTAGGTCAAAACTTGACTATTTTGATCAAAATTATCTTTTTGGTCAAAAGTTGACCTATTCGGTCAATGAGTTTGTCATTGGGTCAAGGATTGATGATTTTGAGCGAAGTTGACTTTTTGACTTTTTTGGTCAATAATTGGTCATAAATTTAAAAATTGACTATTTTGACCGAAATTGACTTTTTGGTCAAAATTTGACCTATTAGGCCAATGGGATGGTCATTAGATCAATGATTGATCATTTTGATCAAAGTTGACTTTTCGTTCAAAAGTTGACCTATAAGGTCAATGGGTTGGTCATTGGGTCAAGGATTGACCATTTTGACCAAAGTTGACTTTTTGGTAAGAGATTGGCATACTGGGTCAATAATTGGTCCTTAGGTTAAAAATTGACTTTTTGACCAAAATTAACTTTTTTGTCAAAAGTTGACTTATTGGGTCAATGGGTGGTCATAAGTCAAACATTGACTATTTTGACCTAAATTGACTTTTTGGTGAAAAGTTGACCTATTAGGGCAATTGTTTTGTCATTGGGTTAAGGATTGACAATTTTGGCCAAAGTTGACTTTTTGGTTAGAGATTGACTTTTTGGGTCAATAGTTGGTCATTTGGTCAAAAATTGACTATTTTAACCAAAATTAAATTTTTGGTCAAAAGTTAACACATTGGGTCAATGGGGTGGTCATTGGGTCAGAAATTCACTATTTTGACCAAAGATGACTTTTTGGTCAAAAGTTGACATATTTTGACCAAAATTGAATTTTTTGTCAAAAGTTAACCCATTGGGTGAACAGGGTGGTCTATGGGTCACAAAATAACCATTTTGACCAAAGTTGACTTTTTGGTTAAAAGATGAACAATTTGGTCGATGAGTTAGTAACTGGGTCAATAATTGACCACTTTTGACTAAAGATAACTTTTTGATCAAAAGTTGATCTATTAGGTCAATGGGTTGGTCATTGGGTCACAATTTGACCATTTTGACCAAAGTTGACTTTTTGATCAAAAGTTAACATATTGGGTCAATGGGAGGTCATTAGGTCAAAAATTGACAATTTTCACTAAAATTGACTTTTTGGTCAAAAGTTAACCTGTTGGGTCAATGAGTTTGTCATTGTGTCAAGGATTAACCATTTTGACTAAAGTTTACTTTTTGGTCAGAGATTGACTAATTGGGTCAATAATTAGTAATTAATTCAAAAATTAATTATTTTGGTCATTAGGTCAAAAATTGACTCTTTTGACGTAAATTAAATTTTTGGTCAAAAGTTGATCCATTGACTCAACGGGGTGCTCATTCAGTCATAAATTGACCATTTTGAACAAAGTTGACTTTTTGATCAAAAGTTGACCTATTTGGTCAATGAGTTGGTAATTGCGTCAAGAATTGACCATTTTAAACAAAGATGACTTTTTGGTCAAAAGTTATTGGGTCAATGGCTTGGTCATGGGTCAAAACATTACCATTTCAACCAAAGTTGACTTTTTGGTCAAAAGTTGACCAATTGGGTCAATGGGTGGTCATTAAGTCAAAAATTAACTATTTAACCAAAATTGACCTTTTGGTCAAAAGTGGTCCTATTGGGTAATGAGTTTGTCATTAGGTCAAAGATTGACAATTTTCACCAAAGTTGACTTTTTTGTCAGAGATTGACTTATTGAATCAATAATTGGTCATTAGGTCAAAAATTGACTATTTTGACCAAAATTAAATTTTTGGTCAAAAGTTATCCCATTAGGTCAACGGGGGGTCATTGGGTTAGAAATTGGCCATTTTGATCAAAGTTGACTTTTTGGTCAAAAGTTGACCTATTTGGTCAATGAGTTGGTAATTTGGTTAAGAATTAACCATTTTGACGAAAGAAAACTTTTTAGTTAAAGGTTGACCTTTTTGGTCAATGGGTTGGTCAATGAGTTGGTCAATGGGTCAAAAATTGACCATTTTGACCAAAGTTGACTTTTTTGTAAAAAGTTGACATATTGGGTCAATGGGTGGTCATTAGGTCAAAAATTAACAATTTTGACCAATATTGATTTTTTGGTCAAAAGTTAACCTATTGGGTCAATGGGTTCGTCACTAGGTCAAGGATTAACCATTTTGACCGAAGTTGACTTTTTGTTCAGAGTTTGACTTATTGGGTCAATAATGAGTCATTAATTTAAAAATTGACTATTTTGGTCTTTAGGTCAAAAATTGACTATTTCGACAAAAATTAAATTTTTGGTCAAAAGTTGATACATTGGGTCATTAGGTGCACATTGAGTGAGAAATTGACTATTTTGACCAAAGTAAACTTTTTGGTCATAGATTGACTTATTGAATCAATAATTGGTCATTAGGTCAAAAATTGACTATTTTGACTAAAATTGAAATTTTGGTCAATAGTTATCCCATTAGGTTAATTTAGGTTAACTTTTGACCAAAAAGTCAATTTTTGTCAAAATAGTTAAATTTTGACCTAATGACCTGTTATTGACCTAGTAAGCCAATATTTGACCAAAAAGTTAACTTTGGTGAATATGGTCAATCGTTGACCCAAGGACAGACCCATTGACTCAATAGGTCAACTTTTGACCAAAAAGTCAACTTTGGTCAAAATGATCAATCCTTGATCTGATGACCAACCCATCAATCTAATCAAGTCAATTTTTGACAAAAAAGTAAATTTCGGTCAAAATAGTTAATTCTTAACCTAAGGAACAACCATTGACCCATTAGGTCAACTTTTGACCAAAAAGTCAACTTTGGTCAAAATGGTCAATTTTTGACCCAATGACTAACCCATTGACTCAATATGTCAACTTTTAACCATAAAGTCATCTTTGGTCAAAATGGTCAATTCTTAACCCAATGACCAACTCATTGACCAAATAAGTCAACTTTTGACAAAAAGGTTAACTTTGGTCAAAATGTTCAATTTCTTACCTAATGACCACCCCGTTCACCCAATGGGTTAACTTTTAACCAAAAATTCAATTTTGGTCAAAATAGTCAATTTTTGACTTAATGACCAATTATTGACCCAATAAGTCAATCTCCGACCAAAAAGTCAATTTTGGTCGAAATGATCAATCCTTGACCAAAAGACAAACCCATTGACCCAAAAAGTCAACTTTTGAAGGGAGTTCAGAAGTGTTTTGAATTTCTAAGTGGTGGGTTCCATTTCTAGTCGTCAAGGATAGTCGAAGTGAAAACCTATGGCTAGATCCTAAGTACTAAAGAGAGAGATCAGACCTCACCAAAATTGAGGTCAACACCCAATAGTTCAACTTTTAACCAAAAAGTCAATTTTGGTCAAAATAGTCAATTTTTGACCTAATGACCACCCATTGACCCAATAGGTCAACTTTTGACAAAAAAAGTCAACTTTTGTCAAAATGGTCAATTTTTGTCCCAATGACCAACCCACTGACCAAATAGGTCCACTTTTGACTAAAAGTCATCTTTGGTCAAAATGGTCAACTCTTGACCAAATTACCAACTCATTAACCAAATAGGTCAACTTTTGACCAAAAAGTCAACTTTTGGTCAAAATGGTCAATATCTGACCTAATGACCACCCCGTTGACCCAAAGGGTTATCTTTTGACAAAAAATTCAATTTTGGTCAAAAAAACCACCTTTTGACCAATTGGATCAATGGGTTTGTCATTGGGTCAAAAATTGAGCATTTTGACCAAAGTTGACTATTTGGCCAAAAGTTGACCTATTGGGTCAATGGGTGGTCATTAGGTCAAAAATTGACTATTTTGAACAAAATTGACTTTTTTGTCAAAAGTTGACCTATCGGGTCAAGGGGTTTGTCACTGGGCCAAGGATTGACCATTTTGACCTAAAATCACTTTTTGGTCAGAGATTGACTTATTGTGTCAATAATTGGTCATTAATACAAAAATTATCTATTTTGGCCAAAATTTACTTTTTGAACATAAGTAGACCTATTAGGCATATGGTTTGGTCATTGGGTCAATGATTGATCATTTTGATCAAAGTTAGCCTTTTAGTCAAAAGTAGACCTATTGGGTCAACTGTTTGGTGGTTGGGTCAAGGATATACCATTTTGATCAAAGTTGACTTTTTGGTCAAAAGTTGACCTATTTGGTCAATGAGTTGGTAATTGGGTCAAGAATTGAACATTTTGACCAAAGATGACTTTTTGGTCAAAACTTGACCTATTGGGTCAATAGGTAGTTATTAGGTCAAAAATTGTCTATTTTGACCAAAATTGATTTTTCGGTCAAAAGTTGACCTATTGGATTAATGAGTTTGTCATTGGGTCAAGGATTGACCATTTTGAATAAAGATGACTTTTTGGTCAGAGATTAACTTAATGTGTCAATAATTGGTCATTAGGTCAAAAATTTAATTATTTATCCAAAATTGAATTTTTGGTCAAAAGTTAACCGAATGGGTCAACAGGGAGGTCATTGGGTCAGAAATTGACCATTTTGGCCAAAGTTGACTTTTTGGTCAAAAGTTGACCTATTTTGCCAAGGTTTGGCAATTGGGTCAAGAATTGACCATTTTAACTAAAGTTGACTTTTTGGCCAAAAGTTGACATATTGGGTCAATGAGTGCTCATTAGGTCAAAAATTGAGTATTTTGACCAAAATTGAGTTTTCGGCCAAAAGTTGACATATTGGGTCAATGGGTTTGTCATTAGGTCAAGGATTGGCCATTTTGACCAAAGTTAACTTCTTGGTCAGAGATTGAATTATTGGGTCTATAGTTGGTCATTAGGTAAAAAATTAAGTTTTTGACGAAAATTGAATTTTTAGTCAAAAGTTAACCCAATGGGTCAACGGGGTGACAATTGAGCTAGAAATTGATCATTTTGACCAAAGTTGACATTTTGGTCAAAGGTTGGCCTATTAGGCCAATGGGTTGGTCATTGAGTCAAGGATTGATCATTTTGACCATTGTTCACATTTTAGTCAAAAGTTGACCTGTTGGGTCTATGGGTTGGTCATTGGGTCAAGGATTGTCCATTTTGACCAAAGATCACTTTTTTGTCAAAGATTAGCTTATTTGGTCAATAATTGGTTATTAGGTCAAAAATTGATCATTTTGACCATAATTGTCTTTTTGGTCAAAAGTTGACTTATAGGTTCAAAGGGTGGTCATTAAGTCAAAAATTGACTATTTTGACCAAAATTGACTTTTTGGTCAAAAGTTAACTTATTGGGTGAATGGGTTGGTCATTGGGTCAAGAATTGACCATTTTGACCAAAGTTGACTTTTTGATCAAAAGTTGACCTATTGGGTCAATAATTGGTAATTAAGTCAAATATTTACTATTTTTACAAAAATTGACTTTTTGGTCAAAAGTTGATCTATTGGATCAGGGGTTGGTCATTTGGTCAAGGATTTACCATTTGGACCGAAGTTGACTTTTTGGTCAAAAGTTGGCCTATTGGGTCAATGGGTTTGTCATTGGGTCAATGGATTTGTCATTTTGACAATTTTGACCAAAGTTGACATTTTGGTCAATGATTGACCTATTGGGTCAAGAATTAGTCCTTAGTTCAAAAATTGACTATTTTGGCCCAAATTGACTTTTTGTTAAAAACTTGACTTATTGGGTCAATGCGTTAGTCATCGGGTCAAGAATTGAACATTTTGACTAAAGTTGACTTTTTGATTAAAAGTTGACCTAATGGGTCAATTGGTTGGTCATTGGGTCAAAAATTAACCGTTTTGATCAAAGTTGACATTTTGGTTAAAAGTTGACCTATTTGGTCAATGGGGGTCATTAGATCAAAATTTGACTATTTTGTCCAAAGATGAACTTTTGGTTAAAAGTTGACCTATTGGGGGAATGGCTGGTCTTGTGTTAAGGATTAACCATTTTGACTAAAGTTGATTTTTTGGTCAAAACTTGACCTATCAAGTCAATGGGTTGGACATTAGGTCAGAAATTGACCATTTTGACCAAAGTTGACTTTTTGGTCAAAAGTTGACCTATTGGGTCAATGGGTAGGTCATTGGGTCAAGGATTAACCATTTTGATCAAAGTTGACTTTTTGGTTAGTGATTGACTTATTGGGTCAAAATTTGGTATTTAGGTCAAAAATTAATTATTTTGACTAGAAATAAATTTTTGGTTAAAACTTGACCCATTAGGTCAACGAGGTGGTTATTGGGTCTGAAATTGATCATTTTGACCAAAGTTGACCTATTTGGTCAATGGGTTGGTCATTGGGTCAAGGATTGACCATTTTGAGTAAAGTTGACTTTTTGGCCAAAAGTCAATCTATCGGCCAAAGGCTAGTCACAGTCAAAAATTGATTATTTGACCAAAGTTGACTTTTTGGTCAAAAGTTGACCTTTTGGGTCAATGGGGGGTCATTAGGTCAAAAAATAACTATTTTGACCAAAATTGACTTTTTGGTCAAAAGTTGACTTACCAGGTTAATGGGGTAGTCATTGGGTCAACGGGGTGGTCATTGGGTCAGAAATTGACCATTTTGATCAAAGTTGACTTTTTTGTCAAAAGTTGACCTATTTGGTCAATGTGTTGATAATTTGGTTAAGAACTTACCATTTTGACCAAAGATGACTTTTTGGTTAAAAGTGGGTTAATAGGTTGGTCATTAGGTCAAAAATTGACCATTTTGACCAAAGTTGACTTTTTGGTCAAAAGTTGACCTATTGGGTCAACGGGTGTTCATTAGGTCACAAATTGACTATTTTGACCAAAATTGATTTTTTGGTCAAAAGCTGACTTATTGGGTCAATGGGTTTGTTCATTAGGTCAGAAATTGACCACTTTGACCGAAGTTGACTTTTTGGTAAAAAGTTTACATATTTGGTCAATGAGTTGCTAATTAGGTCAAGAATTGAATTTTTTGACTGAAGATGACTTTTAGGTCAAAAGTTGATCTATTGGGTCAATGGGTTGGTCATTGGGTCAAAAATTGACCATTTTGACCAAAGTCGACTTTTTGGTCAAAAAGTCGACCTTATCGGAGTCAAAGGTGCTCATTACGGTCAAAAATCAATTATTTTGACCAAAATTGACTTTTGGTCAAAAGTTGACCTATTGTGTCAATGGGTTTGTCATTGGGCAAGGATTGACCATTTTGTCCAAAGTTAACTTTTTGGTCAGAGATTGAATTATTGGGTCAATAATTGGTCATTAGGTCAAAAATTGACTTTTTTGACCAAAATTGAATTTTTGGTCAAAAGTTAACCCAATGGGTCAACGAGGTGGTCATTGGGTCATAAATTGACAATTATGACCAAAGTTGACTTTTTGGTAAAAAATTAACCTATTTGGCTAATGAGTTGGTAATTGGGTCAAGAATTAACCATTTTGACCAAAGATGACTTTTTATTCAAAAGTTGACCTATTTGGTTAATGGGTTGGTCATTGGGTAAAAAATTGAGCTTTTTGGCCAAAGTTGACTTTTTGGTTAAAAGTTAACCCATTGGGTCAATGGGGTAGTCATTGCATCTGAAATTGACCATTTTGACCTAAGATGACTTTCTGGTCAAAAGTTGACCTATTTTGACCAAAATGGAAATATTGGTCTAAAGTTAACCAATTGGGTCAACAGGGTCGTCATTGGGTCAGAAATTGACCATTTTGACCAAAGTTGACTTTTTGGTCAAAAGTTGACCTATTTTGTTAATGCGTTTGTAATTGGGTCAGAAATTAACCATTTTGACCTAAGTTGATTTTTTGGTCAAAAGTTGACTTATTGGGTTAGTGGGTGGTCATTAGATCCAAAATTTTCTGTTTTGACCAAAATTGATTTTTTGGTCAAAAGTTGACCTATTGGGTTAATGTGTTTTTCATTGCTATAACGATTGACCATTTTGTTGACTTTTCCGGTCAAAGATTGACTTATTAGGTAAATAATTGATCAATATGTCAAAAATTGACTTTTTTAACTAAAATTGAATTTTTCGTCAAAAGTTAACCTAATGGGAAAACAGGGTTGTCATTTGATCAGAAATTGATCATTTTGGCCAAAGTTAACATTTTTGGTCAAAAGTTGACCTATTTGGCCAATGCGTTGGTAATTGGGTCAAGAATTAACCATTTTGACCAAAGATGACTTTTAGTCAAAAGTTGACCTATTGGGTCAATGTGTTGGTCATTGGGTCAAAAATAGACCATTTTATCCAAAGTTGACTTTTTGGTCAAAAGTTGACCAATTGGGTCAATGGGTTGATCATTAGGTCAAAAATTGACCATTTTGACCAAAGTTGACATTTTGGTCAAAAGTTGACCTATTGGGTCAATGGGTGTTCATTAGGTCACAAATTGACTATTTTGTCCAAAATTGACTTTTTGGTCAAAAGTTGACTTATTGGGTCAATGGGTTTGTCAATGGGTCATGGATTGATCATTTTGACCAAAGTTGACTTTTTGGTCAATGATTGACATATTGGGTCAATAATTGGTTATTAATTAAAAAATTGACTATTTTTTACCAATATTGTCTTTTTGGTAAAAAATTGACTTATTAAGCCAATGGATTGGTCATTAGGTCAAGGATTGATCATTTTGACCAAAGTTGACTTTTTTTCAAAAGTTGACCTATTGGGTCAATGGGTTGGTCATTAGGTCAAGGATTGACCATTTTGACCAAAGTTGACTTTTTGGTCAGAGATTGGCTTACTGGGTTAAAAATTGGTCATTAGGTAAAAAATTATCTATTTTGACCAAAATTGACTTTTTGGTCAAAAGTTGACCTATTAGTCTATAGGAGGTCATTATGTCAAAAATTAACTTATTTGACCTTTGTTGACTTTTTGGTCAAAAGTTGACCTATTAGGTCAATGGGTTTGTCATTGGGTCAAGGATTGACCATTTTGACTAAAATTGACATTTTGGTCAGAGATTAACTTATTGGGTCAATATTTGGTAACTAGGTCAAAATTGACTATTTTGACCAAAATTGACTATTTTGACCAAAATTGACTATTTTGACCAAAATTGAATTTTTGGTCTAAAGTTAACCCATTGGGTCAGCAGGGCGGTCATTGTGTCAGAAATTGATCATTTTGAACAAAGATGACTTTTGGGTCAAAAGTTGATCTATTTTGACAAAAATTAAGTTTTTGGTCAAAAGTTAACCCATTGGGTCAACGATGTGGTCATTGGGTCAGAAATTGACCTGACCAAAGTTGACTTTTTAGTTAAAAGTTTACATATTTGGTCAATGAGTTGCTAATTGGGTCAAGAATTAAATTTTTTGATCGAAGATGACTTTTTGGTCAAAAGTTGATCTATTGGGTCAATGGGTTGGTCATTGGGTCAAAAATTGACCATTTTGACCAAAGTTGACTTTTTGGTCAAAAGTTCAATGGGTGCTCATTAGGTCAAAAATTGACTATTTTGACTAAAATTTACTTTTGGTCAAAAGTTGACGTTTTGGGTCATTTGGTTTGTCATGGGGGCAAGGATTAACCATTTTGTCCAAAGTTAACTTTTTGATCACAGATTCACTTATTGGGTCAATAATTGGTCATTAGGTCAAAAATTGACTTTTTTGACCAAAATTGAATTTTTGGTCAAAAGTTAACACAATGGGTCAACGAAGTGGTCATTGGGTCACAAATTGACAATTTTGACCAAAGTTGACTTTTTGGTCAAAAATTAACCTATTTGGCTAAAGAGTTGGTACTTGGGTCAAGAATTAACCATTTTGACCAAAGATGACTTTTTCGTCAAAAGTTGACCTATTTGGTTAATGGGTTGGTCATTGGGTAAAAAATTGAGCTTTTTGACCAAAGTTGACTTTTTGGTCAAAAGTTAACCCTTTGGGTCAATGGGATAGTCATTGCATCAGAAATTGACCATTTTGACCTAAGATGACTTTCTGGTCAAAAGTTGACCTATTTTAACCAAAATGGAAATTTTGGTCAAAAGTTAACATATTGTGTCAACGGGGTCATCATTAGGTCAGAAATTGACCATTTTGACCAAAGTTGACTTTTTGGTCAAAAGTTGACCTATTTGGTTAATGTGTTTGTAATTGGGTCAGAAATTAACCATTTTGACCAAAGTTGATTTTTTGGTCAAAAGTTGACCTATTGGGTTAGTGGGTGGTCATTAGATCCAAAATTTTCTGTTTTGATCAAAATTGATTTTTTGGTCAAAAGTTGACCAATTGGGTCAATGTGTTTTTCATTGCGATAACGATTGACCATTTTGTTAACTTTTCGGTCAAAGATTGACTTATTGGGTAAATAATTGATCAATAGGTCAAAAATTGACTTTTTTTAACCAAAATTGAATTTTTGGTCAAAAGTTAACCCAATTGGTCAACAGGGTAGTCATTTGATCAGAAATTGACCATTTTGGCCAAAGTTAACTTTTTGGTCAAAAGTTGTCCTATTTGGCCAATGCATTGGTAATTGGGTCAAGAATTGACCATTTTGACCAAAGATGACTTTTAGTCAAAAGTTGACCTATTGAGTCAATGTGTTGGACATTGGGTCGAAAATAGACCATTTTAACCAAAGTTGACTTTTTGATCAAAAGTTGACCAATTGGGTCAATGGGTTGGTCATTAGGTCAAAAATTGACCATTTTGACCAAAGTTGACATTTTGGTCAAAAGTTGACCTATTGGGTTAATGGGTGTTCATTAGGTCACAAATTGACTATTTTGACCAAAATTGACTTTTTGGTCAAAAGTTGACTTATTGGGCAATGGGTTTGTCAATGGGTCATGGATTGACCATTTTGACCAAAGTTGACTTTTTGGTCAAAGATTGACATATTGGGTCAATACTTGGTTATTAATTAAAAAATTGACTATTTATTACCAATATTGACTTTATGGTCAAAAATTGACCTATTAAGCCAATGGATTGGTCATTGGGTCAAGGATTGATCATTTTGACCAAAGTTGACTTTTTGGTCAAAAGTTGACCTATTGGGTCAATGGGTTGGTCATTAGGTCAAGGATTGACCATTTTGACCAAAGTTGACTTTTTGGTCAGAGATTGGCTTGCTGGGTCAAAAATTGGTCATTAGGTCAAAAATTAACTAATTTGACCAAAATTGACTTTTTAGTTAAAAGTTGACCTATTGGTCTATGGGAGGTCATTATGTCAAAAATTGACTTATTTGACCTATGTTGACTTTTTGGTCAATAGTTGACCTATTACGTCAATGGGTTTGTCATTGGGTGAAGGATTGCTCATTTTGACTAAAATTGAGTTTTTTGTCAAGATTAACTTATTGGGTCAATATTTGGTCACTAGGTCAAAAAATGACTATTTTGACCAAAATTGAATTTTTGGTCAAAAGTTAACCCATTGGGTCAACGAGGTGGTCATTGAGTCAGAAATTGACCATTTTGACCGAAGTTGACTTTTTAGTCAAAAGTTTACATATTTGTTCAATGAGTTGCTAATTGGGTCAAGAATTAAATTTTTTGACCGAAGATGACTTTTTGGTCAAAAGTTGATCTATTGGGTCAATGGGTCGGTCATTGGGTCAAAAATTGACCATTTTGACCAAAGTCGACTTTTTGGTCAAAAGTTGACCTATTGGGTCAATGGGTGCTCATTATGTCAAAAATTGACTATTTTGACCAAAATTGACTTTTTGGTCAAAAGTTGACCTATTGGGTTAATGGGTTTGTCATTGGGGCAAGGATTGACCATTTTGTCCAAAGTTATCTTTTTTGTCAGACATTGGGTCATAAAAAGACAATTTTGATCAAAGTTGACTTTTTGGTCAAAAATTAACCCATTTGGCTAATGAGTTGCTAATTGGGTCATGAATTAACCATTTTGACATAAGATGACTTTTTAGTCAAAAGTTGACCTATTTGGTTAATGGGTTGGTCATTAGCTAAAACATTAAGCTTTTTGACCAAAGTGGACTTTTTGGTCAAAAGTTAACCCATTGAGTCAATGGGGTAGTCATTGCATTAGAATTTGACCATTTTGACCAAAGATGACTTTCTGGTCAAAAGTTGACCTATTTTGACCATAATGGAAATTTTTGTCAAAAGTTAACCTATTGGGTCAACGGGGTGGTCATTAGGTCAGAAATTGACCATTTTGACCAAAGTTGAATTTTTTGTCAAAAGTTGACCTATTTGGTTAATGCGTTGATAATTGGGTTAGAAAATAATCATTTTGACCAAAGTTGATTTTTTGGTCAAAAGTTGACTAATTGGGTTAGTGGGTGGTCATTAGATCCAAAATTTTCTGTTTTGACCAAAATTGATTTTTTGGTCAAAAGTTGACCTATTGGGTCAATGTGTTTTTCTTTGTGATAACGATTGAACATTTTGTTGACTTTTCAGTCAAAGATTGACTTAATGGGTAAATAATTGATCAATAGGTCAAAAATTGACTTTTTTTAACCAAAATTGAATTTTTGGTCAAAAGTTAACCCAATGTGTCAAAAGGGTAGTCATTTGATCAGAAATTGACCATTTTGGTTAAAGTTAACTTTTTGGTCAAAAGTTGACATATTTGGCCAATGCATTGGAAATTGGGTCAAGAATTAACCATTTTGACCCAAGATGACTTTTTAGTCAAAAGTTGACCTATTGGGTCAATGTGTTGGTCATTGGGTCAAAAATTGACCATTTTAACCAAAGTTGACTTTTTGGTCAAAAGTTGACTTATTGGGTCAATGGGTGGTCTTTAAGTCGAAAATTGACTATTTTGACCAAAGTTGACTTTTTGCTCAAAAGTTGACCTATTAGGTAATGAGTTTGTCATTGGGTCAAGGATTTACTATTTTGACCAAAGTTGACTTTTTGGTGAGAAATTGACTTATTAGGTCAGTAATTTGTCATTAGGTAAAAAATTGACTTTTTGACCAAAATTGAGTTTTTAGTCAAAATTTAACCCAATGGGTCAACGGGGTGGTCATTGTGTCAGAAATTGACCATTTTTACCAAAGTTGACTTTTTGGTCAAAGGTTGGCCAATTTGGCCAACGAGTTGGTAATTGGGAAAAGAATTGACCATTTTGACAAAATGTTATTTTTTAGTCAAAAGTTGACCTATTGGGCCAATGGGTTGGTCATTGCGTCAAAAATAGACCAAAGTTGACTATAAGATCAAAAGTTGACCTATTGGGACAATGAATAGTCATTAAGTCAAAAATTGACTATTTTAACCAAACTTGATTTTTTGGTGAAAAGTTGACCTATTGTGTAAATGAGTTTGTTGTTGGGGAAAGGATTGACCATTTTGACCAAAGTTGACTTTTCGGTCAGAGATTGACTTATTCGGTCAATAAATGGTCATAAATTCAAAATTTGACTATTTTGAACAAAATTGACTTTTTGGTCAAATGTTGACCTATTAGGCCAATGGGTTGGTCATTGGGTTAAGGATTGATCATTTTGACCAGAGTTGACTTTTTGGTCAAAAGTTAACCTGTTGGGTCAATGGGTTGGTCATTGGGTTAAGGAATTACCATTTTGATCAAAGTTCACTTTTTGGTCAGAGATTTGCTTACCAGGTCAATAATTGGTCATTAGGTCAAAAATTGTCCATTTTGACCAAAATTGACTTTTTGGTCAAAAGTTGACCTATTAGGTCAATGGGTGATCATTAAGTCAAAAATTGATTAGTTTTATCAAAATTTACTTTTTGGTCAAAAGTTGACATATTGGGTCAATGGATTTGTCATTGGGTCAAGGATTGACCATTTTGACCAAAGTTGACTTATGGTCAAAGATTGACTTTTTGGGTCAAAAATTGGTTATTAAGTTAAAATTTGAATATTTTGAACCAAATTAATTTTTTGGTCAAAGTTAACCCAATGGGTCAATAATGGGGTGGTCGTTGTGTCAGAAATTGACCATTTTGGCCAAAGATGACTTTTTGGTCAAAAGTTGACATATTTTGACCAAAATTGAATTTTTGGTCAAGAGTTAACCTATTGGGTCAACGATGTGGTCATTGGGGTAGAAATTGACCATTTTGACCAAAGTTGACTTTTTGGTCAAAAGTTGACCTATTAGGTCAACGAGTTAGTAATTGGGTCAAGAATTGACCATTTTAACCAAAGATGATTTTTTGGTCAAAAGTTGACCAACTGGGTCAATGGGTTGGTCATTGGGTCAAAAATTGAGCATTTTGACGAAAGTTGACTTTTTAACCAATAATTGATCTATTGGGTCAATGGGTGGTCATTAGGTCAAAAATTGACTATTTTGAACAGAATTGACTTTTTGGTCAAAAGTTGACCGATTGGGTTAAGGGGTTTGTCATTGGGCCAAGGATTGATCCTTTTGATCCAAAATCACTTTTTGGTCAGAGATTGACTTATTGGGTCAATAATTAGTCATGAATTAAAAAATTGTTTATTTTGGCCAAAATTTATTTTTTGAACAAAAATTGACCTATTAGGCCTATGGTTTGGTCATTGGGTCAATGATTGATCATTTTGATCAAAGTTGAACTTTTGGTCAAAAGTTGACTTATTGGGTCAATTGTTTGGTGGTTGGGTCAACGATATACCATTTTGACCAAAGTTGACTTTTTGATCAAAAGTTGACCTATTTGGTCAATGAGTTGGTAATTGGGTCAAGAATTGACCATTTTGACGAAAGATGACTTTTTGGTCAAAAGTTGACCTACTGGGTCAATAGGTGGTTAGTAGGTCAAAAATTGTCTATTTTGACCAAAATTGATTTTTTGGTCAAAAGATGACCTATTGGATCAATGGGTTTGTCATTGGGCCAGGGATTGACCATTTTGAATAAAGTTGACTTTTTGGTCAGAGATTGACTTAATGGGTCATTAATTGGTCATTAGGTCAAAAATTTACTTATTTAACCAAAATTAAATTTTTGGTCAAAAATTAATCCAATGGGTCGACGGGGAGGTCATTGGGTCAGAAATTGACCATTTTGGCCAAAGTTGACTTTTTGTCAAAAGTTGAACTATTTTACCAATGTTCCAATTGGGTCAAGAATTGACCATTTTAACCAAAGTTGACTGTTTGGCCAAAAATTGACCTATTAGGTCAATGAGTGCTCATTAGGTCAAAAATTGAGTATTTTGACCAAAATTGAGTTTTCGGTCAAAGGTTAACCTATTAAGTCATTGGATCAAGGATTGGCCTTTTCGACCAAAGTTGACTTTTTGGTCAGAGATTGAATTATTGGGTCCATAATTGGTCATTAGGTCAAAAATTATCTTTCTTTGACCAAAATTGAATTTTTAGTCAAAAGTTAATCCAATGGGTGAACGGGGTGGTCATTGAGTCAGAAATTGACCATTTTGACCAAAGTTGACATTTTGGTCAAAGGTTGACATATTTGACTAATGAGTTGGTAATTGGGTCAAGAATTGACCATTTTAACCAAAGATATTTTTTTAGTCGAAAGTTGACCTATTGGGTCAATGGGTTGGTCATTGGGTCAAAAATTGACCATTTTGACTAAAGTTGACTTTTTGGTCAAAAGTTCACCTATTGGGTCAATGGGTGGTCATTAGGTCAAAAATTGACTATTTTGACCAAAATTAACTTTTTGGTTAAAAGTTAACCTATTAGGTTAATAGGTTTGTCATTGGGTCAAGGATTGACCATTTTGACTAAAGTTAACTTTTTGTCAGATATTGAATTATTGGGTCAATAATGTGTTATTAATTCAAAATTTGACTATTTTGACCAAAATTGACTTTTTGGTCAAATGTTGACCTATTAGGCCAATAGGTTCGTCATTGGGTCAAGGATTGATCATTTTGACCAATGTTCACATTTTAGTCAAAAGTTGACCTGTTGGTCTATGGGTTGATCATTGGGTTAAGGATTGTCCATTTTGACCAAAGTTCACTTTTTGGTCAAAGATTGGCATCTTGAGTCAATAATTGATCATTAGGTCAAAAATTGATCATTTTGACCAAAATTGTCTTTTTGGTCAAAAGTTAACCTATAGGTTCAAGGGGTGGTCATTAAGTTAAAAATTGACTATTTTGACCAAAATTAACTTTTTGGTCAAAAGTTGACCTATTGGGTCAATGGCTTTGTCAATGGGTCAAGGATTGACCATTTTGACCAAAGTTGAGTTTTTGGTCATAGATTGACTTATCTGGTCAATAATTTGTGATTAGGTCAAAAATTGACCATTTTGACGAAAATTGAATTTTTGGTCAAAAATAAACCAATTGGGTCAATGGGGTGGTCATTTGGTCACAAGTTGACCATTTTGACCAAAGATGACTTTTTGGTAAAAAGTTGACCTATTTCGACCAAAATTGAATTTTTTGTCAAAAGTTAACCTATTTGGTCAATGGGGTGGTTATTGGGTCAGAAATTGATCATTTTGTCCAAAGTTGAGTTTTTGGTCAAAAGTTGACCTATTTGGATAATGAATGGTAATTGGGTCAAGAATTTACCATTTTGAGCAAAGATGAATTTTTGGTCAAAAGTTGACCTATTGGGTCAATGGGTTGGTCATTGTGTTAAAAATTGACCATTTTGACCAAAGTTGACTTTCTGGTTAAATGTTGACCTATTTGGTCAATGAGTTGGTAATTGGGTCAAGAATTGACCATATCGACCAAAGATGACTTTTTAGTCATAAGATGACCTATTGGGTCATTGGGTTAGTCATTAGGTCAAAACTTGACTATTTTTACCAAAGTTAACTTTTTGGTCAAAAGTTGACCTATTGGGTCAATGAGTGGTCATTAGATCAAAAATTAACTATTTTCACCAAAATTGACTTTTTGGTCGAAGGTCGACCTATTGGGTCAATGGCTTTGTCATTGGGTTAAGGATTAAGCATTTTGACCAAAGTTAACTTTTTGGTCAGAGATTGACTTATTGGGTCAATAATTGGTGATTAGGTAAAAAATTAACTATTTTGACCAAAATTGACTTTTGGGTCAAATGTGACCTATTAGGCCAATGGGTTGGTCAATGGGTCAAGGATGGACCATTTTGACCAAAGATGACTTTTTAGTCAAAAGTTGACCTATTTTGATCAAAATTGAATTTTTGGTGAAAAGATAAACTATTTGGTCGACGGGGTGGTCTTTGGGCTAGAAATTGACCATTTTGACCAAAGTTAATTTTTTGGTCCATGAGTTGGTAATTGGGTCAAGAATTTACCTTTCTCACCAAAGATGACTTTTTGGTCAAAAGTTAACTTACAAGGTCAATGGGTTGGTCGTTGGGTAAAAAATTGACCATTTTGACCAAAGTTTACTTTTTGGTCAAAACTTCACCTATTCGGTCAGTGGGTGTTCATTAGGTCAATAATTGACTTTTTGGTCAAAAGTTGACCTATTGGGTCAATGGGTTTGTCATTGGGTCAAGGATTGACAATTTTGACCAAAGTTGACTTTTGGTCAGAGATTGACTTATTGGGTCAATAATTGGTTATAAATTCAAAAAATTGACTATTTTGACCAAAATTGACTTTTTGGTCAAATGTTGACCTTATAGGCAAATAGATTGGTCATTGGGTCAAGGATTGATCATTTTGACCAAAGTTAACTTTTTGGTCAAAATTTAACATGTTAGATCAATGGATTGGACATTTGGTCAAGGATTCACCATTTTGACCAAAGTTCACTTTTTGGTCGGAGGTTGGCTTGCTGTGTAGAAAATTGGTCATTAGGTCAACAATTGACCATTTTCACAAAAATTAAATTTTTGGTCAAAATTTGACCTATAGGGTCAAAGGGTGATCATTAAATAAAAAATTGACTATTTTGACCAAATAATTGGTGATTAGGTCAAAAATTGACTATTTTGACCAAAATTGAATTTTTGGTCAAAAATGAACCCATTGGGTCAACGAGGTGGTCATTGGGTCAGAAATTCACCATTTTGACAAAAGATGACTTTTTGGTCAAAAGTTGACCTATTTTGACTAAAATTGAATTTTCTGTTAAAATTTAACCTATTGGGTAAAAGGGGTGGTCATTGAGCCAGAAATTGACCATTTTGACCAAAGTTGACTTTTTGGTTAAAAGTTGACCGATTTGGTCAATGAGTTGGTAAATGAGTTGGTAGTTAGCTTAAGCATTGACCATTTTGACCAAAGATGACTGCTTGGTTAAAAGTTTACCTAATGGGTCAATGGATTGGTCATTCGGTTAAAAATTAACCATTTTGTCCCAAGTTGACTTTTTGGTCAAAAGTTGACCTATTTGGGTCAATGGGTTGGTCATTGGGTCAATAATTGACCATTTTGACCAAAGTTAACTTTTTGGTCAAAAGTTGAACTACTGGGTCAATGGGTGGCCATTAGGTCAAGGAATGACTATTTTGACCAAAATTGACATTTTGGTCAAAAGTTGACCTATTTGGTGAATGAGTTTGTCATTAGGTCAAGGATTGACCATTTTTAACCAAAGTTAACTTTTTGGTCAGAGATTGACTTATTGGGTAGATAATTGGTCATTAATTCAAAAATTGACTTTTTTGACCAAAGTAGATTTTTTAGTCAAATGTTGTCCTATTAGGCTAATTGGGTTGGTCATTGGGTCAAGGATTGATTATTTTGAACAAAGTTGACTTTTTGGTCAAAAGTTGACCTGTTGGCTCAATGGGTTGGTCATTGGGTCAATGGGTTGGTCATTGGGTCAAGTATTGGCCATCTTGACCAACGTTCACTTTTTGATCCGAAATTGGCTTACTGGGTCAATAATTGGTCATTAGGTCAAAAATTGAAAATTTTGACCCAAATTCACTTTTTGGTCAAAAGTTGACCTATTGGGTCAATGGGTGGTCATTAAGTCAAAAATTAACTCTTTTGACCAAAATTGCTTTTTGGTCAAAAGTTGACCTATTGGGCCAATAACTTTGTAATTCGGTCAATGATTGACCATTTTGACCAAAGTTAAATTTGTGGTTAGAGATTAACTTATTGGGTCAATAATTTGTGATTAGGTCAAAAATTAACTATTTTGCCAAATTTAAATTTTTGGTCAAAAATAAACCCAATGGGTCAATGGGTGGTCATTGGGTCAGAAATTGACCATTTTGTACAAAGATGACTTTTTGGTCAAAAGTTGATTTATTTTGACCAAAATTGATTTTATGGTCAAAAGTTAACCTATTGGGTCAACGGGGTGGTCATTGCGTCAGAAATTGACCATTTTGACCAAAGTTGACTTTTTGGTCAAAAATTAGCCTATTCAGTCAATAATTGACCATTTTGACCAAAGATGACTTTTTGGTCAAAAGTAGACTTATTGGGTCAGTGGGTTTATCATTGGTTCAAAAATTGACCATCTTGACTAATGTTGACTTTTTGGTCAAAAGTTAACCTATTGGGTGAATAGATGGTCATTAGGTCAATAAAGTATATTTTGACCAAAATTGATTTTTTGTTCGAAAGTTGACCTATTGGGTCAATAGTTTGTCATTGAGTGAAGGATTGACCATTTTGACCTAAGTTGACTTTTTGGTCAATGATTGACTTATTGGGTCAATAATTGGTCATTAGGTCAAAAATTGACTTATTTGACTAAAATTAAATTTTTGGTCAAAAGAACCCGATGGGTCAACTATGTTGTCATTGGGTCAAAAATTGACCATTTTGGCCAAAGTTTACTTTTTGGTCAATAGTTGACCTATTTAGGCAATGAGTTGGAAATTGAGTCAAGAATTGACCATTTTGATTAAAGATGACTTTTTAGACGAAAGTTGACCTATTGGGTCAATGGGTTGGTCTTTGGGTCAAAAATTTACCATTTGACCAAAGTGGACTTTTTGGCCGAAAGTTGACATATTGGGTCAATGGGTGCTCATTAGGTCAAAAATTGACTATTTTGACAAAAATTTACTTTTTTTGTCAAAAGTTGACCTATTTGGTCAATGCGTTTGTCATTGGGTCAAGGATTCACCATTTTGCTCAAAAATCACTTTTTGGTCAGAGATTGACTTATTGGGTCAATAATTGGTCATTAATTTAAAACTTGACTATTTTGGCCAAAATTTACTTTTTAAACAAAAGTTGACCTATTAGGAATATGGTTTGGTCATTGGCTTAATGATTGATCATTTTGATCAAAGTTGACCTTTTGGTCAAAAGTTAACATTTTGGGTCAATTGTCTGATCGTTGGGTCAAGGATATACCATTTTGACCAAAGTTGACTTTTTGGTCAAAGGTTAACCTATTTGGTCAATGAGTTGCTAATTGGGTCAAGAATGTACCATTTTGACCAAAGATGAAGTTTTGGTCAAAAGTTGACCTATTGGTTCAATAGGTGGTTATTAGGTCAAAATTGAGTTTTTGGTCAAAAGTTGACATATTGGATCAATTGGTTTGTCATTGAGTCTGGATTGACCATTTTGACCAAAGTTGACTTTTTTGTCAGAGATCGACTTATTGGGTCAATAATTGGTCATTAGGTCAAAAATTTACTTTTTTTAACCAAAATTGAAGTTTGGGTCAAAATTTTACCCAATGGGTCAACGGGGTGGTCGTTGGGTCAAAAATTGACCATTTTGGCCAAAGCTGATTTTTTGGTCAAAATTTGACCTATTTGGCCAATGTTTGATATTTGGGTCAAGAATTAACCATTTTGACTAAAGTTGAATTTTTGGCCAAAAGTTGACCTATTTGGTCATGGGTTTGTCATTAAATCAAAAATTGACAATTTTGACCAAAATTGACTTTTTTGTCAAAAGTTGACCTATTAAGTCAATGGGTTTGTCATTGGGTGACCATTTTGACCAAAGTTGTCTTTTTAGTTAGAGATTGACTTATTGGGTCCATAATTGGTCATTAGGTCAAAAATTAACTTTTTTGACCAAAATTGAATTTTTAGTCAAAAGTTAACTCAATGGGTCAATTGAAGTCATCGAGTTCTAAATCGACCATTTAGCACTAAAGTCGACATTAGTGGTCAAAGGTTAACCAATTTGACCAATGAGTTGGTAATTGGGTTAAGAATTGACCATTTTGACTAAAGATGACTTTTTAGTCAAAAGTCAATCTATCGTCAATGGGTCGGCTAATAGTCAAAATCGAACATTTGACCAAAGTTGATCTTTTGGTCAAAAGTTCATCTATTGGGTCAATGGGTGGTCATTAGGTCAAAAATTAACTATTCTGACCAAAACTAACTTTTTGGTTAAAAGTTGACCTATTAGGTTAATGGGTTTGTCATTGGGTCAAGGATTGACCATTTTGAACAAAGTTGACTTTTGTCAAAGATTGATTTATTAGGTCAATAATGTGTTATTAATTCAAAAATTGTCTATTTTGACCAAAATTGACTTCTTTGTCAAATGTTGACCAATTAGGCCAATGGGTTGGTCATTGGGTCAAGGATTGATTATTTTGACCAATGTTCACTTTTTAGTCAAAAGTTAACCTATTGGGTTTATGTTTTGGTCATTGGTTCAAGGATTGTCCATTCTAACGAAAGTTAACTTTTTGGTCAGAGATTGTCCTACTGGGTCAATAATTGGTCATTAGCTCAAAAATTGATCATTTTGACCAAAATTGACTTTTTGGTCAAAAGTTGACCTATTGGGTCAATGAGTGGTCATTAAGTCAAAAATTGAGTATTTTGACCAAAATTAACTTTTTGGTCAAAAGTTGACATATTGGGTCAATGACTTTGTCATTGGGTCAAGGATTGACCATTTTGACCAAAGTTGAGTTTTGGTCAGAGATTGATTTATTGGGTCAATAATTGGTGATTAGGTCAAAAATTGACTATTTTGACCAAAATTTAATTTTTAGTCAAAAATTAACCCTTTAGGTCAATGGGGTGGTCATTGGGTCAGAAATTGATCATTTTGACCAAAGATGATTTTTAGATCAAAAGGTAACCTATTTTGAACAAAATTAAATTTTTGGTCAAAATTTAAACTATTGTGTCAATGGGGTGGCCATTGGGTCAGAAATTGATCATTTTCTCAAAAGTTGAGTTTTTGGTCAAAAGTTAACTTATTTGGTCAATGAGTTGGTAATTGGGTCAAGAATTTACCATTTTGAGTAAAGATGACTTTTTGGTGAAAAGTTGACCTATTGGGTAAATGGGTTGGTTATTGGGTTAAAAATTGACCATTTTGACCAAAGTTGACTTTTTGGTCAAACTTGACCTATTTTGTCAACAAGATGGTTATATGGTTAAGAATTGACAATTTTGACCAAAGATGACTTTTTAGTCGAAAGTTGACTTTTTGGGTCATTGGGTTGGTGAGAAGGTCAAAATTTGACCATTTTTTCCAAAGTTGACTTTTTGGTCAAAAGTTGACCTGTTGGTCAGTGGGTGGGCATTAGGTCAAAAATTGACTATTTTGACCAAAATTGACTTTGTCATTGGGTTAAGGATTGAGCATTTTGACCAAAGATAACTTTTTGGTCAAAGATTGACTTATTGGGTCAATAATTGGTGATTAGGTAAAAAATTAACTATTTTGGCCAAAATTATCTTTTTAATCAAATGTTGACCTATTAGTCCAATGAGTTGGTCATTGGGTCAAGGATTGACCATCTTGACTAATGAAGAGTTTTTGGTCTAAAGTTGACTTATTTTGATCAAAATTGAATTTTTGGTCAAAGGATAACCTATTGGGTTAATGGGGCGGTCATTGGGCCAGAAATTGATCACTTTAACCAAAGTTGAATTTCTAGTCGAAGGTTGACCTCTTTGACAATTGATTTGGTAATTCAGTCAAGAATTGGTTATTTTGACCAAAGATGACTTTTTGGTCAAAAGTTGACCTATAGGGTCAATGGGTTGGTCATTGAGTCAAAAATTGACCATTTTGAGCAAAGTTTACTTTTTGGTCAAAAGTTGACCTATTCGGTCAATGGGTGGTCATTTGGTCAAAAATTGTCTATTTGATCAATGGGTTCGTTATTGGGTCAAGGATTGACCATTTTGACCAAAGTTAATTTTTTTGTCAGAGATTGACTTATTGGGTCAATAATTGACTTGTTGGGTCATTGGGTTGGTCATTTGGTTAAGGATTGACCATTTTGACCAAAGTTCACTTTTTGGTCAGAGTTTGGCTTACAGTGTTAACAATAGGTCATTAGGTCAAAAATTGACTATTTTGACCAAAATTGATTTTTTGGTTAAAAGTTAACCTATAGGGTCAAAGGGTGGTCAATAAGTAAAAAATTGACTATTTTGACCAAAATTGATATTTTGGTCAAAAGTTGACAAATTGGGTCAATGGTTTTGTTATTGGGTCAAAGATTGACCATTTTGACCAAAGTTGACTTTTCTGTCAGAGATTAACTTATTGGGTCAATAATTGGTGATTTGGTCAAAAATTGACTATTTTGATCAAAATTGAATTTTTGGTAAAAAATGAACCCATTGGGTCAATGGGGTGGTCATTGGTTCGAAAATTCACCATTTTAACCAAAGATGACTTTTTGGTCAAAAGTTAACCTATTTTGACGAAAATTAAATTTTTGGTCAAAAGTTATCCTATTGGCTCAACGGGGTGGTCATTGGGTCAAAAATTGACCATTTTGACCAAAGTTAACTTTTTGGTCAATAATCGAATCTATTTGGTCAATGAGTCGGTAATTGGGTCAAGAATCGACCATTTCAACCAAAGATGACTTTTGGTTAAAAGTCAATCTATCGGGTCACATGGGTTAAAAATCGACCGATTTGACCAAAGTTGACTTTTTGTTCAAAAGTTGACCTATTTGATTAATGAGTTGGTAATTGGGTCAAGAATTGACCATTTTGACCAAAGACGACTTTTTAGTCAAAACTTGACATATTGGTCAAATGGTTGGTCATTGGGTCAATAATTGACCATTTTATCCAAAGTTAACTTTTTGGTCAAAAGTTAATATATTTGTTTAATGAGTGGTCATTAGGTCAAGGATTGACTATTTTAACCAAAATTGACTTTTTGGTCAAAAGTTGACTTATTTGGTCAATGGATTTGTCATTGGGTCAAGGATTGACCATTTTGAACAAAGTTGACTTTTTGGTCAAAAGTTGACCTGTTGGGTCAATGGGTTGGTCATTTGGTCAAGGATTGATTATTTTGGCCAAAGTTCACTTCTTGGTCAGAGATTGGCTTACTGGGTAAATAATTGGTCATTAGGTCAAAAATTGATCATTTTGACCAAAATTCACTTTTTGGCCAAAAGTTAACCTACTGGGTCAATGGGTGGTCATTAAGTCAAAAATTGACTCTTTTGACCAAAATTCACTTTTTGGTTAAAAGTTGATCTATTGGGTCAATGGCTTTGTCATTCAGTCAAGGATTGACCATTTTGACCAAAGTTGACTTTTTGGTCAAAGATTAACTTATTGTGTCAATGGGGTGGTCATTGGGTCAGAAATTGACAATTTTGACCAAAGATGAATTTTTGGTCAAAAGTTGACCTATTTTGACAAAAATTTTGGTCAAAAGTTAACCTATTGGATCAATGGGGTGGTCATTAGGTCAGAAATTGATCATTTTGTCTAAAGTTGAGTTTTTAAACAAAATTTGACCTATTTGGTCAATGAGTTGGTAATTGGGTCAAGAATTTGCCATTTTGAGCAAAGATGACTTTTTGGTCAAAACTTGACCTATTTTGGGTCAATGGGTTAAAAATTGAACATTTTGATCAAAGTTGACTTTTTGGTCAAAAGTTGACCTATTTGGTCAATAAGTTAGTAATTGGGTTAAGAATTGACCATTTTGACGAAAGATGACTTTTTAGTCAAAATTTGACCTATTGGGCCGTTGGGTTGGTCATTTGGTCAATAATTGACCATTTTTACCAAAGTTGACTTTTTGGTCAAAAATTGACCTACTAGTTTAATGGATGATCATTAGGTCAAAAATTGACTATTTTGACCAAAATTGACTTTTTGATCAAAAGTTGACCTATTGGGTCAATGGCTTGGTCATTGGTTTAAGGATTGAGCATTTTGACCAAAGTTAGCTTTTTGGTCAGAGATTGACTTATTGGGTCAATAATTTGTGATTAGGTAAAAAATTAACTATTTTGACGAAAATTAACTTTTTAATCAAATGTTGCCCTATTAGGCCAATGGGTTGGTCATTGGGTCAAGGATTGACCATCTTGACTAATGATGACTTTTGGTCAAAAGTTGACCTATTTTGATCAAAATTGAATCTTTGGTCAAAGGATAACCTTTTTTTTGGTCAAAAGTTGACCTATTTTGATCAAAATTGAATCTTTGGTCAAAGGATAACCTTTTTGGTCAATGGGGTGGTCATTGGGCCAGAAATTGATCATTCTAAGCAAAGTTGATTTTTTTTGTCAAAGGTTGACCTTTTTTACCAATGAGTTGGTAATGGGGTCAAGAATTGACCATTTTGACAAAAGATGACTTTTTGGTCAAAAGTTGACCTATAGGGTCAATGGGTTGGTCATTGGGTCAAAAATTGACCATTTTGGGAAAAGTTTACTTTTTGCTCAAAAGTTGACCTATTCGGTCAATGGGCGGTCATTAGGTCAAAAATTGTCTATTTGGTTAATGGGTTTATCATTGTGTCAAGGATTGACCATTTTGACCAAAGTTGACTTTTTGGTCAGAGATTGTCTTATTGGGTCAATAATTGGTTATTTATTCAAAAATTGACTATTTTGACCAAAATTGACTTTTTGGTCAAATGTTGATCTATTAGGCCAATAGGTTGGTCATTGAGTCAAGTATTAATCATTTTGACCAAAGTTAACTTTTTGGTCAAAAGTTGAGATGTTGGGTCATTGGGTTGGTCATTTGTTCAAGGATTAACCATTTTGACCAAAGTTCACTTTTTGGTAAGAGATTGGCTTACTATATCAATAATAGGTCATTAGGTCAAAAATGACCATTTTGACTAAAATTAATGTCAAAGGGTGGTCATTAAGTAGAAAATTGTCTATTTTGACCAAAATTGATTTTTTGGTCAAAAGTTGACAAATTGGGTCAATGGCTTTGTTATTGGGTCAAGGATTGACCATTTTGACCAAAGTTGACTTTTTGGTCAGAGGTTGACTTATTGGGTCAATAATTAGTGATTTGGGCAAAAATTGACTATTTTGACCAAAATTGAATTTTTGGGCAGAAATGAACCCATTGGGTCAACGGGGTGGTCATTGTGTCAGAAATTCACCATTTTGACCAAAGATGACTTTTTAGTCAAAAGTTGACCTATTTTGACCAAAATTGAATTTTTGGTCAAAAGTTAACCTATTGGGTCAACGAGGTAGTCATTGGCTCAGAAATTGACCATTTTTACTAAAGTTGACTATTTGGTCAATAGTTGACTTATTTGGTCAATGAGTTGGTAAGATGACTTTTTAGCTAAAAGTTGACCTATTGGATTAATGAGTTGGTGATTGGGTCAAGATTTAACCATTTTGACCAAAGAGACTTTATAGTCAAAATTTGACCTATTGGTCAAATGGTTGGTCATTAGGTCAATAATTCACCATTTTGTTCAAAGTTAACTTTTTGGTCTAAAGTTGACCTATCGGGTCAATGGGTGGTCATTAGGTCAAGGATTGACTATTTTGACCAAATTTGACTTTTTGGTCAAAAGTTGACTTATTTGGTCAAAAATTGACCATTTTGACCAAAGATGACTTTTCAGTCAAAAGTTGACCTATTGGGTGAATGGGTTGGCCATTTGGACAAAAATTGACCATTTTTACCAAAGTTGACTTTTTGGTCAAAAGTTGACCTATTGGGTCAATGGGGTTAATTAGGTCAAAACTTGATTATTTTGACCTAAATTGACTTATTGGTCAAAAGTTCACTTTTTGGTCAATGGTTTGGTCAAAGATAAACTTATTGGGTCAAGTATTGGTCATTTTGACGAAAGTTGACTTTTTGCTCAAAGATTGACTTATTGGGTCAATAATTGGTTATTAATTCAAAAATTAACTATTTTGACCAAAATTAACTTTTTGGTCAAAAGTTGACCTATTAGGCCAATGGGTTGGTCATTGGGTTAAGGGTTGATCATTTTGACCAAAGTTGACTTTTTTGTCAAAGTTGACCTATTCGGTCAAAGGGTTGGTCATTGGGTCAAGGATTGACCATTTTGACCAAAGTTGACTTTTTGGTCAGGAATTGGCCTATTGGGTTAATAATTGGTCTTTAGGTCAAAAATTAAATATTTTAACCAAAATAGACTTTTTGGTCAAAAGTTGACATATTGGATAAATGGGTGGTCATTAAGTAAAAAATTGACTATTTTGACCAAAATTGACTTTTTGGTCAAAAGTTGAACAATTGGGTCAATGGGTTTGTCATTGGGTCAAGGATTGACCATTTTGACCAAAGTTGACTTTTTGGTCAGAGATTGACATATTAGATCAATAAATGGTCATTAATTCAAAAATTGACTATTTTGACCAAAATTGACTTTTTGGTCAAAAGGAGACCTATTAGGCCAATGGGCTGGTCATTGGGCCAAGGATTGATCATTTTCACCAAAGTTGACTTTTTGGTCAAATTTTACCTATTCGGTCAAAGGGTTGGTCAATGGGTCAAGGATTGACCATTTTGACCAAAGTTGACTTTTTGGTCACATATTGGCTTACTGGGTCGATAATTGGTCATTAGGTCAAAAATTGACTATTTTAACCAAAATAGACTTTTTGGTCAAAAGTTGACATATTGGGTAAATGGGTGGTCATTAAAGAAAAAATTGACTATTTTGACCAAAATTGACTTTTTGGTCAAAAGTTGAACTACCAGACAATGAGTTTGTTATTGGGTCAAGGATTGACCATTTTGACCAAAGTTGACATTTTGGTCAGAGATTGACATATTGGATCAATAAATGGTCATTAGTTCAAAAATTGACTATTTTGACCAAAATTGATTTTTTGATCAGAAGGTGAACTATTAGGCCAATGGGTTGGTCATTGGGTCAAGGATTGATCATTTTGACCAAAGTTTACTTTTTGGACAAAAGTTGACCAATTCGGTCAATGGGTTGGTCATTGGGTCAAGGATTGACCATTTTGACCAAAGTTGACTTTTTGGTCAAAAGTAGACCTATTGGGTCAATAGAGTGGTCATTGGGTCAAGGATTAACCATTTTGATCAAAGTTGACTTTTTGGTCAAAAGTTGACCATTTAGGTCAATAAATTGTAATTAAATCAAAAATTTACTATTTTGACCAAAATTAAGTTTTTGGTCAAAATTCGATTTTTTGGGATAGTGGGTTTGTTATTGGATCAAGTATTTACAATTTTGACCAAAGTTATCTTTATGTTCAAAGGTTGACATGTTAGGTCAATGGGTTTGTCATTGGATCAAGGATTGACAATTAAGACCAAAGTTGATTTTTTGGTCAGAGATTAACTTATTAGGTCAATGTGTTAGTCATTGGGTAAAGAATTGGCCATTTTGACTAAAGTTAACTTTTGGGTTAAAACTTGACCGATTGGGTAAATGGGTTGGTCATTGGGTCAAAAATTGACCATTTTGACCAAAGATGACTTTTTGGTTAAAAGTTGACCTATTTAGTCAATGGGGAGTCATTAGGTCAAAATTTGATTATTTTGACCAAAATTGACCTTTTGGTCTAAAGTTGACCAATTGTGTCAATGGGTTGGTTATTAAGTCAAGGTTTGATAATTTAGACCAAAGATGACTTTTTGGTCACAAGTTGACTTATTGGTTCAATGGGTTGGTCATTAGGTCAGAAATTGACTATTTTGACCAAAATTGACTTTTTGGTTGAAAGTTGATCTATTGGGTCAATGGGTTTGTCATTGGGTCAACGATTGACCATTTTGACCAAATATGACTTTTTGGTCAGAGATTGACTTATTGGGTCAATAATTGGTCATTAGGTCAAAAATTGACTATTTTGACCAAAATTGAATTTTCGGTCAAAAGTTAAGCAATTGGGTCAACGGTGGTTCATTGGGTCAGAAATTGACCATTTTGACTAAAGATTACTGTTGACCTCATTTTTTATGGGGTCTTCTGCTCCTCTCTCTAGTACTTAGGATTTAGCCTTAGGCTTTTCCTTTGACTAATCTCAGAGGACTAGAAATGGAACCCACCCTTTAGAAATTCAAACAACTTCTTAACTCCCTGCAAACCCTACAAGCTTGATTGTAGACCCGTAATCACCTAGAGGGTTGAGATCAAATGTGGAGGTTTAAAGGATGAGTTCCCTATAGGACTTTTTGGCCTTAGAAATACCTCGGTCGGCCTCGGTCCGGCGAGGGTCGACTTACACATACACTACACTCTCACACACATTCCAAGTCCTAAAACCACACTCTCACCCAACTTGACTTCCCGACTCATGTAGGTAATTCATATGGATGGTCCTTAACCCCTAAGCCCCTAGCTAAGAGGGTTAGGAACAACATAGTGAATGCCTCAAATGAGTCCTCTCATGGCTTATATAGGCTTAATATGGCTTCATGGCTCCATGGCTCAACCAAAATGATTCCATTTCACTCACACTTGATCAATCTTCCTTTTTTCAAAAGTTCAAATTTTGACCCCCGGGGCCCTGGACCCACCAAACTTACCAAATACCCTTGAAATGACCCAAAATTTGCAAAATTACCTAAATTACCCAAGATCCCTCAAAATCAATCCTAAACACTTCCCACCATTCAAATTGACCATCTTTGGCCAAAAATACTAAAATTTCCAAAAATAGCCCTAAAGCCCCCCCCAAAAAAATTACCAAAATACCCTTTACCACAAAAATCCAAAAATTCAGAAAATTCCCAAAAAATTCTAAAAAATCCCAAATATTCCCAATATCATTTTGTTCAACTACACCATGGGCCAATTTCACCAATTTACCCCACGTTTACCAAAACCCCCAATTTGACCCATTTTTAACCCAAGTGAACCCAATGTCAAACCAAATCACCCCAAGTGACCTCAATTCTGATCCAATTAAATTCTAAACTTCAATTAAATATCCTCAACATCAATTTAGAACAAATCCAAGTCCAATTTGATTGACAGTTGAGCCCAATTTCAATTTGAAGCCTAAGGCCCAATTTTGGCCATGACCTAAACCTAGCTCAAACCAACCCAATTCAACTCCAATTGGCGCCAAATCTTTTCTAAGGCCTTCGTAACACCCCCCATAAAAAAAACACTAACTTTATTTGAACAAAATTTGAACCTAAACTCCACCTAAACCTAACCCAAAACCAAAATCCCTTAAATTGACCTAAGCCCAAACCTAACCCAAATGGGCCCAAATCCAAAAATCAAAGCCCAACCAAAGTTGAAAACTCTTTGTGACACTCCCATAAATATTTCTCAACATTAATTTTACATCAAATCCAACTTTAGCCCAACCTTAAACCAAGTTAGCCGAATTTGACCCACTTTGCCCCCTTACTAAAAGACCCACATTAAACCCAATTCAATTCAAAATCACTTCAAATTTGTTCCAAATCACTCATGACACATCCCTAAACTAAACCCAACATTTATTTGGCACGGTCCTTCACAAAACTTTCATCCAAAATCCCATTTTAAAATCTAAAAGCCCACTTCCATAATGCCTTTAAAAGCCCATTTTCACCAAAATTCAAAAAGCCCAAATTCCATTCCAAAGCCCACATGAGGTTTCCTCTCATCATCCCTTTGATTTCAATCACCCCCTAAGTTTTATTTCATCATTTTAAAAAAACCAAATGTGGCCCCATGGAAATTTTCCATCAAAATGTCTAAAAATTCAAAACCCTTTTTCATGTAATTGACCAAGCTTTGCCCCAAGCCACATGGAGCCATGGAGCCATGCATAAGCCATATGGAAGCCTTGGAAGCCACATTCCACATCACCAAACTATTTATGGCTAGAGAGGGAACCCCTTTCCAAACTTCTTCTTAAGCCTTTTTAACCCCTTTTATGTCACACTCTAACCCATGCTAAATCAAAATTTCTGGGATAGAGACTTCTCCACCTAAAGTCGAGCTGAGCCAAATGATTCATTTCAACCCAAATCAAACTCTTGGAGGGTGAACCCAACCCATTTCCATGGCTTGACCAAATTAAGCTCAAAATGACTCTTGCCCCGTACCACTTAAATCAAACTCCTTTACACATGTCAAGCCTCTATTGACTGCACCATTGCCAACCCCTGACCCTTCTGAGTCAGATGGTGACCTAACCCTGCCGGCCAGCCGCCTGAGTCGCCGGAAAACACCATGGCCGAGAGCTCCATGTGAGCCAAATTTTTCAATTCTTCCTTCGTCGAGTCGTCCTAGTCCAATTGAGCACCATGGCTGTTCTTCTCTTGCATAGAGTAGCTGATCCCAAGCATCAAACCCCCCTGGGAAGCCCTCCAGCCATGTCTATTTAAACCCACCACCCTCTCGGCCAAAAGAGGTGTTGAACAAAACCATACCAAAACTCTGCCAAAATCACTCCAGATCCCTCTCTAGACATAGAGAACTTGATCCCCACTGAAATCCAGTCCTAAAACCCTCTCTGTGAACTCAATTTTTGAGTTGAAAATCCACCCAAAAACATGACACTTCACCACAGTGAGCCAATCTTCAAATTGATTGACCCTACACCTTCACCAGACCAAGAGGAGAAGTTCCCCAGCAAAAGCCCCCTCACCAGGCCAGTCATTGGTTCCAGCCACCAAGCTTTGTGATCGGCCTTGGTCACTTTCATACCTAGACAATTCCCCAGAGCCAGAGACTTCATCTGGAGTTTGCTTGGACTCAATCGAAGGTGACACAACCCTCAGATCGAAGCTTCAGTTCTCTGAGCAAAGGTATGAACTCATTCTTCCTCCCGAGCTTCCAGTAGCTCTCCATTTTGTTTGGGTTAATTTCATAGCTCATAAACTAAATGGATGTGTTTGTCTCTTCTAGACAAATCGATAGAGTATAAGAACTCGAAAATTCATTGAGAATCGAGAGATATATTAAGGTTTGAGTGTGGACGATCACGGGTGCACACCAGTCGTAGACGATGACCAGGAGCCGTTGGATTGCGCGTGTATCGAGCGGACGGTCGAGATCACGCTGGACAGCGTAATGGTACGTGAACCGCGGGCCCCAGGAGAGCTGAGTCAGATGGCGACGCTGAATCACGGCGCGCCGCATAGGCTTTCGGAGCTGCTGAGGTTGACGCGGCGTCGCGTGGATAAGTAGAAAATTAGGATATTTTTGAATTATTTAAATGTCCTGAACTTCAAAAAATTCATATCTTTGAATAGAAAAATCACAAAAATAAAATAAAAATATCCACTTGCTCGATGAACAAAGGAGAATAATGTGGAAAAATAATTAAGTTAATTGGATGAGTATTTTATTTTTAATAATTTATTTACTGTTTTTTATGTTTCGATTCTCCATTTGCGTTGATAATTCACCATGGCATGAGACCATAGGGCTTTTGAAGCCTCTGATCTTGGGAGCATTTCCTGAATTTTTTAAGGTTAGATGCCATCTTTGTGAAAAGTTATTGATTTTTCAAGTTCATGTCACTATTTTAGGTATTTTAATTATAATAACTAGCTTGTTGTAAAATAAATTCTAGGAAAATTTGGTGATGTTTCTTAGGACTAGGGGACCCTACGAAAAATATATTTTGAGTTAATTCATTCATAATAACCTTAATTAGCCTAAACCCCTAAAATTGAATTTGAATTAATTAGCATTAACCACACATCAAATTGACTTGAAAACAATTCTCCATTACTCTTTAGTGTCAGAGGAACCTTACATAAAATTTTGAAATCAATTGGACTTGATTAACCCCACCAAATGGATTGATTAAGCCTCATAAGCAAAATGGAAATTTAAAAATTCATGACTCCAAAAATATTTTTAAAAAATTCACAAAAATTTTTTTGGAGCTTCTCTGATATCAGGGGAGTTTAATAAAATTAAAATTGGAATTTTCTAAAAATGTTGATTTTTCACAATATTTAAATTTTTAATAATTAAAAAATAATAAAAATCACAAAAATATTAAAAATCATAAAAATCTCACATTTTGACTCCTAATCATTTAGGAACAAACCAAATGTTTTTCCTAAGTCCCTAGGAAAAGATATTAAATTTTAAAGGTATAATGTTATTTTTAATATTAAAAATTGAAATTTCAGCCTTTTTCACTAAAATAATTCTAAAAAATCAAATAAAAATCAGAAAATTATAAAATTTGTTTTTTTGGACTCCTTGAGGTTAGAGAAATTTAAGAAAAATATATAATCTATTTTTCAACTTTTATTTTATTTTAAAATTAATTAATTCCCTTAAACTCAAAATAATTTTAATAAATAAAATATAATTCAAAAAATCACAAAAATTTGTATATGTGGTCCTCTTGTCATTAGGAACATCCCATAATTTTCTTAGTTATAGAAACCTTTCCTTGGTCATGTTGTTGAATTTTCTTTAAAAACCCTTATTTTCTACTAAAAATAATTATATAAATAAATTAAATTCACAAAAATCACATTTTCTCCTCTAATGTCTTAATTGACATGTGAATGAGGTGAAATAAAAATTTCAAATTCATTTGAGCTCAATTTAGTGAGTTATGAAATAAATAAGCTTAAAAGGGCATAAAGGTAATTAAAAATTTTAACCCTTAATTAAAACTTTAGGTTTAATCAAAATGGGGGGATAAAATATTTGATTTTAACTTTCTCTTGTATGATTGAAACTTAGGGAAATTAAGGGGAAGAAACCCATTAAACACTTTGAAAATATCAAAATGAAACTTTAATTAATTAGATGATTTAAATTTTGGAAAGAATATATTTAAAATTTGGATTATTAAAATAGGGATATTATTAAGAGGATATTTATTCTTTAATTTAAAAATCCCTAAATAAGTCACTTTAACAATATTTAGTTCTTAATTAAAAATTAATAATAATCCAAATTAACAATTAAAACTAAAATTAAATTAAAATTAAATTTAAAATATTGAAACTAAAATTAAAATTAAATTAAATTAAAATTAAATTAAAATTAAAGTTAAACTAAAATTAAAATTAAAATTAAAATTAAAATTAAATAAAATTAAATTAAATTAAATTAAAATTAAATTAAAATTAAATTAATTTAAATTGAATTAAAAATCACTTAACAACAAACATAAATGAAATCATTAAGAGTTAAATCAAAATATATCAATAATTTCAACACCTCTTTCTATCTAAGTAAATTTAAAACATGAACATCAATTTAAAATACCGAGATAATTGAAAATGTAAAGATTTAAATGAAATGTAAAATAATTTGAACACTATTACAAACTTAAAATTATTAATTAAACCCTCATAATTAAATTAAAACACTTTAAACCTTTAACTCAAACTTTAAATTAAGAATGATTAAAATTCTCGATAAACCAACTTTCCCTTAAAGGCTTTAATTATTATAACTCATAAATAGAGTATTAAGTGAAATGCCACTTCATTCATCAGGTAATCAAATACCCAAGTTCACTGAGCAAGAGACAAAGTTTATCTAAACTCCTGGATGATTAATTCATATGTGCAACTAAATTTACTTGGACTCAAAATAATCTCAGAAGTATTGAAAGTTGTTTAGGACTCGTCCTAAGCACTTCCTCAATATGACGGGATGTTTTAGAAGAACAACTGAATTTAATTGTTCTTTGATGAAGAAAATCATCCTTAAACCAAACCAAAAACCTAGACGTCATAGGAGATGACTAGTTATAAGATTAGGATTCTTGTAGATAACCAAAACCCTTCTGTTAGCTTTATCTAGGTATTTGTTGAAATATTTAAATGCTTTAACACGTGTTTTATGTGCAGCTTGGGATGACGGGAAGACCTCCAGGTATGCTTTTATTTTATTGCAATTTACTTACATGCACTGTACTTTACTTTTCTTGCATGTTAAATAAGACTGATGCATGAAAACTAAAACCTTTAGGATAGTCCTTGAACTGAAACCAAAACTAAATAAAAATTCATTACAAGATAAAATTCACCGCCACAACATTCCAAAATATAAAACACTCAAAATTTAATCACAAACAAAACAACAAAACTACAATTGCAACTAAATTAAAATGTCTCATTGAATGATCATGAATACCTCGGATGATGTAACCGACATGTTGCTAACGAAATTTCCCACGGTCTAAATGAAAGTGTGGAACTCATTCAGTTGAGTTTAGCAAATTCATCTGGACTAAGTGAATTCGATGAAAATAACGGTGCTGGGATGATGGAACCGTGGGATCTTAATCGGTTCTGTTTAAACAACTTTAAGATTTGTTTTAATTAAAATATTAAAAAAACACTTGGACTTTAAGATTTCTAAACCAAAACACTTCTCTCATCTCCTGATTTATGACTTCTAAAACTAAACCTCTGCAACAATAAGGAGCTTGGAGCATAGTGGGCAGCACAGCCATCGTCGTCAGCAAAACTCGGATCTACTTCAGCAAAACATTTCTTAGTTTTAAATAACCAAGTCATAGGACTTCGAGGTAGTTTGCTTAGTGCAACATAATTCCTCAACTTTTTGTTAAGCATTTGTATAATCATGTTATGCAAATTAAGCCCTAACCAGTCTTAGGACTCCGAGGTGGTCGTTTGGTACGAAAAAAACCCTCACATCTTCAAGGCTATTTGTGTGATTATATCATACAAATATAAGTCCTAATTAATTAAAATTGGCAGGATTGCAACATTAAATAAACTCCCGAATTGAAGCCAAACAATATGATAGTTTGGGAAGTTGCCAAGATTCTTCTTGGATCCTCAGCTTCTCCTACTTCTCTTCCTTTGGATTCTTGAAATAAACCGTTCCGAATTTGAGCTAATCCCTATTGAAATTTCCAAAACTCAATCCTTTGAAAACCTTAAACTTTGAAATTCTAGAGAGCAAAACCACTAATCATTATCGAGAGTTTTCTTAAATGATTTCCGTCATTTAAGATGTAATTAATTATAGGGGCTTGCCCTTATAAGGAACATTAAGAACCCAAGTAATATAAACCCTGCTTAATTCATTTATATTAAGCAGGGGAACTTATCGGCTTATAAAATTGGTTCACAGACCAAACGGATGTCACAAATCTTCTAGTTTATTTAATCGAGCCCCATCATCAAACAGTGTGTCTATTCTTCGAAATAGATACACGGTTTATGATGCGGTACTCTTTTATATAAACTATTCGGGATGTGAGATTAGTTTGATTTCATATCTTAAAATTTTCAAACTTAAAATTATTTTCAAAATCAAATGCTATTTTTTAAATTATATATATATATATATATTTAAATTACAATTAAAATCTAAAATTCGCCGACAATTTCTGTAGGCGACCCCCTTTTCAAAATACAACACTCAACCTAAAATATGCCAACAATTACTTTTTAGTCGAAAGTTGACCTATTTTGACCAAAATTGAATTTTTTTGTCAAAAGTTGACCTATTGGGTCAATGGGTTGGTCATTAGGTCAAAAATTGACTATTTTAACCAAAATTGACTTTTTGGTTGAAAGTTGATCTATTAGGTCAATGGGTTTGTCATTGGGTCAATGATTGACCATTTTGACCAAATATGACTTTTGGTCAGAGATTGACTTATTAGGTCAATAATTGGTCATCAGGTCAAAAATTGACTATTAGTCCAAAATTGAATTTTCGGTCAAAAGTTGAGCAATTGGGTCAACGGTGGGTCATTGGGTCAGAAATTGACCATTTTGACCAAAGATTACTTTTTAGTCAAAAGTTGACATATTTTGACCAAAATTGAATTTCTTGTCAAAAGTTAACACATTGGGTCAACGGGGTGATCATTGGGTCAGAAATTAACCACTTGACCGAACTTGAATTTTGGTCAAAAGTTAACCTATTTGGCCAATGAGTTGGTAATTGGGTCAAGAATTGACCATTTTGACCAAAGAAGACTTTTTAGTCAAAAGTTGACCTATTTGGCTAATGAGTTAGTCATTGGGTAAAAAATTGACTATTTTGACCAAAGTTGACTTTTTGGTCAAAAGTTGACCTATCAGGTCAATGGGTGGTCATTAGGTCAAAAATTGATTATTTTGACCAAAATCGACTTTTTAGTCAAAAGTTGACCTATTGGATCAATGAGATTGTCATTGGGTCGAGGATTGACCATTTTGACCAAAGTTGATTTTTTTGTCAGAGATTGACATATTGGATCAATAATTGGTTTAATGATCACCCATTGATCCAATAAGTCAAAATTGATTTTTTGGTCAAAAGTTTACCTATTGGATCAATAATTGGTTTAATGACCACCCATTGACCCAATATTTGACAAAACAATCAACTTCAATCAAGAATTGACCATTTTGATCAAAGATAACTTTTTAGTAAAAAGTTGACATATTTGGTTAATGGGTTAGTAATTGGGTAAAAGTTTGACCATTTTGACCAAAGTTGACTTTTTGGTCAAATATTGACCTATTGGGTCAATGGGTGGTCATTAGGTCAAAAATTGACAATTTTGATTAAAATTGACTTTTTGGTTAAAAGTTGATCTATTGGGTCAATGGGTTTCTCATTAGGTCAAGGACTGACTATTTTGACCAAAGTTGACTTTTTTTGTCAGAGATTGACATTTTGGATCAATAATTGGTCATTAATTCAAAAATTGACTGTTTTGACCAAAATTGACTTTTTGGTCAAAAGTTGACCTATTAGACTAATGGGTTGTTCATTGGGTCAATGATTGATCATTTTGACCAAAGTTGACTTTTTTATTAAAAATTGACCAATTGGGTCGATGGGTTGGTCATTGGGTCAAGGATTGACAATTTTGATCCAAGATGACCTTTTAGTTTAAAGTTGATTTATTGGGTCACCGTGTTGGTCATTAGGTCAAAAGTTGACTATTTTGACCAAAGTTAACTTTTTTGTCAAACGTTGACCTATTAGGTCAATTGGTGGTCTTTCAATCAAAAATTGAATATTTTGACCAAATTTGACTATTTGGTCAAAAGTTGACCTATTGGGTCAATGGGTATATCATTGGGTTAAGGATTGAATATTTTGACTAAAGTTAACTTTTTGGTTAGAGTGTGACCTATTGGGTCAATAATTGGTCATTAGGTCAAAAATTGACTATTTTGACCAAAATTAAATTTTTTGTCAAAAGTTGACCTATTAGGTCAACGGGTTGGTCATTAAGTCAACTATTGATCATTTCGACAAAAGTTGACTTATTGGGTCAATGGGTTGGTCATTGGGTCAAGGATTGACCATTTTGACTAAAGTTGACTTTTTGGTCAGAGATTGACTTACTAGGTCAATAATTAGTCATTTGGTTAAAAATTAACTATTTTAACAAAAATTGACTTTTTGGTCAAATGTTGACCTATTGGGTCAATAGGTGGTCATTAAGTAAAAAATTGACTATTTTGAGCATAATTGACTTTTTGATTAAAAGTTGACGTATTGGGTCAGTGGGATTGTCATTGGGACAAGGATTGACCATTTTGATCAAAGTTGACTTTTTGGTTAGAGATTGACTTTTTGGGTTAATAATTGGTCGGGTCAAAAATTGACTACTTAGACCAAAATTAAATTTTTAGTCAAAAGTTAACCCGTTGGGTCAAGGTGGTGGGTCATTGGGTCAGAAATTGACCATTTTTACCAAAGATGACTTTTTGGTCAAAAGTTGACCTATTTTGACTAAAATTGAATTTTTGGTCAAATGTTAACCCATTGGGTCAAAAGGGTAATCATTGGGTTAGAAATTGACCATTTTGACCTAAATTGACTTTTGGGTCAAAAGTTAAACTATTTGGTCAATGAGTTGGTAATGGGGTCAAGAATTGACCATTTTGACCAAAGATGACTTTTTAGTAAAAGGTTGACATATTTGGTTAATAGGTTGGTAATTGGGTAAAAGTTTGACCATTTTGACCAAAGTTAACTTTTTGGTCAAATATTGACCTATTGGGTCAATGGGTGGTCATTAGGTCAAAAATTGACAATTTTGATTAAAATTGACAATTTTGATTAAAATTGACTTTTTGGTCAAAAGTTGATCTATTGGGTCAATGAGATTCTCATTGGGTCAAGGATTGACTATTTTGACCAAAGTTGACTTTTTTGTCAAAGATTGACATTTTGGATCAATAATTGGTCATTAATTCAAAAATTGACAGTTTTGACCAAAATTAACTTTTTGGTCAAAAGTTGATCTATTAGATTAATGGGTCGTCATTAGGTCGATGATTGATCATTTTGACCAAAGTTGACTTTTTGCTCAAAAGTTGACCTATTGGGTCGATGGGTTGGTCATTGGGTCAGGATTGACAATTTTGACCCAAGATGACCTTTTAGTTTAAAGTTGATCTATTGGGTCACCGTGTTGGTCATTGGGTCAAAAGTTGAATATTTTAACCAAAGTTAACTTTTTTGTCAAACGTTGACCTATTAGGTCAATTGGTGGTCTTTCAGTCAAAAATTGACTATTTTGACCAAAGTTGACTATTTGATCAAAAGTTGACATATTGGGTCAATGGGTTTATCATTGGGTTAAGGATTGAATATTTTGACAAAAGTTGACTTTTTGGTCAGAGATTGACCTATTGGGTCAATAATTGGTCATTAGGTCAAAAATTCAATATTTTAACCAAAATTAAATTTGTGATCAACAGTTAACCCATTGGGTGAACGGGGTGGTCATTAAGTCAATGATTGACAATTTTAATCCAAGACAACCTTTTAGTTTAAAGTTGATATATTGGGTCACCGTGTTGGTCATTGGGTCAAAAATTGATCATTTTGACCAAAGTTGACTTTTTGGTCAAAAGTTGACCTATTGGGACAATGGGTGTTCATTAGGTCAAATTTCGACTATTTTGACCAAAATTGACTTTAAAAGTTGACTTATTGAGTCAATGGGTGCATTGGGTCTAGGATTGACCATTTTCACCAAAGTTGACATTTTTGTAAGAGATTGACTTATGGGGTAAATAATTGTTGATTAATTCAAAAATTTACTATTTTTATGAAAATTAACTTTTTTGGTTAAAAGTTGACCTATTAGGCCAATGGATTGGTCTGGGTCAAGGATTGATCATTTTGACAAAAGTTGATGTTTTGTTCAAAAGTTGACCTTTTGGGTCAATGGGTTGGTCATTGGGTCAACGATTGACCATTTTAAACAAAGTTGACTTTTTGGTCAGAGATTGACTTACTCGGGTCGATAATTGGTCATTAGGTCAAAAATCGACTATTTTGACCAAAATTGACTTTCTGGTCAAAAGTTGACCTATTGGGTCAATGGATTGGTCATTGGGTCAAGGATTGATCATTTTGACCAAAGTTTTCTTTTTGGCCAACATTTAACAAACTGGGTCAATGGGTTGGTCATTCGATCAAGGTTTGACTATTTTCACCAAAGTTAACATTTAAGTTATTGTGTAAAAAATTGACCATTTTGACCAAATTTGACTTTTTGGATAAAAGTTTACCTTTTGGGTCAAGGAGGTGTTCATTAAGTCAAAAATTGACAATTTTAACCAAAATTGACTTTTTTGTCAAAAGTTGTACTTTTGGGTCAATGAGTTGGTCATTGGGTCAAGGATTAACCATTTTGACCAAAGTTGACTTTTTGGTCAAAAGTAGACCTATTGGGTCAATGGAGTGGTCATTGGGTCAAGAATTGACCATTTTGATCAAAGTTGACTTTTTGGTCAAAAGTTGACCTATTGGGTCAATAATTGGTAATTAAATCAAAAATTTACTATTTTGACCAAAATTAACTTTTTGGTCAAAAATCGATCTTTTGGGTCAGTAGGTTAGTTATTGGATCAAGTATTTACAATTTTGACCAAAGTTATCTTTTTGTTCAAAGGTTGACCTGTTAGGTCAATGGGTTTGTCATTGGATCAAGGATTGACAATTATGGCCAAAGTTAAATTTTTGGTTAGAGATTGACTTTTTGGGTCACTGTGTTGGTCTTTGGGTCAAGAATCAGCCATTTTGACTAAACTTGACTTGTGGGTCAAAAGTTGACCGATTGGGTAAATGGGTTGGTCATTGGGTCAATAATTGACAATTTTGACCAAAGTTGACTTTTTGGTTAAAAGTTGACTTATTTAGTTAATGGGGGGTCATTAGGTCAAAATTTGATTATTTTGACCAAAATTGACCTTTTGGTCTAAAGTTGACCAATTGTGTCAATGGCTTGGTTATTAGGTCAAGGTTTGACCATTTAGAACAAAGTTGACTTCTTGGTCAAAATTTGACCTATTGGGTCAATGGGTTGGTCATTAGGTCAGAAATTGGCCATTTAGACCAAAGTTGATTTTTGGTCGAAAGTTGACCTATTGGGTCAATGGGTTTGTCACTGTGTTAAAAATTAACCATTTTTACGAAAGTTGATTTTTTGTCAGAGATTGGCTTACTGGGTTAATAATTGGTAATTAGGTCAAAAATTTACTATTTTGGCCAAAATTTACTTTTTGGTCAAAAGTTGACCTATTGGGTCAATCATCAGATGGTCATTGGGTCAAGGGTTGACCATTTTGACCAAAGTTGACTTTTTGGTCAAAAGTTGACCTATTAGGTCAATGGGTTGGTCATTGGTTCAAGAATTGACCATTTTAACCAAAGTTGATATTTTGGTCAGTGATTGATCTATTGGGTCAACGGGTTGGCATTGGTTCAAGAATTGACCTTTTTAACCAAAATTATTTTTTTGGTCAAAAGTTGACCCATTGGGTTAACGGGGTGGTGATTGGGTCAGAAATTGAACCTTTTGACCAAAGTTGACTTTTTGCTCAAAAGTTGACCTATTTGGCCAATGAGTTGGTAATTGGGTCAAGAATTGACCATTTTGATCAAAAATGACTTTATGGTCAAAAGCTGATCTATTGGGTCATGGTTTGGTCATTGGGTAGAAAATTGACCATTTTGACCAAAGTTAACTTTTTGGTTAAAAGTTGACCTATTAGATTGATAGGTAGGTCATTTGGTCGAAAATTGACTATTTTGACCAAAATTGACTTTTGGTTAAAAGTTGACCTATTAGAGCAATGGGTTGGTCATTAGGGTGAAGGATTGATCATTTTGACCAAAGTTGACTTTTTGGTCGAAAGTTGACCTAATTGGTCAATGGGTTGGTCATCAGATTAAGGATTGACCAAATTGACCAAAGTTGACTTTTTGCTCAGAGATTGGCTTATTGGGTTAATAATTGGTCATTAGGTCAAAAATTAATTATTTTGACCAAAATTAACTTTTTCGTCAAAAGTTGACCAATTGGGTCAATAGGTTGGTCCTTGGGTCAAGGATTAAACATTTTGGCTAATGTTGACTTTTTAGTCAAAAGTTAACAATGGGTCAATGGGCTGGTCATTGGGTCAGAAATTGACCATTTTGGCCAAAGTTGACTTTTTGGTCAAAAGTTGACCTGTTGGGTCAATGGGTTTGTCATTGGGTCAAAAATTAACCATTTTGACCAAAGTTGACTTTTTGGTCAAAGATTGGCTTACTGGGTTAATAAATTGTCCTTTGATAAAAAACTAACTATTTTGACCAAAATTGAATTTTTAGTCAAAATCGACATATTGGGTCAATGGATTGGTCATTGGGTCAAGGATTGACCATTTTGACCAAAGTTGTCTTTTTGGTCAAAGTTGACCGATTGGGTCAATGGGTCGAGGATTGACCATTTTGACCAAAATTGACTTTTGGTCACTGATTGACTTATTTGGTCAATAATTCATCTTTAGGACAAAAATTGATTATTTTAACCAAAATTAAATCTTTGGTTAAAAGATGGCCCTTTGGGTCAACGAGGTGGTCATTAGGTCAGCAATTGACCATTTTGACCAAAGTTGACTCTTTGGTCAAAAGTTGACCTGTTTGGTCAAAGAGTTGGTAATTGTGTCAAGAATTGACTATTTTGACCGAAGATGACTTTTTGGTCAAAGTTAATCAATTGGGTCAATGGGTTGGTCATTGGGTCAAAAATTGACCATTTTGACCAAAATTGACTTTTTGGTCAAAAGTTGACCTATTGGGTCAATGCGTGGTCATTAAGTCAAAAATTGACTAATTTGACCAAATTTGACTTTTTGGTCAAAAGTTGACTTATTGGGTCAATGAGTTTGTCATTGGGTCAAAAATTAACCATTTTGAACAAAGTTAACTTTTTAGTCAGAGATTGACTTATTGGGTCAATAATTAGTCATTAGGTCAAAAATTAACTATTTTGACCAAAATTAAATTTTTGGTCAAAAGTTAACCCTTTTGGTTAATGGGGAGGTCATTGGTTCAGAAATGACCATTTTGACTAAAATTGACTTTTTGGTCAGAAGTTGACCTATTTGGTCAATTAGTTGATAGTTGGGTCAACAATTGACAATTTTGACCAAAGATGACCTTTTTGGTCAAAAGTTGACCTATTGGGTCAATGAGTAAAAGATTGACCATTTTGACCAAAGTTAACTCTTTGGTCAAAAGTTGACCTACTAGGTCAAAGGGTGGTCATTAGGACAAAAGTTACTATTTTAACCAAAGTGGACTTTTTAGTCAAAAGTTGACCTATTGGATCAATGGGTGGTCATCAGGTCAAAAATTGACTCTTTTGACAAAAATTGACATCAAAAGCTTACCCATTGGGTTAATGGGTTTGTCATTGGGTCAAAAATTAACCATTTTGATCAAAGTTGACTTTTTGGTGAAAAGTTTACATATTAGGTCAATGGGTTAGTCATTAGGTGAAGGATTGACCATTTTAACCAAAGTTGATTTTTGGGTCACTGACTAACTTGTTGCGTCAATAATTGGTCATTAGGACAAAAATTTAATATTTTTACTGAAACTAAATATTTGGTTAAAAGTTGACCCATTTGGACAACGAGGTGGTCATTGGGTCAGAAATTGACCATTTTGACTAAAGTTGACTTTTTGGTCAAATGTTGACCTATTTAGTTAAAGAGTTGGTAATTGTGTCAAGAATTGACCATTTTGACCGAGAAGACTTTTGGTCAAAAGTTAAACTATTGGGTCAATGGGTTGGTCATTGGGTCAAAAATTGATCATTTTGACCAAAATTAACTTTTTTGTCAAAAGTTGACCTATTGGGTCAATGGGAGGTCATTAAGTCAAAAAATTGATTAATTTGACCAAATTTGACTTTTTGATCAAAAGTTGACTTATTGGGTCAATGAGTTTGTCATTGGGTCAAAAATTAACCATTTTGAACAAAGTTAACTTTTTTGTCAGAAGGTTGACTTATTGGGTCAATATTTAGTCATTAGGTCAAAAATTAACAATTTTGACCAAAATTAATTTTTTGCTAAAAAGTTAACCCTTTTGGTCAATCGGGAGTTCATTGGTTCAGAAATGACCATTTTGACTAAAGTTGACTTTTTGGTCAAAAGTTGACCTATTTGGTCAATGAGTTGGTAGTTGGGTCAACAATTTACAATTTTGACCAAAGATGACCTTTTTGGTCAAAAGTTGACCATTAGGTCAATGGGTTGGTCATTGGGTCAAAAATTGACCATTTTTTCTAAAGCTAACTTTTTTGTCAAAAGTTGTCCTATTAGGTCAATGGGTGGTCATTATGTCAAAAAATTGATTATTTTGACCAAAGTTGACTTTTTCGTCAAAAGTTAACCCATTGGGTCAATTTGTGGTCATTATGTCAAAAAATAACAATTTTGACCAAAATTAACTTTTTTGTCAGAAGTTTACTTATTTGGTCAATGGGTTTGTCATTGGATCAAGGATTGACCAGTAATTCAAAAATTGACCATTTTGGTCATTAGGTAAAAAAATAACTATTTTACTAAAATTACATTTTTGGTTAAAAGTTGATCTATTAGGTCAACATGCTTTTTGGGTCAGAAATTGACTATTTTGACCAAAGTTGAATTTTTTGTCAAAAGTTGACCTATTTGGTCAATGAGTTGGTAATTGCGTCAAGAATTGACCATCTTGACCAAAAATTACTTTTTTGGTCAAAAGTTAAACTATTGGGTCAATGGGTTAGTCATTGGGTCAAAAATTAACCATTTTGACCAAAGTTGACTTTTTGGTCAAAGTTGTCCTATTGGGTCAATGGGCTGGTCATTAGGTCAAAAATTGACCATTTTAACCAAAGTTGACTTTTTGGTCTAAAGTTGATCTATTTGGTCAATGGGTGTTCGTTTGGTCAAAAAGTGACTATTTTGATAAAAAAGTACTTATTGGTTAATGGGTTTTCCATTGGGTCAAGGATTGATCATTTTGACCAAAGTTGACTTTTTGGTCACATATTGACTTATTAGGTCAATAATTAGTTATTAATTCTAAAATTAACAATTTTGACCAAATTTGACTTTTTTGTCAAAACTTGACTTATTAGGCCAATAAGTTGGTCATTGGGTCAAGGATTGATCATTTTGACCAAAGTTGACTTTTTTATCAAAAGTTGACTTCTCGGGTCAATGGGTTGGTCTTTGGGTCAAGGATTGAACATTTTGTCCAAAATTAACTTTTTGGTCAGAGATTGGCTTACTGGGTCAATAATTGGTCATTAGGTCAAAAATTGACTTTTTGGTCAAAAGTTGACCTATTGGGTTAATGGGTAGTCATTAAATCAAAAATTAACTATTTTGACCAAAATTGACTTTCATGTCAAAAGTTGCCCTATTGGGTCAATGAGTTTGTCATTGGGTCAAGGATTGAGCATTTTCACCAAAGTTGACTTTTTCGTCAGAGATTGACTGATTGGGTCAATAATTGGTCACTAGGTCAAATATTGACTATTTTGACCAAAATTAAATTTTTGGTCAAAAGTTAACCCTTTGGGTCAGCGGGATGGTCTTTGGATTAGAAATTGACTATTCTGATTAAAGATGTTGGTCAAAAGTTGACCAATTTTGACCAAAATTAAATTTTTGGTCAAAAGTTATCCGATTGGGTCAATGGGGTGGTCTTTGGGTCAGAAATTGACCATTTTGACCAAAGTTGAATTTTTGATTAAAAGTTGATCTATTTTATCAATCAGTTCGTAATTGGGTCAAGAATTGACTATTTTGATCGAAGATTACTTTTTAGTCAAAAGTTGATCTATTGGGTCAATGACTTGGTCATTGAGTAAAAAATTGACCATTTTGACCAAAGTTGACTTTTTCGTCAAAAGTTGACCTATTGGGTCGATAGAGTGGTCATTGAGTCAAAAATTGACCATTTTGACCAAGATTGACTTTTTAGTCAAAAGTTGACATATTTTGACTAAAATTAATTTTTGGTCAAAAGTTAACCAATTGGGCCAACGGGGTGGTCATTGGTTCAGAAATTGACCATTTTGACCAAAGTTGACTTTTTAATCAAAAGTTATATATTTGATCAATGAGTTGGTAATTCGGTCAATAATTGACTATATTGACCGAATATGACTTTTTAGTCAAAAGTTGACCTATTGGGTCAGTGGGTTGGTCATTGTGTCAAAAATTGACCATTTTGACCAAAATTGACTTTTTGGTCAAAACTTGACATATTAGGTCAATGGGTGGTCATTAGGCCAAAAGGTAACTATTTTGACCAAAATCGACTTTTTAGACAAAAGTTGACCTATTTGGTCATTGGTTTGTCATTAGGTCAAGGATTGACCATTTTGACCAAAGTTGACTTTTTAATCAGAGATTGACTTATTTGGTCATTAGGACAAAAATTGATTATTTAACGAAAATTAATTTTTTGGTTAAAAGTTGACCCATTGGATCAACGAGGTGGTCATCGGGTCACAAATTGATTATTTTGACCAAAGTTGACTTTTTGGTCAAAAGTTAACATGTTTAGTCAATGAGTTGGTAATTGTGTCAAGAATTGACCATTTTGACGGAATATGACTTTTTGGTCAAAAGTTAATATATTGGGTGAATGGGTTGGTCATTGAGTAAAAAATTGACCATTTTGACCAAAGTTCAATTTTTGGTCAAAAGTTGACCTATTTGATCAATGAGCCAGTCATCGAGTCAAAAATTGAACATTTTGACCAAAGTTGACTTTTTGGTCAAAAGTTAACATATTGGGTTGATGAGTGGTCATTAGGTCAAAAATTGACTATTTTGACCAAAACTGACTTTTTGGTCAAGTTGACCTATTCGGTCAATGGGTTTGTCATTAGGTCAGACATTGATTATTTTGACTAAGGATGACTTTTTGGTCAGAGATTGACTTATTGGGTCAATAATTAGTCATTAGGTTAAAAATTAACTATTTTGACCAAAAACAAATTTTTGGTCAAAAGTTAACCCATTCTGTCAACGAGGACGTCATTAGGTCAGAAATTGTGCAGTTTGACTAAAGTTAATTTTTTGGAAAAAAGTTGTCCTATTTGGCTATTGAGTTGGTAATTGGGTCAAGAATTTGACCATTTTGACCAAAGATGTCTTTTTTAATTAAATGTTGACCTATTGGGTCAATGGGTTGGTCATTAGGTCAAAAAATAAACCATTTTGACCAAAGTTATCTTTTTGGTCTAAAGTTGCCTTATTGGGTTAATGGGTGGTCATTAGGTCAAAAATTTCTTATTTTGACCAAAATTGACTTTTTTGTCAAAAGTTGACCTATTGGGTTAATGGGTTGGTCATTGGGTCAAGGATTGACCTTTTGGACCAAAGTTGACTTTTTCGTCAGAAATTGACTTAGTGGGTCAATAATTGGTTATTAATTCAAAAATTGATTATTCTGACCAAAATTGACTTTTTGGTCAAAAGTTGACCTATCAGGTCAATGGGTTGGTCATTTAGTCAAGGATTGATCATTTTAACTAATGTTGACATTTTGGTCAAAAGTTGACCTATTGGGTCAATGGGTTGGTCATTGTGTCAAGGATTAAACATCAAGACCAAAGTTGACTTTTTGGTCAAAGATTGGATTACTTGGTCAAAAATTAGTCAATAGTTCAAAAATTAACTATTTTGACAAAAATTAACTTTTTGGTCAAAAGTTGACCTATTGGGTCAATGGTTTAGTCATTGGGCCAAGGATTAACCATTTTGACCAAAGTTGTCTTTTCGGTCAAAATTTGACCTTTTTAGGTCAATGAGGCTATCATAAGTTAAAAAATTGATAATTTTGAGCAAAATTAACTTTTTGGTTAAAAGTTGACCTGTTGGGTCAATAGGTTGGTCCTTGGGTCAAGAATTAACTATTTTGGCCAAAGTTGACTTTTTTAGTCAAAAGTTAAAAATTTGGGTCAATGGGTTGGTCATTGGATCAAGGATTGACCATTTAACCAAAGTTGACATTTAGGTCATTTTGTCAGAAATTGACCATTATGACCAAATTTGATTTTTTTTGGTCAAAAGTTGACTTGTTGGGTCAATGGGTGGTCATTAAGTAAAAAATTGACTATATTAACCAAAATTAACTTTTTGGTCAAAAGTAAACCTTTTGGGTAAATGGGTTTGTCTTTGTGTCAAGGATTGACCATTTTGTCCAAAGTTGATTTTTTGGTCAGAGATTGACTTATTGGGTCAATAATTGGTCGTTAATTTAAAAATTGAATATTTTGACCAAAATTAACTTTTTGGTCAACAGTTGACCTATTAGGACAATGGGTTGGTCATTGGGTCAAGGATTGATCATTTTGACCAAAGTTGACTTGTTGGTCAAAATTTGACCTATTGGGTTAATGGGTTGGTCACTGCGTCAAGAAAAGACCACTTTGACCAAAGTTGACCTATTGGGTCAATAAGTTTTTTCATTAGGTCAAGGATTGACCATTTTGACCAAACTTGACTTTATGGTCGAAACTTGACCTCTTTGGTTAATGGGTTGGTCATTGGGTTAAAAATTGACCATTTTGACCAAAGTTGACTTTTTGGTCAAAAGTTGACCTATTTGATCAACGAGCTGGTAGTTGGTTCAAGAATTGACCATTTTGACTAAATATGACTTTTTGGTCAAAAGTTGACCTATTGGGTTAATGTGTTGGCATTGGGTCAAAAATTAATCAGTTTAACCAAAGTTGACTTTTTTGTCAAAAGTTGACCTATTGGGTCAATGAGCCAGTCATTGAGTCAAAAATTGACCATTTTAACCAAGGTTACGTTTTGGTCAAAAGTTGACATATTGGGTTAATGGGTTGATCATGGGTCAAGGATTGACCATTTTGACCAAAGTTGACTTTTTGGTCAAAATTTGACCTATTAGGTCAATGGGTTCGTCATTAAGTCAAGGATCGACTACTTCGACCAAAGCCGACCTTCGGTCAGAGATCGACTTATTAAGTCACTAATCGGTCATTAAGTCGAAAATTAACTATTTTGACTAAAATCGATTTTTGGTCAAAAGTTAACCCATTCGATCAACGAGGAGGTCATTAGGGTCGAAATTGTCCATTTTGACTAAAGTCAATCTTTGGTCAAAAGTTAACCTATTTGGTCTTTTAGTTGGTAATTGGCTCAAGAATTTGACCATTTTGACCAAAGATAACTTTTATGTCAAAAAGTTGACCTATTGGGTTAATGGGTGGGCCATTGGTAAAAAACTGACCATTTTGACCAAAGTTTACTTTTGAGTCAAAGTCGATTTGGGGTCAATGTGTGGTCATTTGGTCAAAAATTGACTATTTTGGCCAAAATTAACTTATTTTGTCAAAAGTTGACCTATTGGGTGAATGGGTTTGTCATTAGGTCAAGAATTGACCATTTTGACCAAAGTTGACTTTTTGGTCAGAGATTGGCTTACTTGGTTAAAAATTGGTCATTAGGTAAAAACTTGACTATATTGACCAAAATTGACTTTTTGGTCAAAAGTTGACATTTTGGGTCAATGGTTTGGTCATTGGGTTTGTTTGGTCATTGGGTTTAGGATTGACCATTTTGACCAAAGTTGTTTTTTTGGTCAAAATTTGACCTATTTAGGTCAATGAGGCCGTCATAAGGTCAAAAATTGGCAATTTTGAGCAAAATTAACTTTTTGGTCAAAAGTTGACCTATTGGGTCAATAGGATAGTCATTGGGTCAAGGATTAACCATTTTGGCCAAAGTTGACTTTTTAATCGGAGTTAACAAATTAGGTCGATGGGTGGGTCATTGGATCGAGGATTAACTATTTTCACCAAAGTTGACATTTATGTTATTTTGTCGTAAATCGAACATTTTGACCAAAATTGACTTTTTGTTCAAATGTTGACCTTTTGGTTTAATGAGGTGGTCATTAGGTCAAAAATTGACAATTTTCACCAAAATTGACTTTTTTGTCAAAAGTTGTCCTTTTGGGTCAATGAGTTGATCATTGGGTCAAGGATTAACCATTTTGACCAAAGCTGACTTTTTGGTTAGAGATTGGCTTACTTGGTCAAAAATTAGTCATTAGGTAAAAACTTGACTATTTTGACCAAAATTAACTTTCTGGTCAAAAGTTGACATATTGGGTCAATGGTTTGGTCATTGGGTCAAGGATTGACCATATTGACCAAAGTTGTGTTTTTGGTTAAAATTTGACCTATTTTGGTCAATGAGGCGGTCATAAGGTCAAAAATTGGCAATTTTGAGCAAAATTAACTTTTTGGTCAAAAGTTGACCTATTGGGTCCATAGGATGGTCATTGGTTCAAGGATTAACCATTTTGGCCAAAGTTGACTTTTTAGTCAAAAGTTAATAAATTGGGTCAATGGGTTAGTCAATGGATCAAGGATTGAATATTTTCACCAAAGTTGACATTTTGGTTATTTTGTCAGAAACTGGACAATTTGAAAAAATTGACTTTTTGGTGAAAAGTTGACCTTCTGGGTCAATGAGGTGGTCATTAGGTCAAAAATTTACAATTTTGACAAAAATTGACTTTTTTGTCAAAAGTTATCCTTTTGGGTCTATGAGATGCTCATTAGGTCAAGGATTCACCATTTTCAGCGAAGTTGACTTTTTGATCAAAAGTTGACCTATTGGGTCAATGGGTTAGTCATTGGTTCAAGGATTGACCAAAGTTGACTTTTTGGTCAAAAGTTGACCTATTGGGTCAATAATTGGTAATTATGTCAAAAATTTACTATTTTGACCAAAATGGACGTTTTGGTCAAAAGTCAAACTTTTAGGTTAGTGGGTTGGTTATTGGATCAAGAATTCACCATTTTGACCAAAGTTATCTTTTTTTTCAAGGGTTGACATGTTAGGTCAATGGGTTTGTCATTGGGTCAAGGATTGACAATTATGACCAAAGTTGACTTTTTGGTCAAAGATTGACTTATTGGGTCAATAATTGTCATTAGGTTAAAAATTGACTATTTTGACTCAAATTGACTTTTTGTTCAAAAAATGACTTATCGGGTCAATGCGTTGGTAATTAAGTTAAGAATTGACCATTTTGACTAAAGTTGACTTTTTGGTTAAAAGTTGACCTATTGGGTAAATGGGTTGGTCATTGGGTCAATAATTAAACATTTTGACTAAAATTAACTTTTTGGTCAAAAGTTGACCTATTTGGTCAATGGGGGGTTATTAAATCAAAAATTGACTATTTTAACCAAAATTGACTTTTTAGTCAAAAGTTGACCTATTGGGTCAACGGGTTAGTCATTGGGTCAGAAATTGAACATTTAAACCAAAGTTGACTTTTTGGTCAAAAGTAAACCTATTGGGTCAATGGGTTTGTCATTGGGTCAAAAATTAACCATTTTGACTTAAGTTAACTTAGTGGGTCAATAATTGCTCATTAGGTCAGAAACTGAAAATTTTGACCAAAATTGACTTTTTGGTCAAAAGTTGACCTATTGGGTCAATGCGTTAGTCATTGGGTCAAGGATTGACCATTTTGACCAAAGTTGACTTTTTGTTTAAAAGTTGATTTAATGGGTCAATGGGTTGGTCATTGGGTCGAGTGATTGATCATTTTGGTCGACGAATTGACTTATTGGGTCAATAATTGATCATTAAGTCAAAAATTGATCATTTTGGACAAAAGTTGATCCATTGGGTCAACGGGGAGGTCATTCGGTCAGAAATTGACCATTTTGACCGAAGTTGACATTTTGGTAAGAAAATTACGTATTTGGTAAATGAGTTGGTAATTGGGTCAAGAATTGACCTTTTTGCCGAAGATGACTTTTTGGTCAAAACATGATCTATTAGGTCAATGGGTTGGTCATTAGGTAAAAAAATGACCATTTTGACTAAAGTTGACTTTTTGGTCAAAAGTTGACCTATTAGGTCAATGGGTGGTCATTAGGTCAAAAATTAACTATTTTGACCAAAATTGACTTTTTGGTTAGAAGTAGACCTATTAAGGCAATCAGTTGTTCATTGGGTCAAGGAATGACCATTTTGAACAAAGTTAACTTTTTTGTCAGAGATTGACTTACTGGGTCAATAATTAGTCTTTAGGTCAAAAATTGACTATTTTGATCAAAATTGACTTTTTAGTCAAAGGTGACCTATTGGGTCAAGGATTGACCATTTTGAACAAAGTTGACTTTTTGGTCAAAAGTTGATCTATTGGGTCAATGGGTTGGACATTGTGTCTAGGATTAACCATTTTGACCAAAGTTGGGTTTTTGGTCAGAGATTTACTTATTGGATCAATAATTGGTCATAAGGTCAAAAATTGACTCATTGGGTCAGAAATGTTTTGTCAAAAGTTGATCCATTGGGTCAAAAATTGACCTTTTTGACCAAAGTTGACTTTTTGGTTAAAAGTTGACCTATTGGGTCAATGGGTGGTCATTAAGTCAAAAATTGACTATTTCGACCAAAATTTACCTTTTGATCAAAAGTTGACATATTGGGTCAATGAGTTTGTCATTGGGTCAAGGATTCACCATTTTTAACAAAGTTGACATTTTTGTCACAGATTGACTTATTGGGTCACCATATAGTCATTAGATCAAAAACTGACTATTTTAACTAAAATTAAATTTTTGGTCAAAAGTTAACCCATTTGGTCAACGGGGAGGTTATTAGGTCAGAAATTGACCATTATGACCAAGTTGACTTTTTGGTCTATGTGTTGGTAATTGGGTCAACAATTGATAATTTTGACCAAATATGACTTTTTGGTCAAAAGTTGACCTATTAGGTCAATGGGTTGGTCATTAGGTCAAAAATTGACCATTTTGACCAAAGTTAACTTTTTGGTCAAAAGTTGACCTATTGGGTCAATGGGTAGTCATTAGGTCAAAAATTGTTTATTTTGACCAAAGTTGATTTTTTGGTCAAAAGTTGACCTATTAGGTCAATGGGTGGTCATTAGGTCAAAAAATAATAATTTTGACCAAAATTGCCTTTTTTGTCAAAAGTTGACCTTTTGGGTCAATGGATTTGTCATTGGGTCTAGAATTGACAGTTTTGACAAAAGTTTACTTTTTCATCAAATATTGTTTTATTGGATCAATAATTGGTCATTAATGAAAAATTTTACTATTTTGGTTGTTAGGACAAAAATTAACTATTTTGACCAAATTAAATTTTTGGTCAAAAGTTGATCCATTGGGTTAATTGGGTGGTCATTAGGTTAAAAATTGATTATTTTGACCAAAGTGGACTTTTTGTTCAAAAGTTGACCTATTTGGTCAATGAGTTGGTAAATGCGTCAAGAATTGGGTCAAAAGTTGACATATTCGGTCAATGGGTGGTCATTTGGTCAAAAATTGTCTATTTGATCCATGGGTTTGTCATTGGGTCAAGGATTGACCATTTTGACCAAAGTTAAATTTTTGGTCAGAGATTGACTTATTGGGTCAATAATTGGTTATTAATTCAAAAATTGACTTTTTGGTCAAATGTTGATTTATTGGGCCAATAGGTTGGTCATTGGGTCAAGGATTGATCATTTTGACCAAAGTTAACTTTTTGGTAAAAAATTGACATGTTGGGTCATTGGGTTGGTCATTTGGTTAAGGATTAACCATTTTGACCAAAGTTCACTTTTTTGTCAGAGATTGGCTTACTGTGTCAATAACAGGTCATTAGGTCAAAAATGTGCCATTTTGACCAAAATTGACTTTTTCGTCAAAAGTTGACCTATCGGGTCAAAGGGTGGTCATTAAGTAAAAAATTGACTATTTTGACCAAAGTTGATTTTTTGGTCAAAAGTTGAGAAATTGGGTCAATGGCTTTGTTATTGGGTCAAGGATTGACCATTGTGACCAAAGTTGGCTTTTTGGTCAGAGATTAACTTATTGGGTCAATAATTGGTGATTAGGTAAAAAATTCACTATTTTGACCAATGGGTCAAAAATGAACCCATTGGGTCAATGGGGTGGTCATTGGGTTGGAAATTCACCATTTTAACCAAAGATGACTTTTTGGACAAAAGTTGACATATTTTGACAAAAATTGAATTTTTGGTCAAAAGTTATCCTATTAGGTCAACAGGGTGGTCATTGGGTCAGAAATTGACCATTTTGACCAAAGTTTACTTTTTGGTCAATAGTTGACCTGTTTGGTCAATGAGTTGGTAATTGGGTCAAGAATTGACCATTTTCACCGAAGATGACTTTCTGGTTAAAAGTTGACCTATTGGGTCAATGGGTTGGTCATTGGGTTAAAAATTGACCATTTTGACCAAAGTTGACTTTTTGTTCAAAAGTTGGCCTATTGGATTAATGAGTTGATAATTGGGTCAAGAATTGACCATTTTGACCAAAGACGACTTTTTATTCAAAAGTTGACATATTGGTCAAATGGTTGGTCATTGGGTCAATAATTGACTATTTTGACCAAAGTTAACTTTTTGGTCAAAAATTAACCTATTAGGTTAATGAGTGGTCATTAGGTCAAGGATTGACTATTTTAACCAAAATTGACTTTTTGGTCAAAAGTTGTCCTATTTGGTCAATGGATTTGTCATTGGGCTAAGGATTGACCATTTTGAACAAAGTTGACTTTTTGGTCAAAAGTTGACCTGTTGGGTCAATGGGTTGGTCATTGGGTCAAGGATTGATTATTTTGACCAAAGTTCACTTTTTGGTTAGAGATTAGCTTATTGGGTAAATAATTGGTCATTAAGTCAAAAATTGATCATTTTGTCCAAAATTCACTTTTTGGTCAAAAGTTAACCTACTGAGTCAATGGGTGGTCATTAAGTCAAAAATTGACTCTATTGACCAAAATTCACTATTTGGTTAAAAGTTGATCTATTGGGTCAATGGCTTTGTCATTCGGTCAAGGATTGACCATTTCGACCAAAGTTGACTTTTTGGTCAAAGATTAACTTATTGGGTCAATAATTGGTGATTAGGTTAAAAATTGGTTATTTTGACCAAAATTGAGTTTTAGGTCAAAAATAAACCCATTGCGTCAATGGGTGGTCATTGGGTCGGAAATTGACCATTTTGTCCAAAGATGACTTTGTTGTCAAAAGTTGACCTGTTTTGACCAAAATTGAATTTTTGGTCAAAAGTTAAATTATTGGGTCAACGGAGTGGTCATTGCGTTAGAAATTGACTATTTTGGTCAAAGTTGACTTTTGGTCAAAAGTTGACCTATTTGTTCAATGAGTTGGTAATTGGGCCAAGAATTGACCATTTTGACCAAAGATGATTTTTGGTCAAAAGTTGACCTATTGGGTCAATGGGTTTGTCATTGGGTTAAAAAATGACTATTTTGAACAAAATTGACTTTTTGGTCAAAAGTTGACCTATTGGGTCTATTGGTTTGTCATTGGGTCAAGGATTGACCATTTTGACAAAAAATCACTTTTTGGTCAGTGATTGACTTATTGGGTCAATAATTGGTCATTAATTCAAAAATTGAATATTTTTGCCAAAATTACTTTTGAACAAAAGCTAACATATTAGGCCTATGATTTGGTCATTGGGTCAAAGATTGATCATTTTTATCAAAGTTGACCCTTTGGTTAAAAGTTGACATATTGGGTCAATTGTTTGGTCGTTGGGTCAAGGATATACCATTTTAACCAAAGTTAACTTTTTGGCCAAAAGTTGACATATTTGGTCAATGAGTTGGTAATTGGGTCAGGAATTGATCATTTTGACCAAAGATGACTTTTTGGTCAAAAATTGACCTATTGGGTCAATAGCAGCTTATTAGGTCAAAAATTGTCAATTTTGACCAAAATTAATTTTTTTGGTCAAAAGTTGACCTATTGGGTCAATGGGTTTGTCATTAGGTCAAGGATTGACCATTATGATCAAAATTGACTTTTTGGTCAGAGATTGACTTATTGGGTCAATAATTGGTCATTTATTAAAAAATTGACTATTTTGACCAAAATTGAATTTTTGGTCAAAAGTTAACCCAATGAGTCAACGAGGTGGTCATTGGGTCAGAAATTGACCATTTTGGCCAAAGTTGACTTTTGGTCAAAAGTTGACTTATTTGGTCAATGTTTGGTAATTGGGTCAAGAATTAACCATTTTGACCAAAGTTGACTTTTTGGCCAAAAGTTGACATATTGGCTCATTAGGTCAACAATAGAGTATTTTGACCAAAATTGACTTTTTGGTCAAAAGTTGAACTCTTAAGTCAATGGGTTTGTCATTGGGTCAATGATTGATCATTTTGACCAAAGTTGACTTTTTGGTCAGCGATTGACTTATTGGGTCCATAATTGGTCATTAGGTCAAAAATTAAATTTTTTGACCAAAATTAAATTTTTTGACCAAAATTAAATTTTTTGACCAAAATTAAATTTTTTGACCAAAATTAAATTTTTTAGTCAAAAGTTAAACCAATCGGTCAACGAGGTGGTCATTGAGCCAGAAAGTGACCATTTTAACCAAAGTTGACATTTTAGTCAAAGGATGACCTGTTTGACTAATGAGTTGGTAATTGGGTCAAGAATTAACCATTTTGACCAAAGATGACTTTTTAGTCAAAAGTTGACCTATTCGGTCAATGGGTTTTTCATTGGGTCAAAAATTGACCATTTTAACCAAAGTTGACTTTTTGGTAAAAAGTTCACTGATTGGGTCAACGAGTGGTCATTAGGTCAAAAATTGACTATTTTGATGATGATTAACTTTTTGGTTAAAAGTTGACCTATTAGGTTAATGGGTTTGTCATTGGGTCAATGATTGACCATTTTGACCAAAGTTGACTTTTTGTCAGAGATTTATTTATCGGGTCAATAATGTGTTATTAATTCAAAAATTGACTATTTTCACCAAAATTGACTTTTTGGTCAAATGTTGACCTATTAGGCCAATGGGTTGGTCATTGGGAGATTATTTTGGCCAAATTTGACTTTTTGGTCAAATATTGACCTATTAGGCCAACGAGTTGGTCATTGGGTCAAGGATTAATCATCTTAACCAATGTTGACTTTTTAGTCAAAAGTTGACCTGCTGGGTCTATGGGTTGGTCATTGGGTCAAGGATTGTCCATTTTGATCAAAGTTTACTTTTTGGTCAGAGATTGGCTTATTGGGTCAATAATGGGTCATTAGGTCTAAAATTGATTATTTTGACCAAAATTGACTTTTTGGTCAAAAGTTGACCTATAAGGTCAATGGGTGGTTATTAAGTCAAAAATTGATTATTTTGACCAAAATTGAGTTTTTGGTCAAAAGTTGACGTTTTAGGTCAAAAGCTTTGTCATTGGGTCAAGGAATGACCATTTTGACCAAAGTTGAGTTTTTCGTCAGAGATTAACTTATTGGGTCAATAATTGATGATTAGGTCAAAAATTTACTATTTTGACCAAAATAGAATTTTTGGTCAAAAATTAACCCATTGGGTCAATGGGGTGGTCATTGGGTCAGAAATTAACCATTTTGACCAAAGGTGAATTTTTAGTCAAAAGTTGACCTATTTTGACAAAAATTTTGGTCAAATGTTAACTTATTGGATCAATGGGGTGGTCACTGGGTCAGAAATTGATCATTTTGTCTAAAGTTGAGTTTTTAGTTAAAAGTTAACATATTTGGTCAATGAGTTGGTAATTGGTTCAAGAATTTGCCCCAAGCCACATGGAGCCATGGAGCCATGCATAAGCCATATGGAAGCCTTGGAAGCCACATTCCACATCACCAAACCATTTATGGCTAGAGAGGGAACCCCTTTCCAAAGTTCTTCTTAAGCCTTTTTAACCCCTTTTATGTCACACTCTAACCCAAGCGTAATCAAAATTCTTGGGATAGAGACTTCTCCACCTAAAGTCAGCCGAGCTAAATGATTCATTTCAGGCCAAATCAAACTCTTGGAGGGTGAACCCAACCCATTTCCATGGCTTGTCCAAATTAAGCTCAAAATGACTCTTCCCCCATACCACTTAAATCAAACTCCTTTACACATGTCAAGCCTCAATTGACTGCACCATTGCCAACCCCTGACCCTTCTGAGCCAGATGGTGACCTAACCCTGCCGGCCAACCGCCTGGGTCGCCGGAAAACACCATGGCCGAGAGCTCCATGTGAGCCAAATTTTTCAATTCTTCCTTGCTGAGTTGTCCTAGTCCAATTCAGCACCATGGCTGTTCTTCTCGTGCATAGAGTAGTTGATCCCAAGCATCAAACCCCCCTGGGAAGCCCTCCAGCCATGTCTATTTAAACCCACCACCCTCTCGGCCAAAAGAGGTGTTGAACAAAACCTTACCAAAACTCTGCCAAAATCACTCCAGATCCTTCTCCAGACATAGAGAACTTGATCCCCAGTGAAATCCAGTCCTAAAACCCTCTCTGTGAACTCAATTTTTGAGTTGAAAATCCACCCAAAAACATGACACTTCACCACAGTGAGCCAATCTTCAAATTGATTGACCCTACACCTTCACAAGACCAAGAGGAGAAGTTCCCCAGCAAAAACCCCCTCACCAGGCCAGCCATTGGTTCCAGCCTCCAAGATTTGTGATCGGCCTTGGTCACTTTCATACCTAAACAATTCCCTAGAGCCAGAGACTTCATCTAGAGTTTGCTTGGACTCAATCGAAGGTGACACAACCCTCAGATCGAAGCTTCACTTCTCTGAGCAAAGGTATGAACTCATTCTTCCTCCTGAGCTTCCAGCAGCTCTCCATTTTGTTTGGGTTAATTTCATATCTCATAAACTAAATGGATGTGTTTGTCTCTTCAAGACGAATCGATAGAGTATAAGAACTCAAAAATCCATTGAGAATCGAAAGAGATATTAAGGATTGAATGTTGACCGTCACAGGTGCACACCAGTCGTAGACGATGACCAGGAGCCGTTGGATTGCGCATGTATCGAGCGGACGGTCGAGATCAAGCCGGACAGCGCAATGGTACATGAACCCTCGGGCCCCTGGAGAGATGAGTCAGATGGCGACGCCTAATCACAGCGCGCCGCATAGGCTTTCGGAGCTGCCAAGGTTGACACGGCGCCGCGTGGATAAGTAGAAAATTAGGCTTTTTTTGAATTATTTAAATGTCCTGAACTTCAAAAATTCATATCTTTGAATAGAAAAATCACAAAAATAAAATAAAAATATCCACTTGCTCAGTGAACGAAGGAGAATAATGTGGCAAAATAATTAAGTTAATTGGATGAGTATTTTATTTTTAATAATTTATTTACTATTTTTAATGTTTTTTTCTCCATTTACATTGATAATTCACCATGGCAGGAGACCATAGGGCTTTTGAAGCCTCTGATCTTGGGAACATTTCCTAAATTTTTCAAGGTTAGAGGCCATCTCTGTGAAAAGTTATTGATTTTTCAAGTTCATGTCACTGTTTTAGGTTTTCTAATTACAATAATTAGCATGTTGTAAAATAAATTCTAGGAAAATTTGGTGATGTTTCTTAGGACTAGGGGACCCTATGAAAAATATATTTTGAGTTAATTCATTCATAATAACCTTAATTAGCCTAAACCCCTAAAATTGAATTTGAATTAATTAGGGTTAACAACACATCAAATTGATTTGAAAATAATTCTCCATTACTCTCTAGGGTCAGAGGAACCTTAAATAAAATTTTGAAATCAATTGGACTTGATTAACCCCACCAAATGGATTGATTAAGCCTCATAAGCAAAATGGAACTTTAAAAATTCATAACTCCAAAAATACTTTTCAAAAATTCACAAAAATGGTTTTGGAGCTTCTCTGATATCTGGGGAGTTTAGGAAAATTAAAATTGGAATTTTCTAAAAAAGTTGACTTTTCACAATATTTAAATTTTTAATAATTAAAAAATAATAAAAATCACAAAAATATTAAAAATCATAAAAATCTCACATTTTGACTCCTAATCATTTAGGAACAAACCAAATATTTTTCCTAAGTCCCTAGGAAAAGATATTGAATTTTAAAGGTATAATGTAATTTTTAATATTAAAAAATGAAGTTTCAACCTTTTTCACTAAAATAATTCTAAAAAATCAAATAAAAATCAGAAAATTATAAAATTTGTTTTTTTGTACTCCTTGAGGCTAGAGCAATTTAAGAAAAATATAAAATCTATTTTTCAACTTTTATTTTATTTTAAAATTAATTAATACTCTAGAACTCAAAATAATTTTAATAAATAAAATATAATTCAAAAATTACAAAAATTTGGACAAGTGGTCCTCTGGTCATTAGGAACATCCCATAATTTTCTTAATTATACAAACCTTTCCTTTGTCATGTTGTTGAATTTTCTTTAAAAACCCTTATTTTCTACTAAAAATAATTATATAAATAAATTAAATTCACAAAAATCACATTTTCTCCTATAATGTCTTAATTGACATGTGAGTGAGGTGACATAAAAATTTCAAATTCATTTGAGCTCAATTTAGTGAGTTATGAAATAAATAAGCTTAAAAGGGCATAAAGGTAATTAAAAATTTTAACCCCTATTTAAAACATTAGGTTTAATCAAAATGGGGGGATAAAATATTTGATTTTAACTTTCTCTTGGATGATTGAAACTTAGGGAAATTAAGGGGTAGAAACCCATTAAACACTTTGAAAATATCAAAAAGAAATTTTAATTAATTAAATGAATTAAATTTTGGAAAGAATATATTTAAAATTTGGATTATTAAAATAGGGATATTATTAAGAGGATATTTATTCTTTAATTTAAAAATCCCTAAATAAGTCACTTTAATAATATTTAGTTCTTAATTAAAAATTAAAATAATAATCCAAATTAACAATTAAAACTAAAATTAAATTTAAAATATTGAAACTAAAATTAAAATTAAGTTAAATTAAATTAAATTAAAATTAAATTAAAATTAAAGTTAAACTAAAATTAAAATTAAAATTAAATAAAATAAAATTAAATTAAATTAAAATTAAATTAAATTAAATTAAATTAAATTGAATTAAAAATCACTTAACAACAAACATAAATGAAATCATTAAGAGTTAAATAAAAATATATCAATAATTTCAACACCTCTTTCTATCTAAGTAAATTTAAAACATGAACATCAATTTGAAATACCGAGATAATTCAAAATGTAAAGATTTAAATTAAATCTAAAATAATTTGAACACTATTACAAACTTAAAATTATTAATTAAACCCTCATAATTAAATTAAAACACTTTAAACCATTAACTCAAACTTTAAATTAAGAATGATTAAAATTCTCGATAAACCAACTTTCCCTTAAAGGCTTTAATTATTATAACTCTTAAATAGAGTATTAAGTGAAATGTCACTTCATTCATCAGGTAATCAAATACCCAAGTTCACTGAGCAAGAGACAAAGTTTAACTAAACTCTTGGATGATTAATTCATATGTGCAACTAAATTTTCTTGGACTCAAAATAATCCCAGAAGTGTTGAAAAGATGTTTAGGACTCGTCCTAAGCACTTCCTCAATATGACGGGATGTTTTAGAAGAACAACTGAATTTAATTATTCTTTAATGAAGAAAATCATCCTTAAACCAAACCAAAAACCTAGACGTCATAGGAGATGACTAGTTATAAGATTAGGATTCATGTAGATAACCAAAACCCTTCTCTTAGCTTTATCTAGGTATTTGTTGAAATATTTAAATGCTTTAACATGTGTTTTAAGTGCAGCTTGGGATGACGGGAAGACCTCCAGGTATGCTTTTATTTTATTGCAATTTACTTACATGCACTGTACTTTACTTTTCTTGCATGTTAAATAAGACTGATGCATGAAAACTAAAACCTTTAGGATAGTCCTTGAACTGAAACCAAAACTAAATTAAAATTCATTGCAAGATAAAATTCACCGCCACAACATTCCAAAATATAAAACACTCAAAATTTAATCACAAACAAAATAACAAAACTACAATTGCAACTAAATTAAAATGTCTCATTGAATGATCGGGAATACCTCGGATGATGTAACCCACATGTTGCTAACGGGATTTCCCACGGTCTAAATGAAAGTGTGGAACTCATTCAGTTGAGTTTAGCAAATTCATCTGGACTAAGTGAATTTGATGAAAGTAACGGTGCCGGGATGACGGAACCGTGGGATCTTAATCGGTTCTGTTTAAACAACTTTAAGATTTGTTTTAATTAAACTATTAAAAAACACTTGAACTTTAAGATTTCTAAACCAAAACACTTCTCTCATCTCCTGATTTATGACTTCTAAAACTAAACCTCTCCAACAACAAGGAGCTTGGAGCATAGTGGGCAGCACAGACCATCGTCGTCAGCAAAACTCGGATCTACTTCAACAAAACATTTCTTAGTTTTAAATAACCAAGCCATAGGACTTCGAGGTAGTTTGCTTAGTGCAACATAATTCCTCAACTTTTTGTTAAGCATTTGTATAATCATGTTATGCAAATTAAGCCCTAACCAGTCTTAGGACTCCGAGGTGGTCGTTTGGTACGACAAAACCCTCACATCTTCAAGGCAATTTGTGTGATTATATCATACAAATATAAGTCCTAATTAATTAAAATTGGCAGGATTGCAACATTAAATAAACTCCCGAATTGAAGCCAAACAATATGATAGTTTGGGAAGTTGCTAAGATTCTTCTTGGATCCTCAGCTTCTTCTACTTCTCTTCCTTTGGATTCTTGAAATAAACCGTTCCGAATTTGAGCTAATCCCTATTGAAATTTCCAAAACTCAATCCTTTGAAAACCGTAAACTTTGAAATTCTTGAGAGCAAAACCGCTGATCATTATCGAGAGTTTTCTTAAATGATTCCCGTCATTTAAGATGTAATTAATTATAGGGGCTTGCCCTTATAAGGAACCTTAAGAACCCAAATAATATAAACCCTGCTTAATTCATTTATATTAACCAAGGGAACTTATCGACTTATAAAATTGGTTCACAGACCAAACGGATGTCACAAATCTTCTAGTTTATTTAATCGAGCCCATCATCAAATAGTGTGTCTATTCTTCGGGATAGATACATGATTTATGATGCGGAACTCTTTTATATAAACTATTCGGGATGTGAGATTAGTTTGATTTCATATCTTAAAATTTTCAAACTTAAAATTATTTTCAAAATCAAATGCTTTTTTTTAAATTATATATATATTCAAATTAAAATTAAAATCTAAAATTCTCAGATAATTTCTGTAAGCGACCCCCTTTTCAAAATACAACACTCAACCTAAAATATGCCAACAATTACTTTTTAGTCGAAAGTTGACCTATTTTGACTAAAATTGAATTTTTTGTCAAAAGTTGACCAATTGGGTCAATGGGTTGGTCATTAGGTCAGAAATTGACAATTTTAACCAAAATTGACTTTTTGGTTGAAAGTTGATCTATTGGGTCAATGGGTTTGTCATTGGGTCAATGATTGACCATTTTGACCATATATGACTTTTTGGTCGGAGATTGACTTATTAGGTCAATAATTGGTCATTAGGTCAAAAATTGACTATTTAGTCCAAAATTAAATTTTAGGGCAAAAGTTAAGCAATTGGGTCAACGGTGGATCATTGGGTCAGAAATTGACCATTTTGACCAAAGATTACTTTTTAGTCAAACGTTGACATATTTTGACCAAAATTGAATTTCTTGTCAAAAGTTAACACATTGGGTCAACGAGGTGATCATTGGGTCAGAAATTGACCACTTTGACCAAAGTTGACTTTTTGGTCAAAAGTTAACCTATTTGGCCAATGAGTTGGTAATTGGGTCAAGAATTGACCATTTTGACCAAATAAGACTTTTTAGTCAAAAGTTGACCTATTTGGCTAATGGGTTGGTCATTCGGTAAAAAATTGACTATTTTGACCAAAGTTGTCTTTTTGGTCAAAAGTTGCCCTATCGGGTCAATGGGTGGTCTTTAGGTCAAAAATTGATTATTTTGACCAAAATCGACTTTTTAGTCAAAAGTTGACCTATTGGATTGTTGACCTCATTTTTGATGAGGTTTTCTCTTCTTCTTTTTAGTACTTAGGATCTAGCCTTAGGCTTCTCCTTTGACTATCTTAGAGGATTAAAATTGGGACCCACCACTTAGATATTCAAACTACCTCTTGACTCCCTGCAAACTCCACAAACTCGACTGTAGACCCCCTAATCACCTAGAGGGTTGAAATCAAAAATGGAAGTTTAAAGGGTGAGTTTCATAGGACTCTTTGGCCTTAGGACTGCCTTGCAGGTGGCACAGTGCTGGTGAAGGGTTGACATACACATACACTACACTTTCACACACCTCCTAAAACCACACCATACCCGACTTGACCTCCGACTCATGTAGGTGATTCACATGGATGGTCGCTTAACCACTAAGCCCTTGGTAAGAGGGTTAGGAACAACATAGTGGATGCCTCGAAATGAGTCCCTTCATGGCTCATGTGGGCTTGATATGGCTTCATGGCTCAACCAAAATGATTTCATTCCACTTACATTCACCCGATCTTGATTTTCCAAATTTTCAATTTTTGACCCCCGGGACCCTACACCCGCTTAGCCTACCCAAAACCCTTAAAATTACCCAAAATTTGTAAAATCACCTAAATCACAGAAAATTCCTCAAAATCAATCCCAAACATTCCCACATCACTCAAATTGATCATCCATAGCCAAAAATACCAAAAATTCCAAAAATACCTCCAAATACCCAAAATACCCCTCTTGACCCAAAAATCCAAAAATTCAGAAAATTCGCAGAAAATTCCAAAAAATCCTAAATATTCCCAATTTCATTTTTTTTACCTACACCATGGGCCAATTTTGTCAATTTACCCTACTTTTGTCAAAACCCCTAATTTGACTTATTTTAACCCTAAGTGAACCCAATGTCAAACCAAACCTATCCAATTGACCCAAATTCTGGGCCAATTCAATTCTAAACTTCAATTCAACATTCCCAACACCAATCTAGACCAAAGCTAAATCCAATTTGATTAACATTTGGATCCAATTTCACTTTTGGCCTTAAAGCTCAATTTGGACCCATGACTCAAACCTAACCCAAACTAACCCAATTCAACTCCAATTAACCCCAAATCTTTTCTAAAATCTTCCCAACATCTCCACAAACAAAATGCTAACATGATTTGCCCAAAATTTAGACCCAAACCCCACTCAAATTCAACCCAAAGCAAAAATGCCCAATTTTGACCTAAACCCAAACCTAACCCAAATAAGCCCAAACCCCAAAATCAAAACCCAACCAAAGCCAAAACCTCTTTGAAACACTCCCATAAACATTTCCCAACATTAATTTTACATCAATTTCAACTTTAGCCCAACATTGGCCCAAGTTAGCCTAATTTGGCCCACCTTAGCCCCTTTATCAAATAAACCCAAATTCAACTCAATTCAATCCCAAATTACTCCAAATTTGCTTTAAATCACTCATGATATACTCTTAAATCAAACCCAACATTTATTTGGCATGGCCCTTTGCAAAAAAAAAATCTCCACCCAAAAGCCCATTTTGAAACTTAAAAGCCCACTTACATGAAACCTTCCTAAAGCCCATCTCCACCAAAATCCAAAGGGCCAAAATCAATCCAAAACCCATATGACAATTGCTCTACACCATATTTCAATTAAATCAATCCCTAAGTTTCAAAACTCATCATGAAGCCATTCCAAATTAAGCCCCATACAAATTCCCATCAAAATACCAAAATTTTCTTAAACCCATTTCCATGAAATTGACTTAACTTTTTCCAAGCCAAAGATGAGCCATGAAGCCATGCATGAGCCACATGGAAGCCATGAGAGCCTCTTTACATGTCACCATGCCACTTTGGGCAAGAGGAGGAGACTCTTTCCTTAATCTCCTAAAGTCATTAGCCTTAACCATGATTCCCCTTAACCCAAATTTAATCCAAATATATTTGGATAAGGACTTCTCCATGTCAAACCAGCTGATTCCTTTGACTCCTCATAGCACCCAAAGCCACCTTGAAGGGTGAACCAAGCCCAAAGGGTGGACTTGACCAAATCAAGCCAAAATTGGCCTTCTCCGCATTCCATTTTAAATCGAAGCTTTTAACACATGGAATTTGCCAATTGCCTACACTAAACCCCAGCCACGACCTCCACGACCTTGAGGGTGACTGACCACGGCCGGCCGGCCACCACGGCCCGCCGGAAACCACCGGGCCGAGAGCTCGCATGTGAGCCCGAGCTTGGAATTCTCTCTGCTGAGCTGCCCCATCCCAGATGGCCATTGCAGCTGTTCTTCCCTTGACCTGAGCAGCTGATCCTAACCCTTGGCCATGCCTGTGAGGCTCTCCAGCCACCTCTATTTAAACCTAACCCCCTCACGGCCATGGAGAAGAGTTGAAAAAACCTTGCTGAAACTCTGGCAAAATTGTTCCAGGCCCTACTCCATACTTAGAGCGGTTGATCCTCAATGTCGATTTGCCCTAATCCCACCAACAGAACCCGATTTCTCAAGCGAAATTTTACCCAAAACAAGGACACTATGCCACGGTGAGCCAATCTTCGAATTGACTGGTCCTACACCTTCACTAGACCAAGAGGAGAAGTTTCCCATCGAAAGCCCCATCTCCGAGCCACCGGTTGTTCCGGCCTCCAAGCTTTGTGATCGAGTCGTGGTCACTTTCATAGCTAGGCAATTCACCGGACCGGGAGACTTCATGCGGAGCTTGCTGGGATGCAATCGAAGGTGACACAACCCTCGGATTGAAGCCACACTTCTCTGAGCAAAGGTATGAGCTAATTCTTTATCCGGAGCTTCTGGAGATTCTCCATTTCAAATGCCTTAATTTCAATGCATGATCACCATGTAGATGTATTCGTCTCTTCAAGACGAATCCATAGAGCATAAGAACACAAAAATCCGTTGAGAAATGAGTGAGTTCCTAGGGTTTTAGTGTGGACGGCTCTCTAGTGAGGACGCTTGGGGACGATGAACGGATGCCGTTCATTCCATACATGCGCGGTCGCAAGGCCAGGATCGCGCCGGATGAGGAGACAGAATGATACAGCGGGCCCCCGGAGCGCTGAGTTGGATGGCGGCGCCGAATCAGAAGGCGACGCATGTGCGTTCGGAGCTGCCGAGGTTGAGTGAGCGCCGCGTCACTTAAATAGAAAATTAGGGTATTTTCTTATTTATTTAATTCCCTAAACTTCAAAAATGCATAACTTTGTGTAGAAAAATAAAATAAAAATACCCTCTTGCTCAGTGAACAGAGGAGAATAATGTGGAAAAGAAATCATTTAATTTCATTAAGTATTTTCTTTTTAATGATTTATTTACCCTCTGAATTGTTTTAATTCTCCATGCTTATAGGAAACTCACCATGGCATGAGACCATAGGGCTTTTGAAGCCTCTGAGTTTGGGAACATTCCCTGAATTTTCTAAAGTCAGAGGCCATCCCTATGAGAACTTATTGATTTTTCAAATTCATGTTACTGTTTTGAGTATTTTAAATCCAATAATTAGCATGTTGTGAAATAAATTCTAGGAAAATTTGGTGATGTTTCTTATGACCAGAGGACCTTAGGAAAAATAGCTTTTGAATTAATTCATTTAAAATAACCCTAATTGGCTTAAACACCCAAAATAGGTCCTTAATTAAATAGAGCTAATCATACATCAAATTGATTTGAAATCAATTCTCTACTGACCTTTAGGATCAGAGGAACCCACCATAAAAATTTGGAGTCGATTGGACTTGGTTAGCCCTACTAAGTGGGTTGATTAAGCCATTTAGCCATTTTAAACTTTAAAAATTCATAACATTCAAAATACTTTTCAAAAATTCACCAAATTAGTTTTGGAGCCTCTCTGATATTAGGGGAATTTAAGAAAAATAAAATTGCAATTTTCTAAAAAAGATAATTTTTTGCATTATTTTAATATTTTAATAAATAAAAAAATAATAAAAATCGCAAAAATAATAAAATTCACCAAAATGTCACATTTTGAATTTTAATCACTTAGGAATAAACCCCATATTTTTCTTAAGTCTATATGATGAGATATTAAATTTTAAAAGCCCTAAGGTAATTTTAAAATTAAAAAAAATGTATTTTTTTAGCATTTCCACTAAAATAATTCTAATAAATCAAAGAAAAATCAGAAAATTGTAAAAATTTATTCTCTGATTTCCTTGATATCAGAGAGATTTTTGAAAAATATGAAATTCATTTTTTAATCTTTATTTTATTTTAAAATTAATTAATACTCCAAAACTCAAAATAATTATAATAAAAATAATATAATTCAAAAAATCACCAAAATTGGTCCAAGTGGTCCTCTGGTCATTAGAAATGTCCCATAATTTTCTTAAGGACAGAAACTTTCCCTTGATCATATTATTAAATTTTCCTTGAAAATCCCTATTTTCCACCTAAAATAATTACATAAATAAATTAAATACAGAAAAATCACATTTTCTCCTCTCATGTCTTTAGTGACATATGAGTGAAGTCACATAAAAATTTCAAGTTCATTTAAGCTCAATTTAGTGAGTTATGAAATTATTAAACTTGAAGGGAAAAATGGTAATTAAAATTTTAACCTTTAATTAAAACTTTAGGCTTAATAAAATTAAAGAGTAAAATATATGATCCTAATCTGATTTGGATGATTGAAATTTAAATAATCAAAAGGGTAGAAACCTACTAAACAATTTAAAAATAATTAAAATAAACCTTAATCAAATAATTGATTAAATTTGGAAGAATAATAAAATTGGAATTATTAAAATAGGGACATTATTAGGAAGAAATTTATTCTTTAATCTAAGGATCCCTAAATCAATCATCTCGATGATATTTAATTAAAATGATAATTCAAATTTAAAATGTTAAAAGACTTAATCATTAAATTAAAGTTAAATTATTAAACTCTTTTAAATTTTCAATTAAGATTAAAAATAAAATTAAATTAAAATTTAAATTAAATTAAATTAAACAAATTAAATTAAATTAAAATTAAATTAAATTAAAATTAAATTAAATTAATTAAATAAAATTAAAACATATTAAATTAAATTAAATTAAATCAAATTAAATTAAACTAAATTAAATCAAATAAAATTGTATTAAATTAAATTAAATTAAATTAAATTAATTTAAATTAAAAAAATTAAATCAAAATTGAAACTAAACTACATTAAACCGAATTAAAGTTAAATTAAATTGAATTAAAAACAACATCACCTAAGACATAAAGAAATTCAAAAATAAATATAAAATAACTTGAACACTATCCCAAATTTAAACCCGATAATTGAAATTAAATTAAATCACAAACCATTTGAATACCAATTTGCCCTCGAAAGCTTTGGTTATCATAACTCCTAAACAGAACGTTAAATGAAATGTTACTTCACTTATAGGATATTCACATGTCCTAGTTCACTGAGCAAGATAACAAAACTTAAATTTTCGGACGATTAATTCATTTGTATAATTAAATTCATTTGGACTTAAAACAATTCTAGCAATATTGAAAAGATGTTTAAGATTCTTCTTAAGCACTTCCTCAATATGATAGGATATTTATAAGAACAATTGAACTTAATTGTTCTTTGATGAAGAAAATCGTCCTCAAACCAAGTACAGAGAACTTAGACGTCATAGGAGATGAGTAGTATAGGATTAGGAATTTGGTAGGAAACCATAACCCTTCCCTTAGCTTTACCTAGGAACTTGTTTAAATATTCTAAATTGTGTTTGAGTGTAGCACGGGATGACGGGAAGACCCTCCGAGTACGCTTTTATTTTATTACAATTTACCTTCTTGCAATTTACTTTATTGCAAATGCACTTTACTTTTCTTGCATGATAAACAAATGTTGCATGAAAACCCACACTTTTAGGATAGTCCCTAAAACTGAAACCAAAACTAAATTAAAAGTCATTGCAAGATAAAATACCGCCACAACATCTCAAAATATAAGACAACTCAAGATTTAATCACAAACAGAACACAAAACTGCTATTACAACTAAATTAAAATGTCTTGTTGGATGATCGGGAATACCTCGGATGATGTAACCTACATGTTGCTAACGGGATTTCCCACGGTCTAAATGAAAGTGTGGAACTCATTCGATTGAGTTTAGCAAATTCATGCGGACTAAGTGAATCCGATAAAAATAACGATGCCGGAAGGATAGAACCGTGGGATCTTAACCGGTGTTGTTATAATCGACTTTAAGATTTGTTTTAATTAAAACATAAAAAACACTTGGAAATTAAGATTTTCTCTAAACCAAAACACTTTTCTCATCTCCCGATTTATGACTTCTATAACTAAACCTCTGCGACAACAAGGAGCTCGGAGCGAGGTGGGCAGCACGACCATCGTCATCAGCAAAACTTGAATCTACATCAACTAAACATTCCTAGAATTAAATAACCAAGCCATAGGACTTCGAGGTAGTTTGCCTAGAGCAACATAAATCCTCAACCTCTTCGTTAGGCATTTGCATTGCAAATTAAGCCCTAACCGGTTTTAGGATTCCGAGGTAGTCGTCCGATACGACATAAACCCTCACATCTTCAAGGCTACTTGTATGATTGTCTCATACGAATAGAAGTCCATATTAATTTAAATTGGCAAGATCAAAACATTAAATAAACATTAGGACTTTCCTAAATTCAAGCCAAACAATAGGATAGTCGGGAAATTACCGAAGTTCGCTTCGAATCGTAATTTCTCCTACCTTTCTTCCTTTGAATTCTCGAAACAAAACGTTCCAGAACTTGATCCATTCCCTATTGAAATTCCAAAATTCAATCCTTTTAAAAACTTAAACTTTGAAATTCTTGAGGGCAGAATGCGATTATTATCGAGGTTTTCTTAGGTGATTCCCGTCACTTAAGATGTAATTAACTATAGGGGCTTGCCCTTATAGGAATTTTAAGAACCACTGGTAATATAAACCCTGTTTAATGTTTTCATATTAAGCGAGGAATTTGTCGGCTTATAAAATTGGTTCGCAGACCAAACGGATGTCACAAATCTTCTAGTTTATTTAATCGAGCCCCATCACCGAACGGTGTGATACTATTCTTCAAGATAGATACACAGTTTGTGATGCGGTGCTCGTTTATATAAACTATTCGGGATGTGAGATCAGTTTGATTTCATATCTTAAAATTTTCAAATTTAAAATTATTTTCAAAATCAAATACTAATTTTCAAATTATTTATTTAAATTAAATTAAAAATTCGCCGACAATTTCTGTTAGGCGACCCCCTTTTCAAAATAAAACACACAACCTAAAAATAATGCCGACAACTTCTGGCGACTCCACTAGGGAAAATTCTTCTCTCCATTTTAATCAGATAATTCTGCTTTCAAAAATCGGTAGTGTATCCATGTCCCTTGTGGATCAAACTACCCTTCTTTCCGTTGGAATACTATGTTCATTTCTACCTTGAACAAGTATAACCAACATTCTCTCGGATTTTGGAGCCACTGTTTAGACACCCCTAAACAGAGAGGTTCCGAGATCCTTTTACCTCATTTCGAGGTGGGGTGGACCCCAATAGGTATTAGTTTAGGAGCGGTCTTGCGGGTCGAGAAGTTTCTACAAGACTTTCTCTTCCTTTTCCAGTTCCTAATTAATTCCTTTTACCCTTCTTACAACTCTCCTTCTTTTAATAATTCTCCTTCCCAACGAACAAATCTTTTCTAAAAAAAGATAATTTTCTACCACAAATACACTAAGATAAACAGAAATGTGTTCGGACTCTTTCTTTTCGTCATAAGTATTACGACAGAAGAAGCACGATTCGAGACTAACACTTGGAATGCCGCTCTGCGAAATGGAAGCTCCAAAGCCGATCTTCTCCTTCGTCGACGGACTTGACACGGCCGTGTTTAAGGACGAGCCGCACGATAATGGAATCATTCGATTCGGACAAGGATTCGGGGACACGAGCATCAAGATCCCGACGTCGCTCACTTTTCACTCACGAGCGAAGTACCGAGGCGAGAAGCCGTAGATTGAGTTCGACATCGAAGTCGACTCACGAATTCCCTCCTCGTAAAGATCCCAGGCGAGAGAGATCGCCTTGTCATGAAGAATGCTGTTGTTGCTACCCCACTGGTCTAGTTATCTCCGCACCTACCCCGGCTCTTGCCAAATTAAAGGGGAAGGAAATCTAGAACTATGGTGAACCTGTTACCGTGGAGGGTACAGACCTTCCTGTGAAACCTTCTGTTTTTGAAATGGGGTCCAGCTCCAGAATTCCATCGCTGACACGGACCCAAAGAAGGAACAGAAGTAGAAGGATCGCTAGAGAAGCCAGAGCTGCTGAAGTTGCTTTCACGGAGGAAATCCGGAAGCGCCTGAGTATACACCATTTGCTGAATACATGCCACTTTTGGGAGGAAGTAGATTCCATCCCCTCTCCGCCGCAGAGGATGAGGAAAATGTTCGCAAGATTGCTGCAGCATTGCCTCAGCCCGTATATTACAACAATAGCCGTAAGAAAAGGGCCAGAAGTACGTCATTTACTCTACTGCAAACTTTGATAGAGAAGTTAGCAAAGAAGGAAAGGTGCCCTGTATCAGAAATTTTAAGAAGGATAGGGCGGGTGCCGGTCGAATCCGTCTTGGGCCGCGAATAGAACCTGCTATCGTTGCGAAAAGCCGAATAAGAGGATGAAAGCTAGTCCGCACAGTCGTTGTTTCGGGACTACGGATTAGGGAGGATACCACCTTCCGGCATTTGGGTCGACGGACCATCCGGTCCTAAACCTTCTGCTGCTAGAAGGATGGTATGGCGTCCACTTCTTGGACAATTAAGATTGAAACAACGGCACGAGAAGGAAAGTCTCGTCAGGAGACTTGAATCCGAAGAAAGTGCTACTTGCGGTAAAGGGGACTCATGAGAAGGAAGCCAGACGGATTATCACATGACAAGCGCGAGGATGCACGAAAAGACCACTAGAAGATCTTTATGGAAAAGCTAAGAAGCCGATATTCGGTGATTAGCAAGAGAAAGAGAAGAGAAATTCGGAGATGAGATTGACTCGTCAGTGTTCATGGATGATGAATATGTAGAAATTAACATGGTTGAAACACGAGCTTCGTCAGCTTCACAAGGTGCCTCTGCGACGAAAGAGAGGCACGGAAGTAATGAGGAGGCAGCTTCAAGAGAAAGATGATACGATCGTCCAAATGGCAAAAAGGATGGAAGAGATGGCTGTAGCCCTAGCCACTCTCCAGAGTCAAGTGCAACCTCAAAGAGAAACCCCCCCAGAAGTCATTCACATTGTAGATGGAGGAAAGGAGATTATGTCCGTCAACGGGGATGATCAGTTAAAGAAAGATACAAAACAAAGCATGATTCCGGAAAAGGATATTAAGAACATGGTGGAACAGCAGGTGTGAGAAGCCTTGGCACAATCAAAGAACGGGACATCCATTCGGACGGGTAGACCTTACTTTGAAGAATTCGACGCTGTCCAATATCCGAAAGGCTTTGTACCACCTCTGTTCAAGACCTTTGATGGAACCGGAAACCCTCGGTAGCATGTTGCACATTTTCGTGCTAGTTGTTGCAATGCCGGTGGAAGTGATGCCTTACTCCTCAGACAATTTGTCAGCAGCCTATCAGGGATCGCCTTTGATTGGTATGCAGAATTACCGAACGGTTCGGTGAAGACATTTTCAGAACTAGAGAACCTCTTCATCAAGCGATTTTCGGAGCTCAGCACCACATCATTATAGGTGATTTAGTGGTAGAGAAGCAGAAACCCAACGAAACCTTGGTAGACTACATACTTCGATGGAGGAACCTAAGTATGAAGTGTGAGCCACAACTACAAGAACAGCATGCAGTCGGCATTTTACTTAAGAGCATTCATGGCCCGATAGCACTTCTTCTCAAGGGATTTACTATTAAGACTTTCGAGAAGTTGTTAAGCAAGGCCGGGAACTTGCAAGAGGAGGCGAAACAATTAAGTTTCACCAACAAAACAGATAAACAGAAGCCCGTGAAAACTTTTGAAAAGAAGTCCGGGATCGTTGCGACGATCGACAAAGGTAAGCGAGCCGATACAAATATCATCGAACGGCCGCAACAACCTCGACGGAATTACCGGCAACCCCGACCCAGCTATCGGTCATCTCGATAGTATGAACAACCGCCTTGTCCACAACGTACGTTAAGGGAACTTCGAGCGAGGAGTATCCGTTTAAGAATGAAGCGATGCTGAAAATGTTCCGCGATCGATGAAGACTCCAGATTTCCAACTGCCAGAACCTAAGAGACCAGAAGAAGTCAATAAGAAAGGTGATCCCAACTTTTGCCCTTACCACCGGATGCTTGGGCACAAGATACAAGATTGTATTACCTTCAAAGGTTGGCTCAACGATAATCTTCGGAAAGGGAATATAACGACCCCGAAGGAGTACATGAAGGAACCCTAGAAAGGAGGTTCCGTCAATGTTATCTCAACGGATCTCGTTGTCCAATAGATCCTTATGCAACTAATGATGGATGGACTACCACTTGGACAAAGTCTTCGAAAAAAATTTTGGATCACATCCAAACCGCTTCGGTGCGAGCCTCAATTCAGAGTTCGAAACCTGTCAAGTCGGCACTATCACTTGTGATAGAAGAACCATCTCAACAAGATACGATTGAAGAGAAGAAGAAAATCAACGAAGAAGAGAGGACGAGGCTCCTAAGGCTAGACTAGGGGATGCTTATCCTAGGATAGTTGTTTCGGATTAGGGAGAAATCCCTCGAACCTCCGACTCCGTATGATTATGCGCTCACTCCGGTGGGATCTTATAATGATAAGGGTTATGGCGTTGGCTACGTTTTGACTGTTTCTAACGATTACGTAACTAGCGACAACCAACCAAATCCGGACATCGATTTCGATACAAATGAAAATTCTCAAATCATACACAATCTCGACGATCACAATGACGAAGAAGACATCCACTAGGGAGGCTACGAGAGTTCAACAAGTAATGGGTCTATTTGCGAGTTTCGAGGAGCTCCAGTCACAATAGAGTTAGAGCCTTCGGACTCGAAGCTAATCCGAGAAGAACTCGTCATTCCGATTCGGGAGGAAACACCGATGAAACTCAATACTAGAATCGAGAAGAAATTACGAAGTTAACTTAAGAAGTGGAAGAGTTCTACCTCAGAGAATGGGTCCGAAGGACAAATGAAAGCGAGTGGTTGTTCGAAGAACCAACCCGGCGGAAGAAATACCCATTCGAGAAGAAATCGAGACACATGGAAATAAAGTGGACTACAACATGCTAGCCCATCTTAGGAAACTACTGCCTAAGCTGAGCATCTACGACGCTCTCATTTTATCGAAAGGAGATGAGAGAAGCTCGATCGAGGCCTTACTTGATCCGAAATTTGCTTAGCTCGAATGGTTGGAGATTCCTTAGATGAGGTTTGCTTGTTAAAAGAACGACGAGGTGTCACCTTCACGGACAATGACTCTACTACTTGGGACGACGAGACCACAACCGTCCGTTGTACATTTCGGTTATAATAGGGAAGTTTACACTCTCCGGAGTATTGGTGGATCCGGGAGCATCGATCAATATAATGAATCTTCGAACGCTAGCATATTTGGAAATTGATGCTCGCGAGCTCAAAGCCGACAAAATGTTATTAAGAGGATTCGACGAGAAAGGAGAAAGAGCCCTCGGATCAATAACACTACTAATGAAGACCGGTGACTTAGCAAAGACAACCGCAAAATTTCACATAATTGATTCGAAACGTCGTTCAACCCTTTCTTGGGCCGACCATGGATACATGAAAACGGGATGGTACCATCATCCCTACACCGGTGCATCGAAATACTACGATGGAGGGGACGAGTGCATCAAAGGTGACTTACAACTATTCTCTGTACATGAAATTGGAATCCATGAAGATGCAGGTTATTACGCACTCCCGAAGAAAACAATCTTCTCCAGAGATACCATAACAAATGAAGCAAAGGAAATTCGGGATGACGAAGAACCTAAAGTTCTAGTCCAACAGTCACTCACCACTCCCTTACGGCGAGATGGTGAAGGTTTCTCCACAACTCGCATCCGAGGTCGAGGCCGGGGACGAGGTCATGGAAGAGACGCTAGGATAATTGGACAGAGGAAACCAGCCATCAATGTTGATTGGGAAGACGAGTTCGAAGAAGAAAAAGAGATCGAACAGAAGCGACGACAATAAGTCGGAAGAAGCCGCAATTCGGGATCTTTCTCGAAGATGAAAAGAACGAAGAATATAAATCGATGCACAAGAAGATTAACCACTATGTACATACTTATGACCACGACCACGATCCATTCTAATAAGATCGAGGGTATGGTGGTCAAAGAGGTACGTAGCGGCGGTGCAAAGCCCATCAAATTCTATCGTGGTGCTCCTTCCTCCAAAGCTGAAAATAATGTACAAGTTGAAGATGTCACTTCATCGGAATTAATGGAATTACCTTTTGAGTGGTACTCTCCACGTGTTCGAAATTTAATTCGGCGTGGTTTCTTACCTCGACAATGGACAAAAGGTCAATCACAACATTTTGAAAAATTATGGAATAACTCCGGTCGTCACTCGATTCAAAGCATGGTCTCGGATTCGACACGAAGGATCGGTTGACGATGCGGAATTTTGCTTGGTTGTCACTTGCGAGTCAGATAGCGCATGGAAACTACGAGAAGAATTTGAAGATTTACAAATTTGAGAGGCTCCACCGGAATTCGAAGAAGAAATTAAATCTGATAGATGAGTTAACGGAAGTTAACTTAGGTACTAACGAAGAGCCTAAACCTACCTTTGTTAGCTCCTTACTCGATAAAGAAGACTCAGAAGAAATAATCGAGTTATTAATGGAATTTAAAGACTCGTTTTGCTTGGAGCTACGATGAGATGTCGGGGTTTAGCTCCGGAGGTCGCAGGTCCATAAGCTAGGAGTGGATCACTGCTCGTCCGGATCGGACGAAGGTCCCGAAGGATGCGTCCGGAAATCGAACAACAAGTCATAGTCGAAGTTAAAAAGCTAATAGACGCTAAATTTGTCCGTGAAGAACAATACTCGACTTGGTTAGCTAATGTGGTGCCGGTCGGAAAGAAGAATGGTCGGATCGGAATTTGTGTGGGCTTCGAGAGATTTAAACGAGGCATGTCCGAAAAGATGAATTCCCTCTGTCGATCCCGAATTAATGATCGACATTGCTTCGACACATGAAATATTCTCATTCATGGATGGATCTTCGGGATACAACCGGATAAAAATGGCTCCGGAAGATGAAAAGCTTACGGCATTCGAACGCCGATCGGAGTATATTCTCTACACGGTGATGCCATTCGGACCGAAGAACGCGGGAGCAAAATATCGAGAGTGATGACAAGAATTTTTGATGATCTCATCCACAATCAAGTCGAATGCTACGTGGACGATGTGGTCATCGAAAGCAAAGTAAAGGAAAACCACTTGTATGATTTGAGAATTATTTTCGAACGATTAAGACAATTTAACCTTAAGATGAATCCCTTAAAATGCGCCTTCGGCGTCACCTCCGGGAAATTCTTAGGATTCGTTGTCCAACATCGTGGAATTGAAATCGACCCGGAAAAGATTAAAGCTATCTTAGAAATGTCGCCTCCCAAAACCTCAAAACAACTACGATCTTTTCGAAGGGAAGCGGCATATCTTCGACGCTTTATCTCGAACTTGTCGGGTAGGTGTCGACCTTTCTCGGCATTAGTTAAAAAGGACGCCAAATTTATTTGGGTAGAAAAATGCCGAAGGCCTTCGAGGACATTAAACAATATTTAATGACACCTCCTGTCTTAGCGACCCGATCTCGGGTAGAACCGCTGATACTTTATACCGCGGCTCTAGATGACTCTCTCGAGCCGCAGTTGGCAGAGTCGATGATGAGGGTAAAGAAAATGCTCTTTACTACCTAAGCGCGTCGTTTACTTCAGACGGAAATAAGGTATCCCGTAACTGAAAAGCATTGTTTGGCCTCGATCTTCGCTGCTCAAAAGCTCGGGCACTACATGCTTTCTCATAAGGTCAACCTAATCTCGAAATTTAATCCATTGCGATACTTGATGACTCATCCAACGCTTTCGAGCGGACTTGCCGGATGGTCGATGATATTATTGCAATTCGATATAACTTTCATGCCTCTTCGTGCCGTAAAGGGACAAGTCTTAGCGGACTTCCTCGCAGCACACCCTTTGCCGGCGAGAATCTCCCTCAATGACGACTTGCACGATGAACAAATAATGAGCTTAGAAGGCCCCGATGATCGACGTTGAGAATTATATTTCGACGGAGCATCTTCGACACACAGATGAAGAATCGCAAGTGATAGTGCTCGGTAAGGCGGGAATCGAATTAATCTTTATAACACGGAGCGGGGATGTTAAGATACTCCTACCACTTGACGGAGCGCGTGTACGAGCAACGAAGCGAGAATACGAAGCCACGATAACGGAGCTGAATTGGCCATTCGAATGGGAATAACGGACATCAATATCTACGGGGATTCACGGTTAATCATTTAACGGATCGCCGAACGAGTACAGAATTTTAAAACCAAGACTCGAGCAATACTTCCGAGTATGTCATACAGTTGTTGGAACAAATTCCAATGTGACGATCTACAAAATTCCCATAAAAGAAAATGCTTTAGCAGAGATGCGTTAGCTCGCCTCACAAAAGAATTTGCTGTTTACAAGATGAGTCGATAGAAGTGTCGGTTCACGGACGTCGAGTCCTATCACGGCTCGACATAGACACAATACACAAATCGAGAAAAGGAGAAGAATCGGTTGCAACGATGACGAGAAAACACGAGAAGATTGGCGACGACCATTAATAGACTACACCGCAAACGGAAAACTACCGGACGATAAGTTGCTAGCCCATCGGATCAAGAAAAGAACTGCATCCTACGCATTAATAAACAACACGTTATACGAGAAGGTCTTTCGATCGAAATGTGGCTAAGGTACCTAAGTGGGTCCGAGGCCCGTGAAATTGTTAAAGAGGTGCATTCGGGACTGCAGCTGGCGCCCACCGATCGGATCCAAAGATGAAAATGAAAATTAAAATACTATGGTACTACGGCCTCGATGATGACCGATCGTATGAAGATCGCCGAGAGCTGTCATCAATGCCGAGTGCACGGGTGGTTCTACACCAACCTCCAAATGTGCTACATCCAGACAATTGCGTCGTGGCCATTTGAATGTTGGGGCACAGATATAGTGGGTCCAATAGAACCACCATTATCAAAAGGACATCGCTTCATTCTTGCGGCTACAAATTACTTTTCCAAGTGGGTAGAGGCAGTTCCACTCAGAGAAGTGAAAGCACACCACGTGCTTACGGTTTTCAAGAACCAAGTTGTCTACCATTTCGGAGTGCCACGCGGAGATCATCTCGGATAATGGGTCGGCATTCGAAGCACACAAATCGACAATTTTGTCGGGAGACACGGAATCGGCAGCGATATTCAACAATTTACTACCAAAGAGCAAACGGCCTTGCGAGGCTTTTAATAAAACTCTCGTTCGAATCTTAAAGAAAACCTTGGACGATAATAAGAGAAATTGGCACGAGAAGTTATTAGAAGCCTTATGGGCCTACCGGACAACCTTCGGAACTCCTACTCAAGCTACACCTTACGCTGCGGTGTATGGGTCCGAGGCGGTGTTACCCTTAGAGGTCCGGCGTCCTTCACTCGGAATTGCGATTGCAAATAAAATCACGACGAGAGAGAATGCCAAATTACGACTAGAAGAATTAGAAAGCCTTGAAGGAAAAAATTTGCAGCGCGACGGAATTTAGAACTATACCAAGCTAAGATGGTTCAAGCCCATGACAGGCTGGTCCACCCAAGAACTTTCGAAAGTTGGTGACTTAGTTCTCGTTCTCGAGACCTATCCTTGCACACCGCAAGATAGGAGGAAAATTTAAACCCACTTGGGAAGGGCCGTTTTGGTTGAGGCGGTTTACTCGGGAGGCTCTTACCGAGCTAGTGAATGCCGAGGAGAACGACATATGCTTCCGATCAATGGACGATACTTGAAAAAGTATTACGCTACCTGATGTTTCGAAGGAATGAATTCTTCATCCCTAGAAGCACGGGCGAAGTAATTACTTATGACTAGGTCCGAACCCAAAATTAATAAAAAATATGCTAAAATAAATAAAATCATGATAATAAAGTCTTTCTTGTTCTCTCTTCCAAATCAAAATCTTTTTTCCGATCTTTTCCCACTTCATTCCTGTTGAATTTAAAATATTAAAGGAATAATAAAAAAAAGAAAGAAAACTCTGTCTTTAATAAACATTTTCTTAATGTTCTTGTTCTTAGTACAACCCCTGATCCTTTTCCTTGTCTTTTCGCAGGGAAATGTCGAACGGGTGGTTGGTCCTGAATTTTAGAAATGGCGTAAGCCTTGCTCTCGACGAAAAGAGGGTGAAAGATGGAGTGATAATCGAGATTGATTCAGACTTCGCACCGCGAGCTCGCAATATGAGGAAAGTGGTCGGGTCGCAGTTGACCGAAGGAACTGCTCGGTCGGAGCCGATAATGAAAGTGGGTGGCCCAAGCCACCAATCCGAGCGACAGAAAAGGAAAACAAACACCGAGGAGGACAAGAGAATTAAGTACGTGGTCGCTACAGCAGAGGGCAGGCTTGTCAGCGCCGTGCCCACAAAAATTTAGGAAGTACGAAGAGCTACTCTCCAGCAACTCAGCGAAGAAATAAAAATCACCGTATCCGCAAGATGTTAACCAAACTAGCAGCGGACCAGTGCAACGAGGCAGTTGCTACTGCCAGTACGTATACTTCGAGGACACCGGTTCACGGGGACTCGAAGAAGGAGGCCAGCTCCTAGGATAACGAAGGGACCAGGGAAATCTCAAGAAGATCGGTAGAAGGAAGGCTGCCACGCCACCGGATAAAGCTACCGGTAATGCATAACCTTGTTGCGAAGCAACCCCGGAGGATGTCTCGACGGACACCATCCCCGAGGAGCCGAGGTATGCGGGGAGAACGTGAAGGGATTGAGCCGTATATCCCACAATACGTCACCGGGCCTCGCCATTTGCGGATTATTCCGAATACGAACTAGAAAGAATGCGAGAATGTCGAGAAGAAAACTTTTGAATACTTCGAGAGGATCAGAGGCAGGAGGATCAATATACTAGAAGGCCTCGAGCTACATACAGACGTGTTCTCAGAATACGAACAACAACAAATCGTGGACTGCATCCAGGATTTGAAAAGAATGGGCCGAGCGGGCCGCCTAAGAGAAAACACTTACTCGGAACCCCAGAGATGGATGCCAGGGAAAGGTAGAATTACAATACAATGTGGATGCTTCGCTATAACTTCGCGAGAAGACGGGAAGGAAACCCACCGGGATACTCCGTCATGGCCAGGTGGATCCAATTCCATTAGTCATCGAAAAGGATGGTAAAAAGGATGATAACATGGAGGGTAGCGCGCAGATTGCATACCCAGCCGATTGCATCATTAACATTTACAAGAAGGGTGATCGCATACCCCCGCACATAGATCACCACAACTTTGTCGGACCTTTCGCATGGTTTCTTTTACGGAACGAGTGTAATATCATGTTCGGATCGACCTCCGGATAGCGGGCCCAGGTGAGTTCCGAGGGCCGATAAAGATGCCGGGTACCGGTAGGTTCAAGTCATGATGCCGGAGGGCAACGGAGCGAGATGTCGCTAAACATTGCATACCGGGAGTACCGGTGAAGCGGATCTCCGTTACTTTCGGAAGGATGGACGACGGGAAAACACCTTACCACTTCGACTGGACCCGGAGCTAGAGAGCCTCCGGCCTTACGAGCCATGTGAGTTACATGGAAAATATCAAACCTCCAAGGTACATCCATAAGGCATCCTTGCCAAGGATCGCTTGGAAGGTGATGTTATTGACCATGTACCTCACTATTCAGACATGGATTTTTGACAAATACCTTTTTGGATGGATCAACAAAGATCATACATAGTACGTTTTGAGTCTACATGGATTGTATGAGATGTATTCCAGATCGAGTTGTATGATGTACCTTCAACATGATTGGAATGAAAGTGACCATGTCACATTTTTGGCCTTCACCTCTTTTGTGCAAGTTGATTGAGAAACGCCATTAAAGTTAAATAAACTTCGAACAAAGAACAGAAAAGAAAATAAAAAATAAAAGAAAACTTTACTTAAAAATCCAAAAAAATGATAAACTCCAAATTCACGATAAAATAAAATTTGAATCGTTAAAAGACAAGCAAAATGACCACAAATTTTAAATCAAATTCAAATTCAATCTTTCTAAATTTCAAATCAAACCTCAATCAAATTCAAACTCAACCTTCCAAATCTGAAATCCAATCCGTTCTACTCTCTCCCTTGTCTGGGATGGAAGCGGTTGATTCCATTGACACGGATCGAATGCGATGGCAAGGAATCGCATCAATCCGAACCCAGTAACTTCCGATCAACTCTTTTGAATGGGATATGTAGCATCTACATATTCCCTCCTAATCTATTTCCTTCCATGAAAGTCTTTTACAACTTCCATGAAATTCTCGAAACACCAAAATTCCACACTTTTCAAATCAACAGTACAAATCTTTGCAAAATCAAATACATCAAAATCAAATTCTTGGGGTTGAGGATTTTACATCAAGGCTGCATTGCTTTAGGATTCTTTCCTATCGCAATGAAATACATCAAATTCAAATTTTTGGGGTTGAGGATTTTACATCGAGAGCGCATTGCTTTAGGATTCTTTCCTCTATCACAATGAAATACATCAAAATCAAATTCTTGGGGTTGAGGATTTTACATCCGAGGCTTGCATTGCTTTAGGATCATTTCCACTATCGCAATGAAATACATCAAATTCAAACTTTTGGGGTTGAGGATTTTACATCCGAGACCGCATTGCTTTAGGGTTCTTTCCACTATCGCAATGAAATACATCAAATTCAAATTTTTGGGGTTGAGGATTTTACATCCGAGGCTCGCATTGCTTAGGATTCTTTCACTATCGCAATGAAATACATCAAAATCAAACTTTTGGGGTCGAGGATTTTACATACGAGGCTGCATTGCTTAGGATTCTTTCCCTATCGCAATGAAATACATCAAAAATTCAAACTTTTGGGGTTGAGGATTTTACATCCGAGACTACATTGCTTTAGGATTCTTTTCCTATCGCAATGAAATACATCAAAAATTCAAAATTCTTGGGGTTGAGGATTTTACATCCGAGACTGCATTGCTTTAGGATTCTTTCCCTATCGCAATGAAATACATCAAAATCAAACTCTTGAGGTTAAGGATTTTACATCCAATACCGCATTGCTCTGAGATCTCCCCTCAATGTAATGATTCAATCCAATCAATTCAATTTTCTTTTGAGGTTGAAGATGTTACATCTAAAACCACAAAATTCCAATTCTCATTTCAAATCAAATCCCTTCAAATTAATTTTGACAAAACTTCAATTTAAATTAAAACTCCAAATTGAAATCTAAGCTCACACATAAAAACTTAAATTGAAACAAAGTAAAATCTAAATTGAAATTCCCCCAGATCATGTGATTTGGGATTCACCTCCTTTTCCTTTCCCCAGCGAGAGTTCAGGAATCTCTAGTCTTAGAGACATACTTGACACTCCCCAGCGAAAACTCTCCTACTCTGTCCTAAGTTTGTCGCTTGGACTTTTGTGTTGGTTTTGTTGGTCGCTTCGGTCAACACCAATACGCGCGGCGTGCTCCGTCAGCTCACCACACCTATTGGGGGTCCATTTGTTGACCTCATTTTTTATGAGGTCTTCTCTTCTTCTTTTTAGTACTTAGGATCTAGCCTTAGGCTTTTCCTTTGACTATCTTAGAGGATTAGAATTGGGACCCACCACTTAGAAATTCAAACCACCTCTTGACTCCTTGCAAACTCCACAAACTTGACTGTAGACCCCCTAATCACCTAGAGGGTTGAAATCAAATGTGGAAGTTTAAAGGATGAGTTCCTATAGGACTCTTTGGCCTTAGGGCCGCTTACTAGGTGGCTCGGTGCAGTGAAGGGTGACTTACAAATACACTACACTACACTTTCACACACCTCCTAAAACCACACCTATACCCAACTCGACCTCCTGACTCATGTAGGTGATTCACATGGATGGTCCTTAACCCCTAAGCCCTTGGCTAGAGGGTTAGGAACAACATAGTGGATGCCTCGAATGAGTCCCTTCATGGCTCGTGTGGGCTTGATATAGCTTCATGGCTCGACCAAAATGATTTCATTCCACTTACATTCACCCAATCTTCAATTTTCCAAATTTTCAATTTTCCAAATTTTCAATTTTCCAAATTTTCAATTTTCCAAATTTTCAATTTTCCAAATTTTCAATTTTTGACCCCAGGACCACACGCTTCAACTGCCCAAAACCCTTGAAACTACCCAAAATTTGCAAAATCACCTAAATCACTCAAAATTCCTCAAAATCAATCCCAAACATTCCCACATCACTCAAATTGACCATCCATAGCCAAAAATACCAAAAATTCCAAAAATACCTCCCAATACCCTCCAAATACCCAAAATACCCCTCTTGACCCAAAAATCCAAAAATTCAGAAAATTCCCAGAAAATTCCAGAAAATCCAAAATATTCCTAATATTATTTTGTTCAACTACACCATGGGACAATTTTGTCAATTTACCCTACTTTTGTCAAAACCCCTAATTTTACCTATTTTAACCCTAAGTGAACCCAATGTCAAACCAAACCTATCCAATTGACCCAAATTCTGGGCCAATTCAATTCTAAACTTCAATTCAACATTCCCAACACCAATCTAGACTAAAGCCAAATCCAATTTGATTGACATTTGGATCCAATTTCACTTTTGGCCTTAAAGCCCGATTTGGACCCATGACTCGAACCTAACCCAAACTAACCCAATTCAACTCCAATTAACCCCAAATCTTTTCTAAAATCTTCCCAACATCTCCACAAACAAAATGCTAACATGATTTGCCCAAAATTTAGACCCAAACCCCACTCAAATTCAACCCAAAGCAAAAATGCCCAATTTTGACCTAAACCCAAACCTAACCCAAATAAGCCCAAACCCCAAAATCAAAACCCAACCAAAGCCAAAACCTCTTTGAAACACTCCCATAAACATTTCCCAACATTAATTTTACATCAATTTCAACTTTAGCCCAACATTGGCCCAAGTTAGCCTAATTTGGCCCACCTTAGCCCCTTTATCAAATAAACCCAAATTCAACTCAATTCAATCCCAAATTACTCCAAATTTGCTTTAAATCACTCATGATATACTCTTAAATCAAACCCAACATTTATTTGGCATGGCCCTTTGCAAAAAAAAATCTCCACCCAAAAGCCCATTTTGAAACTTAAAAGCCCACTTACATGAAACCTTCCTAAAGCCCATCTCCACCAAAATCCAAAGGGCCAAAATCAATCCAAAACCCATATGACAATTGCTCTACACCATATTTCAATTAAATCAATCCCTAAGTTTCAAAACTCATCATGAAGCCATTCCAAATTAAGCCCCATAAAAATTCCCATCAAAATACCAAAATTTTCTTAAACCCATTTCCATGAAATTGACTTAACTTTTCCCAAGCCAAAGATGAGCCATGAAGCCATGCACATGGAAGCCATGAGAGCCTCTTTACATGTCACCATGCCATTTTGGTCAAGAGGAGGAGACTCTTTCCTTAATATCCTAAAGTCATTAGCCTTAACCATGATTCCCCTTAACCCAAATTTAATCCAAATATATTTGGATAAGGACTTCTCCATGTCGAACCAGTCGATTCCTTTGACTCCTCACGACACTCCAAAGCCACCTTGAAGGGTGAACCAAGCCCGAAAGGGTGGACTTGACCAAATCAAGCCAAAATTAGCCTTCTCCCATTCCATTTTAAATCGAAGCTTTTAACACATGGCATTTGCCGATTGCCTACACTAAACCCCGGCCACGACCTCCACGACCTTGAGGGTGACGACCCTAATCGGCCAGCCACCACGACCTCCGGAAAGCACCGGGCCGAGAGCTCGCATGTGAGCCCAGAGCATGGAATTCTAACCCGCTGAGGCGCCCTGTCCCAAGTGGCCATTGCAGGTCGTTCTTCCATTGACCTAAACGGTGATCCCAACCCTTGGCCATCCTGTGAGGCTCTCCGGCCACCTCTATTTAAGCCCGACCCCCTCGCGGCCATGGAGAAGAGTTGCAAAAACCTTCGTTGAAACTTGCGCAAAATTGTTCCGAGCCTACTCCATACTTAGAGCGGTTAATCCACAGTGTCGATTTGCCCTAATCCCCAACAACGAACCCGATTTCTCGGCTGAAATTTCACCCAAAAACAAGACACTTTGCCACGTGAGCCGATCTTCAAATTGGTGGTCCTACACCTTCACTAGACCAAGAGGAGAAGTTTCCCCTTTGAAAGCCCCATCTCCGGGCCACCCGGTTGTTCCAGCCTCCAAGCTTTATGATCGGGTGTGGTCACTTTCATAGCTAGGCAATTCACCGGACCAGGAGACTTCATCCGGAGCTCTGTCGGGACGCAATCGAAGGTGACACGACCCTCGGATTGAAGCCACACTTCTCGAGCGATGGTATAAGCTAATTCTTTATCCCGAGCTTCTGGAGATTCTCCATTTCAAATGCCTTAATTTCAATGCATGATCACCGTGTAGATGTATTTGTCTCTTCAAGACGAATCCATAGAGCATAAGAACACGAAAATCTGTTGAGAAATGAGTGAGTTCTTAGGGTTTTAGTATGGACGGCTCTCGGGTGAGGACGCTTGGGGACGATGAACGGATGCCGTTCATTCCATACACGCGCGGACGGACAACGAGGATGCGTGCCGGATGAGGAGACGAATGATACTGGCGGGCCCACGGAGCGCGGAGTTGGATGGCGGCGCCGAATCGAAGGCGACGCGTGTGCGTTCGGAGGCTGCCGAGGTTGAGCTGGCGTCGCGTCACTTAAATAGAAAATTAGGGTATTTTCTTATTTATTTAATTCCCTGAACTTCAAAAATGCATAACTTTGTGTAGAAAAATCAAAAAAATAAAATAAAAATACCTTCTTGCTCAGTGAATAGAGGAGAATAATGTGGAAAAGAAATCATTTAATTTCATCAAGTATTTTATTTTTAATGATTTATTTAACCTCTGCATTGTTTTAATTCTCCATGCATAGATGAAACTCACCATGGCATGAGACCATAGGGCTTTTGAAGCCTCTAAGTTTGGGAACATTCCCTGAATTTTCCAAACTCAGAGGCCATCCCTATGAGAAGTTATTGATTTTTCAAATTCATGTTACTGTTTTGAGTATTTTAAATCCAATAATTAGCATGTTATGAAATAAATTCTAGGAAAATTTAGTGATGTTTCTTATGACCAGAGGACCCTAGGAAAAATAGGTTTTGAATTAATTCATTTAAAATAACCCTAATTGGCTTAAACACCCAAAATATGTCCTTAATTAATTAGAGCTAATCATACATCAAATTGACTTGAAATCAATTCTCTACTGACCTTTAGGATCAGAGGAACCCACCATAAAAATTTGGAGTCAATTGGACTTGGTTAGCCCTACTAAATGGGTTGATTAAGCCATTTAGCCATTTTAAACTTTAAAAATTCATAACATTCAAAATACTTTTCAAAAATTCACCAAATTGGTTTTGGAGCCTCTCTAATATCAGGGGAATTTGAGAAAAATAAAATTGCAATTTTCTAAAAAAGTTAATTTTTTGCATTATTTTAATATTTTAATAAATAAAAAAATAATAAAAATCACAAAAATAATAAAATTCACCAAAATGTCACATTTTGAATTTTAATCACTTAGGAATAAAACCACATATTTTTCTTAAGTCTATATGATGAGATATTAAATTTTAAAAGCCCTAAGGTAATTTTAAAATTAAAAAATGTATTTTTTTAGCATTTCCACTAAAATAATTCTAATAAATCAAAGAAAAATTAGAAAATTGTAAAAATTGATTCTCTGATTTCCTTTATATCAGAGAGATTTTTGAAAAATATAAAATTCATTTTTTAATCTTTATTTTATTTTAAAATTAATTAATACTCCAAAACTCAAAATAATTATAATAAAAATAACATAATTCAAAAAATCACCAAAATTGGTCCAAGTGGTCCTCTAGTCATTAGGAATGTTCCATAATTTTCTTAAGGACAAAAACTTTCCCTTGGTCATATTATTAAATTTTCCTTGAAAATCCTTATTTTCCACCTAAAATAATTACATAAATAAATTAAATACAGAAAAATCACATTTTCTCCTCTCATGTCTTTATTGACATATGAGTGAAGTCACATAAAACTTTCAAGTTCATTTAAGCTCAATTTAGTGAGTTATGAAATTATTTAGCTCTAAGGGCAAAATGGTAATTAAAATTTTAACCTTTAATTAAAACTTTAGGCTTAATAAAATTAAAGAGTAAAATATCTGATCCTAATCTGATTTGGATGATTGAAATTTAAATAATCAAAAGGGTAGAAACCTACTAAAAAATTTAAAAATAATTAAAATAAACCTTAATTAAATAATTGATTAAATTTGGAAGAATAATAAAATTGGAATTATTAAAATAGGGACATTATTAGGAAGAAATTTATTCTTTAATCTAAGGATCCCTAAATCAATCATCTCAATGATATTTAACTAAAATGATAATTCAAATTTAAAATGTTAAAAGACTTAATCATTAAATTTAAGTTAAATTATTAAACTCTTTTAAATTTTTAATTAAGATTAAAAATAAAATTAAATTAAACAAATTAAATTAAATTAAAATTAAATTAAATTAATTAAATTAAATTAAATTAAAACATATTAAATTAAATTAAATTAAATCAAATTAAATTAAACTAAATTAAATTAAATTAAATTAAATTAAATTTAAATTAAATAAATTAAATCAAAATTGAAACTAAACTACATTAAACCGAATTAAAGTTAAATTAAATTGAATTAAAAACAACATCACCTAAGACATAAAGAAATTCAAAAATAAATATAAAACAACTTGAACACCATCCCAAATTTAAACCCGATAATTGAAATTAAATTAAATCAAAAACCATTTGAACACCAATTTGCCCTCGAAAGCTTTGGTTATCATAACTCCTAAACAGAACGTTAAATGAAATGTTACTTCACTTATAGGATATTCAAATGTCCTAGTTCACTGAGCAAGATAACAAAATTTGAATTTTCGGACGATTAATTCATTTATATAATTAAATTTATTTGGACTTAAAACAATTCTAGCAATATTGAAAAGATGTTTAAGATTCTTCTTAAGCACTTCCTCAATATGATAGGATATTTATAAGAACAATTGAACTTAATTGTTCTTTGATGAATAAAATCGTCCTCAAACCAAAGTAAAAGAACTTAGACGTCATAGGAGATGACTAGCTATAGGATTAGGAATTTGGTAGAAAACCATAACCCTTCCCTTAGCTTTACCTAGGAACTTGTTTAAATATTCTAAATTGTGTTTGAGTGTAGCCTAGGATGACGGGAAGACCCTCCAGGTACGCTTTTATTTTATTGCAATTTACCTTCTTGCAATTTACTTTATTGCAAATGCACTTTACTTTTCTTGCATGATAAACAACTGTTGCATGAAAACCCACACTTTTAGGATAGTCCCTAAAACTGAAACCAAAACTAAATTAAAAGTCATTGCAAGATAAAATTACCGCCATAACATCTCAAAATATAAGACAACTCAAAATTTAATCACAACAGAACACAAAACTGCAATTACAACTAAATTAAAACGTCTTGTTGGATGATCGGGAATACCTCGGATGATGTAACCTACGTGTTGCTAACGGGAATTTCCACGGTCTAAATGAAAGTGTGGAACTCATTCAGTTGAGTTTAGCAAATTCATCTGGACAAAGTGAATCCCATAAAAATAACGATGCCGGAAGAATGGAACCGTGGGATCTTAACCGGTGTTGTTATAATCAACTTTAAGATTTGTTTTAATTAAAACATAAAAAACACTTGGAAATTAAGATTTTCTCTAAACCAAAACACTTTTCTCATCTCCTTATTTATGACTTCTATAACTAAACATCTGCAACAACAAGGAGCTCGGAGCAGGGTGGGCAACACGACCATCGTCATCAGCAAAACTTGAATCTACATCAACTAAACATTCCTAGAATTAAATAACCAAGCCATAAGACTTCGAGGTAGTTTTGCTAGAGCAACATAAATCCTCAACCTCTTCGTTAGGCATTTGCATTGCAAATTAAGCCCTAACCGGTTTTAGGATTCTGAGGTAGTCGTCCGATACGACATAAACCCTCACATCTTCAAGGCTATTTGTATGATTGTCTCATACAAATATAAGTCCATATTAATTAAAATTGGCAAGATCAAAACATTAAATAAATATTAGGACTTTCCTAAATTCAAGCCAAACAATAGGATAGTCGGGAAATTACCGATGTTCGCTTCGAATCTGTAATTTCTCCTACCTTTCTTCCTTTGAATTCTCAAAACAAAACGTTCCAAACTTGATCCATTCCCTATTGAAATTCCGAAATTCAATCCTTTTGAAAACTTAAACTTTGAAATTCTTGAGAGCGAGATTACGATTATTATCGAGAGTTTTCTTAGGTGATTCCCGTCACTTAAGATGTAATTAACTATAGGGGCTTGCCCTTATAGGGAATTTTAAGAACCCAGGTAACATAAACCCTCTTTAATGCTTTCATATTAAGCAGGGGAATTTGTCGGCTTATAAAATTGGTTCGCAGAACAAACGGATGTCACAAATCATCTAGTTTATTTAATCGAGCCCCATCACCAAACAGTGTGTCTATTCTTCAAGATAGATACACGGTTTGTGATGCGGTGCTCGTTTATATAAACTATTCGGGATGTGAGATCGGTTTGATTTCATATCTTAAAATTTTCAAATTTAAAATTATTTTCAAAATCAAATACTACTTTTTAAATTATTTATTTAAATTAAATTAAAAATTCGCCGACAATTTCTGTTAGGCGACCACCTTTTCAAAATAAAACACACAACCTAAAAATTATGCCAACATGGATCAATGAGATTGTCATTGGGTCGAGGATTGGCCATTTGACCAAAGTTGACTTTTTTGTCAGAGATTGACATATTGGTTCAATAATTGGATTAATGATCACCCATTGATCCAATAAGTCAAAATTGACTTTTTGGTCAAAAGTTGACCTATTGGATCAATAATTGGTTTAATGACCACTCATTGACCCAATATTTGACAAAAAAATCAACTTCAATCAAAAATTAACCATTTTGATCAAAGATGACTTTTTAGTAAAAAGTTGACATAATTGGTTAATGAGTTAGTAATTGGGTAAAAGTTTGACCATTTTGACGAAAGTTGACTTCTTGGTCAAATGTTGACCTATTGGGTCAATGGGTGGTCATTAGGTCAAAAATTGACAATTTTGATTAAAATTTACTTTTTGGTCAAATGTTGATCTATTGGGTCAATGGGTTTCTCATCGGGTCAAGGATTGACTATTTTGACCAAAGTTGACTTTTTTGTCAGAGATTGACATTTTGGATCAATAATTGGTCATTAATTCAAAAATTGACTGTTTTGACCAAAATTGACTTTTTGGTCAAAAGTTGACATATTAGACTAATGGGTTGGTCATTGGGTCAATGATTGATCATTTTGACCAAAATTGACTTTTTGGTTAAAAATTGACCTATTGGGTCGATGGGTTGGTCATTGGGTCAAGGATTGACATTTTTGATCCAAGATGACCTTTTAGTTTAAAGTTGATCTATTGGGTCACCGTGTTGGTCATTAGGTCAAAAGTTGACTATTTTGACCAAAGTTAACTTTTTTGTCAAACATTGACCTATTAGGTCAATTGGTGGTCTTTCGATTGAAAATTAAATATTTTGACCAAATTTGATTATTTGGTCAAAAGTTGACCTATTGGGACAATGGGTTTATCATTGGGTTAAGGATTGAATTTTTTGACTAAAGTTAACTTTTTGGTCAGAGTGTGACCTATTGGGTCAATAATTGGTCATTAGGTCAAAAATTGACTATTTTGACCAAAATTAAATTTTTTGTCAAAAGTTGACCTTTTAGGTCAATGGGTTGGTCATTCGGTCAACGATTGATTATTTCGACAAAAGTTGACTTATTGGGTCAATGGGTTGGTCATTGGGTCAAGGATTGACCATTTTGACTAAAGTTGACTTTTTGGTCAGAGATTGACTTATTAGGTCAATAATTAGTCATTTGGTTAAAAATTGACTATTTTAACCAAAATTGACTTTTTGGTCAAATGTTGACCTATTGGGTCAATAGGTGGTCATTAAGTAAAAAATTGACTATTTTGAGCACAATTGACTTTTTGGTCAAAAGTTGACCTATTGGGTCAGTGGGATAGTCATTGGGACAAGGATTGACCATTTTGATCAAAGTTGACTTTTTGGTTAGAGAATCACTTTTTGGGTTAATAATTGGTCGGGTCAAAAATTGACTACTTTGACCAAAATTAAATTTTTGGTCAAAAGTTAACCCGTTGGGTCAACGTGGTGAGTCATTGGGTCAGAAATTGACCCTTTTTACCAAAGATGACATTTTCACCAAAGTTGACCTATTTTGACCAAAATTGAATTTTTTGTCAAATATTAACCCTTTGGGTCAACAGGGTAATCATAGGGTTAGAAATTGACCATTTTGACCAAAATTGACTTTTTGGTCAAAAGTTAACCTATTTGGTCAATGAGTTGGTAATTCGGTCAAGAATTGACCATTTTGACCAAAGATGACTTTTTAGTAAAAGGTTGACATATTTGGTTAACTGGTTGGTAATTGGGTAAAAGTTTGACCATTTTGACCAAAGTTGACATTTTGGTCAAATGTTGACCTATTGGGTCAATGGGTGGTCATTAGGTCAAAAATTGACATTTTGATTAAAATTGACTTTTTGGTCAAAAGTTGATCTATTGGGTCAATGAGTTTCTCATTGGGTCAAGGATTGACTATTTTGACCAAAGTTGACTTTTTTGTCAGAGATTGACATTTTGGATCAATAATTAGTCATTAATTCAAAAATTGACAGTTTTGACCAAAATTGAATTTAGTCAAAAGTTGACCTATTAGACTAATGGATTGGTCATTGGGCCAATGATTGATTATTTTGATCAAGTTGACTTTTTGGTCAAAAGTTGACCTATTGGGTCGATGGGTTGGTCATTGGGTCAGGATTGATAATTTTGACCCAAGATGACCTTTTAGTTTAAAGCTGATCTATGGGGTCACCGTGTTGGTCATTGGGTCAAAAGTTGAATATTTTGACCAAAGTTAACTTTTTTGTCAAACGTTGACCTATTGGGTCAATTGGTGGTCTTTCAGTAAAAAATTGACTATTTTGACCAAGTTGACTATTTGATCAAAAGTTGACCTATTGGGTCAATGGGTTTATCATTGGGTTAAGGATTGCATATTTTGACTAAAGTTGACTTTTTGGTCAGAGATTGACCTATTGGGTCAATAATTGGTCATTAGGTCAAAAATTGAATATTTTGACCAAAATTAAATTTGTGGTCAACAGTTAACCCATTGGGTGAACGGGATGGTCATTAAGTCAATGATTGACAATTTTGATCCAAGACAACCTTTTAGTTTAAAGTTGATCTATTGGGTCACCGTGTTGGTCATTGGGTCAAAAATTGATCATTTTGACCAAAGTTGACTTTTTGGTCAAAAGTTGACCTATTGGGACAATGGGTGTTCATTAGGTCAAATTTTGACTATTTTGACCAAAATTGACTTTAAAAGTTGACTTATTGAGTCAATGGGTGTCATTGGGTCTAGGATTGACCATTTTCACCAAAGTTGACATTTTTCTAAGAGATTGACTTATGGGGTAAATAATTGGTGATTAATTCAAAAATTTACTATTTTTATTAAAATTAACTTTTTAGTCAAAAGTTGACCTATTAGGCTAATGGGTTGGTCTGGGTCAAAGATTGATCATTTTGACCAAAGTTGACTTTTTGGTCAAAAGTTGACCTATTGGGTCAATGGGTTGGTCATTGGGTCAATGATTGACCATTTTAAACAAAGTTGACTTTTTGGTCAGAGATTGACTTACTAGGTCAATAATTGGTCATTAGGTCAAAAATTGATTATTTTGACCAAAATTGACTTTCTGGTCAAAAGTTGACCTATTGGGTCAATGGGTTGGTCATTGGGTCAAGGATTGATCATTTTGACCAAAGTTTTCTTTTTGGCCAACATTTAACAAATTGGGTCAATGGGTTGGTCATTCGATCGAGGTTTGACTATTTTCACCAAAGTTGACATTTAAGTTATTGTGTAAAAAATTGACCATTTTGACCAAATCTGACTTTTTGGATAAAAGTTTACCTTCTGGGTCAATGAGGTGTTCATTAAGTCAAAAATTGATAATTTTGACCAAAATTGACTTTTTTGTCAAAAGTTGTACTTTTGGGTCAATGAGTTGGTCATTAGGTCAAGGATTGACCATTTTGACCAAAGTTAACTTTTTGGTCAAAAGTAGACCTATTGGGTCAATGGAGTAGTCATTGGGTCAAGAATTGACCATTTTGATCAAAGTTGACTTTTTGGTCAAAAGTTGACCTATTGGATCAATAATTGGTAATTAAATCAAAATTTTACTTTTATGACCAAAATTAACTTTTTGGTCAAAAATCGATCTTTTGGGTCAGTAGGTTAGTTATTGGATGAAGTATTTACAATTTTCACCAAAGTTTTCTTTTTATTCAAAGGTTGACCTGTTAGGTCAATGGGTTTGTCATTGGATCAAGGATTGACAATTATGACCAAAGTTGAATTTTTGGTTAGAGATTGACTTATTGGGTCAATGTGTTGGTCATTGGGTCAAGAATCGGCCATTTTGACTAAAGTTGACTTGTGGGTCAAAAGTTGACTGATTGGGTAAATGGGTTGATCATTGGGTCAATAATTGACAATTTTGACCAAAGTTGACTTTTTGGTTAAAAGTTGACTTTTTGGTTAAAAGTTGACTTATTTAGTTAATGGGGGTCATTAGGTCAAAATTTGATTATTTTGACCAAAATTGACATTTTGGTCTAAAGTTGACCAATTGTGTCAATGGCTTGATTATAAGGTCAAGGTTTGACCATTTACAACAAAGTTGACTTTTTGGTCAAAAGTTGACTTATTGGGTTAATGGGTTGGTCATTAGGTCAGAAATTGACCATTTAGACGAAAGTTGATTTTTGGTCAAAAGTTGACCTATTGGGTCAATGGGTTTGTCACTGTGTTAAAAATTAACCTTTTTTACGAAAGTTGATTTTTTGTCAGAGATTGGCTTAGTGGGTTAATAATTGGTCATTAGGTCAAAAATTAACTATTTTGGCCAAAATTTACTTTTTGGTCAAAAGTTGACCAATTGGGTCAGTCGGTTGGTCATTGGGTCAAGGGTTGACCATTTTGACCAAAGTTGTCTTTTTGGTCAATGTTGACCTATTGGGTCAAAGGGTCGAGGATTGACCATTTTGACCAAAATTGACTTTTGGTCACTGATTGACTTATTTGGTCAATAATTCATCTTTAGGACAAAAATTGATTATTTTAACCAAAATTAAATCTTTGGTTAAAAGATAACCCTTTGGGTCAACGAGGTGGTCATTAGGTCAGCAATTAACCATTTTGACCAAAGTTGACTTTTTGGTCAAAAGTTGACCTGTTTGGTCAAAGAGTTGGTAATTGTGTCAAGGATTGACTATTTTGACCGAAAATGACTTTTTGGTCAAAAGTTAATCAATTGGGTCAATGGGTTGGTCATTGGGTCAAAAATTGACCATTTTGACCAAAATTGACTTTTTGGTCAAAAGTTGACCTATTGGGTCAATGTGTGGTCATTAAGTCAAAAATTGACTAATTTGACCAAATTTGACTTTTTGGTCAAAAGTTGACTTATTGGGTCAATGAGTTTGTCATTTGGTCAAAAATTAACCATTTTGAATAAATTTAACCTTTTGGTCAGAGATTGACTTATTGGGTCAATAATTAGTCATTAGGTCAAAATTAACTATTTTGACCAAAATTAAATTTTTGGTCAAAAGTTAACCCTTTTGGTCAATGGGGAGGTCATTGGTTCAGAAATGACCATTTTGACTAAAGTTGACTTTTTGGTCAAAAGTTGACCTATTTGGTAAATTAGTTGATAGTTGGGTCAAGAATTGACAATTTTGACCAAAGATGGCCTTTTTGGTCAAAAGTTGACATATTGGGTCAATGGGTAAAAAGTTGACCATTTTTACCAAAGTTAACTTTTTGGTCAAAAGTTGACCTACTAGGTTAATGGGTGGTCATTAGGACAAAAGTGACTATTTTTACCAAAGTGGACTTTTTAGTCAAAAGTTGACCTATTGGATCAATGGGTGGTCATCAGGTCAAAAATTGACTCTTTTGACAAAAATTGACTTCAAAAGCTGACCCATTGGGTTAATGGGTTTGTCATTGGGTCGAAAATTAACCATTTTGACCAAAGTTGACTTTTTGGTCAAAAGTTTACATATTAGGTCAATGGGTTAGTCATTGGGTGAAGGATTGACCATTTTAACCAAAGTTGATTTTTGGGTCACTGACTGACTTGTTGCGTCAATAATTGGTCATTAGGACAAAAATTTAATATTTTTACTGAAACTAAATATTTGGTTAAAAGTTGACTTATTTGGACAACTAGGTGGTCATTGGGTCAGAAATTGACCCTTTTGACCAAAGTTGACTTTTTGGTCAAATGTTGACCTATTTAGTCAATGAGTTGGTAATTGTGTCAAGAATTGACCATTTTGACCTAGAAGACTTTTGGTCAAAAGTTAAACTATTGGGTCAATAGGTTGGTCATTGGGTAAAAAATTGACCATTTTGACCAAAGTTAACATTTTGGTCAAAAGTTGACCTATTGGGTCAATGGGTGGTCATTAGGTTAAAAATTGACTATTTTGACTAAAATTGACTTTTTGGTTAAAAGTCGACCTATTGTGTCAATGGGTTTATCATTGGGTCAAAAATTGACCATTTTGACCAAAGTTGCCTTTTATTAAGAGATTGGCTTACTAAGTCAATAAATTGTCATTATGTCAAAAACTGACTATTTTGACAAAAATTAACTTTTCGGTCAAAATTTGACCTAGAGGGTCAATGGGATGGTCATTGGGTCAAGCATTGACCAATTTGACCAAAGTTGACTTTTTGGTTAAAAGTTGACCTATTGGGTCAATGGTTGGTCACTGGGTCAAGGATTGACCATTTTGACCAAAATTGACTTTTTGGTTACTGATTGACTTATTAGGTCGATAATTGGTCATTAGGACAAAAATTTATTATTTTAACCAAAATTAATTTTTTGGTTAAAATTTGACCCATTGGGACAATGAGGTGATTATTGGGTCAGAAATTGATCATTTTGACCAAAGTTAACTTTTTAGATAAAAGTTGACCTGTTTGGTCAATGATTTGGTAATTGTGTCAAGAATTGGACCATTTTGACCGAAGAGGACCTTTTGGTCAAAAGTTAATCTATTGGGTCAATGGGTTGGTCATTGGGTCAAAGATTGACCATTTTGACCAAAATTGACTTTTTTGTCAAAAGTTGACCTATTGGGTCAATGGGAGGTCATTAAGTCAAAAAATTGATTAATTTGACAAAAATTGACTTTTTGATCAAAAGTTGACTTATTGGGTCAATGAGTTTGTCATTGGGTCAAAAATTTACCATTTTGAACAAAGTTAACTTTTTTGTCAGAGATTGACTTATTGGGTCAATATTTAGTCATTAGGTCAAAAATTAACAATTTTGACCAAAATTAATTTTTTGCTCAAAAGTTAACTCCTTTGGTCAATGGGGAGGTCATTGGTTCAGAAATGACCATTTCGACTAAAGTTGATTTTTTGATCAAAAGTTGACCTATTTGGTCAATGATTTGGTAGTTGGGTCAACAATATACAATTTTTACCAAAGATGACCTTTTTGGTCAAAAGTTGACCATTGGGTCAATGGGTTGGTCATTGGGTCAAAAATTGACCATTTTTTCTAAAGCTAACTTTTTCGTCAAAAGTTGTCCTATTAGGTCAGTGGGTGTTCATTATGTCAAAAAATTGATTATTTTGACCAAAGTTGACTTTTTGGTCAAAAGTTAACCTATTGGGTCAATGTGTGGTCATTAGGTCAAAAAATAACAATTTTGACCAAAATTAACTTTTTTGTCAGAAGTTTACTTGTTGGGTCAATGGTTTGTCATTGGATCAAGGATTGACCAGTAATTCAAAAATTGACTATTTTGGTCATTAGGTAAAAAAATAACTATTTTACTAAAATTACATTTTTTGGTCAAAAGTTGATCTATTAGGTCAACATGCTTTTTGGGTCAGAAATTGACTATTTTGACCAAAGTTGGATTTTTTGTCAAAAGTTGACTATTTGAGTCGATGAGTTGGTAATTGGTCGAAATTAAACATCTTGACCAAAATTACTTTTTGGTCAAAGTTAAACTATTAGATCGATGTGTTAGTCATTGGGTCAAAAATTGACCATTTTGACCAAAGTTGACTTTTTGGTCAAAAGTTGTCATATTGGGTCAATGGGCTGGTCATTGGGTCAAAAATTGACCATTTTAACCAAAGTTAACTTTTTGGTCTAAAGTTGATCTATTGGGTCAATGGGTGTTCGTTTGGTCAAAAAGTGACTATTTTGATAAAAAAGTACTTTTTGGTCAATGGGTTTTTCATTGGGTCAAGGATTGATCATTTTGACCAAAGTTGACTTTTTGGTCACAGATTGACTTATTAGGTCAATAATTGGTTATTAATTCAAAAATTAACAATTTTGACCAAATTTGACTTTTTGGTCAAAAGTTGACTTATTAGGCCAATAAGTTGGTCATTGGGTCAAGGATTGATCATTTTGACCAAAGTTGACTTTTTTATCAAAAGTTGACCTCTTGGGTCAATGGGTTGGTCTTTGGGTCAAGAATTGAACATTTTGACCAAAATTGACTTTTTGGTCAGAGATTGGCTTACTGGGTCAATAATTGGTCATTAGGTCAAAAATTGATTTTTATGACCAAAATTGACTTTTTGGTCAAAAGTTGACCTATTGGCTAATGGGTGGTCATTAAATCAAAAATTGACTATTTTAACCAAAATTGACTTTAGAATCAAAAGTTTCCTATTAGATTGATGAGTTTGTCATTAGGTCGAGGATTGAGCATTTTGATCAAAGTTGACTTTTTAGTCGGATGATTGATTGGGTCGATAATTGGTCACTAGGTCAAATATTGACTATTTTGACCAAAATTAAATATTTGGTCAAAAGTTAACCCATTGGGTCAGCGGGATGGTCTTTGGATCAGAAATTGATTATTTTGATCAAAGATGACTTTTTGGTCAAAAGTTGACCTATTTTGACCAAAATTAAATTTTTGGTCAAAAGTTATCCAGTTGGGTCAATGAGGTGGTCATTGGGTAAGAAATTGACCATTTTGACCAAAGTTGAATTTTTGATTAAAAGTTGATCTATTTGATTAATGAGTTCGTAATTGGGTCAAGAATTGATTATTTTGATTGAAGTTTAATTTTTAGTCAAAAGTTGATCTATTGGGTCAATGGCTTGGTCATTGAGTAAAAAATTGACCATTTTGACCAAAGTTGACTTTTTCGTCAAAAGTTGACCTTTTGGGTCGATAGGGGTGGTCATTGGGTAGAAAATTGACCATTTTGACCGAAGTTGACTTTTTAGTCTAAAGTTGACCTATTTTGACTAAAATTAATTTTTGGTCAAAAGTTAACCAATTGGGCCAACGGGGTGGTCATTGGTTCAGAAATTGACCATTTTGACCAAAGTTGACTTTTTAATCAAAAGTTGATCTATTTGATTAATGAGTTGGTAATTGGGTCAATAATTGACTATATTGACCGAATACGACTTTTTAGTCAAAAGTTGACCTATTGGGTCAGTGGGTTGGTCATTGTGTCAAAAATTGACCATTTTGACCAAAATTGACTTTTTGGTCAAAACTTGACCAATTAGGTCAATGGGTGGTCATTAGGCCAAAAGGTAACTATTTTGACCAAAATCGACTTTTTAAACAAAAGTTGACCCATTTGGTCAATGGGTTGTCATTGGGTCAAGAATTGACCATTTTGACCAAAGTTGACTTTTTGATCAGAGATTGACTTATTTGGTCAACAATTGGTCATTAGGGCAAAAATTGATTATTTTAACGAAAAGTAATTTTGTTTGTTAAAAGTTGACCCATTGGATCAACGAGGTGGTCATCAGGTCACAAATTGATCATTTTGACAAAGTTGACTTTTGGTGAAAGTTAACTTGTTTAGTCAATGTGTTGGTAATTGTGTCAAGAATTGATCATTTTGACCGAATATGACTTTTTGGTCAAAAGTTAATCTATTGGGTGAATGGGTTAGTCATTGGGTAAAAAAATGACCATTTTGACCAAAGTTCACTTTTTGGTCAAAAGTTGACCTATTTGATCAATGAGCCGGTCATCGAGTCAAAAATTGACCATTTTGACCAAAGTTGACTTTTTGGTCAAAAGTTGACATATTGGGTTAATGAGTGGTCATTAGGTCAAAAATTAACTATTTTGACCAAAACTGACTTTTTGGTCAAGTTGACCTATTAGGTCAATGGGTTTGTCATTAGGTCAGGCATTGATTATTTTGACTAAGGATGTCTTTTTGGTTAGAGATTGACTTATTGGGTCAATAATTAGTCATTAGGTTAAAAATTAACTATTTTGACCAAAAATGAATTTTGGTCAAAAGTTAACCCATTCGGTCAACGGGGAGGTCATTGGGTCAGAAATTGTGCAGTTTGACTAAAGTTAACTTTTTAGAAAAAAGTTGTCCTATTTGGCTATTGAGTTGGTAATTGGGTCAAGAATTTGACTATTTTGACCAAAGATGACTTTTTTAATTAAATGTTGACCTATTGGGTCAATGGGTTGGTCATTAGGTCAAAAAATTGACCATTTTGACCAAAGTTGTCTTTTTGGTCTAAAGTTGCCTTATTGGGTTAATGGGTGGTCATTAGGTCAAAAATTGCCTATTTTGACCAAAATTGACTTTTTTGTCAAACGTTGACCTATTGGGTTAATGGGTTGGTCATTGGGTCAAGGATTGACCATTTTGACCAAAGTTGACTTTTTGGTCAGAAATTGACTTAGTGGGTCAATAAATTGTTATTAATTCAAAAATTGCTTATTTTGACAAAAATTGACTTTTTGGTCAAAAGTTGACCTATTAGGTCAATGGGTTGGTCATTTGGTCAAGGATTGATCATTTTAACTAATGTTGACATTTTGGTCAAAAGTTTACCTATTAGGTCAATGGGTTGGTCATTGTGTCGAGGATTAAACGTCGAGACCGAAGTTGACTTTTGGTCGGAGATTGGATTACTTGGTGAAAATTAGTCGATAGTTCGAAAATTAACTATTTTGACTAAAATTGACTTTTTGGTCGAAAAGTTGACCTATTGGATTGATGGTTTAGTCATTGGGCCGAGATTAACCATTTTGACCAAAGTAATCTTTTCGGTCAAAATTTGACCTTTTTAGGTCAATGAGGCTATCCAAGTTAGAAAATTGATAATTTTGAGAAAAATTGACTTTTTGGTTAAAGGTTGACCTGTTGGGTCAATTGGTTGGTCCTTGGGTCAAGAATTAACCATTTTTGCCAAAGTTGACTTTTTTTAGTCAAAAGTTAAAAATTTGGGTCAATGGGTTGGTCATTGGATCAAGGATTGACCATTTCACCAAAGTTGACATTTAGGTCATTTTGTCAGAAATTGACCTTTGTAACCAAATTTGATTTTTTGGTCAAAAGTTGACTTGTTGGGTCAATGGGTGGTCATTAAGTAAAAAATTGACTATATTAACCAAAATTAACTTTTTGGTCAAAAGTAGACCTTTTGGGTAAATGGGTTTGTCTTTGTGTCAAAGATTGACCATTTTGTCCAAAGTTGATTTTTTGGTTAGAGATTGACTTATGGGTCAATAATTGGTCGTTAATTTAAAAATTGACTATTTTGACCAAAATTGACTTTTTGGTCAAAAGTTGACCTATTAGGCCAATGGGTTGGTCATTGGGTCAAGGATTGATCATTTTGACCAAAGTTGACTTGTTGGTCAAAATTTGACCTATTGGGTTAATCGGTTGGTCACTGCGTCAAGAAAAGACCACTTTGACCAAAGTTGACCTATTGGGTCAATAGGTTTTTTCATTAGGTCAAGGATTGACCATTTTGACCAAAGTTGATTTTTTGGTCAATAGTTGACCTATTTGGTCAATGAGTTGGTAATTGGGTCAAAAATTGACCATTTTGATCAAAGTTGACTTTTTGGTCGAAACTTGACCTCTTTGGTTAATGGGTTGGACATTGGGTTAAAAATTGACCATTTTGAGCAAGTTGACTTTTTGGTCAAAAGTTGACCTATTTGATCAACGAGCTGGTAGTTGGTTCAAGAATTGACCATTTTGACCAAATATGACTTTTTGGTCAAAAGTTGACCTATTGGGTTATGTGTTGGCATTGGGTAAAAAATTAACCAGTTTAACCAAAGTTGACTTTTTGGTCAAAGGTTGACCTATTGTGTCAATGAGCCAGTCATTGAGTAAAAAATTGACCATTTTAACCAAAGGTTACTTTTTGGTCAAAAGTTGACCTATTGGGTTAATGGGTTGATCATGGGTCAAGGATTGACCATTTTGACCAAAGTTGACTTTTTGGTCAAAAGTTGACCTATTAGGTCAATGAGTTTGTCATTAAGTCAAGGATTGACTACTTTGACCAAAGTTGACCTTTTGGTCAGAGATTGACTTATTAAGTCACTAATTGGTCATTAAGTCAAAGATTAACTATTTTGACCAAAATTGAATTTTTGGTCAAAAGTTAACCCAATCGGTCAACGAGGAGGTCATTGGGTCAGAAATTGTCCATTTTGACCAAAGTTGACCTTTTGGTCAAAAGTTGACCTATTTGGTCATTTAGTTGGTAATTGGCTCAAGAATTTGACCATTTTGACCAAAGATAATTTTTTTTCGTCAAAAGTTGACCTATTGGGTTAATGTGTCGGCCATTGGTAAAAAATTGACCATTTTGACCAAAGTTTACTTTTTGGTCAAAAGTTGACCTTTTGGGTCAATGTGTGGTCATTAGGTCAAAAATTGACTATTTTGGCTAAAATTAACTTATTTTTTCAAAAGTTGACCTATTGGGTGAACAGGTTTGTCATTAGGTCAAGGATTGACCATTTTGACCAAAGTTGACTTTTTGGTCAGAGATTGGCTTACTTGGTCAAAAATTGGTCATTAGGTAAAAACTTGACTATTTTGACCAAAATTGACTTTTTGGTCAAAAGTTGACATTTTGGGTCAATGGTTTGGTCATTGGGTTTAGGATTGACCATTTTGACAAAAGTTGTTTTGTTTGTCAAAATTTGACCTATTTAGGTCAATGAGGCCGGCATAAGGTCAAAAATTGGCAATTTTGAGCAAAATTAACATTTTGGTCAAAAGTTGACCTATTGGGTCGATAGGATAATCATTGGGTCAAGGATTAACCATTTTGGCCAAAGTTTACTTTTTAGTCAGAAGTTAACAAATTAGGTCAATGGGTGGGTCATTGGATCAAGGATTAACTATTTTCACCAAAGTTGACATTTATGTTATTTTGTCAGAAATTGAACATTTTGACCAAAATTGACTTTTTGGTCAAATGTTGACCTTTTGGTTTAATGAGGTGGTCATTAGGTTAAAAATTGACAATTTTCACCAAAAGTTGACTTTTTTGTCAAAAGTTGTCCTTTTGGGTCTATGAGATGGTCATTAGGTCAAGGATTCACCATTTTCAGCGAAGTTGACTTTTTGATCAAAAGTTGACCTATTGGGTCAATGGGTTAGTCATTGGTTCATGGATTGACCAAATTGACCAAAGTTGACTTTTTGGTCAAACGTTGACCTATTGGGTCAATAATTGGTAATTATGTCAAAAATTTACTATTTTGACCAAAATGGACGTTTTGGTCAAAAGTCAAACTTTTGGGTCAGTGGGTTGGTTATTGGATCAAGAATTCACCATTTTGACCAAAGTTATCTTTTTTTTTAAAGGTTGACATGTTGGGTCAATGGGTTTGTCATTGGGTCAAGGATTGACAATTATGACCAAAGTTGACTTTTTGGCTAAAGATTGACTTATTGGGTTAATAATTGGTCATTAGGTTAAAAATTGACTATCTTGACCCAAATAGACTTTTTGTTCAAAAAATGACTTATCGGGTCAATGCGTTGGTAATTAAGTTAAGAATTGACCATTTGACTAAAGTTGACTTTTTGGTTAAAAGTTGACCTATTGGGTAAATGGGTTGGTCATTGGGTCAATAATTAACCATTTTGACTAAAATTAACTTTTTGGTCAATGGGGGGTTATTAGGTCAAAAATTGACTATTTTGACCAAAATTGACTATTTTGACCAAAATTGACTTTTTCGCCAAAAGTTGACCTATTGGGTCAATGGGTTAGTCATTGGGTCAGAAATTGAACATTTAAACCAAAGTTGACTTTTTTGTCAAAAGTTGACCTATTGGGTCAATGGGTTTGTCATTGGGTCAAAAATTAACCATTTTGACTTAAGTTAACTTAGTGGGTCAATAATTGCTCATTAGGTCAAAAACTGACAATTTTAACCAAAATTGACTTTTTGGTCAAAAGTTGACCTATTGGGTCAATGCGTTAGTCATTGGGTCAAGGATTGACCATTTTGACCAAAGTTGACTTTTTGTTTAAAAGTTGACCTAATGGGTCAATGGGTTGGTCATTGGGTCAAGTGATTGATCATTTTTGGTCAGCAATTGACTTATTGGGTCAATAATTGATCATTAAGTCAAAATTTGATTATTTTGACCAAATTTACGTTTTTGGACAAAAGTTGACCCTTTGGGTCAACGGGGAGGTCATTCGGTCAGAAATTGACCATATTGATCAAAGTTGACTTTTTGGTAAAAAAATTACATATTTGGTAAATGAGTTGGTAATTGGGTCAAGAATTGACCTTTTTGCCGAAGATGACTTTTTGGTCAAAACTTGATCTATTGGGTCAATGGGTTTGTCAATGGGTAAAAAAATGACCATTTTGACTAAAGTCGACTTTTTGGTCAAAAGTTGACCTATTAGGTCAATGGGTGGTCATTAGGTCAAAAATTAACTATTTTGACCAAAATTGACTTTTTGCTCAAAAGTAGACCTATTAAGGCAATCAGTTGTTCATTGGGTCAAGGAATGACCATTTTGACCAAAGTTAACTTTTTTGTCAGAGATTGACTTACTGGGTCAATAATTAGTCATTAGGTCAAAAATTGACTATTTTGATCAAAATTGACTTTTAGTCAAAGGTTCACCTATTGGGTCAAGGATTGACCATTTTGAACAAAGTTGACTTTTTGGTCAAAAGTTGACCTATTGGGTCAATGGGTTAGACATTGTGTCTAGGATTAACCATTTTGACCAAAGTTGGGTTTTTGGTCAGAGATTTACTTATTGGCTCAATAATTGGTCATAAGGTCAAAATTTGACTCATTGGGTCAGAAATGTTTCGTCAAAAGTTGATCCATTGGGTCAGAAATTGACTATTTTGACTAAAGTTGACTTTTTGGTCAAAAGTTGACCTGTTGGGTCAATGGGTGATCATTAAGTCAAAAATTGACTATTTCGACAAAAATTGACTTTTTGATCAAAAGTTGTCATATTGAGTCAATGAGTTTGTCATTGGGTCAAGGATTCACCATTTTGAACAAAGTTGACATTTTTGTCACAAATTGACTTATTGGGTCACCATATAATCATTAGATTAAAAACTGACTATTTTAACCAAAAATAAATTTTTGGTCAAAAGTTAACCCATTTGGTCAACAGGGAGGTTATTAGGTTAGAAATTGACCATTATGACCAAGTTGACTTTTTGGTCTATGTGTTGGTAATTGGGTCAAGGATTGATAATTTTGACCAAATATGACTTTTTTGTCAAAAGTTGACCTATTGGGTCAATGGGTTGTTCATTGGGTCAAAAATTGTCCATTTTGACCAAAGTTAACTTTTTGGTCAAAAGTTGACCAATTGGGTCAATGGGTGGTCATTAGGTCAAAAATTGTTTATTTTCACCAAAGTTGACTTTTTGGTCAAAAGTTGACCTATTAGGTCAATGAGTGGCCATTAGGTCAAAAAATAATAATTTTGACCAAAATTGCCTTTTTTGTCAAAAGTTGACCTTTTGGGTCAATGGGTTTATCATTGGGCCTAGAATTGACCATTTTGACAAAAGTTTACTTTTTCATCAGATATTATTTTATTGGATCAATAATTGGTCATTAATGAAAAATTTTACTATTTTGGTTGTTAGGACAAAAATTAACTATTTTGACCAAATTAAATTTTTGGTCAAAAGTTGATCCATTGGGTTAACTGGGTGGTCATTAGGTTAAAAGTTGATTATTTTGACCAAAGTTGACTTTTTGGTCTAAAGTTGACCTATTTGGTCAATGAGTTGGTAAATGCATCAAGAATTGGGTCCAAAAGATGACATATTCGGTCAATGGGTGGTCATTTTGTCAAAAATTGTCTATTTGATCAATGGGTTTGTCATTGGGTCAAGGATTGACCATTTTGACCAAAGTTGAATTTTTGGTCAGAGATTGACTTATTGGGTCAATAATTGGTTATTAATTCAAAAATTGACTTTTTTGGTCAAATGTTGATTTATTGGGCCAATAGGTTGGTCTTTGGGTCAAGGATTGATCATTTTGACCAAAGTTAACTTTTTGGTAAAAAATTGACATGTTGGGTCTTTGGGTTGGTCATTTGGTTAAGGATTGACCATTTTGACCAAAGTTCACTTTTTTGTTAGAGATTGGCTTACTGTGTCAATAACAAGTCATTAGGTCAAAAATTGACCATTTTGACCAAAATTGATTTTTTCGTCAAAAGTTGACCTATAGGGTCAAAGGGTGGTCATTAAGTAAAAAATTGACTATTTTGACCAAAGTTGATTTTTTGGCAAAAGTTGACAAATTGGGTCGATGGCTTTGTTATTTGGTCAAGGATTGACCATTGTGACCAAAGTTGGCTTTTTGGTCAGAGATTAACTTATTAGGTCAATAATTGGTGATTAGGTCAAAAATTCACTATTTTGACCAAAATTGAATTTTTGGTCAAAAATGAACCCATTGGGTCAATGGGGTAGTCATTGGGTTGGAAATTCACCATTTTAACCAAAGATGACTTTTTGGTCAAAAGTTGACCTATTTTGACAAAAATTGAATTTTTGGTCAAAAGTTATCCTATTAGGTCAACGAGGTGGTCATTGGGTCAGAAGTTGACCATTTTGACCAAAGTTTACTTTTTGGTCAATAGTTGACATCTTTGGTCAATGAGTTGGTAATTGGGTCAAGAATTGACCATTTTGACCGAAGATGACTTTCTGGTTAAAAGTTGACCTATTTGGTCAATGGATTTGTCATTGGGTCAATAATTGATGATTAGGTCAAAAATTGGCTATTTTGACCAAAATTGAGTTTTAAGTCAAAAATAAACCCATTGGGTCAGAAATTGACCATTTTTTCCAAAGATGACTTTGTTGTCAAAAGTTGACATATTTTGACCAAAATTGAATTTTTGGTCAAAAGTTAACTTATTGGATCAACGGAGTGGTCATTGCGTTAGAAATTAACCATTTTGGTCAAAGTTGACTTTTTGGTCAAAAGTTGACCTATTTGTTCAATGAGTTGGTAATTGGGCCAAGAATTGACCATTTTGACCAAAGATGATTTTTGGTCAAAAGTTGACATATTGGGTCAATAGGTTTGTCATTGGGTTAAAAAATGACTAAGTTGACCAAAATTGACTTTTTGGTCAAAAGTTGACCTATTGGGTCAATGGGTTTGTCATTGGGTCAAGGATTGACCATTTTGACCAAAAATCACTTTTTGGTCAGTGATTGACTTATTAGGTCAATAATTGGTCATTAATTCAAAAATTGAATATTTTGGCCAAAATTTACTTTTGAACAAAAGCTAACCTATTAGGCCTATGATTTGGTCATTGGGTCAAAGATCGATCATTTTTATCAAAGTTGACCGTTTGGTTAAAAGTTGACTTATTGGGTCAATTGTTTTGGTCGTTGGGTCAAGGATATACCATTTTAACCAAAGTTAATTTTTTGTTCAAAAGTTGACCTATTTGGTCAATAAGTTAGTAATTGGGTGAGGAATTAATCATTTTGACCAAAGATGACTTTTTGGTCAAAAATTGACCTATTGGGTCAATAGGTGGTTATTAGGTCAAAAATTGTCAATTTTGACCAAAATTAATTTTTTGGTCTAAAGTTGACCTATTGGGTCAATGGGGTTGTCATTAGGTCAAGGATTGACCATTATGACCAAAGTTGACTTTTTGGTCAGAAATTGACTTATTGGGTTAATAATTGGTCATTTATTCAAAAATTGACTATTTTGACAAAAATTGAATTTTTGGTCAAAAGTTAACCCAATGAGTCAACGAGGTGGTCATTAGGTCAGAAATTGACCATTTTGGCCAAAGTTGACTTTTGGCCAAAGTTTGGTAATTGGGTCAAGAATTAATCATTTTGACCAAAGTTGACATTTTGGTCAAAAGATGACCTATTGGCTCATTAGGTCAACAATAGAGTATTTTGACCAAAATTGACTTTTTGGTCAAAAGTTGACCTCTTAAGTCAATGGGTTTGTTATTGGGTCTAGGATTGATCTTTTTGACCAAAGTTGACTTTTTGGTCAGCGATTGATTTATTGGGTCCATAATTGGTCATTAGGTCAAAAATTAAATTTTTTGACCAAAATTGAATTTTTAGTCAAAAGTTAAACCAATGGGTCAACGGGGTGGCATTGAGCCAGAAATTGACCATTTTAACCAAAGTTGACATTTTGGTCAAAGGATGACCTGTTTGACCAATGAGTTGGTAATTGGGTCAAGAATTAACCATTTTTACCAAAGATGACGTTTTAGTCAAAAGTTGACCTATTCGGTCAATGGGTTTGTCATTGGGTCAAAAATTGACCATTTTGACCAAAGTTGACTTTTTGGTAAAAAGTTCACCAATTGAGTCAATGGGTGGTCATTAGGTCAAAAATTGACTATTTTGACGATGATTAACTTTTTGGTTAAAAGTTGACCTATTAGGTTAATGGGTTTGTCATTGGGCCAAGGATTGACCATTTTGACCAAAGTTGACTTTTTGTCAGAGATTTATTTATTGGGTCAATAATGTGTTATTAATTCAAAAATTGACAATTTTCACCAAAATTGACTTTCTGGTCAAATGTTGACCTATTAGGCCGATGTGTTGGTCATTGGGAGATTATTTTGACTGAATTTGACTTTTTGGTCGAATATTGACTTATTAGAGCCAACGAGTTGGTCATTAGGTCGGGATTAATCATCTTGACCGATGTTCACTTTTGAGTCAAAAGTTGACTCATTGGGTCAATGGGTTGGTCATCGGGTCGAGGATTATGCATTTTGACCAAAGTTCACTTTTCATCGAAGATTGGCTTATTGGATTGATAATTGGTCATTAGATTAAAATTGATTATTTTGACCAAAATTGACTTTTGGTCGAAAGTTGACTATAAGGTCGATGGGCAATTAAGCGAAAATTGATTATTTTGACCAAAATTGAGTTTCTGGTCAAAAGTTGACATTTTGGGTCAATAGCTTTGTCATTGGGTCAAGGAATGACCATTTTGACCAAAGTTGAGTTTTTGGTCAGAGATTAACTTACTGGGTCAAAAATTGATGATTAGGTTAAAAATTGACTTATTTTGACCAAAATAGAATTTTTGGTTAAAAATTAACCCATTGGGTCAATGGGGTGGTCATTGGGTTAGAAATTGACCATTTTGACCAAAGATGATTTTTGGTCGAAAAGTTGACTATTTACAGCAAAAATTTTAGTCAAAATTTAACTATTGGATCAATGGGGTGGTCATTGGGTCAGAAATTGATCATTTTGTCTAAGGTTGAGTTTTTAGTCAAAAGTTGATCTATTTGGTCAATGAGTTGGTAATTGGTTCAAGAATTTACCATTTTGAACAAAGATGACTTTTTGCTCAAAAGTTAACCTACTTTCGGTCAATGGGTTGGTCATTGGGTTAAAAATTGACCATTTTGACCAAAGTTAACTTTTTGGTAAAAAATTGACCTATTTAGTCAATGAGTTAGTAATTGGGTCAAAAATTGACCATTTTGACCAAAGATGACTTTTAGTCAAAAGTTGACCTATCAGGTCATTGGGTTGGTCATTAAGTCAAAAATTGACCATTTTTACCAAAGGTGACTTTTTTGGTCCAAAATTGACCTATTAGTTCAATGGGTGATCATTAGGTCAAAAATTGATTATTTTGACCAAAATTGACTTTTTGGTCAAAAGTTGACCTATTGGGTCAATGGCTTTGTCATTGGGTTATGGATTGAGCATTTTGACCAAAGTTCAATTTTTGGTCAGAGATTGACTTATTGGGTCAATAATTGGTGATTAGGTAAAAAATTAACTATTTTGAAGAAAGTTAACTTTTTAATCAAATGTTGACCTTTTAGGCCAATGGGTTGGTCATTGGGTCAAGGATTGACCATTTTGACTAATGATGACTTTTTGGTCAAAAGTTGACCTATTTTGATCAAAATTAAATTTTTGGTCAAAGATAACCTTTTGGGTCAATGGGTTGGTCTTTAGCCAGAAATTGATCATTTTAACCAAAGTTGATTTTTTGGTCAAAGGTTGACCTTTTTTACCATTAAGTTGGTAATTGGGTCAAGAATTGACCATTTTGACCAAAGATGACTTTTTGGTCAAAAGTTGATCTCTATAGAGTTCGATGGGTTGGTCATTAGATTCGAAATTTGATCATTTTGGGTAAACTTTACTTTTTGGTCAAAAGTTGACCTATTCAGTCAATGGGTGATCATTAGGTCAAAAATTGTCTATTTGGTCAATGTGTTTGTCATTGGGTCAAGGATTGACCATTTTGACCAAAGTTGACTTTTTGGTTAGAGATTGACTTATTGGGTCAATAATTAGTTATTTATTCAAAAATTGACTATTTTGACTAAAATTGACTTTTTGGTCAAATGTTGATCTATTGGGCCAATAGGTTGGTGATTGGACCAAGTATTGATCATTTTGACCAAAGTTAACTTTTTGGTCAAAAGTTGACATGTTGGGTCATTGGGTTGGTCATTTGGTCAAGGATTAACCATTTTGACCAAAGTTCACTTTTTAGTAAGAGATTGGCTTACTGTGACAATAATAGGTCATTAGGTCAAAAATTGACCATTTTGACTAAATTTGACTTTTTGGTCAGAAGTTGACCTATAGGGTTAAAGGGTGGTCATTAAGTAGAAAATTGACGATTTTGACCAAAATTGATTTTTTGGTCAAAAGTTGACAAATTGGGTCAATGGCTTTGTTATTGGGTCAAGGATTGACCATTTTGACCAAAGTTGACTTTTTTGTCAGAGATTGACTTATTGGGTCAATAATTGGTGATTAGGGCAAAAATTGACTATTTTGACCAAAATTAAATTTTTGGGCAGAAATGAACCCATTGGGTCAACGGGGTGGTCATTGTGTCAAAAATTCACCATTTTGACCAAAGATGACTTTTTTGTCAAAAGTTGAACTATTTTGACCAAAATTGAATTTTCTGTCAAAAGTTAACATATTAGGTCAACAGGGTGGTTATTGGGTCAGAAATTGACCATTTTTACCAAAGTTGACTTTTTGGTCAATAGTTGACCTATTTGGTCAAAGAGTTGGTAAGATGACTTTTTAGCTAAAAGTTGACCTATTTGGTCATTGGGTTAAAAATTAACCATTTTGACCAAAGTTAATTTTTTGGTCAAACGTTGACCTATTTGATTAATGTATTGGTGATTGGGTCAAGAATTAATCATTTTGACCAAAGAGACTTGATAGTCAAAAGTTGACCTATTGGTCAAATGGTTGGTCATTGGGTCAATAATTGACCATTTTGACCAAAGTTAACTTTTTGGTCTAAAGTTGACCTATCTGGTTATTGGGTGGTCTTTAGGTCAAAGATTGACTATTTTGACCAATTGACTTTTTGGTCGAAAGTTAATCTATTTGGTCGATGAGTTTGTAGTTTGGTCGAGAATTGACCATTTTGACAAAGATGACTTTTCGATTGAAGTTGACTGTTGGGTGAATGGGTTGGTCATCGGGTCAAAAATTGACCATTTTGAACAAAGTTGACTTTTTGGTCGAAGTTGACTATTAGGTCGATAGGGTGTTCATTAGGTCGAAATTGTTATTTTGACCAAAATTAACTTATTAGTCAAAAGTTGACTTTTTTGGTCAATGAGTTGGTCAAAGATAAACTTATTGGGTCAGGGATTGGTCATTTTGATGAAAGTAGACTTTTTGCTCAAAGTTTGACTTATTGGGTCAATAATTGGTTATTAATTCAAAAATTGACTATTTTGACAAAAATTAACTTTTTGGTCAAAAGTTGACCTATTAGGCCAATGGGTTGGTCATTGGGTCAAGGATTGATCATTTTGACCAAAGTTGACTTATTGGTCTAAGTTGACCTATTCAATCAAAGGGTTGGTCATTAGGTCAAGGATTGACCATTTTGACCAAAGTTGACTTTTTAGTCAGGAATTTGCTTATTGGGTCAATAATTGGTCATTAGATCAATAATTGACTTTTTTAACCAAAATAAACTTTCTGGTCAAAAGTTGACATATTGGGTAAAAAGGTGGTCATTAAGTAAAAAATCGACTATTTTGACCAAAATTGACTTTTTGGTCAAAAGTTGAACTATTTGGTCAATGGGTTTGTCATTGGGTCAAGGATTGACCATTTTGGACCAAAGTTGACTTTTTGGTCAGAGATTGACATATTGGATCAATAAATGGTCATTAATTCAAAAATTGACTTTTTTGACAAAAATTGACTTTTTGGTCAAAAGAAGACCTATTAGGCTAATGGGTTGGTCATTGGGCCAAGGATTGATCATTTTGACTAAAGTTGACTTTTTGGTCAAAGTTGACCTATTCTGTCAAAGGATTGACCATTTTGACTAAAATTAACTTTTTGGTCAGAGATTGGCTTACTGGGTCAATAATTGGTCATTATGTCAAATTGACAATTTTAACTAAAATAGATTTTTTGGTCAAAAGTTGACATATTAGGTAAATGGGTGGTCATTAAAGAAAAAATTAACTATTTTAACCAAAATTGACTTTTTGGTCAAAAGTTGAACTACTGGGTCATTGAGTTTGTCATTGGGTCAAGGATTGACCATTTTGACCAAAGTTGACCTTTTGGTCAGAGATTGACATATTGGATCAATAAATGGTCATTAATTCAAAAATTGACTTTTTGACCAAAATTGACTTTTTCGTCAAAAGGTGACCTATTAGGCTAATGGGTTGGTCACTGGGTCAAGGATTGATCATTTTGACCAAAGTTTACTTTTTGGTCAAAAGTTGACCTATTCGGTCAATGGGCTGGTCATTGGGTGAAGGATTGACTATTTTGACCAAAGTTAACTTTTTGGTCAGAATAAGACCTATTGGGTCAATGGTGTGGTCATTGGGTCAAGGATTGACCATTTTGATCAAAGTTGACTATTTGGTCAAAAGTTTACCTATTAGGTCAATAATTGGTAATTAAATAAAAAATTTACTATTTTGACCAAAATTAACTTTTTGGTCAAAAGTCGACCTTTTGGGATAGTGGGTTGGTTATTGGATCAAGTATTTACAATTTTGACCAAAGTTATCTTTTTGTTCAAAGGTTGACCTGTTAGTTGAATGGGTTTGTCATTGGATCAAGGATTGACAATTAAGACTAAAGTTGACTTTTTGGTCAGAGATTGACTTATTGGGTCAATGCTTTAGTCATTAGGTCAAGAATTGGTAATTTTGACTAAAGTTGACTTTTGGGTCAAAAGTTGACCTATTCGGTAAATTGGTTAGTCATTGGGTCAAAAATTGATCATTTTGACCAAAGTTGACTTTTAGGCCAAAAGTTGACCTATTGAGTCAGTGGTTTGTCATTAAGTAATAAAATCACTATTTTGGCCAAAATTGACTTTGTGGTCTAAATTTAACCTATTGTGTCAATGGGTTTGTAATTTGGTCAAGGATTGACCATTTTGACCAAATTTGACTTTTTGGTCACAGATTGACTTATTGGGTTAATAATTGGTCATTAGGTCAAAAATTGACTATTTTAACCAAAATTGAATTTTTGCTCAAAAGTAAAACCATTGGGTCAACAGGGGGGTCATTGGGTCAGAAATTGACTATTTTTACCAAAGATACTTTTTGGTCAAAAGTTGACCTATTTTGACCAAAATTGAATTTTTGGTTAAATGTTAGCCCATTGGGTCCACATGGTGATCATTGGGTCAGAAATTGACATTTTTGACCAAAATTGACTTTTTGGTCAAAAGTTAACCTATTTGGCCAATAAGTTGGTAATTGGGTCAAGAATTGACCATTTTGACCAAAGATGACTTTTTAGTAAAAAGTTGACATATTTCGTTAATGGGTTCGTAATTGGGTAAAAGTTTGACCATTTTGGCCAAAGTTGACTTTTTGGTCAAATGTTGACTGTTGGGTTGATGGGTTGTCATTAGGTCAAAAATTGACAATTTTGATTAAAATTGAGTTTTTAGTCAAAAGTTGATCTATTGGGTCAATGAGTTTCTCATTGGGTCAAGGATTGACTATTTTGACCAAAGTTGACTTTTTATTCAGAGATTGACATTTTGGATCAATAATTGCTCATTAATTCAAAAATTAACTATTTTGACCAAAATTGATTTTTTGGTCAAAAGTTGACCTATTAGACTAATGGGTTGGTCATTGGGTCAATGATTGATCATTTTGACCAAAGTTGACCTATTGGGTCGATGGGTTGGTCATTGGGTCAAGGATTGACAATTTTGACCCAAGATGACCTTTTAGTTTAAAGTTGATCTATTGGGTCACCATGTTGGTCAATGGGTCAAAAGTTGAAACGTTGACCTTTTGGGTCAATTGGTGGTCTTTCAGTCAAAAATTGACTATTTTGACCAAAGTTGACTATTTGATCAAAAGTTGATCTATTGGGTCAATGGGTTTATCATTGGGTTAAGGATTGAATATTTTGACTAAAGTTGACTTTTTGGTCAGAGATTGACCTATTGGGTCAATAATTGGTCTTTAGGTCAAATATTGAATATTTTGACCAAAATTAAATTTGTTGTCAATAGTTAACCCATTGGGTGAACGAGATGGTCGTTAAGTCAATGATTGACAATTTTGATCCAAAACGACCTTTTAGTTTAAAGTTGATCTATTGGGTCACCGTGTTGGTCATTGGGTCAAAAATTGATCATTTTGACCAAAGTCGACTTTTTGGTCAAAAGTTGACCTATTGGGACAATGAGAGTTCGTTAGGTCAAAATTTGAGTATTTTGACCAAAATTAACTTTTTGGTTAATAGATGACTTATTGAGTCAGTGGGTGTCATTGGGTATAGGATTGACCATTTTCACCAAAGTTGACATTTTTGTAAGAGATTGACATATGGGGTAAATAATTGGTGATTAATTCAAAAATATACTATTTTGACGAAAATTAACTTTTTGGTTAAAAGTTGACCAATTAGGCCAATGGGTTGGTCTGGGTCAAGGATTGATCATTTTAACCAAAGTTGACGTTTTGGTCAAAAGTTCACCTTTTAGGTCAATGGGTTGGTCATTGGGTTAACGATTGATGATTTTAAACAAAGTTGACTTTTTGGTCAGAGATTGGCTTACTGGGTCAATAATTGGTCATTATGTCAAAAATTGACTATTTTGACCAAAATTGTCTTTTTGGTCAAAAATTGACCTATTGGGTCAATGGGTTGGTCATTGCGTCAAGGATTGATCATTTTGATTAAAGTTTTCTTTTTGATCAATATTTAACAAATTGGGTCAATGGGTTGGTCATTTGATATAGCTTTGACTATTTTCACCAAAGTTGACATTCAAGTTATTGTGTAAAAAATTGACCATTTTGACCAAATTTGACTTTTTGGATAAAAGTTGACCTTTTGGGTCAATGAGGTGTTCATTAAGTCAAAAATTGACAAATTTGACCAAAATTGACTTTTTTGTCAAAAGTTGTACTTTTGGGTCAATGAGTTGGTCATTGGGTCAAGGATTGACCATTTTAACCAAAGATGACTTTTTGGTCAAAAGTAGACCTATTGGATTCGATGGAGTGGTCATTGGGTCAAGGATTGACCATTTTGATCAAAGTTGACTTTTTGGTCAAAAGTTGACCTATTGGGTCAACAATTGGTAATTAAATCAAAAATTTACTATTTTGACCAAAATTAAATTTTTTTGTCAAAAGTCGATCTTTTGGGTCAGTGGGTTGGTTATTGGATCAAGTATTTACAATTTTGACCAAAGTTATCTTTTTGTTCAAAGGTTGACCTGTTAGGTCAATGGGTTTGTCATTGGATCAAGGATTGAGAATTATGACCAAAGTTGATTTTTTGGTTAGAGATTAACTTATTGGGTCAATGCGTTGGTCATTGGGTCAAGAATCGGCCATTTTGACTAAACTTGACTTTTGGGTCAAAAGTTGACTAATTGGGTAAATGGGTTGGTCTTTGGGTCAAAAATTGACCATTTTGACCAAAGATAACTTTTTGGTTAAAAGTTGACCATTTAGTCAATGGGGGGTCATTAGGTCAAAATTTGATTATTTTAACCAAAATTGAACTTTTGGTCTAAAGTTGACCAATTGTGTCAATGGCTTGGTTATTAGGTCAAGGTTTGACCATTTAGACCAAAGTTGACTTTTTGGTCAAAAGGTGACCTATTGGGTCAATGGGTTGGTCATTAGGTCAGAAATTGACCATTTAGACCAAAGTTGATTTTTTGGTCAAAAGTTGACCTATTGGGTCAATGGGTTTGTGACTGTGTTAAAAATTAACCATTTTTACCAAAGTTGACTTTTTGGTCAGAGATTGGTTTACTGGGTTAATAATTGGTCATTAGGTCAAAAATTGACTATTTTGTCGAAGTTGACTTTTGGTCGAAAGTTGACTTATTGGGTCGATCGGGTTAGTCATTGGGTCAAGGGTTGACCATTTTGACCAAAGTTGACTTTGTGGTCATAATTTGACATATTGGATCAATGGGTTGGTCATTGGTTCAAGAATTGACCATTTTGATATTTTGGTCAGTGATTGATATATTGGGTCAACGAGTTGGTCATTGGTTCAAGGATTGAGCTTTTTAACCAAAATTAAATTTTTGGTCAAAAGTTGTCCCATTGGGTTATCGGGGTGGAGATTGGGTTAGAAATTGAACCTTTTGACCAAAGCTGACTTTTTGCTCAAAAGTTGACCAATTGGCCAATGAGTTGGTAATTGGGTCAAGAATTGACCATTTTAATCAAACATGACTTTATGGTCAAAAGTTGATATATTGGGTCATGGTTTGGTCATTGGGTAGAAAATTGACCATTTTGAGCAAAGTTAACTTTTTGGTTAAAAGTTGACCTATTGGGTCAATGGGTGGTCATTTGGTCAAAAATTGACTATTTTGACCAAAATTGACCTTTTGGTTAAAAGTTGACCTTTTAGGCCAATGGGTTGGTCATTGGGTGAAGGATTGATCATTTTGACCAAAGTTGACTTTTTCGTCAAAAGTTGACCTAATGGATCAATGGGTTGGTCATTGGGTTAAGGATTGACCAATTTGACCAAAGTTGACTTTTTGCTCAGAGATTGGCTTATTGGGTCAATAATTGGTCATTAGGTCAAAATTTCATTATTTTGACCAAAATTGACTTTTTGGTCAAAAGTTGCCAACTAGGTCCATAGGTTGGTCCTTGGGTCAAGGATTAAACATTTTGGCCAATGTTGACTTTTTAGTCAAAAGTTAACAAATGGGTGAACGGGTTGGTCATTGGGTAAGAAATTGACCAATTTGGCCAAAGTTTACTTTTTGGTCAAAAGTTGACCAATTGGGTCAATGGGATTGTCATTGGGTCAAAAACTAACTATTTTGACCAAAGTTGACTTTTTGGTCAAAGATTGGCTTACTGGGTTAATAAATTGTCATTAGGTCAAAAACTAACTATTTTGACCAAAATTGACTTTTTAGTCAAAATTGACTTTTTAGGCGAAATCAACATATTGGGTCAACGGGTTGGTCATTGGGTCAAGGATTGACCATTTTGACCAAAGTTGTCTTTTTGGTCAAAAGTTGATCGATTGGGTCATTGGGTTGGTCATTAGGTCAAGGATTGACCATTTTGACCAAAATTAACTTTTGGTCACTGATTGACTTATTTGCTCAATAATTCATCTTTAGGACAAAAATTGATTATTTTAACCAAAATTAAATCTTTGGTTAAAAGGAGACCCTTTAGATTCGACGAGGTGGTCGATTAGGTCGATGATTAATTCATTTTGACCGAAAGTTGACATGTTTGGTCGAAGAGTTGGTAATTGTGTCGAGAATTGACCATTTTGACCAAAGATGACTTTTTGATCGAAAGTTGATCTGTTAGGTTAATGGGTTGGTCATTGGGTGAAGAATTGACCATTTTGACCAAAATTGACTTTTTGGTCGAAAGTTGACTTATTGGGTAAATGGGTGGTCATTAAGTCGAAAGTTAATTAATTTGACAAAATTTGACTTTTTGGTCGAAAGTTGACTTTTTGGGTCGATGAGGTTTGTCATTAGGTCGAAGATTAACCATTTTGACCAAAGTTAACTTTTTGGTCAGAGAATGACTTATTGGTGCAATAATAATTCATTAGGTTAAAAATTAAATATTTTGACCAAAATTAAATTTTTGGTCAAAAGTTAACCCTTTTGGTCAATGGGGAGGTCATTGGTTCAGAAATGACCATTTTGACTAAAATAAACTTCTTGGTCAGAAGTTGACTTATTTGGTCAATGAGTTGGTAGTTGGGTCAAGAATTAACAATTTTGACTAAAGATGACCCTTTTGGTCAAAAGTTGACCTATTGGGTCAATGGGTAAAAATTTGACCATTTTGACCAAAGTTAACCTTTTGGTCAAAAGTTGACCTACTAGGTAAATGGGTGGTCATTAGGTCAAAAGTGATTATTTTAACCAAAGTGGACTTTTTACTCAAAAGTTGAACTATTGGATCAATGGGTGGTCATCATGTCAAAAATTGACTCTTTGGACAAAAATTGACTTCAAAAGTTGACCCATTGGGTTAATGGGTTTGTCATTGGGTAAAAAATTAACCATTTTGACCAAAGTTGAATTTTTGGTCAAAAGTTGACATATTGGGTCAATGAGTTAGTCATTGGGTGAAGGATTGACCATTTTAACTAAAGTTGACTTTTGGGTCACTAACTGACTTGTTGCGTCAATAATTAATCATTAGGATAAAAATTTAATATTTTTACCAAAATTAAATATTTGGTTAGTAGTTGACCTATTTGGACAACGAGGTGGTCATTGGGTCGGAAATTGATCATTTTGACCAAAGTTGACATTTTGGTCAAATGTTGACCTATTTTGTCAATGAGTTGGTAATTGTGTCAAGAATTGTAAATTTTCACCGAGAACACATTTGGTCAAAAGTTAATCTAATGGGTCAATGAGTTGGTCATTGGGTAAAAAATTGACCATTTTGACCAAAGTTAACTTTTTTAGTCAAAAGTTGACCTATTGGGTCAATGGGTGGTCATTAGGTCAAAAATTGACTAATTTGACCAAAATTGACTTTTTGGTTAAAAATTGACCTATTGGGTCAATGGGTTTATCATTGGGTCAAAAATTGACCATTTTGACTAAAGTTGACTTTTTAGTCGGAGATTCGTTTACTAAGTCAATAAATTGTCATTAGGTCAAAAACTAACTATTTTGAAAAAAATTGACTTTTCGGTCAAAAGTTGACCTATTAGGTCAATGGGTTGGTCATTGGGATAAGGATTGACCATTTTGACCAAAGTTGACTTTTTGGTCAAAAGTTCACCTATTGGGTTAATGGTTGGTCAATGGGTCAAGGATTAACCATTTTGACCAAAATTGACTTTTTGGTCGCTGATTGACTTATTGGGTCAATAATTGGTCATTAGGACAAAAATTGATTATTTTAACCAAAATTAATTTTTTGGTTAAAATTTGACCCATTGGGACAATGAGGTGGTCATTGGGTCAGAAATTGATCATTTTGACCAAAGTTAACTTTTTGGTTAAAAGTTGACCTGTTTGGTCAATGAGTTGGTAAATGTGTCAAGAATTGACCATTTTGACTGAAGCTGACTTTTAGGTCAAAAGTTAATCTATTTGGTTAATGGGATGGTCATTGGATAAAAAATTGACCATTTTGACCAAAATTGACTTTTTGGCCAAAAGTTGACCTATTAGGTCAATCGGTGGTCATTAAGTTAAAAATTGATTAATTTGACCAAATTTGACTTTTTGATCAATAATTGACTTATTGGGTTAATGAGTTTGTCATTGGGTCAAAAATTAACCATTTTGAACAAAGTTAACTTTTTTGTCAGAGATTGACTTATCGGGTCAATAATTAGTTATTAGGTCAAAAATTAACTATTTTGACCAAAATTTAATTTTCGGTCAAAAGTTAACCCTTTTGGTCAATGGGGAGGTCATTGGTTCAGAAATGACCATTTTGATTAAAGTTGACTTTTTGGTCAAAAGTTGACCTATTTGGTCAATGAGTTGGTAGTTGGGTCAAGAATTGACAATTTTTACCAAAGATGAGATTTTTGGTCAATAGTTGACCTATTGGGTTAATGGGTTGGTCATTGGGTCAAAAATTGACCATTTTTTCCAAAGCTAACTTTTTGGTCAAAAGTTGTCCTATTAAGTCAATGGGTGGTCATTATGTCAAAAAATTGATTATTTTGACCAAAGTTGACTTTTCGGTCAAAAGTTAACCAATTGGGTCAATGGGTGGTCATTAGGTCAAAAAATAATAATTTTGACCAAAATTAAATTTTTTTTCAGAAGTTGCCCTATTGGGTCAATGGGTTTGTCATTGGGTCAAGGATTGACCTCTAATTCAAAAATTGACTATTTTTGTCATTTGGTCAAAAATAACTGTTTTTACTAAAATTACATTCTTTTGGTCAAAAGTTGATCTATTATGTCAACATGCTTTTTGGGTCAGAAATTCACTATTTTGACAAAAGTTGAATTTTTTGTGAAAAGTTGAACTATTTGGTCAATGAGTTTGTTAATTACGTCATGAATTGACCATCTTGACCAAAAATTACTTTTTGGCCAAAAGTTAAACTATTGGGTCAATGGGTTATTCTTTGGGTCAAAAATTGATCATTTTAACCAAAGTTGACTATTTGGCCAAAAGTTGTCCTATTGGATCAATGGGCTAGTCATTGGGTCAAAAAATGACCATTTTAACCAAAGTTGACTTTTTCGTCTAAAGTTGATCTATTGGGTCAATGGGTGTTCGTTAGGTTAAAAAGTGATTATTTTGACAAAAAATTACTTATTAGTCAATGGGTTTGTCATTGGGTCAAGGATTGATCATTTTGACCAAAGTTGACTTTTTGGCCACAAATTGACTTATTAGGTCAATAATTGGTTATTAATTCAAAAATTAACATTTTTGGCCAAATTTGACTTTTTGGTCAAAAGTTGACTTATTAGGTCAATAAGTTGGTCATCGGAGTCGAGATTAATCATTTTGACGAAGTTGACTTTTTATCAAAAGTTGACCTCTTGGGTCGATGGGTTGGTCTTTAGATCGAAGATTGAACATTTTGACCAAAATTGACTTTTTGGTCAGAGATTGGCTTACTGGGTCAATAATTCGTCATTAGGTCAAAAATTGATTTTTATGACCAAAATTTACTTTTTGGTCAAAAGTTGACCTATTGAGTCAATGGATGGTCATTAAATCAAAAATTGACTATTTTGACCAAAATTGACTTTCTGGTCAAAAGTTGCCCAATTGGGTCAATGGGTTTGTCATCGGGTCATGGATTGAGCCTTTTGACCAAAGTTGACTTTTTCGTCAGAGATTGACCGATTGGGTCAATAATTGGTCACTAGGTCAAAAATTGACTATTCTGACCAAAGTTGAATTTTTGGTTAAAAGTTAATCCATTGGGTCAACGGGGTGGTCTTTGGGTCAGAAATTGACCATTTTGATCAAAGATGAATTTTTGGTCAAAAGTTGACCTATTTTGACCAAAATTAAATTTTTGGTCAAAAGTTAACCTATTGGGTCAATGGGGTGGTCATTGGGTCAGAAATTGACCATTTTGACCGAAGTTGAATTTTTCATTAAAAGTTGATATATTTGATCAATGAGTTCGTAATTGGGTCAAGAATTGACTATTTTGACCGAAGATTACTTTTTAGTCAAAAGTTGATCTATTAGGTCAATAACTTGGTCTTTGAGTAAAAAATTGACCATTTTGACCAAAGTTGACTTTTTGGTCAAAAGTTGAACTATTGGGTCAATAGGTGTGGTCGTCAAAAGTTGACCTATTCTGACTAAAATTTATTTTTTGGTCAAAAGTTAACCAATTGGGCCAACAGGGTGGTCATTTGTTCAGAAATTGACCATTTTGACCGAAGTTGACTTTTTGGTCAAAAGTTGATCTATTTTATCAATGAGTTGGTAATTAGGTCAAGAATTGACTATATTGACTGAACACGACTTTTTAGTCAAAAGTTGACCTATTGGGTCAGTGGGTTGGTCATTGTGTCAAAAATTGACCATTTTGACTAAAATTGACTTTTTGGTCAAAAGTTGACCTATTAGGTCAATGGGTGGTCATTAGGCCAAAAAGTAACTATTTTGACCAAAATCGACTTTTTACACAAAAGTTGACCTATTTGGTCAATGGGTTTGTCATTGGGTCAAGGATTGACCATTTTGACCAATGTTGACTTTTTGATCAGAGATTGACTTATTTGGTCAATAATTGGTCACTAGGAAAAAAATTGATTATTTTAACCAAAAGTAATTTTTTGGTTAAAAGTTGACCCAACGAATCAACGAGGTTGTCATCGGGTCACAAATTGATCATTTTGACCAAAGTTGACTTTTTGGTCAAAAGTTAACCTGTTTTGTCAATGAGTTGGTAATTGTGTCAAGAATTGACCATTTTAACTGAATATGACTTTTGGTCAAAAGTTAATCTATTGGGTGAATGGGTTGGTCATTGGGTAAAAAATTGACCATTTTGACCAAACTTCACTTTTTGGTCAAAAGTTGACCTATTTGATCAATGAGCCGGTCATCGAGTAAAAAATTGACCATTTTGACCAAAGTTGATTTTTTGGTCAGAAGTATACCTATTGGGTTAATGAGTGGTCATTAGGTCAAAAATTGACTATTTTAACCAAAACTGACTTTTTGGTCAAAAGTTGACCTATTGGGTCAATGGGTTTGTCCTTAGGTCAGGCATTGACTATTTTGACCAAGGATGACTTTTTGGTTTTTGGTCAGAGACTGACTTATTGGTTCAATAATTGGTCATTAGGTTAAAAATTAACTATTTTGACCAAAAATGAATTTTTGGTCAAAAGTTAACCCATTTGGTCAACTGGGAGGTCATTGGGTCAGAAATTGTACAGTTTGACTAAAGTTGACTTTTTGGAAAAAAGTTGTCCTATTTGGCTATTGAGTTGGTAATTGGGTCAAGAATTTGACCATTTTGACCAAAGATGACTTTTTTAATCAAATGTTGACCTATTGGGTCAATGGGTTGGTCATTGGGTCAAAAAATTGACCATTTTGACCAAAGTTGACTTTTGGTCCAAGTTGACTTTTGGTCCAAAGTTGCTTATTGGGTTAATGGGTGGTCATTAGGTCGAAAATTGCTATTTTGACCAAAATTGACTTTTTTGTCAAAAGTTGACCTATTGAGTTAATGGGTTGGTCATTGGGTCATGGATTGACCATTTTGTCTAAAGTTTACTTTTTGGTCAGAGATTGACTTAGTGGGTCAATAATTGGTTATTAATTCAAAAATTGCTTATTTTGACCAAAATTGACTTTTTGGTCAAAAGTTGACCTATTAGGTCAATGGGTTGGTCATTTGGTTAAGGATTGATCATTTCAACTAAAGTTGACGTTTTGGTCAAAAGTTGACTTATTGGGTCAACTAGTTTGTCATTATGTCAAGGATTAACCATCAAGACCAAAGTTGACTTTTTGGTCAGAGATTGGATTTCTTGGTCAAAAATTGGTCATTAGTTAAAAAATTAACTATTTTGACTAAAATTGACTTTTTGGTTAAAAGTTAACCTATTGGGTCAATGGTTTGGTCATTGGGCCAAGGATTGACCATTTTGACCAAAGTTGTATTTTCAGTCAAAATTTGACCTATTTAGGTCAATGAGACTGTCATAAGTTAAAAAATTGATAATTTTTAGCAAAATTGACTTTTTGGTCAAAAGTTGACCTGTTGGGTCAATAGGTTGGTCCTTGAGTCAAGAATTAACCATTTTGGCCGAAGTTGACTTTTTTAGTCAAAAGTTAAAAATTTAAGTCAATGGGTTGGTCATTGGATCAAGGATTGACCATTTCACCAAAGTTGACATTTAGGTCATTTTGTCAGAAATTGATCATTATGACCAAATTTGATTTTTTTGGTCAAAAGTTGACCTATTTGGTCAATGAGTGGTCATTAAGTAAAAAATTGACTATATTAACCAAAATTAACTTTTTGGTCAAAAGTAGACCATTTTGGTAAATGGGTTTATCTTTGTGTCAAGGATTGACCATTTTAACCAAAGTTGACTTTTTGGTCAAAGATTGACTTATTGGGTCAATAATTGGTCGTTAATTTAAAAATTGACTATTTTGACCAAAATTGACTCTTTAGTCAAAAGTTGACCTATTAGGCCAATTGGTTGGTCATTGGGTCTAGGATTGATCATGTTGACCAAAGTTGACTTTTTGGTTAAAATTTGACCTATTGGGTTAATGGGTTGGTCACTGCGTCAAGAAAAGACCACATTGACCAAAGTTGACTTTTTGATCAGAGATTAGCTTACTAGATCAATATTTGGTCATTAGGTCAAAAATTGAATATTTTGTCCAAAATTGATTTTTAGGTCAAAAGTTGACCTATTGGGTCAATGGGTTTTTTCATTAGGTCAAGGATTGAACATTTTGACCAAAGTTGACATTTTAGTCAATTGTTGACCTATTTGGTCAATGAGTTGGAATTTGGTAACGAATTGACCATTTTAACCAAAGTTAACTTTTTGGTCGAAACTTGACCTCTTTGGTTAATGGGTTGGTCATTGGGTTAAAAATTGACCATTTTGACCAAAGTTGACCTATTTGACCAAAGATGACTTTTTGGTTAAAAGTTGACCTATTAGGTTAATCTGTTGGCATTGGGTCAAAAATTAATCAGTTTAACCAAAGTTGACTTTTTGGTCGAAAGTTGACCTATTGGGTCAATGAGCCAGTCATTGAGTCAAAAATTGACCATTTTAACCAAAGGTTACATTTTGGTCAAAAGTTGACCTATTGGGTTAATATGTTGATCATGGGTCATGGATTGACCATTTTGACCTATGTTGACTTTTTGGTCGAAAGTTGACCTATTGGGTCAATGGGTTTGTCATTAAGTCATGGATTGACTACTTTGACTAAAGTTGACCTTTTGGTGAGAGATTGACTTATTAAGTCAATAATTGGTCATTAGGTAAGAAATTAACTATTTTGACCAAAATTGAATTTTTGGTCAAAAGTTTACCCATTCGGTCAACGAGGAGGTCATTGGGTTAAAAATTGTCCATTTTGACCAAAGTTGACTTTTTGGTCAAAAGTTGACCTATTTGGCCATTTAGTTGGTAATTGGCTCAAGAATTTGACCTTTTTGACCAAAAATAACTTTTTTCATCAAAAGTTGACCTATTGGGTTAATGGGTCGGTCATTAGGTAAAAAATTGATCATTTTAACCAGAGTTTACTTTTTGGTCAAAAGTTGACCTTTTGGGTCAATGTGTGGTCATTAGGTCAAAAATTGACTATTTTGGCCAAAATTGACTTATTTTTTCAAAAGTTGACCTATTGGGTCAACGGGTTTGTCATTGGGTCAAGGATTGACCATTTTGACCAAAGTTAACATTTTGGTCAGAGATTGGCTTACTTGGTCAAAAATTGGTCATTAGGTAAAAACTTGACTATTTTGACCAAAATTGACTTTTTGGTTAAAAGTTGACATTTTGGGTCAATGGTTTGGTCATTGGGTTAAAGATTGATCATTTTGACCAAAGTTGTCTTTTTGGTCAAAATATGACCTATTTAGGTCAATGAGGCAGTCATAAAGTCAAAAATTGGCAATTTTGAGCAAAATTAATTTTTTTTTAAAAGTTGACCTATTGGGTCAATAGGATGGTCATTGGGTCAAGGATTAACCATTTTGGCCAAAGTTGACTTTTTAGTCAGAAATTAACAAATTGGGTCAATGGGTTGGTCTTTGGATCAAGGATTAACTATTTTCACCAAAGTTGACATTTATGTTATTTTGTCACAATTGAACATTTTGACCAAAATTGACTTTTTGGTCAAAAGTTGACCTTTTGGGTTAATGAGGTGGTCATTAGGTCAAAAGTTAACAATTTTAACCAAAATTGACTTTTCTTGTCAAAAGTTGTCCTTTTGGGTCATTGAGTTGGTCATTGGGTCAAAGATTCACCATTTTGACCAAAGTTGACTTTTTGTTCAGAGATTGGCTTACTTGGTCAAAAATTGTTCATTAGGTAAAAACTTGACTATTTTGACCAAAATTAACTTTTTGTTAAAAGTTGACATATTGGGTCAATGGTTTTGTTATTGGGTCAAGGATTGACCATTCTAACCAAAGTTGTCTTTTTGGTCAAAATTTGACCTATTTAGGTCAATGAGGCCGTCATAAGGTCAAAAATTGGCAATTTTGAACAAAATTAACTTTTTTGTCAAAAGTTAATCTATTGGGTCAACAGGATGGTCATTAGATCAAGGATTAACCATTTTGGCCAAAGTTTACTTTTTAGTCAAAAGTTAACAAATTGGGTCAATGGGTTGGTCATTGGATCAAGGGTTAAATATTTTTACCAAAGTTGACATTTAGGCTATTTTGTCAAAAATTGAACATTTTGAGAAAAATTGAATTTTTGTTCAAAAGTTGACCTTTTGGGTCAATGAGGTGGTCATTAGGTCAAAAATTGACAATTTTGACCAAAATTGACTTTTTTGTCAAAAGTTGTCCTTTTGGGTCAATGAGATGGTCATTGGGTCAAGAATTCACCATTTTGAATGAAGTTGACTTTTTGGTCAAAAGTTGACCTATTGGGTCAATGAGTTGGTCATTGGTTCAAGGATTAACCATATTGACTAAAGTTAACTTTTTAGTCAAAAGTTGACCTATTGGGTCAATAATTGGTAATTCAGTCAAATATTTACTATTTTGACCAAAATGGACGTTTTGGTCAAAATTCAAACCTTTGGGTCAGTGGGTTGGTTATTGGATCAAGAATTCACCATTTTGACCAAAGTTATCTTTTTTCTCAAGGGTTGACATGTTGGGTCAATAGGTTTGTCATTGGGTCAAGGATTGACAATTATGACCAAAGTTGACTTTTTGGTCAAAAATTGACTTATTGGGTCAATAATTAGGTTAAGAATTGACTATTTTGACCCAAATTAACTTTTGTTCAAAAAATGACTTTCTGGTCAATGTGTTAGTAATTAGGTTAAGAATTGACCATTTTGACTAAAGTTGACTTTTTGGTTAAAAGTTGACCTATTGGGTAAATGGGTAGGTCATTGGGTCAATAATTGACCATTTTGACTAAAGTTAACTTGTTGGTTAAAAGTTGACCTATTTGGTCAATGGGGGTGATTAGGTCAAAAATTGACTATTTTGACCAAAATTGACTTTTTGGTAAAAAGTTGACTTGGGTCAACGGGTTATTCATTGGGTCAGAAATTGAACATTTAAACCAAAGTTGACTTTTTAGTCAAAAGTTGACCCTATTGAGTCGAAAGGTTTGTCATTAGGTCGAAAATTAACCATTTTGACTTAAGTTAACTTAGTGGGTCGATAATCGCTCATTGATGTCGTCAACGACAATTTTGACCAAAATTGACTTTTTTGTCGAAAGTTGACCTATTGGATCGATGCGTTAGTCATTGGGTCGAGGATTGATCATTTTGACCAAAGTTGACTTTTTGTTTAAAAGTTGACTATCAGGTCGAATGGGTTGGTCGTTGGGTCAAGTGATTGATCATTTTTTGTCAGCAATTGACTTATTGGGTCAATAATTGATCATTAAATCAAAAATTGATTATTTTGACAAAATTTAAGTTTTTGGATAAAAGTTGACCCATTGGGTCAACGGGGAGGTCATTTGGTTAGAAATTGACAATTTTGACCAAAGTTGACTCTTTGGTAAAAAAATTACGTATTTGGTAAATGAGTTGGTAATTGGGTCAAGAATTGACCTTTTTGCTGAAGATGACTTTTTGGTCAAAACTTAATCTATTGGGTCAATGCGTTGGTCATTGGGTTCAAAATGACCAGTTTGACTAAAGTTGACTTTTTGGTCAAAAGTTGACCTATTAGGTCAATGGGTGGTCATTTGGTCAAAAATTGATTATTTTGACCAAAATTGACTTTTTGGTCGAAAGTAGACTATTAAGGCGATCGAGTTGTTCATTGGGTCGATGAATGACCATTTTGACCAAAGTTAACTTTTTGGTCGAGATTGATTACGGGTCGATAATTAATCATTAGTCAGAAATTGACTATTTTGATCAAAATTAACTTTTTAGTCAAAGGTTGACCTTCTGGGTCAAAGGGTTAATCATTGGGTCAAGGATTGACCATATTGACCAAAGTTGACTTTTTGGTCAAAAGTTGACCAATTGGGTCAATGGGTTGGACATTGTGTCTAGGATTGACCATTTTGACCAAAGTTGGCTTTTTGGTCAGAGATTTACTTATTACGTCAATAATTGGTCATAAGGTCAAAAATTGACTCATTGGGTCAGAAATGTTTTGTCAAAAGTTTACCCATTGGGTCAGAAATTGACCATTTTGACAAAGTTGACTTATTGGTCAAAAGTTGACCTATTGGGTCAATGGGTGGTCATTAAGTCAAAAATTGACTATTTTGACCAAAATTGACTTTTTGATCAAAAGTTGACATATTGGGTCAATGAGTTTGTCATTGGGTCAAGGATTCACCATTTTGAACAAAGTTGACATTTTTGTCACAGATTGACTTATTGGGTCACTATATAATCATTAGATCAAAAATTGACTATTTTGACCAAAATTAAATTTTTTGTCAAAAGTTAGCCCATTTGGTCAACGGGGAGGTTATAAGGTTAGAAATTGACCATTATGACCAAAGTTGACTTTTTGGTCTATGTGTTGGTAATTGGGTCAAGAATTGACAATTTTGACCAAATATGACTTTTTTAGTCAAAAGTTGACCTATTGGGTCAATGAGTTGTTCATTGGGTAAAAAATTGTCCATTTTGACCAAAGTTAACTTTTTGGTCAAAAGTTGACCTATTGGGTCAATGGGTGGTCATTAGGTCAAAAATTTTTTGTTTTGACCAAAGTTGACTTTTTGGTCAAAAGTTGACCTATTAGGTCAATGGGTAGTCATTAGATCAAAAAATAACAATTTTGACCAAAATTGCTTTTTTAGTCAAAGTTGACCTATTGGGTTAATGAGTTTGTCATTGGGTCTAGTATTGACCATTTTGACAAAAGTTGACTTTTTCATCAGATATTGTTTTATTGGTTCAATAATTGGTCATTAATTAAAAATTTGACTATTTTGGTTGTTAGGACAAAAATTAACTATTTTGACCAAATTAATTTTTTGGTCAAAAGTTGATCCATTGGGTTAACTGGGTGGTCATTGGGTTAAAAATTGATTATTTTGACCAAAGTTGACTTTTGGTCGAAAAGTTGACTTATTTGGTCAATGAGTTGGTAAATGCTTCAAGAATTGACCATCTTGACCAAAGATGACTTTTTGATCAAAAGTTGATCTATTGGGTCAATGGGTTAGTCATTGGGTTAAAATTGACCATTTTGACCAAAGTTGACTTTTTGGTCAAAAGTTGACCTATTGGATCAATGGGTGGTCATTAAGTCAAAAATTGACTATTTCGACCAAAATTGACTTTTTTTATCAAAAGTTGACATATTGGGTCAAGGATTGACCATTTTGACCAAAGTTGAATTTTTGTCATTGGGTCAATAATTAGTCATTAGGTAAAAAATTGACTTTTTTACCAAAATTTAATTTTTGGTCAAAAGTTAACCCATTGGGACAACGGGGTGGTCATTAGGTCAGAAATTGACCATTTTGACTAAAGTTGACTTTTTGGTTAAAAGTTGACCTATTTGGTCAATGAGTTGGTAATTTGGTCAAGAATTGACCATTTTAACCAAAAATGACTTCTTGGTCAAAAGTTGACCTATTGGGTCAATGGGTTGGTCATGGGTCTTGGATTGGCCATTTTGACCAAAATTAACTTTTTGGTCAAAAGTTGACCTATTGGGTCAATGGGTGTTCATTAGGTCAAAATTGACTATTTTAACTAAAATTGACTTTTTGGTCAAAAGTTAACCTCTTAGGCCAATGGGTTGGTCAATGGGTCCAGGATTGATCATTTTGACCAAAGTTGACTTTTTCAAAAGTTGACCTATTGGGTCAATGGGTTGGTCATTGGGTCAAGGAATGACCATTTTGACAAAAGTTGACTTTTTTGGTCAGAGATAGGCTTACTGGGTCAATAATTGGTCATTAGGTGAAAAATTGACTATTTTGACTAAAATTGACTTTTTGGTCAAAAGTTGACCTATTTGGTCAAGGGTTTGTCATTGGGTCAAGGATTAACCATATTGACCAAAGTTGACTTTTTCGTCAGAGATTGACTTGTTGGGTCAATAATTGATCATTAGGTCAAAACTTGACTATTTTGACCAAAATTGAATTTTTGGTCAAAAATTAACCCATTGGGTCAGCGGGGTGGGCATTGGATCAGAAATTGACCATTTTGACCAAAGATGACTTTTTTGTCAAAAGTTGACCTATTCGGTTAACGGGTGGTTATTAGGTAAAAAATTGATTATTTTGACCAAAATTGACTTTTTGGTCAAAAGTTGACCTATTGGAGCAATGGGTTTGTCATTGGGTCAAGGATTGACCATTTTGACCAAAGTTGACATTTTGTTCAGAGAATGTCTTATTGAATCAACAATTGGTCATTAATTCAAAAATTGACTATTTTGACCAAAATTGACTTTTTGGTCAAAAGTTGACCAATTAGGCTATTGGGTTGGTCATTGGGTTAAGGATTGATCATTTTCACTAAAGTTGACCTTTTAGTCAAAAGTTGACATATTGGGTCAATGGGTTGGTAATCGGGTCAAGGATTGGCCATTTTGACCAAAGTTGACCTATTGGTCAGAGATTGGCTTACTAGATCATTAATTGGTCATTAGGTTAAAAATTGATTATTTTGATCAAAATTGACTTTTTGGTCAAAAGTTGACCTATTGGATCAATGGGTTGTCATTAAGCCAAAAATTGACTATTTGACCAAAATTGATTTTTTGGTCAAAAGTTAACCTATTTGGTCAATGGGTTTTGCCATTGGGTCAAAAATTAACCATTTCAACCAAAGTTAACTTTTTGGTCGGAGATTGGCTTATTAGGTCAATAAATTGTGATTAGGTCAAAAACAGATTATTTTGACCAAAATTAACTTTTTGGTCAATGGGTTGGTCATTGGGCTAAGGATTGACCATTTTGACCAAAGTTTACTTTTGGTCAAAATTTGACCTATTGGGTCAATGGTTTGGTCATTGGATGAAGGATTGACCATTTTGACCTAAGTTGACTTTTTGGTCACTGATTGTTTTGTTGGATCAATAAGTGGTCTTTAGGAATAAAATTGATTATTTTAACTAAAATTAAATTTTTGGTTAAAAGTTGACCCATTGGGTCAACGAGGTGGTCATTGGGTCACAAATTATCCATTTTGATCAAAGTTGACTTTTTGGTTAAAAGTTGACCTTTTTGGTCATGAGTTGGTAATAGTGACAAGAATTGAGCATTTTGACAGAAGAAGACTTTTTGGCCAAAAGTTAATCTATGGGGTCAATGGGTCAAAGATTGACCATTTTGATCAAAGTTGACTCTTTGGTCAAAAGTTGACTTTTGGGTCAATGGGTGGTCATTATGTCAAAAATTGACTATTTTGACCAAAATTGAATTTTTGGTTAAAATTTGACCTATTGGGTCAATGAGTTTGTCATTGGTCAGAGATTGGCTTATTGGGTGTCATTAGGTAAAATGACTATTTTGACAAAAATTAGTTTTTCGGTCAAAAGTTGATCTATTGGGTCAATGGGTTGGTCATTGGGTCAAGGATTGACCATTTTGACTAAGGTTGACTTTTTGGTCAAAAGTTGACCTATTAGGTCAATGGGTTGGTCAATGGGTCAAGGATTGACCATTTTGGACAAAGTTGACTGTTTCATCACTGATTGACTTATTGGGTCAATAATTGGTCATTAGGACAAAAATTGGTTAATTTAACCAAAATTAGTTTTTTGGTTATAATTTGACCCATTGGAACAATGAGGTGGTCATTGGGTCAGAAATTGATCATTTTGACCAAAGTTAACTTTTTGGTCAAAAGTTGACCTGTTTGGTCAATGTGTTGGTAATTGTGTCAAGGATTGACCATTTTGACCGAAGATGACTTTTTGGTCGAAAGTTAATCTATCAGGTTAATAGGTTGGTTATTGAGTCGAAAATTGACCATTTTGACTAAAGTTGCCTTTTTTGTCGAAAGTTGACTCATTGGGTCGATGGGTGGTCATTAGGACAAAATCGATTATTTTTGACTAAAATTCACTTTTTGGTCAAAAGTTGACGTATCGGGTTAATGGGTTTGTCATTTTGTCAAAGATTAACCATTTTGAACAAAGTGGACTTTTAGGTCACAGATTGACTTATGGGGTCAATAATTAGTCATTAGGTCAAAAATTGATAATTTTGACCAAAATTTTTGGTCAAAAGTTAACCCATTTGGTCAACGGGGATTTCATTTGATCAGAAATTGACCATTTTGACCAAAGTTGACTTTTTGGTCAAAAGTTGACCTATTTGGTCAATAAGTTGGTAATTTTGTCAAGAATTGACAATTTTGACCAAAGATGACTTTTTTGGTCAAAAGATGACCTATTGGGTCAATGGGTTGGTCATTGGGTCAAAAATTGACCATTTTTTCCAAAGTTAACTTTTTGGTCAGAAGTTGACCGGTCAATAAGTGGTCATTTTGTCAAAAAATTGACTATTTTGACCAAAGTTGACTTTTTGGTCAAAAGTTGAGCTATTGGGTCAATGGGTCGTCTTTAGGTCAAAAAATAACAATTTCGACCGAAATTAACTTTTTGGTCAGAAGTTGACCTATTAGGTTAATGGGGTTGTCATTGGGTCAAGGATTGCCATTTAGACCAAAGTTGACTTTTCGTCAGAGATTGACTTATTGGGTCGATAATTGGTCATTAATTAAAAAATTGACTATTTTGATCATTAGGTCAAAAAATAACTATTTATACCAAAATTACATTTTTGGTCAAAAGTTGATATATTAGGTCAACGTGCTCTTTAGGTCAGAAATTAACTATTTTGACCAAAGTTGAATTTTTTGTCAAAAGTTGACCAATTTGGTCAAGGAGTTGGTAATTGCGTCAGGATCGACCATCTGCATCGTAAATGACTTTTTGCTCAAAAGTTAAACTATTGGGTCAATGGGTTAGTCATTGGGTCAAAAATTGATCATTTTGACCAAAGTTGACTTTTTGGTCAAAAGGCATCCTATTGGGTCAATGGGCTTGTCATTGGGTCAAAAATTGATTATTTTGACTAAAGTTGACATTTTGGTCTAAAGTTGATCTATTGGGTCAATGGGTGTTCGTTAGGTCAAAAAGTGATTATTTTGACCAAAATTGACTTATTGGTCAAAAGTTGACTTATTGGGTCAATGGGTTTGTCATTGGGTCAAAGAATGATCATTTTGACCAAAGTTGGTTCTTTTGTCAAAGATTGACTTATGAGGTCAATAATTTGTTATTAATTTAAAAATTAACAATTTTGACAAAATTTGACTTTTTAGTCAAAAGTTGACTTATTAGGCCAATAGGTTGGTCATTGGGTCAAGGATTGATCATTTTGACAAAAGTTGACTTTTTTTTATCAAAAGTTGACCTCTTGGGTCAATGGGTTGGTCTTTGGGTCAAGGATTGAACGTTTTGACCAAAGTTGTCTGTTTTGTCAGAGGTTGGCTTACTGGGTCAATAAGTGGTCATTAGGTCAAAAATTGACTATTATGACCAAAATTGACTTTTTGGTCAAAAGTTGACCTATTGGGTCAATGTGTGGTCATTAAGTCAAAAATTGATTATTTTGACTAAAATTGACTTTCTGGTCAAAATTTGTTCTATAGAGTTAACGGGTTTTTCATTAGGTCAGGATTTAGCATTTTGACCCAAGTTGACTTTTTGGGCAGAGATTGACTTATTGGGTCAATAATTGGTCACTAGGTCAAAAATTGACTATTTTGACCAAAATTGATTTTTTGGTCAAAAGTTAACCCATTGGGTCAGCGGGGTAGTCATTGGGTCAGAAATTAACCATTTTGATCAAAGATGACTTTTTGGTCAAAAGTTGACCTATTTTGACCAAAATTAAATTTTTGGTCAAAAGTTAACTGATTGGGTCAATGGTGTGGTCATTTGGTCAGAAATTGACCATTTTGACCAAAGTTAACTTTTTGGTCAAAAGTTGATCTATTTAATCAATGAATTGTTAATTGGGTCAAGAATTAATTATTTTGACCGAAGATGACTTTTTTGTCAAAAGTTAATCTATTGGGTCAATGACTTGGTCATTGAGTAAAAAATTAACCATTTTCTACAAAGTTGGTTTTTTGGTCAAAAGTTGACCTATTGGGTCAATAGGGGTGGTCATTGGGTCAAAAATTGACCATTTTAACCAAAGTTGACTTTTTGGTCAAAAGTTGACCTATTTTGACTAAAACTTAATTTTAGTTCAAAAGTTAACCCTTTGGGTCAACGGGGTGGTCATTGGGTTAGAAATTGACCATTTTGACCAAAGCTGACTCTTTGGTCAAAAGTTGATCTATTTGATCAATGAGTTGGTAATTGGGTCAAGAAATGACTATTTTAACCAAAGACGACTTTTTCGTCAAAAATCAACCAATTGGGTCAACGGGTTGGTCATTGTGTCAAAAATTGACCATTTTGACCAAAGTTGACTTTTTGGTCAAACGTTGACCTATTGGGTCAATGGGTGGTCATTAGGTCAAAAAATAACTATTTTGACCAAAATCGACTTTTTAGACAAAAGTTGACCTATTGGATAAATGAGTTTTCATTGGGTATAGGATTGACCATTTCGAGCAAAGTTAACTTTTTGGTCAGAGATTGACTTATTTGGTCAATAATTGGTCATTAGGACAAAAATTGATTATTTTAACCAAAAGTAACTTTTTCGTTAAAAGTTAACCCATTGGATCAACGAGGTGGTCATCGGGTTACAAATTGATCATTTTGACCAAAGTTGACTTTTTGGTCAAAAGTTGACATGTTTGGTCAATGAATTGGTAATTATGTCAAGAATTGACCATTTTGACTGTAGATGACTTTTTGGTCAAAAGTTAATCTAATGGGTCAATGGGTTGGTCATTGGGTAAAAAATATAACATCTTTACAAAAGTTGACTTTTTGTTCAAAAGTTGACTTTTTGGGTTAATGAGTGGTCATTAGGTCAAAAATTGACTATTTTGACCAAAATTGATTTTCTTGTCAAAAGTTGACCTATTGGGTCAATGGGTTTGTCATTAGGTCAGGCATTTACTATTTTGACCAAGGTTGACTTTTTGGTCAGAGATTGACTTATTGGGTCAATAATTGGTCAACAGTTCAAAAATTAACTAATTTGACCAAAATTGAACTTTTGGTTAAAAGTTAACCCATTCGGTCAACGGGGAGGTCATTTGGTCAGAAATTGACCGTTTTGACCAAAGTTGACTTTTTGGTCAAAGGTTGTCTTATTTGGTTGTTGAGTTGGTACTTGGGTCAAGAATTTGACCATTTTAACCAAAGATGACTTTTTTTGGTCAAATGTTGACCTATTGGGTCAACGGGTTAGTCATTGGGTAAAAAAATTGACCATTTTAATCAAAGTTCAATTTTTGGTCTAAAGTTGCTCTCTTGGGTTGATGGGCGGTCATTAGGTCAAAAATTGACTATTTTGACCAAAATTGATTTTTTTGTCAAAAGTTGACCTATTGGGTCAATGAGTTGTTCATTGGGTCAAGAATTGACCATTTTGACCAAAGTTAACTTTTTGGTCAAAGATTGACATAGTAAGTCAATAATTGGTTATTAATTCAAAAATTGCTTATTTTGACCAAAATTGATTTTTTGGTCAAAAGTTGACCTACTAGGACAATGGGTTGGTCATTTGGTCAAGGATTGATCATTTTGATTAAGGATGACGTTTTGGTCAAAAATTGACTATTGGGTCAATGGGTTGGTCATTGTGTTAAGTATTAATCATCTTGACCAAAGTTGACTTTTTTGTCAGAGATTGGATTACTTGGTCAAAAATTGGTCATTAGGTCAAAAATTAACTAATTTGGCCAAGATTGACTTTTTGGTCAAAAGTTGACCTATTGGATCAAGGGTTTGGTGATTGGGTCAAGGATTGACCATTTTAACCAAAGTTGTATTTTTGGTCAAAATTTGACCTATTTAGGTCAATGAGGCAGTGATAAGGTCAAAAATTGATAATTTTGAGCAAAATTGACTTTTTGGTCAAAAGTTGACCTATTGGGTCAATAAGTTGGTCCTTGGATCAAGATTAACCATTTTGGCCAAAGTTGACTTTTTTAGTCAAAAGTTTAAAATTTGGGTCAATAGGTTGGTCATCAGATCAAGGATTGACCATTTCACCAAAGGTGACATTTAGGTCATTTTGTCAGAAATTGCCCATTGTGACCAAATTTGATTTTTTGGTCAAAAGTTGACCGATTGGGTCAATGGGTGGTCATTATGTAAAAAATTGACTATATTAACCGAAATTAACTATTTCGTCAAAAGTAGACCTTTCTGGGTAAATGGGATTTTCTTTGAGTTAATGATTGACCATTTGACCAAAGTTGACTTTTTGGTCAGAGATTGACTTATTGAGGCAATAATTGGTCATTAAATTAAAAAAAGAGTTTTTGACCAAAATTGAGTTTTTGGTCAAAAGTTGACTTATTAGGCCAATGTGTTGGTCATTGGGTCAAGGATTGATCTTTTTTACCAAAGTTGACTTTTTGGGCAAAATTTGACCTATTGGTTATTGGGTTGGTCACTGCGTCAAGGAAAGACCACTTTAACCATAGTTGACTTTTTAATCAGAGATTAGCATACCGGGTCAATAATTGGTCATTAGGTTAAAAATTGAGTATTTTGTCCAAAACTGATTTTTGGGTCAAAAGTTGACCTATTAGGTCAATGGGTTTGTCATTGGGTCAAGGATTGACCATTTTGACCAAATTTACTTTTTGGTCAATAGTTGACCAATGTGGTCCTTGAGTTGGTAATTGGGACAATAATTGACCATTTTGACCAAAGTTGACTTTTTGGTCTAAACATGACCTCCTTGGTCAATGGGAAGGTCATTGGGTTAAAAATTGACAATTTTAACCAAAGTTGACTTTTTGGTCAGAAGTTGACCTATTTGATCAATGAGCTGGTAATTAGTTCAAGAATTGACCATTTTGACCAAAGATGACGTTTTGGTCAAAAGTTGACTTATTGGGTTAATGTGTTGGTCATTGGGTTAAAAATTAACCAGTTTAACCAAAGTTGACTTTTTGGTTATAAATTGACCTATTGGATTACGAAGGTCATTGAGTCAAAATTTGACCATTTTGACTAAAGGTTAGTTTTTGGGCAAAAGTTGATCTATTGGGTCAATGGGTTGGTCATTGGGTCAAAGATTGACCATTTTGACCAATGTTGACATTTTGGTCAAAGTTGACCTATTAGGTCAATGAGTTTGTCATTAGGTCAAGGATTGACTTCTTTGACCAAAATTGATCTTTTGGTCAGAGTTTGACTTATTGGGTCAATAATTGGTCATTAGGTCAAAAATTAACTATTATGACCAAAATTGAATTTTTGGTCAAATGTTAACCCATTCGGTCAATGAGGAGGTCATTGGGTCAGAAATAGTCCATTTTGACCAAAGTTGACTTTTTGGTCCAAAGTTAGCCTATTTGGCCATTTAGTTGGTAATTGGGTCAAGAATTTGATAATTTTGACCAAAGATGACTTTTTTCGTCAAATGTTGACCTATTTGGTTAATGGGTCGGTTATTGGGTCAAACATTGACCATTTTGACCAAAGTTGACTTTTTGGTCAAAAGTTGACCTTTTGGGTCAATGTGTGGTCATTATGTGAAAAGTTGACTATTTTGGCCAAAATTAACTTTTTTGCTAAAAGTTGACTTGTTGGGTCAACGAGTTTGCCATTGGGTCAAGGATTGACCATTTTGACCAAAATTGACTTTTTGGTCAGAGATTGGCTTACTTGGTCAAAAATTGGTCATTAGGTAAAAACTTGACTTATTACGACCAAAATTGACTTTTTGGTCACAAGTTGACATATTGGGTCAATGGTTTGATCATTGGGTCAAGTATTGACCATTTTGACCAAAGTTGTCTTTTAGGTCAAAATTTGACCTATTTAGGTCAATGAGGAGGTCATAAGGTCAAAAAATAGCAATTTTGAGCAAAATTGACTCTTGGTCAAAAGTTCACCTATTGGTCAATATGATGGTCATTGGGTCAAGGATTAACCATTTTGGCCAAAGTTGACTTTTTAGTCAAAAGTTAACAAATTGGGTCAATGGGTTGGTCATTGGATCAAGAATTGACCATTTTCATCGAAGTTGACATTTAGGTTATTTTGTTAGAAATTGAACATTTTGACCAAAGTTGACCTTTTGGGTCAATGAGGTGGTCATTAGGTCAAAAATAAACAATTTTGACCAAAATTGACTTTTTTGTCAAAAGTTATCCTTTTGGGTCAATGAGTTGGTCATTGGGTCAAGAATTCACCATTTTGAGCAATGTTGGCTTTTTGGTCAAAAGTTGACCTATTGGGTCAATGGGATGGTCATTGGGTCAAGGATTGACCATATTGACCAAAGTTGACTTTTTGATCAAAAGTTGACCTATTGGGTCAATAATTGGTAATTAACTCAAAAATTTATTATTTTGATGAAAATTAACGTTTTGGTCAAAAGTCAAACTTTTGGGTCAGGGGGTTGGTTATTGGGTCAAGGATTCACCATTTTGCCCAAAGTTATATTTTTTTTCAAAGGTTGACCAGTTGTGTCAATGGGTTTGTCATTAGGTCAAGGTTTGACAATTATGACCAAAGTTAACTTTTTGGTAAGAGATTAAACTCTTGAGTCAATAATTAGTCATTAGATGAGAAATTGACTATTTTAACCTAAATTGACTTTTGGTTCAAAAAATAACTTGTCGGGTTAATGCGTTGGTCATTAGGTTAAGAATTGACAATTTTGACTAAATTTTACTTTTTGGTTAAAAGTTGACCTATTGAGTAAATGGGTTGGTCATTGGGTAAAAAATTCACAATTTTGACAAAAGTTCACTTTTTTGTCAAAAGTTGACCTATTTGGTCAATGGGGGCTTATTAAGTCAAAAATTGGCTATTTCGACCAAGATTGACTTGTTGGTCAAAATTTGACCTATTGGGTCAACGGGTTGGTCATTGGGTCAGAAATTGAACATTTAAACCAAAGTTGACTTTTTGGTCAAAAGTTGATCTATTGGGTAAATGGGTTTGTCATTGGGTCTAAAATTAACCATTTTGACCTAAGTTGATTTAATGGGTCAAAAATTGGTCATTAGGTCAAAAACTGACTATTTTGACCAAAATTAACTTTTTGGTCAAAAGTTTTCCTATTAGATCGATAGTTGAGTCATTGGGTCAAGGATTGGCCATTTGAGTAGAAGTTAATTTGTTGTTTAAAAGTTGGCTCTATTGGATCGATGAGTTGGTCGTTAGGTCAAGTGATTGAATTCATTTTTGGTCGATTATTGACTTATGTAGATCAATAATTGATCATTAAGTCAAAATTTGATTATTTTGACTAAATTTAAGTTTTTGGATAAAAGTTGACCCATTGGGTCAACAGGGTGGTCATTCGGTAAGAAATTGACCATTTTGACCAAAGTTGACCTTTTGGTCAAAATTTTATGTATTTTGTCAAAAATTTACGTATTTTGTCAATGAGTTTGTAATTAGGTCAAGAATTGGACTTAAGATGACTTTTTGGTCAAAAGTTGATCTATTGGGTCAATGGGTTGGTCATTGGGTCAGAAAATAACCATTTTGACCAAAGTTGACTTTTTGGTCAAAAGTTGACCTATTGGGTCAAAGGGTGGTCATTAGGTCAAAAATTGACTATTTTGACCAAAATTAACTTTTTGGTCAAAAGTAGACCTATTAGTTCAATCAGTTGTTCATTGGGTTAAGGATTGACCATTTTGAACAAAGTTGACTTTTTGGTCAGAGATTGGCTTACTAGTTAATCATTAGTAATTAGGTTAAAAATTTAGGACAAAAATTGATTGTTTTGACCAAAATTGACTTTTTGGTCAAAAGTTGACCTATTGGGGCATTTGGTTTATCAGTGGGTCAAGGATTGACCATTTTGACCAAAGTTGACTTTTTGGTCAGAGATTGTCTTATTGAATCAATAATTCGTCATTAAGTCAAAAATTAACTATTTTAACTAAAATTGACATTTTTGGTGAAAAGTTGACCTTATTAGGATAAATAGGTTTGGTCATTAGATGTCGAGAGTTGATTTTTTGACCAGAAGTTGACTTTTTAGTCGAAAGTTGAAATATTAGGGTCATTGGGTCAGAGTTTGACATTTGACCAAAGTTGACCTTTTGGTCGGACGATTGGCTTCTTTGGATCGATTAATTGGTCATTAGGTTAAAAATTGATTATTTTGACTAAAATTGACTTTTTGGTCAAAAGGGTCAATGGGTTGTAATTAAGTCAAAAATTGACTATTTTGTCGAAAATTGACTTTTTGGTCAAAAGTTGACCTATTGGGTCAATTGGTTTTGTCATTGGGTCAAAAATTAACCATTTTAACCAAAGTTAACTTTTTGGTCGGAGATTGGCCTACTGGTTCAATAAATTATCATTTGGTCAAAAACAGACTATTTTGACCAAAATTGACTTTTTGGTCAAAAGTTGACATATTGGGTCAATGAGCGGTCATTTGAGTCGAGATTGATCATTTTGACCAAAGTTGACTTTTTGGTGCAAATGTTGACCTATTGAGTCGATGGGTTGGTCGTTGGGTCGAGATTGACCATTTTGAACAAAGTTGACTTTTTGGTCATTGATTGGCCTTGTTGAGTCGATAATAGGTCATTAGATACAAAATTGAATATTTTGACCAAAATTGAATTTTTGGTTAAAAGTTAACTCATTAGAGTCGACGAGGTGGTCATTAGGGTCGAAGATTGATCATTTTGACGAAAGTTGACTTTTTGTCGAAAAGTTGACCTATTGAGTCGATGAGTTGGTCATTGTGTGAAGAATTGACCATATTTGATCGAAGTTGACTTTTTGGTCAAAAGTTAACTGTTGGGTCGACGGGTTGGTCATTCGAGTCAAGAATGATTATTTTGACGACAAAGTCGATTTTTTGGTCAGAAAGTTGATCTATTAGGTCAGATGAGTTGGTTGATAGGTCGAAAGTTCGACCATTTTGACCGAAAGTTGACTTTTTGGTCGAATTGACTGTTGGTTCGATAATTGTTCATATTGGTCAAAAATTAATTATTTTGACTGAAAATTAAATTTTTGGTCGAAAGTCGACTCATTAGGTCGGGAAATTGACCATTTTGACCAAAGTTGACTTTTCGATGAGATTGAGCGATTCGGTCGATGTGTTGGTCATTGGGTGAAAAGTAGCGATTTTGACCAAAGTTGACTTTTTGGTCGAAGATTGACTTATTAGGTCGATAATTAGTCATTAGATCGAAAAATTATTATTTTGACCAAAATTAAATTTTTGGTCATAAGATCCCATTTGCTTAGCGGAAGTGTCGATGCGTGAAATTAATCATTATGACTAAAGTTGACTTTTTGGTCGATGAAGTTAGTAATTGGATCATAATTAGGCGATTTTGACAGATGACTTTTGGTGAAATTGAGTATTGAGTTTTGACCATTTTGACAAAGTTAACTTTTTGGTCAAAAGTTGACTATTAGATCGATGGGTGGTCATTAGGTCGAAAATTGATTATTTTGACCAAGTTGACTTTTGGTCGAAAGTTGACTTATAAGATTCGATAGGTTGGTCTTAGGTCGAAAAATTGACCGATTTTGACCAAAATTGGCTTTTTAGTCAAAAGTTGACATATTGGGTTAATTGGTTGGTCATTGGGTCAAGGATTGACCATTTTTACTAAAGTTAACTTTTTGGTCAAAAGTTGAACTATTGAGTCTAAAATTGGTAATTAAGTCAAAAATTTACAATTTTGACCAAAATTGACGTTTTGGTCAAAAGTCGAACTTTTGGGTTAGAGGGTTGGTAATTGTGTCAAAGGATTTACCATTTTGACCAAAGTTATCTTTTTTTTCAAAGGTTGACCTGTTCGGTCAATGGGTTTGTCATTGGGTCAAGGATTGACAATTATGACCAAAATTGACTTTTTTTTCAGAGATTGACTTATTGGGTCAATAATTGGCCATTAGATCCAAAATTGACTATTTTAACCCAAATTGACTCTTTGTTCAAAAAATGACTTATCGGGTCAATACGTTGGTCATTATGTCAACAATTGACCATTTTGACTAAAGTTGACTTTTTGGTTCAAAGTTGACCTATTTGGTAAAAGGGTTGGTCATTAGGTCAAAATTTAACCATTTTGACTAAAGTTGACTTTTTGTCGAATATGTCGACTTATTTTGATCAATACGGAGTTGATCTAGGTCAAAATTAGTTATTTTGACCGAAATTAATTATTTGACGAAAATTGACTTTTTGGTCGAATGTTGAAAATCGGATCGACATGTTTGGTCATTGGGTCAGAGAATTGAACATATTGACGCAAAGTTGACTTTTTGGTCGAAAGTTGACCTGTTAGGTCGATGGATTTGTCAATTGGGTCAAAAATTAACCATTTTGACTCTTAAGTTGACTTAGGATCGATAATTGGTCATAAGGTCGAAAGTATTTTGACCAAAATTGACTTTTTGGTCAAAAGTTGACCTATTGGGTCAATGGGTTAGTCATTGGGTTAAGGATTGACCATTTTGACCAAAGTTGACTTTTTGTTTAAAAGTTGACCTATTGGGTCAATGAGTTGGTCATAGGGTCAAGGATTAACCATTTTGACCAAAGTTTACTTTTTGGTCAAAAGTTAACCTATTGGGTTCAATGGATGGTCATTAGGTCAAAAATTGACTATTTTGACCAAAATTGACTTTTTGGTCAAAAGTTGACCTATTGGGTCAATGGGTTTGTCATTTGATCAAGGATTGACCATTTTGACCAAAGTTGACTTTTTGGTCAAAAGTAGACCTATTAGGTCAATCGGTTGGTCATAGGGTCAATGATTAATCATTTTGACCAAAGTTACCTTTTTTGTCAGACATTGGCTTACTGGGTCAATAATTAGTCATTAGGTCAAAAATGGACTATTTTGACCAAATTTGACTTTTTGGTCAAAAGTTAACCTATTGGATCAATGGGTTGATCGATTGAGTCAAAAATTGATTACTTTGACCAAAGTCGACTTTTTGGTCAAAAGTTGACCTATTGGGTCAATGAGTTGGTCATTGGGTCAAGGATTAACCATTTTGACCGAAGTTGACTTTTTGGTCAGAGATTGGCTTACTGGGTTAATAATTGGACATTAGGTCAAGAATTGACTATTTTGACCAAAATTGACTTTTTGATCAATAGTTGACCTATTTGGTCAATGGGTTTGTCATTGGGTAAGGATTGACCATTTTGACCAAAGTTGACTTTTTGGTCAGAGATTGACTTGTTAGGTCAATAATTGGTCACTAGGTCAAAAATTCACTATTTTAACCAAAATTGAATTTTTTGTCGAAAGTTAACCATTAGGTCGACTGAAGTTGAGTGATTAGATTCGAAATTGACTTATTGTTGACCGAATATGACTTTTTGGTCAAAAGTTGACTATTTTGACCAAAATTAAATTTTTAGTCAAAAGTTAACCCATTGGGTCAATGGTGTGGTCATTGGGTCAGAAATTGACCATTTTGACCAAAGTTGACTTTTCTGTCAAAAGTTGATCTATTTGGTCAAGGAGCTGTAATTGGATCAAGAATTGACTTTTTTGGCCGAAGTTGACTTTTTGTTTAAAAGTAGACCTATTTGGTCAATGGGTTGGTCATTAGGTCAAGGATTGACCATTTTGACCAAAGTTGACTTTTTGGTCAGTGATTGACTTATTAGGTCAATAATTCATCATTAAGTCAACAATTGATTATTTTGACCAAAATTAAGTTTTTCGTTAAATGTTAACCTATTGGGTCAACAGGGTGGTCATTGGGTCAGAAATTGACCATTTCGACCAAACATGACTTTTTGTCATAAAATTATGTATTTGGTCAATGAGTTGGTAATTGGGTCAAGAATTGACCATTTTGACCGAAGATGACTTTTCGATCAAAAGTTGATCTATTGGGTGAATGGGTTGGTCATTGGGTCAAAAATGACCTTTTTGACCAAAGTTTACTTTTTGGTCAAGAGTTGACCTATTGGGTCAATGCGTGGTCATTGGGTCAAAAAGTGACAATTTTAACTAAAATTGACCTTTTGGTCAAAAGTTGACTTATTGGGTCAATGGGTTTGTCATTTGGTCAAGGATTGACCATTTTGACCAAAGTTGACTTTTTGGTCAAAAGTAGACCTATTAGGTCAATCGGTTGGTCATTGGGTCAAGGATTGACCATTTTGATCAAAGTTAACTTTTTGATCATAGATTAGCCTACTGTGGTCATTAATTAGTCATTAGGTCAAAAATTGACTATTTTGACCAAAATTGATTTTTTGGTCAAAAGTTAACCTATTGGGTCAACGGGTTGGTCATTGGGTCAAAGAATGATTATTTTGACCAAAGTCGATTTTTTGGTGAAAAGTTGACCTATTAGGTCAATGAGTTGGTTATTGGGTCAAGGATTGACCATTTTGACCGAATTTGACTTTTTGGTCAGAGATTGACTTATTGGCTCAATAATTGTTCATAAGGTCAAAAATTAATTATTTTGATGAAAATTAAATTTTTTGTCAAAAGTTGACCCATTGGGTCAGAAATTGACCATTTTGACCAAAGTTGATTTTTTGATCAAAAGTTGACTAATTCGGCTAATGAGTTGGTAATTGGGTGAAGAATTAACGATTTTGATCGAAGTCGTCTTTTTGGTCAAAAGTTGATTGATTGGGTAAATGAGTTTGTCATTGGGTCAAGGATTCACCATTTTGAACAAAGTCGACTTTTTGGTCAAAGATTGACTTATTGGGGCGATAATTAGTCATTAGATCAAAAATTTATTATTTTGACCAAAATTAAATTTTTGGTCATAAGTTAACCCATTTGCTCAACGGGGAGGTCATTGGGTCAGAAATTGATCATTATGACCAAAGTTGACTTTTTGGTCAATGAGTTGGTAATTGGGTGAATAATTGGCAATTTTGACCAAAGATGACTTTTTTGGTCAAAATTTGAACTATTGGGTCAATGGGTTGTTCATTGGGTCAAAATTTGACCATTTTGACCAAAGTTAACTTTTTGATCAAAACTTGACCTATTGGGTCAATGGGTGGTCATTAGGTCAAAAATTGATTATTCTGACCAAAGTTGACTTTTTCGTAAAAAGTTGACTATTAGGTCAATGGGTGGTCTGTAGGTCAAAAAATAACTATTTTGACAAAAATTAGCTTTTTATTCAAAAGTTGACATATTGGGTTAATGGGTTTGTCATTGGGTCTAGGATTGACCATTTTGACAAAAGTTGACTTTTTCGTCAGAGATTGATTTATTGGATCAATAATTGGTCATTAATTCAAAATTTGACTATTTTGGTCGTTAGGTCAAAAACTAACTATTTTGACCAAAATTAATTTTTTGGTCAAAAGTTAATCCATTGGCTCAATGGGGTGGTCATTGTGTTAAAAATTGACTATTTTCACCAAAGTTGACTTTTTGGTCAAAAGTTAACCTACTTGGTCATTGAGTTAGTAAATGCGTCGAGAATTGTCCATCTTGACCAAAGCTGACTTTTTGGTTAAAAGTTGATATATTGGTTCAATAGGTTAGTCATTGGGTCAAAAATTGACCATTTTGACCAAAGTTAACTTTTTGGTCAAAAGTTGACCTGTTGGGTCAATGGGTCGTCATTACGTCAAAAATTAACTATTTCGCCCAAAATTGACTTTTTGATCAAAAGTTGACATATTGGGTCAAGGATTGACCATTTTGACCAAAGCTGACTTTTTGGTCAGGGATTAATTTGGTCAGAGATTAACTTATTGGGTCAATAATTGGACATTATGTCAAAAAATGACTATTTTTACCAAAATTAAATTTTTTGTCAAAAGTTAACCTATTGGATTGATGGGGTGGTCATTGGGTCAGAAATTGACCATTTTGACTAAAGTTGACTTTTTGTTCAAAAGTTACCTATTTGGTCAATGAGTTGGTAATTGGCCAAGAATTAACCATTTTGACCAAAAATGACTTTTCGGTCAAATGTTGACCTATTGGGTCAATGGGTTGGTCATTGGGTCAAAAATTAACCATTTTGACCAAAATTTTCTTTTTGGTCAAAAGTTAACCTATTGGGTCAATGGGTGTTCATTAGGTCAAAAATTGAGTATTTTGACCAAAATTGACATTTTTGTCAAAAGTTGACATATTAGGACAATGGGTTGGTCATTGGGTCATGGATTGATCTATTTGACCAAAGTTGACTTTTTCAAAAGTTGACCTATTGGGTCAATGGATTGGTCATTGAGTCATGGATTGACCATTTTGACCAAAGTTGACTTTTTAGTTAGAGATTGGCTTACTAGGTCAATAATTGGACATTAGGTCAAAAATTGACTATTTTGACCAAAATTGACTTTTTGATCAATAGTTGACTTTGGTCAATGGGTTTGTCCTTGTGTGAAGATTGACCATTTTGACCAAAGTTGACTTTTTGGTCGAAGTTTGACTTGTTAGGTCGATAATTGGTCACTTAGGTCGAAAAATTCACTCTATTTTAGCTGAAATTGAATTTTTGTCGAAGTTAACCCATTGGGTCAGCAGGGTGGTCAATGGGTCAGAAATTGACTATTTTGACCAAATATGACTTTTGGACAAAAGTTGACCTATTTTGACCAAAATTAAATTTTTGGTCAAAAGTTAACCCATTGGGGAAAGGGGGTGGTCATTGGGTCAGAAATTGACCATTTTGACCAAAGTTGACTTTTTGGTCCAAAGTTGATCTATTTGGTCAAGGAGCTGTAATTGGGTCAATAATTGACTTTTTTGGCCGAAGTTAACTTTTGGTTTAAAAGTTGACCTATTGGGTCAATGGGTTGGTCATTGGGTCAAGGATTGACCATTTTGACCAAACTTGACTTTTGGTCAGTGATTGACTTATTGGGTCAATAATTGATCATTAAGTCAAAAATTGATTATTTTGACCAAAATTAAGTTTTTGGTTAAAAGTTGACCCATTGGGTCAACGGCGTGGTCATTGGGTCAGAAATTGACCATTTTGACCAAAGTTGACTTTTTGGTCATAAAATTATGTATTTGGTCAATGAGTTGGTAATTGGATCAAGAATTGACCATTTTGACCGAAGATGACTTTTTGATCAAAAGTTGATCTATTGGGTCAATGGGTTGGTCATTGGGTCAAAAAATGACCTTTTTGACCAAAGTTTACTTTTTGGTCAAAAGTTGACCTATTGGGTCAATGGGTGGTCATTAGGTCAAAAAGTGACTATTTTGATCAAAATTGACTTTTTTCAAAAGTTAACCTATTGGGTCAATGGGTTTGTCATTTGGTCAAGGATTGACCATCTTGACCAAAGTTGACTTTTTGGTCAAAAATAGACCTATTAGGCCAATCGGTTAGTCATCGGGTCAAGGATTAACCATTTTGACCAAAGTTAACTTTTTGGTCAGAGATTGGGTTACTGGATAAATAATTAGTCATTAGGTCAAAAATTTAGTACTTTGACCAAAATTGACTTTTTCGTCAAAAGTTAACCGATTGGGTCAATGGGTTGGTCATTGGGTCAAAGATTGATTATTTTGACTGTTGACCTCATTTTTGATGAGGTCTTCTCTTCTTCTCTTTAGTACTTAGGATCTAGCCTTAGGCTTTTCCTTTGACTATCTTAGAGGACTAGAATTGGGATCCACCACCTTTTAGAAATTCAAACCACTTCTTAACTCCCCGCAAACTCCACAAACTTGACGGTAGATCCACTAATCACCTAGAGGGTTGAAATCAAATGTGGAAGTTTAAAGGATGAGTTCCTATAGGACTCTTTGGCCTTAGGACTGCCCTGGGTGGCCTGGTCTGGTGAAGGGGCTTACTTACACACACACTACACTCATACACTACATTTCACACACCTCCTAAAACCACACCGATACCTAACTTGACCTCCTGACTCATGTAGGTGATTCACATGGATGGTCCTTAACCCCTAAACCCTTGGCTAAGAGGGTTAGGAACAACATAGTGAATGCCTCAAATGAGTCCTTTCATGGCTCATGTGGGCTTGATATCGCTTCATGGCTCAACCAAAATGATTTCATTCCACTTATATTCACCCAATCTTTAATTTTTCAAATTTTCAATTTTTGACCCCCAGGACCCTACACCCGCTTAGCCTACCCAAAACCCTTGAAATTACCCAAATTTTTGCAAAATTTCCAAGTCACCCAAAATTCCTCAAAATCAATCCCAAACATTTCCACATCACTCAAATTGATCATCCATAGCCAAAAATACCAAAAATTCCAAAAATACCTCCCAATACCCTCCAAATACCCAAAATGCCCCCCTTGACCCAAAAAATCCAAAAATTCAGAAAATTCCCAGAAAATTCCATAAAATCCCAAATATTCCCAATTTCATTTTGTTCAACCACACCATGGGCCAATTTCGTCAATTTACCCTACTTTTGTTAAAACCCCCAATTTGACCCATTTTAACCCTAAGTGAACCCAATGTCAAACCAAACCTACACAATTGACCAAAATTCTGGTCCAATTCAATCCTAAACTTCAATTAAACATTCCCAACACCAATCTAGACCAAATCCAAGTCCAATTTGATTGACATTTGGATCCAATTTAACTTTTGGCCTTAAAGCCCAATTTGGACCCATGACCCAAACCTAACCCAAACTCACCCAATTCAACTCCAATTAACCCCAAATCTTTTCTAAGTCTTCCTTAGCATCCCCACAAGAAAAACACTAACATGATTTGCCCAAAATTTAGACCCAAACCCCACTCAAATTCAACCCAAAGCTAAAAGGCCCAATTTTGACCTAAACCCAGAGCCTAACCCGAATGAGCCCAAACCCCAAAATCAAAGCCCAGACCAAAGTCAAAACCTCTTTGAAACACTCCCATAAACATTTCTCAACATTAATTTTACATCAATTTCAACCCTAGCCCAACATTGGCCCAACTTGACCCATTTTGGCCTATATTGGCCCATTCACCTAAAGAGCCCAAATTCAACCCAATTCAAACCCAAATCACCCCCAATTTGCTTCAAGTCACTCATGACACATCCATGAGCTAAACCCAACAATTATTTGACCCAACCTCTTTATAAAATTCCCATCCATAAATTCATTTTTAAACTTAAAGGCCCATTCCTTAAACCATTTTAAATGCCCATCTTTTACCACATCCAAAGGCCCAAAATTGGTCTCAAAGCCCATATGACATTTCCCTCATCATACTTTCAATTAAACTCAATACCTAAGTCCTAAATTCATCATCAAATCATTCCAAATCAAGTTTCATACAAATTTCCATCAAATTACCAAAAATTCCTAAAATCCATTTTCATGAAATTGACCAAGCTTTTCCACAAGCCAAAGACAAGCCATGCAAGCCATGGACAAGCCACATGAAGCCATGGAGGGTTTGACATGTGATCAAGCCATTAATGGAAAAAGGAGGACCCCCTTTCCTAATCCTTCTTAAGCCTTTTTTTACCTTAAGCATGTCGCACTCTAAACCATGCTTTGCCACCTAATCCTTGATGGAGACTCCACCACACATGGGAGATTGACCCACCTGACCTTCTCGGCCCAAAACCGGGTCTTGGGGAGGTGCACCCAACCCATTTGCATGGGTTGACCAAAAAATCCAAAATGGCCCCTTCCCTTTCTACTTTGATTCAACCACTTTACACATGTCAAACCTCAATTGAATGCACCAAACCCGACCACGACCCACCTGAACAAGATGGTGACCAATGCACGGCCGGCCAGCCACCGGGTCGCCGGAAAACACCATGGTCGAGAGCTCACATGTGAGCCAACTTTGGGATTCTACCTTCGTCGAGCTGCCCCATGCCCAATGGCCACCAAGGCCGTTCGCCCTTGACCCAAGCAGCTCGATCCCAAGCCCTAACTCTCCTCGGGAGGCCCTCCACCCTCTCCTATTTAAACACCACCCCTCTCGGCCATGAGAGGTGCTTTGAAAAAAAACCTTAAGGAAACTTCTGCAAAAATTATTCCGGACTACTCCCCATACATAGAGCATTTGATCCCCACTGAATTCCGACCCTAATTCCCTCCAGTGAGTTCAATTTTGAGCTCAAACTTTAGGCCAAAAACCAGGACACTTTGCCGCGGTGAGCGAATCCTCAAATTGATCGGTCCTACACCTTCACTGGACCAAGAGGAGAAGTTCCCACCTGAAAGCCCCATCTCCGGAGCCACCCGGTTCTCCGGCCTCCAAGCTTTGTGATCGGTTGTGGTCGAAATCCTACTTAGGCAATTCACCAGACCAGGAGACTTCATCTGGAGCTTGCTGAGATCCAATCGAAGGTGAAACAAGCCTCAGATCGAAGCCACACTTCTCTGAGCAAAGGTATGGACTCACTCTTCTTCACGAGCTTCGAACATTCTCCATTTTCATTAAGCCGATTCCATGCCACATAAGCCAGTATGGATGTGTTCGTCTTCTCGAGACGAATCCATGAAAGCATAAGAACGTTAAAATTGGTCGAGTATCTAGTGAGATCTTAGGCCTAGAAGATGGACGGTTCTTGGGTTAGGAGGCTTGGGGACGTTCGAACGGATGCCGTTCATTCAATACACGCGCGGACGGACGGCTCGGATGGCGTCGGACCGAGGAGATGGTACGTGAACCGCGGGACCCGGGCTGCGCGACTCAGCGGCGGCGTCGAATGGGAGCGCGACGCGTATGCATTCGGAGCTCGCCGAGGTCGAGTCGCGCCGCATCACTTAAATAGAAAAATAGGGATTTTTTATTTATTTAATTCCCTAAACTTTAAAAATTCATAACTTTGTGTAGGAAAATCATAAAAATAAAATAAAAATACCCTCTTGCTCAGTGAACAGAGGAGAATAATGTGGAAAAGAAATCATTTAATTTCATCAAGTATTTTATTTTTAATAATTTATTTACCCCCTACATAGTTTTAATTCTCCATGCATATAGGAAATTCACCATGGCATGAGACCATAGGGCTTTTGAAGCCTCTGAACTTGGGAAAATTCCCTGAATTTTCTAAAGTCAGAGGCCATCCCTATGAAAAGTTATTGATTTTTCAAATTCATGTTACTGTTTTGAGTATTTTAATTCCAATAATTAGCATGTTATGAAATAAATTCTAGGAAAATTTGGTGATGTCTCTTATGACCAGGAGGACCCTAGGAAAAATAGCTTTTGAATTAATTCACTTGGAATAACCCTAATTGGCTTAAACACCCAAAATAGATCCCTAATTAATTAGAGCTAACCATACATCAAATTGACTTGAATTTATTCTCCACTGACCTTTAGGATCAGAGGAACCCACCATAAAAATTTGAAGTCAATTGGACCTGGTTAGCCCTACTAATTGGGTTGATTAATCCATTTAGTCATTTTAAACTTTAAAAATTCATAACATTCAAAATAATTTTTAAAAATTCACCAAATTGGTTTTAGAGCCTCTCTGATATCAGGGGAATTTAAGAAAATTAAAATTTCAATTTTCTAAAAAAGTTGATTTTTAATATTATTTTAATATTTTAATAATTAAAAAATAATAAAAATCATAAAAATAATAAAATTCATCACAATGTCACATTTTGAATTTTAATCACTTAGGAACAAACCCCATATTTTTCTTAGGTCTATTTTATGAGATATTAAATTTTAAAGCCCTAGGGTAATTTTAAAATTAAAAAAAAATGTATTTTCTAGCATTTTCACTAAAATAATTATAATAAATCAAAGAAAAATCAAAAAATTGCAAAAAATTAATTCTCTGATTTCCTTGATATCAGAGAGATTTTTGAAAAATATAAAATTCATTTTTCAACCTTTATTTTATTTTTTAAATTAATTAATTCTCCAAAACTTAAAATAATTATAATTAAAATAATATAATTCAAAAAAATCACCAAAATTGGTCCAAGTGGTCCTCTGGTCATTAGGAATGTCCCATAATTTTCTTAAGGACATAAACTTTCCCTTGGTCATATTATTAAATTTTCCTTGGGAATTCTTATTTTCCACCAAAAATAATTACATAAATAAATTAAATACAGAAAAATCACATTTTCTCCTCTCATGTCTTTATTGGCATATGAGTGAAGTCACATAAAAATTTAAAGTTCATTTGAGCTCAATTTAGTGAGTTATGGAATTATTAAGCTTGAAGGGCAAAATGGTAATTAAAAAAATTTTAACCCTTAATTAAAACTATAGGTTTAATAAAATTAACAAGTAAAATATTTGATCTTAATCTGACTTGGATGATTGAAATTTAAAAAATTAAAGGGTAGAAACCCATTAAACAATTTAAAATAATTAAAATAAACTTTAATTAAATAATTGATTAAATTTGGGAAGAATAATAAAATTGGAACTATTAAAATAGGGATATTTTTAGGAAGAGATTTGTTCTTTAATTTAAAAATCCCTAAATTAATCATTTCAATAATATTTAATTCCTAATTAAAAATAATAACTCAAATTTGAATTTTAAAATGTTAAAGGATTAAGTTAAAAAGTCAAATTATTAAACTCTTTTAATTTTTTCGATTAAATTAAAATTAAAAATCAAATTAAATTTAAATTAAATTAAATTAAATAATCAAATTAAATTTAAATTAAATTAAATTAAATAAATTAATTAAATTAAATTAAATTAAATTAAATTAAAAAATATTAAATTAAATTAAATTAAATCAAATAAATTAAATTAAATTAAATTAAATTAAATTAAATTAAAGTTAAATCAAATTAAATTAAATTAAAGGAAATTAAATCAAATTAAAGCTAAGTTAATTTAACATCAAATTAAACTAAATTAAATTAAATTAAAATTAAAATTAAATTAAATTAAATTAAAGTTAAATGAAATTGAATTAGATAACATTACCTAAGACATAAAGAAATTCAAAAATAAATATGAAGCAACTTGAACACTATTCCAAATTTAAACCTGATAACTGAAATTAAATCATAAACCATGTGAACACCAATTTGCCCTCGAGAGCTTTGGTTATCATAACTCCTAAACGAACGTTAAATGAAATGCTACTTCACTTATAGGATATTCGAATGTCCTAGATTCATCGAGCAAGATAACAAAACTTGAATTCTCGGACGATTAATTCATTTGTGTAATTAAATTCATTTGGACTTAAAACAATCCTAGAAATATTGAAAAGATATTTAAGATTTGTCTTAAGCACTTCCTCGATACGATAGGACGTCCAGTAAGAACAATTGAACTTAATTATTCTTCGATGAAGAAAATCGTCCTCAAATCGAAACACTGATGACCTAGACGTCATAGGAAATGACTAGACTATAGAATTAGGAATTTGGTAGAAAACCATAACCCTTCCCTTAGCCTTACCTAGGAACTTGCTTAAATATTCTAATTGTGTTTTAAGTGCGGCTTGGGATGACGGGAAGACCCTCAGAGTACGCTTTTATTTTATTGTAATTTACTTTCTTACAATTTACATTATTGCAATTTATTTAACCACATTGCACTTACTTTTCTTGCATGATAAACAACTGTTGCATGAGAACCCACACCTTTAGGATAGTCCCTAAAACTGAAACCAAAACTAAATTAAAAGTCATTGCAAGATAAAATTCACCGCCACAATATTTCAAAATATAAAATAACTCAAAATTTAATCACAAACAGAACATAAAACTATAATTACAACTAAATTAAAACGTCCTGTTGGAAGATCGGAAATACCTCGGATGATGTTACCTACGTGTTGCTAACGGGATTTCCCACGGTCTAAATGAAAGTGTGGAACTCTTTTAGTTGAGTTTAGCAAATTCATCTGGACTAAGTGAATCTGATAAAAATAATGATGCCGGAAGGATGGAACCGTGGGATCTTAACCGGTGTCGTTATAATTAACTTTAAGATTTGTTTTAATTAAAACACAAAAGATACACTTGGAAATTAAGACTCCTCTAAACCAAAACACTTTTCTCATCTCCTGATTTATGACTTCTAAAACTAAACCTCTGCAATGACAAGGAGCTCGGGGCATGGTGGGCGACACGACCATCGTCATCGGCAAAACTTGAATCTACATCGGCAAAACTCGAGTGCTACTTCGACAAAACTTTCCTAGAATTAAATAACAAACCCATAGGACTTCGAGGTAGTTTGCACAGTGCAACATAAACCCTCGAACCTTTGTTAGGCATTTGCATGATCATGTCATGTAAATTAAGCCCTAACCGGTCTTAGGACTCCGAGGTAGTCGTCAGATACGACATAAACCCTCGCATCTTCGAGGCTATTTGTATGATCATGTCATATAAATATAAGTCCTAATTAATTAAAATTGGCAAGATTGAAAAACTAAATAGACATTAGGACTTGCCTAAATCTAAGCCAAACAATAGGATAGTTGAGAAATTACCGAAGTTCGCTTCGAATCTGTGATTTCTCCTACCTTTCTTCCTTTGAATTCCCAAAACAAAAAATGTTCCAAATTTGATCCATTCCCTTTTGGAATTTCAAAAATTAAATCCTTTGAAAACTTAAACTTTGAAATTCTTGAGAGCAGAACTACTGATTATTATCGAGAGTTTTCTTAGGTGATTCCCATCACTTAAGATGTAATTAACTATAGGGGCTTGCCCTTATAGGGAATTCTAAAGAACCCAGGTAATATAAACCATGTTTAATGTTTTCATATTAGGCAGGGGAACTTGTCGGCTTATAAAATTGGTTCGTAGACCAAACGGATGTCACAAATCTTCTAGTTTATTTAATCGAGCACCATCATCAAGCAATGTGTCTATGCTTCGTGATAGATACACGGTTTGTGATGCGGTGCTCGTTTATATAAACTATTTGGGATGTGAGACTGGTTTCATTTCATATCTTAAAATTTTCGAACATAAAATTATTTTCGAAATCAAATGCTTACTTTCCAAATTATATATATTTAAATTAAATTTAAAATTTAAAATTTAAAATTCGTCGAAAATTTACGGTTAGGCGACACCTTTTCAAAACACACAACCTAAAAATATGCCGACATTGACCAAAGTCGATTTTTTGTTCAAAAGTTGACCTTTTGGGTCAATGCGTTGGTCATTGGGTCAAGGATAGACCATTTTGACCGAAGTTGACGTTTTGGTCAGAGATTTACTTATTGGGTCAATAATTGTTCATAAGGTCAAAAATTAATTATTTTGACGAAATTTAAATTTTTTGTCAAAAGTTGGCCCATTGGGTCAGAAATTGACTATTTTGACCAAACTTGACCAATTCAGCCAATGAGTTGGTAATTGGGTCAAGAATTGACCATTTTGACCAAAGTTGTCTTTTTGGTCAAAAGTTGACTGATTGGGTTAATGGGTTTATCATTGGTCAAGGATTCACCATTTTGAACAAGAGTTGACTTTTTTGTCAGGGATTGACTTATTGAGTCAATAATTAGTCATTAGATCAAAAATTTATTATTTTGACGAAAATTAAATTTTTGGTCAAAAGTTAACCCATTTGGTCAACGGGGAGGTCATTGGTTCAGAAATTGATCATTATGAACAAAGTTGACTTTTTGGTCAATGAGTTGGAAATTGGGTAAATAATTAACAATTTTGACCAAAGATGACTTTTTTAGTCAAAAGTTGAACTATTGGGTCAATGGGTTGTTCATTGGGTCAAAATTTGACCAAAGTTAACTTTTTGGTCAAAAGTTGACATATTGGGTCAATGGGTGGTCAATAGGTCAAAAAATAACTATTTTGACCAAAATTGGCTTTTTAGTCAAAAATTGACCTATTGGGTCAATAGGTTTGTCATTGGGTCAAGGATTGACCATTTTGACAAGAGTTGACTTTTTCGTCAGAGATTGATTTATTGGATCAATAATTGGTTATTAATTTAAAAATTGACTATTTTAGTCGTTAGGTCAAAAACTAACTATTTTGACCAAAATTAAATTTTTGGTTAAAAGTTAATATTGGGTCAATGAGGTGGTCATTGAGACAGAAATTTAGTATTTTGACCAAAGTTGACTTTTTGGTCAAATGTTAACCTATTTGGTCAATGAACTGGTTAATGCGTCAAGGATTGTCTATCTTGACGAAAAATGACTTTTTGGTTAAAAGTTTATATATTGGTTCAATAGGTTAGTCATTGGGTCAAAAATTGGCCATTTTGACCAAAGTTGACTTTTTAGACTTTTTGGTCAAAAGTTGACCTATTGGGTCAATGGGTGGTCATTAAGTCAAAAATTGACTATCTCGCCCAAAATTGGCTTGTTGATTAAAAGTTAACATATTAGGTAATTGAGTTTGTCATTGGGTCAAGGATTGACTATTTTGACCAAAGTTGACTTTTTGGTCAGAGATTAACTTATGGGTCAATAATTGGTCATTAGGTCAAAAAATGACTATTTTTACAAGAATTAAATTTTTGGCCAAAAGTTAACCCATTGGGTTAACTGGGTGGTCATTGGGTCAGAAGTTGACCATTTTGACTAAAGTTGATTTCTTGGTCAATGATTTGGTAATTTGGCCTAGAATTGACCGTTTTGACCAAAAATGACTTTTTGGTCAAATGTAGACCTTTTGGGTCAATGGGTTGGTCATTGGGTAAAAAATTGACCATTTTGACGAAAATTGACTTTTGGTCAAAAGTTGCCCTATTAGGTCAATGGGTGTTCATTAGGTCAAAAATTGAGTATGTTGACCAAAATTGACTTTTGGTCAATAGTTGACCTATCAGGATAATGAGTTGGTCATCGGGTCAAGGATTGATCATTTTGACCAAAGTTGACATTTTCAAAAGTATACTTATTGGGTCAATGGGCTGGTCATTGAGTCAAGGATTGGCCATTTTGTCCCAAGTTGACTTTTTGTCAGAGATTGGCTTATTGGGTCAATAATTGGATATTAGGTCAAAAATTGACTATTTTGACCAAAATTAACTTTTTGATCAATAGTTGACCTATTTGGTCAATGGGCTTTTCATTCGGTCAAGGATTGATCATTTTGACCAAAGTTGACTTTTTGGTCAGAGATTGACTTGTTGGGTCAATAATTGGTCACTAGGTCAAAAATTGACTATTTTGACCAAAATTAGATTTTTGGTCAAAAGTTAACCCATTGGGTAAGCGGGGTGGTCATTGGGTCAAAAATTGACCATTTTGACCAAATATGACTTTTTGGTCAAAAGTTGACTTATTTTGACTAAAAATAAATTTTTGGTCAAAAGTTAATCCATTGGGTCAATGGGGTGGTCATTGGGTCAGAAATTGACCATTTTGACAAAAGTTGAATTTTTGGTCAAAAGTTGATCTATTTGGTTAAGAAGTTGTAATTGGGTCAAGAACTGACTTTTATTGCCGAAGATGACTTTTTGGCCAAAAGTTGATCTATTTGGTCTATGGGTTGGTCGTTGGATCAAAAATTGACCATATTGATCAACGTTGACTTTTTGGTCAAAAGTTGACCAATTGGATCAATAGGTGCTCATTAGGTCAAAAATAGACTATTTTGACAAAAATTAACTTTTTAGACAAAAGTTGACCTATTGGGTCAATGGGTTTGTCATTAGGTCAAGGGTTGAAAATTTTAAACAATGTTAACTTTTTGGTTAGAGATTGGCTTACTAGGTCAATAAATTGTCATTAGGTTAAGAATTGACCATTTTGACTAAAGTTGACTTTTTGGTCAGGGATTGTCTTATTGAATCAATAATTGGTCATTAATTCAAAAATTGACTATTTTGACCAAAATTGACTTTTTGGTCAAAAGTTGACCTATTAGGCCAATTGGTTGGTCATTGGATCAAGGATTTATCATGTTGACCAAAGTTAACTTTTTATTCAAAACGTGAAATATTGTGTCAATGGGTTGGCCACTAGGTCAAGGATTGACCATTATGACCAAAGTTGACTTTTTGGTCAAAGATTGGCTTACTGGGTCATTAATTGGTCATTAGGTTAAAAATTGACTATTTTGACCAAAATTGACTTTTTTGTCAAAATTGACCTATTGGGTCAATGGGTGGTCATTAAGTCAAAAATTGACTATTTTGATCAAAATTGCCTTTTTGGTCAAAAGTTGACCTATTGGGTCATTGGATTTGTCATTGGGTCTAGGATTGACCATTTTGACCAAAATTAACTTTTTGGTCGGAGTCAATAATTGGCCATTTATTCAAAAAAATGACTATTTTGACCAAAATTGACTTTTTGGTCAAAACTTGAGCTATTAGGCTAATGGGTTGGTCATTGGGTCAAGGGATCATTTTGTCCAAAGTTGACTTTTTCTTCAAAAGTTGACCTCTTGGGTCAATGGGTTGGTAATTGGGTAAAGGATTAACCATTTTGAACAAAGTTGACTTTGTGGTCAAAGATTGGCTTAGTAGGTCAATAATTGGTCTTTAGGTCAAAATTTGACTATTTTAACAAAAATTGACTTTTTGGTCAAAACTTGACCTGTTGGGTCAATGGGTGGTCATTAAGTAAAAAATTGACTATTTTGACCAAAATTGACTTTTTGGTTAAAAGTTGACCTATTGGGCAATGGGTTTGTCATTGGGTTAAGGATTCACCATTTTGTCCAATTTTGACTTTTTGGTCAGAGATTAACCTATTGAATGAATAATTGGTCATTAATTAAAAAAATAACTATTTTGGACATTAGGTCAAAGAATAATTATTTTGACCAAAATTAAATTTTTAGACAAAAGTTGACCCATTGGGTCAACGGGGTAGTCATTGTGTCAGAAACTGACCATTTCGACCAAAGATGACTTTTGGTTAAAAGTTGACCTATTTGGTTAATGAGTTGGTAATTGGGTCAAGAATTGACCATTTTCACCCAAGATGACTTTTTGGTCAAAAGTTGATCTATTGGGTCACTGGGTTAGTCATTAGGTCAAAAATTGACCATTTTGACCAAAGTTGACTTTTTAATCAAAAGTTGACCTGTTCGGCAATGAGCTTGTCATTGGGTCAAGGATTGACCATTTTGTCCAAAGTTGACTTTTTGTTCAGATATTGACCTATTGGGTCAATAATTGGTCACTAAATAAAGAAATGACTATTTATGTCATTAGGTCAAAAATTAATTATTTTGACCAAAATTAAATTTTTAGTCAAAAGTTTACCCATTGGGTGAATAGGGTTGTCGTTGGGTCAGAAATTGACCATTTTGACCAAAGTTGACTTTTTGGTCAAAAGTTGACCTATTTGGTCAAAGAGTTGGTAATTGGGTCAAGTATTGACAATTTTGACCCAAGATGAATTTTTAGTCAAAAGTTGATCTATTGGGTAACTGTGTTGGTCATTGGGTCAAAAATTGAACATTTTGACCAAAGTTGACTTTTTTGTCAAAAGTTGACCTATTGGGTCAATTGGTGGTCATTCAGTCAAAAATTGACTATTTTAACCAAAATTGACTATTTGGTCAAAAGTTGACCTATTGGATCAATGGGTTTATCATTGGGTTAAGGATTGAATATTTTGACAAAAGTTGACTTTTTGGTCAGAGATTGACCTATTGGGTCAATAATTAGTCATTAGGTCAAAACTTGACTATTTTAACCAAAATTGAATTCTTGGTCAAAAGTTAACCCATTAGGTGAACGAGGTAGTCATTTGGTCAGAAATTGTCCTTTTTGACAAAAGTTGACTTTTTGGTCAAAAGTTAACCTATTTGGTCAATGAGTTGGTAATTGGGTCAAGAATTGACCATTTTGACCAAAGTTGACTTTTTGGTCAAAAGTTGACCTATTGGGTCAATTTGATGATCATTGAGTCAAAAATTGACCATTTTGACCAAAGTTAACTTTTTGGTCAAAAGTTGACCTATTGGGACAATGGGTGTTCATTAGTTCAAAAATTGAGTATTTTGATCAAAATTGACTTTTTGGTCAAAAGTTGACTTATTGAGTCAATGGGTTTGTCATTGGGTCTAGGATTGATCATTTTCACCAAAGTTGACTTTTTTGTGAGAGATTAACTTAAAGGGTCAATAATTGGTGATTTATTCAAAAATTGACAATTTTGACAAAAGTTGACTTTCTGGTCAAAATTTGACCTTTTAGGCCAATGGGTTGGTCATTAGATCAAAGATTGATCATTTTAACCAAAGTTGACTTTTTGATCCAAAGTTGACCTATTGGGTCAATGGGTTGGTATTTTGGTCAACGATTGACTATTTTGAACAAAGTTAACTTTTTGGTTAGAGATTTGCTTACTGGGTCAATAATTGGTCATTAGGTTAAAAATTGACTATTTTGACCAAAATTGACTTTTTGGTCAAACGTTGACCAATTCGGTCAATGGGTTGGTCATTGGGTCAAGGATTGACCATTTTTACCAAAGTTGTCTTTTTGGTCAACATTTAACAAATTAGATCAATGGGTTGGTCATTCGATCGAGGATTGACAATCTTAACCAAAGTTGACATTTAGGTCATTGTGTGAAAAATTAACCATTTTGACCAAATTTGATTTTTTGGACAAAAGTTGACCTTTTGGGTCAAAGAGGTGTTCATTAAGTCCAAAATTGACAATTTTGTCCAAAATTGACTTTTTTGTCAAAAGTTGCACTTTTGGGTCAATGAGGTGGTCATTAAGTCAAGGATTGACAATATTGACCAAAGTTGACTTTTTGGTCAAAAGTTGACCTAATGGGTCAATGAAGTTGTCATTGGGTCAAGCATTGACTATTTTGACCAAAGTTGACTTTTTGTCAAAAATTGACCTATTGGGTCAATAATTGGTACTTAAATAAAAAATTTACTATTTTGACCCAAATTAATTTTTTGGTCAAAAGTCGATCTTTTGGGTCAGTGGGTTGGTTATTGAGTCAAGGATTTACCATTTTGACCAAAATTATCTTTTTATTCAAAAGTTGACCTGTTGGGTCAATGGGTTTGTCATTGGATCAAGGATTGACAATTATGACCAAAGTTGACCTTTTGGTCAGAGATTGACTTATTGGGTAAATGTGTTGGTCATTGGGTCAAAAATTGACTATTTTGACTAAAGTTGACTTTTTGGTCAAAAGTTGACCTATTGGAAAAATGGGTTGGTCATTGGGTTAAAAATTGACCATTTTGACCAAAGTTGACTTTTTGGTTAAAAGTTTACTTTGGTCAATGGGGGGGTCATTTGGTCAAAATTTGATTATTTTAACCAAAATTGACTTTTTGGTCTAAAGTTGACTGTTTGGGTCGATGGGTTGGTTATTGGGTCAAGGTTTGACCATTTTGACCAAAGTTGACTTTTCAATCAAAAGTTGAGCTATTGGGTCAATTGATTGGTCATTAGGTCAGGAATTGACCATTTTGACCAAAGTTGACTTTTTTATCAAAAGTTGACCTATTGGGTCAATGTGTTTGTCACTAGGTAAAAAGTTAACCATTTTTGCCAAAGTTAACTTTTTGGTCAGAGATTAGCTTGGTCAGGTAAAAAATTAACTATTTTGGCCAAAATTTACTTTTTAGTAAAAAGTTGACTTATTGGGTCAATGGGTTGGTCATTGGGTCAAGGGTTGACTATTTTGACCAAAGTTGACTTTTCGGTCAAAAGTTGATCTATTGGGTCAATGGGTTGGTCGTTGGTTCAAAAATTGGCAATTTTGGCCAAAGTTCATATTTTGGTAAGTGATTGACCTATTGGGTCGATGGGTTAGTCATTGGTTCAAGGATTAGCCTTTTTGACCAAAATTAAATTTTTAGTCAAAAGTTGAACCATTTGGTCAACTGGGTGGTCATTGAGTCAGAAATTGACCCTTTGTACCAAAGTTGACTCTTTCCTCAAAAGTTGACCTATTTGGCCAATGAGTTGGTAGTTGGGTCTAGAATTGACCATTTTGATCGAAAATGACTTTATGGTCAAAAGTTGATCTATTGGGTCATGGTTTGGTCATTAGGTCAAAAATTGACCATTTTGACCAAAGTTAACTTTTTGGTCAAAAGTTTGCCTATTGGGTCAATGCGTGGTCATTAGGTCAAAAATTGACTATTTTGAGCAAAATTGACTTTTTGGTCAAAAGTTAACCTATTGGGCCATTGGGTTTATCATTGGGTCATGGTTTTGTCATTTTGTCCAAAGTTGACTTTTATGTCGCATATTGACTTATTAGGTCAATAATTGGTCTTTAATTCAAAAATTGACTATTTGATGAAAATTGACTTTTTGGTCAAAAGTTGACCTATTAGGTCAATGGGCTGGTCATTGGGTCAAGGATTGATCATTTTAACCAAAGTTGACTTTTTGGTCGAAGTTGACTATTGGATTCGATGGGTTAGTCATTGGGTCAAGGATTGACCATTTTGACTAAAGTTGACTTTTTGCTCAGAGATTGGCTTACTGGTTCAAAAATTTGTCATTAGGTCAAAAATTTATTATTTTGACCAAAATTGACTTTTTGGTCAAATGTCGACCTATTTGGTCAATGGGTGGTCATTAAATCAAAAATTGACTATTTTGACCAAAATTAACTTTTTGGTCAAAACTTGACTTATTAGATTCGAGGTTTTATCATTGGGTCGAAGATTGACCATTTTGACCAAAGTCGACTTTTTGGTGAGAGATTGACTTATTGGGTCAATAATTGGTCGTTAGGTCAAAAATTGACTATTTTGACCAAAATTGAATTTTTGTTCAAAAGTTAACCCATTTGGTGAACGGGGTGATCATTGTGTTAAAAATTGACCATTTAGTCCAAAGTTATCTTTTTCGTCAAAAGTTGACCTATTTGGTCAATTAGCTGGTAATTGGGTCAAGAATTGACATTTTTGACTAAAGATGACTTTTTGGTCATAAGTTAATCTATTGATTCAGTGGGTTGGTCATTAAGTCAAAAATTGACCATTTTGACCAAAGTTGACTTTTTGGTCAAAAGTTGACCTATTGGTTCAATGGGTGTTCATAGGTCAAAAATTGACCTTTTTGAACAAAATTCACTTTTAGTTAAAAAGTTGGCTTATTGGGCAATGTGTTTGTCATTGGGATAAGGATTGACCATTTGCCCAAAGTTGACTTTTTGGTCAGAGATTGAATTAATGGGTAAAATAATTAATCATTAACTCAAAAAATGATTATATTCGTCATTAGGTCAAAAATTAATTATTTTAACCAAAATTAAATTTTTGCTCAAAAGTTGACTCGTTGACCTAATGGGTCAATAGGGTGGTCATTCGGTCAGAAATTGACCATTTTGACCAAAGTTGACTTTTTGGTCAAAAGTGACCTATTTGGTCAATGAGTTGGTAATTGGGTTGAGAATTGACCATTTTGATCAAAGATGATTTTTTGGTCAAAAGTTGATCTATTCGGTCACTAGGTTGGTCAATGGGTCAAAATTTGATCAATTTGACCAAAGTTGACTTTTTAGTTAAAAGTTAACCTATTGGGTCAATTGGTTGCCATTCAAACAAAAATTGACTATTTTGACCAAAATTGACTATTTTGACCAACTTTTATTATTTGGTCAAAAATTGACTTTTTGGTAAAAAGTTGACCTTCTGGTTTGATGGGTTGGTCATTGGGTCATGGTTTAACCATTTTGACCAAAGTTGGGTTTTTGGTCAAAAGTTGACTTATTTGGTCAATGAGTTGGTAATTGGGACAAGAATTGACCATTTTGACCAAAGATGACTTTTTGGTCAATAGTTGACTTATTCGGTCAGTGGGTTGGTCATTGAGTCAAAATTGACTATTTTGACCTAAGTTTACTTTTATGTCAAAAGTTGACCTATTGGGTCAATGGGTGTTCATTAGGTCAAAAATTGACTATTTTGACCAAAATTAACTTTTTGGTCAAAAGTTGACTTATTGGGTCAATGGATTTGTCATTGGGTCGAGAATTAACCATTTTGACTAAACTTGACTTTTTTGTCAGAGATTGAGTTATTCGGTCAATAATTGGTGATTAATTCAAAAATTGACTATTTGACCCAAATTAACTTTTTGGTCAAAAGTTGAGCTATTTAGTCAATGGGTTGGTCAATGAGTCAACGATTGACCATTTTGACCAAAGTTGAGTTTTTGGTCAGAGATTAGCTTTTTGGGTCAATAATTGGTCATGAGGTCAATAATAGACTATTTTGAACAAAATTAACTTTTTGGTCAAAAGTTGACTTATTGGGTCAATGAGTAGTCATTAAGTCAAGAATTGACTATTTTGATCAAAATTGACTTTTTGGTCAAAAGTTGACCTATTGGGTCAATGGATTTGTCATTGGGTCAAAGATTGACCATTTTGACCAAAGTTCACTTTTTGGTGAAAAGTAGACTTTGGCTATTGATTTCGTAATTAGGTCAAGAATTTGACCAGTTTGACCAAAGATGACTTTTTTGGTCAAAAGTTAACCTATTGGGTCAATGGTCATTGCGTCTAACATTGACCATTTTGACCAAAGATGTCTTTTTGGTCAAAAGTTGACCTATTTTGACCAAAATTAAATTTTTTCTCTAAAGTTAACTCATTGGGTCAATAGGGTGGTCATTGGGTCAGAAATTGTCCATTTACACTCGAGTTGAGTTTTTGGTCAAAAGTTGATCTATTTGGTCAATGAGTTGGTAATTGGGTCAAGAATTGACCATTTTGACCAAAGATGTCTTTTTGGTCAAAAGTTGATCTATTGGTTCAATGGGTTGGTCATTGGGTCAAAAATTGACCATTTTGACCAAAGTTGACTTTTTGGTCAAAATTTGAACTATTGGGTCAATGGGAGGTCATTACATCAAAAATTGACAATTTTGACTAAAATTGACCTTTTGGTCAAAAGTTGACCTGTTGGGTCAACGGGTTGGTCATTGGGTCAATGATTGACCATTTTGACAAAAGTTTACTTAGTGGACAGAGATTGGCTTACTTAGTCAATAATTGGTTATTAGGTCAAAAATTGACTATTTTGACAAAAAATAATTTTTTGGTCGAAAGTTAACCTATTGGGTCAATGGGTGGTCAGTAAGTCAAAAATTAACTATTTTGACCAAAATTGACTTTTTGGTCAAAAGTTGACCTATTGGATCAATGAGTTGGTCATTGGGTCAAGGATTGACCTTTTTTACCAAAGTTGTCTTTTTGGTAGAGATTGACTTATTGTGTGAATAATTGGTCATTAAGTCAAAAATTGATTATTTTGACCAAAATTAAGGTTTTGGTTAAAAGATGACCCATTGGGTCAACAGAGTGGTCATTGGGTCAGAAATTGACCATTTTGACTCAGAAATTGACCATTTGACCAAAGTTGACTTTTGGTCAAAAAATTACGTATTTGGTCAATGAGTTTGTAATTGAGTCAAAAATTGACCATTTTTACCAAAGTTGACTTTTTGGTCAAAAGTTAACTTATTTGGTCAGTAGGTGGTAATTAGGTAAAAAATTTACTATTTTGACCAAAATTGAATTTTTGGTCAAAAGTTATTCTATTGTGTCAATGGGTTTTTCATTTGGTCAAGGATTCACCATTTTGAACAAAGTTGACTTTTTAATCAAAAGTATACCTATGAGGTCAATCGGTTGGTCATTGGGTCAAGAATTGACCATTTTAACCAAAGTTAACTTTTTGGCCAAAGATTGTTGTACTGGGTCAATAATTAGTCATTAGGTCAAAAATTAACTATTTTAACCAAAATTGGCTTTTTGGTCAAAAGTTGACCTATTGGGTCAATGGGTTGGTCATTGGGTCAAGGATTGACCATTTTGACCAAAGTTGATTTTAGGTCAAAAGTTGACCTATTGGGTCAATGAGTTGGTCATTGGGTCAAGGATTGACCGTTTTGACCGAAGTTGACTTTTTCGTCAGAGATTTACTTATTGGGTCAATAATTGGTCATAAGGTCAAAAATTATTTATTTTGACAAAAATTAAATTTTTTGTCAAAAGTTGACCCATTGGGTCAGAAATTTATCATTTTGACCAAAGTTGACTTTTTTGTCAAAAGTTGACCTATTCGGCCAATGAGTTGGTAATTGGGTCAGGAATTGACCATTTTGACCGAAGTTGACTTTTTCATCAAAAGTTAACTTATTGGGTGAATGTGTTTGTGATTGGGTTAAGGATTCACCATTTTGAACAAAGTTGACTTTTTGGTCAGAGATTGACTTATTGGGCCAGTAATTGATCATTAGATCAAAATTGACTATTTTGCCCAAATAAAATTTTTGGTCAAAAGTTAACCTATTTAGTTAACGGGGAGGTCATTGGGTCAGAAATAGACCATTATGACCAAAGTTGACTTTTTGGTCAATGAGTAATTTGGTCAAGAATTGACAATTTTGACCAAAGATAACTTTTTTGGTCAAAAGTTGACCTATTGGGTCAATGGGTTGTTCATTGGGTCAAAAATTGACCATTTTGACCAAAGTTAACTTTTTGGTCAAAAGTTGACCTATTGGGTCAATACGTGGTCATTAGGTTAAAAATTGATTTTTTTGACCAAAGATGACTTTCTAGTCAAAAGTTGACCATAGGTCAATGGGTGGTCGTTAGGTCAAAAAATAACTTTTTTGATCAAAATCAACTTTTTAGTCAAAATTTGACATATTGGGTCAATGGGTTTGTCATTGAGTCTAGGATTGACCATTTTGACAAAAGTTGACTTTTTCGTCTGAGATTGATTTATTGGATCAATAATTTGTCGTTAATTTAAAATTTGATTATTTTAGTCGTTAAGTCAAAATTTAACTATTTTGACCAAAGTTAAATTTTTGGTCAAAAGTTGTCCATTGGGTCAACGGGGTGCTCATTGAGTCAGAAATTGACTATTTGGACCAAAGTTGATTTTTTGTCAAAAGTTGACCTATTTTGTCAGTGAGTTGGTAAATGCATCATGAATTGTCCATCTTGACTAAAGATGACTTTTTGGTCAAAAGTTGATCTATTGGGTCAATGGGTTAGTCATTGGGTCAAAATTTGACCATTTTGACCAAAGTTGACTTTTTGGTCAAAACTTAACCTATTGGGTCAATGGGTGGTCATTAAATCAAAAATTGACTATTTCGACCAAAATTTACTTTTTGATCAAAAGTTGACATACTTGGTCAATGAGTTTGTCATTGGGTCAAGGATTGACCATTTTTACGAAAGTTGACTTTTTGGTCTGAGATTAACTTATTGGGTCAATAATTGGTCATTAGGTCAAAAAATTACTATTTTGACAAAAATTTAATTTTTGGTCAAAAGTTAACCCATTGGGTCAACGGGGGTGGTCATTGGGTCAGAAACTGACCATTTTGACTAAAGTTGACTTTTTGGTCAAAAGTTGACCTATTTGGTCAATGAGTTGGTAATTTGGTCAAGAATTGGCCATTTTGACCAAAAAAAAGACTTTTTGGTCAAAGTTGAACTATTGGGTTAATGGGTAGGTCATTGGGTCAAAAATTGACCATTTTGACCAAAATTAAATTTTTGGTCAAAAGTTGATCTATTGGGTCAATGGGTGTTCATTAGGTCAAAAATAGACTATTTTGACCAAAATTGACTTTTTGGTCAAAAGTTGACCTATTAGGCCAATGGGTTGGTCATTGGGTCAAGGATTGGTCATTTTGACCAAAGTTGTTTTTTTTCAAAAGTTGACCTCATAGTTGGTCATTGGGTCAAGGATTGACCATTTTGACCAAAGTTTACTTTTTGGTCAGAGATTGGCTTGTTGGGTCAAGAATTGGTCACTAAGTCAAAAATTGACTATTTTGACCAAAGTTGAATTTTTGGTCAAAAGTTAACCCATTTGGTCAGCGAGGTGGTCATTGGGTTAGAAATTGGCCATTCTGACCAAAGATGACTTTTTGGTCAAAAGTTGATCTATTTGGACAATGAGTTGGTAATTGGGTGAAGAATTGACTTTTTTGACCGAAGATGACTTTTTGGTCAATAGTTGGTCTATTTGGTCAATGTGTTGGTCATTGGATCAAAAATTGACCATTTGACCAAAGTTGACTATTTGGTCAAAAGTTGATTATTTTGACAAAAATTGACTTTTTGGACAAAAGTTGACCTTTTGGGTCAATGGCTTTGTGATTAGGTCCAGGGTTATGTTTTTTGACCAAAGTTGACTTTTTGGTTTCGAGATTTGCTTTCTGGGTCAATAAATTGTCATTAGGTCAAAAACTAACTATTTTGACCAAAATTGACTTTTTTGTCAAAAGTTGACCTATTGGGACAATGAGTTTGTCTTTGGGTCAAGGATTGACAATTTTTACAAAAGTTAACTTTTTAGGCAGAGATTTTCTTATTGAATCAATAATTGGTCATTAATTCAAAAATTGACTATTTTGACCAAAATTGACTTTTTGGTCAAAAATTGACCTAATAGGCCAATGGGTTGGTCATTGGGTCAAGGATTGATCATTTTGACCAAAGTTGACTTTTTGGTCAAAACATGACATATTGGGTCAATGGGTTGGCCTTTGGGTCAAGGATTGACATTTTGACCAAAGTTGACTTTTTGGTCACAGATTGGCTTATTGGGTCATTAATTGGTCATTAGGTTAAAAATTCACTATTTTGACCAAAATTGACTTTTTGGTCAAAAGTTGATCTATTGGGTCAATGGGTGGTCATTAAGTCAAAAATTGACTATTTTAACTAAAATTGACTTTTTGGTCAAAAGTTGACCTACTGGGTCAATGGGTTTGTCATTGGGTCTAGGATTGACCATTTTGATCAAAATTAACTTGTTGGTCGAAGTCAATAATTGGTCATTTATTCAAAAAATGACTATTTTGACAAAAAATGACTTTTTGGTCAAAAGTTGACCATTTTGTTAATGGGTTGGTCATTGGGTCAAGCATTGATCATTTTGTCCAAAGTTGACTTTTTGGTGAAAAGTTGACCTATTGGGTCAATGGGTTGGTAACTGGGTCAAGGATTGATCATTTTGACCAAAGTTAACTTTGTGGTCAAAGATTGGCATACTAGGTTAATAATTGGTCATTAGGTCAAAGTTTGACTATTTTGACAAAAATTGACTTTTTGGTCAAAAGTTGACCTGTTGGGTCAATGGGTTAAGGGTTGACCAATTTGCCCAATTTTGACTTTTTGGTCAGAGATTGACCTATAATAAGATCAATAATTGGTCATTAATTAAAAATGACTTTTTTGGTCATTAGGTCAAAAATTAATTATTTTGACCAAAATTAAATTTTTAGTCAAAAGTTGACCCTTTGGGTCAACGGAGTGGTCATTGGGTCAAAAACTGACCATTTTGACCAAAGTTGACTTTTGGTCAAAAGTTGACCTATTTGGTCAATGAGTTGGTAATTGGGTAAGGAATTCACCATTTTTACCCAAGATGACTTTTTGGTCAAAAGTTGATCTACTAGGTCATTGGGTTCGTCATTGGGTCAAAAATTGACCATTTTGACCAAAGATGACTTTTTGGTCAAAAGTTGGCCTATTGGGCTATGGGTTTTTCATTGGGTCGAGGATTGACCATTTAGTTGAAGTTGAGTTTTTGTTACGAGATTGACTGTTGGGTCGATAATTAGTCATTAAATAAAAATGAGTTATTTCAGTCGTTAGGTCAAAAATTAATTATTCTGACCAAAATTAAATTTTTAGTCAAAAGTTGAACCGTTGGGTCAACGGGGTGGTCAATTGGTCAGAAATTGACCATTTTGACCATTGTTGACTTTTTAGTCAAAATTTAACCTATTTGGTCAATGAGTTGGTAATTAGGTCAAGAATTGACCATTTTGTCCCAAGATGACTTTTTAGTCAAAAGTTGATCTATTGGGTCACTGTGTTGGTCATTGGGTAAAAAAATGACAATTTTGACCAAAGTTGGCTTTTCGGTCGATGGTTGATTTATTAGGTCAATTGGTGGTCATTCAGTCAAAAATTGACTATTTTGACCAAAATTGACAATATGGACAAAAGTTGAGCTATTGGATCAATGGGTTTATCTTTGGGTTAAGGAATAAATATTTTGATTAAAGTTGACTTTTTGGTCAGAGATTAACCTTTTGGGTTAATAATTGACCATTAGGTGAACGGGGTGGTCATTGGGTCAGAAATTGACCATTTTGACAAAAAATAATTTTTTCGTTAAAAGTTGACCTATTTAGTCAATGCGTTGGTAATTAGGTCAAGAATTGAACAATTTGACCAAAGATGACTTTTTGGTCAAAAGTTGACCTATTGGGACAATGAGTTGGTCATTGGGTCAAAAATTGACCATTTTAAGTAAAGTTGAATTTTTGGTCAAAAGTTGACCTATTAGGCCAATGGGTTGTTCATTAGGTCGAAGTTGATCATTTTGACCAAAGTTGACTTTTTGGTCAAAAGTTGACCTATTGGGTCAATGGGTTGGTCATTGGGTCAACGATTGACCATTTTGAACAAAGTTGTCTTTATGATCAGAGGTTGGCTTACTGGGTCAATAATTGGTCATTAGGTCAAAAATTGACTATTTTGACCAAAATTGACTTTTTGGTCAAAAGTTGACCTATTGGGTCATGAGTTGGTCATTCGGTTAAGGATTGACCATTTTGACCAAAGTTGTCTTTTTGGTCAAGATTTAACAATTTGGGTCAGTGGGTTGCTCATTCAATCGAGGATTGACTTTTTTCTCCAAAGTTGACATTTAGGTCATTGTGTAAGAAATTGACCATTATGATCAAATTTGACTTTTTGAATAAAAGTTGACCTTTTGGGTCAATGAGGTGTTCATTAAGTCAAAAATTAACAATTTTGACCAAAATTGACTTTTTGTCAAAAGTTATACTTTTGGGTCAATGAGTTGGTCATCGGGTTAAGGTTTGACCATTTTGACTAAAGTTGACCTTTTGGTCAAAAATTGACCTATTGGGTTAATGGAGTGGTCTTTGGTCAAGGATTGACCATTTTGACCAAATTTGACTTTTTGTTCAAAAGTTGACCTATTGGGTCAATAATTGTTAATTAAATCAAAAATTCTTATTTTGACCAAAATTAACTTTTTGGTCAAAAGTCGATCTTTTGGATCAGTGGGTTGGTTATTGGGTCAAGGATTTACCATTTTGACCAAAGTTATCTTTTTGTTCAAAGGTTGAACTGTTGGGTCAATGGGTTTGTCATTAGATAAAGGATTGACAATTATGACGAAAGTTGACTTTTGGTCAAAGATTGACTCAAAGGGTCAATGCGTTGGTCATTGGGTCAAAAGTTGACCTGTTGGGTAAATGGGTTGGTCATTGGGTCAAAAGATGACCATTTTGACCAAAGTTGACTTTTTGGTTAAAAGTTGACCAATTTGGTCAATGGGGGGTCATTAGGTCAAAATTTGATTATTTTCACCAAAATTGAATTTTTGGTCATAAGTTAACCTATCAGGCCAATGGGTTGGTCATTGGGTCAAGCATTGATCATTTTGACCAAAGTTGAATTTTTGGTCAGACTGGGTCAATAATTGGTCATTAGGTCAAAAATTGACTATCTTGACCAAAATTGTCTATTTTTACCAAAATTGACTTTTTGGTCAAAAGTTGACCAATTGGGTCAATGGGTTGTCATTAAGTTAAAAATTGACAATTTTGATCAAAATTGACTCTTTGGTCAAAAGTTAACCTATTGGGTCAATGAGTTTGTCATTAGGTAAAGGATTGATCATTTTGACCAAAGTTGACTTTTTAGTCAAAGATTGACTTATTGGATCAATAATTGGTCATTAGGTCAAAAATTGTCTAATTTGACCAAAATTAGATCTTTGGTCAAAACTTTACCCATTGGGTCAACGAGGAGGTCATTGTGTCAGAAATTGACCATTTTGACCAAAGATGACTTTTTGGTCATAAGTTGACCTATTTTGACCAAAATTGAATTTTTGATAAAAAAAGTAACCCATTGGGCCAACGGGGTGGTCATTGGTTTAGAAATTTTCCATTTTGACCAAAGTTGACTTTTTCGTCAAAGGTTGACCTATTTGGTGATTGAGTTGGTAATTGAGCCAAGAATTGTCAAATTTGATCGAAGATGCCTTTTTGGTCAAAAGTGTATCTATTGGGCCAATGGGTTGGTCATTGGGTCAAAACTTAACCATTTTGGCCAAAGTTGACTTTTTTCCCCAAAGTTGACCTATTGGGTCAATGGGTTCTCATTATGTCAAAAAATTGAATATTTTAACCAAAATTGACTTTTGGTCAAAAGTTGACCTATTGGGTCAATGGGTTTGTCATTGGGTCAAGGATTAACTATTTTGACCAAAGTTGACTTTTTGGTCAAAAGTTGACCTATTGGGTCAATGGAGTGGTCATTGGTCAAGGATTGACCATTTTGACCAAAGTTTACTTTTTGGTCAAAAGTTGACCTTTTGGGTCAATATTTGGTATTTAAATCAAAAATTTACTATTTTGACCAAAATTAACTTTTTGTTTAAAAGTCGATCTTTTGGGTCAGTGGGTTGGTTATTGGGTCAAGGATTTACCATTTTGTCCAAAGTTATCTTTTTGTTCAAAGGTTGACCTGTTGGGTCAATGGGTTTGTCATTGGATCAATGATTGAGAATTATGACCAAAGTTAATTTTTTGGTCAGAGATTGACTTATTGGGTCAATGGGTTGGTCATTGGGTCAAGGGTTGACCATTTTAACCATAGTTGACTTTTTGGGCAAAAGTTGATCTATTTGGTCAATGGCTTTGTCGTTAGTTCAAGAATTGACCATTTTGACCATTGTTGAAAGTTTGGTCAGTGATTGACCTATTAGGTCAAAGGGTTGGTCAATGGTTCAAGGATTGACCTTTTTGACAAAAAATAAATTTTTGGTCCAAAGTTGACCCATTGGGGTCAACGGGGTGGTCATTGGGTCAGAAATTAACAATTTTTACCAAAGTTGACTTTTTGCTCAAAAGTTGACCTATTTGGCCAATGAGTTGGTAATTGGGTTAAAAATTGACAATTTTGATCGAAAATGACTTTATGGTAAAAAGTTGATCTATTGGGTCATGGTTTGGTCATTGGGTCAAAAATTGACCATTTTGACCAAAGTTAACTTTTGAGACAAAAGTTGACCTATTAGGTCCACGGGTGGTCATTAGTCAAAAAATGACTAATTTAACCAAAATTGAATTTTTGGTCAAAAGTTAACCCATTGGGTTAGAAATTGACCATTTTGACTAAAGATGACTTTTTGGTCAAAAGTTGACCTATTTTGAAAAAAATTAATTTTTTGGTCAAAAGTTAACCCATTCGGTGAACGGGGTGGTCATTGGGTCAGAAATTGACCATTCTGACCAAAGTTGACTTTTTGGTCAAAAGTTTATCTATTTGGTCAATGAGTTGGTAATTGGGTCAAGAATTAGTTTTTTTGACCGAAGATGACTTTTTGGTCAATAGTTGATCTATTTGGTCAATGGGTTGGTCATTGGATCAAAAATTGACCATTTTGACCAAAGTTGACTATTTGGTCAAAAGTTGATTATTTTGACAAAAATTGACTTTTTTGACAAAAGTTGACCTATTGGGCCAATGAGTTTGTCATTGTGTCCAGGTTTGAGTATTTTGACCAAAGTTGACTTTTTGCTCAGAGATTGGTTTTCTGGGTCAATAAATTGTCATTAGGTTAAAAACTGACTATTTTGACCAAAATTGACTTTTTGGTCAAAAGTTGACCTATTGGGACAATGGGTTTGTCATTGGGTCAAGGATTGACCATTTTGACCAAAGTTGACTTTTTGAGCAGAGATTATCTTATTGAATCAATAATTGGTCATTTATTCAAAAATTGACTATTTTGACCAAAATTGACTTTTTGATCAAAAGTTGACCAATAGGCCAATGGGTTGCTCATCGGGTCAAGGATTGATCATTTTGACCAAAGTTGACTTTTTGGTCAAAACTTAACATATTGGGTCAATGGGTTGGCCATTGGGTCAAGGATTGACCATTTTGACCAAAGTTGACTTTTTAGTCAGAGATTGGCTTACTGGTCATTAAATGGTCATTAGGTTAAAAATTGACTATTTTGACCAAAATTGACTTTTTAGTCAAAAGTTGATCTATTGGGTCAATGGGTGGTCATTAAGTCAAAAATTGTCTATTTTAACCAAAATTGACTTTTTGGTCAAAAGTTGACCTATTGGGTCAATGAGTTTCTCATTTGGTCTAGCATTGACCATTTTGACCAAAATTAACTTTTTGGTCGAAGTCAATAATTGGTCATTTATTAAAAAAATGACTATTTCGACAAAAATTGACTTTTTGGTCAAAAGTTGACCTATTAGGCTAATGGGTTGGTCATTAGGTCAAGGATTGATCATTTTGTCCAAAGTTAACTTTTTGGTCAAAACTTAACCTATTTGGTCAATGGGTTGGTAATTGGGTCAAGAATTGACCACTTTGACTAAAGTTAATTTTGTGGTCGAAGATTGGCTTACTGGGTCAATAATTGGTCATTAGGTCAAAATTTGACTATTTTGAGAAAAATTGACTTTTTGGTCAAAAGTTGACATGTTGGGTCAACGGGTGGTCATTAAGTTAAAAATTGACTATTTTGACCAAAATTAACTTTTTGGTCAAAAGTTGACCTATTGGGCATTGGGATTGTCATTGGGTTAAGGATTGACCATTTTGCCCAATTTTGACTTTTTGGTCAGAGATTGACCTATTGGATCAATAATTGGTCATTAATTAAAAAAATGACTATTTTGGTCTTTAGGTCAAAAATTTATTATTTTGACCAAAATTAAATTTTTAGTCAAAATTTGACCCATTGGGTCAACGGGGTGGTCTTTAGGTCAGAAACTAACCATTTTGACCAAAGTTGACTTTTTGGTCAAAAGTTGACCTATTTGGTCAATGAGTTGGTAATTGGGTCAGGAATTGACCATTTTGACCCAAGATGAGTTTTTAGTCAAAGGTTAATCTACTGGGTCACTAGGTTGGTCATTGGGTCAAAAATTGACTATTTTGACCAGAGTTGACTTTTTGGTCAAAAGTTGGCCTATTGGGTTATGGGGTTTTCATTGGGTCAAGGATTGAGAATTTAGTTCAAAGTTGAGTTTTTGTTCAGAGATTGACCTATTGGGTTAATAATTGGTCATTAATTAAAAAATGACTATTTCTGTCATTTAGTCAAAAATTAATTATTTTGACCAAAATTAAATTTTTAGTCAGAAGTTGACCCGTTGGGTCAACGGGGTGGTCATTGGGTCAGAAATTGACTATTTTGACCAATGTTGACTTTTTTGTCAAAAGTTCACCTATTTGGTCAATGAGTTGGTAATTGTGTCAAGAATTGACCATTTTGACCTAAGATGAATTTTTAGTCAAAAGTTGATCTATTGGGTCGCTGTGTTGGTCATTGGGTCAAAAATTGACCATTTTGACCAAAGTTGACTTTTTGGTCAATGGTTGACCTATTAGGTCAATTGGTGGTCATTCAGTCAAAAATTGACTATTTTGACCAAAATTGACTATTTTGACCAAAATTGACAATTTGTTCAAAAGTTAAGCTATTGGATCAATGGATTTATCATTGGGTTAAGGATTGAATATTTTGACTAAAGTTGACTTTTTGGGCAGAGATTAACCTTTTGGGGTAATAATTGGTCATTAGGTCAAAAATTAACTATTTTGATCAAAATTGAAATTTTTGTCAAAGGTTAACCCATTGTGTGAACGGGGTGGTCATTGGGTCAAAAATTGACCATTTTGACAAAAGTTAACTTTTTCGTCAAAATTTGACCTATTTGGTCAATGCATTGGTAATTGGGTCAAGAATTGACCATTTTGACCAAAGATGACTTTTTGGTCGAAAGTTGACCTATTAGGTCAATGAGTTGGTCATTGGGTCAAAAATTGACCATTCTGACTAAAGTTGAATTTTTGGTCAAAAGTTGACCTATTAGGACAATGGGTGTGCATTAGGTCAAAAATTGACTATTTTGACCAAAATTGACTTTTTGGTCAAAAATTGACTTATTAATTCAATGGGTTTGCCATTGGGTCTAGGATTGACCATTTTCACCAAAGTTGATTTTTTTTTTCAGAGATTAACTTATAGGGTCAATAATTGGTGAGTAATTTAAAAATTGACTATTTTGATGAAATTTGAGTTTTTGGCCAAAAGTTGACCTATTAGGCCAATGGGTTGGTCATTAGGTCAAGGAATGATCATTTGACCAAAGTTGACTTTTTTGTCAAAAGTTGACCTATTGGGTCATTGAGTTGGTCATTGGGTCAACGATTGACCATTTTGAACAAAGTTAACTTTATGGTCAGAGATTGGCTTACTGGGTCAATAATTGGTCATTAGGTCAAAAATTGACTATTTTGACCAAAATTGACTTTTTAGTCAAAAGTTGAACTATTAGGTCATGGGTTGGTCATTGGGTCAAAGATTGACCATTTTGACCAAAGTTGTCTTTTTGGTCAACATTTAATAATTTGGGTTAGTGGGTTGGTGATTCAATCGAGGACTGACTATTTTCACCAAAGTTGACATTTAGGTCATTGTGTAAGAAATTGAACATTATGACCAAATTTGACTTTTTGGACAAAAGTTGACCTTTTGGGTCAATGAGGTGTTCATTAAGTCAAAAATTAACAATTTTGACCAAAATTGATTTTTTTGTCAAAAGTTATACTTTTTGGTCAATGAGTTGGTCATAGGGTCAAGGATTAACCATTTTGACCAAAGTTAAATTTTTGGTCAAAAGTTGACCTATAAGGTCAATGTAGTGGTCTTTGGTCAAGGATTGACCATTTTGACCAAAGTTGACATTTTGGTTAAAAGTTGACCTATTGGGTCAAAAATTGCTAATTAAATAAAAAATTTACTATTTTGACCAAAATTAACTTTTTGGTCAAAAGTCGATCTTTATGGGTAGTGGGTTGGTCATTGGGTTAAGGATTTACCATTTTAACCAAAGTTATCTTTTTGTTCAAAGTTTGACCTGTTGGGTCAATGGGTTTGTCATTGGATAAAAGATTTACAATTATGACAAAAGTTGACTTTTTGGTAAGAGATTGATTCAAAGGGTCAATGCGTTGGTCATTGGGTCAAGAATTGACAATGTTGACAAAAGTAAACTTTCTGGTCAAAAGTTGGCATGTTGGGTAAATGCGTTGGTCATTGGGTCAAAAGATGACCATTTTGACCAAAGTTCACTTTTTGGTTAAAAGTTGACATATTTGGTCAATGGGGGGTCGTTAGGTCAAATTTTTATTATTTTCACCAAAATTGAATTTTTGGTCAGACACCTATCAGGCCAATGGGTTAGTCATTGGGTCAAGGATTGATCATTTTGACCAAAGTTGACCTATTAAGTCAATGAGTTGGTCATTGGGTAAACGATTGACCATTTTGACCAAAGTCGAATTTTTTGTCAGAGATTGGGTTACTGGGTCAATAATTGGTCATTAGGTCAAAATTTGACTATCTTGACCAAAATTGTCTATTTTGACCAAAATTGACTTTTTGGTCAAAAGTTGGCCTATTGGGTCAATGGGTGGTCATTAAGTTAAAAATTGACGATTTTAATAAAAATTGACTTTTTGGTCAAAAGTTGACCTATTGGGTTAATGAGTTTGTCATTGGGTAAAGGATTGACCATTTTGACCAAAGTTGACTTTTTAGTCAGAGATTGACTTATTGGGTCAATAATTGGTCATTGGGTCAAAAATTGACTATTTTGACCAAAATTAGATTTTTGGTCAAAACTTTACCCATTGGGTCAACGGGGAGGTCATTGGGTCAGAAATTGACTATTTTGACCAAAGATGACTTTTTGGTCAGAAGTTGACCTATTGTGAACAAAAATGAATTTTTGATAAAAAAAGTAACCCTTTGGGTCAACGGGGTGGTCATTCGTTCAAATATTTTCCATTTTGACCAAAGTTGACTTTTTCATCAAAAGTTGACCTATTTGGTCAGTGAGTTGGTAATTGAGCCAAGAATTGAAAATTTTGACTGAAGATGCCTTTTTGGTCAAAAGTTTATCTATTGGGTCAATGGGTTGGTCATTGGGTCAAAACTTGACCATTTTGGCCAAAGTTGACTTTTTTGCCCAAAGTTGATCTATTGGGTCAATGGGTGCTCATTAGGTCAAAAATTGAATATTTTAACCAAAATTGACTTTTGGTCAAAAGTTGATCTATTGGGTCAATGGGTTTGTCATTGGGTCAAGGATTAACAATTTTAACCAAAGTTGACTTTTTGGTCAAAAGTTGACCTATTGGGTCAATGGAGTAGTCATTGGTCAAGGATTGACCGTTTTGACCAAAGTTGACTTTTTGGTCAAAACTTGACCTATTGGGTCAATAATTGGTATTTAAATTAAAAATTTACTATTTTGACGAAAATTAACTTTTTGTTCAAAAGTCGATCTTTTGGGTCAGTGGGTTAGTTATTGGGTCAAGGATTTACCATTTTGACCAAAGTTATCTTTTTTTCAAAGGTTGACCTGTTGGGTCAATGGGTTTGCAATTGGATCAAGGATTGACAATTTTGACCAAAGTTGACTTTTTGTCAAAGATTAACTTATTGATTCGATGCGTTGGTCATTGGGTCAAGAATTGACTATTTTAACTAAAGTAGACTTTCTAGTTAAAAGTTGACTTATTATGTAAACGGGTTGGTCATTGGGTAAAAAATTGACCATTTGGACCAAAGTTGACTTTTTGGTTAAAAGTTGACCTATTTGGTCAATGGGGGGTCATTAGGTTAAAATTTGATTATTTTGACCAAAATTGATTTTTTGTTCTAAAATTGACCTATTGTGTCAATGGGTTAGTTATTGGGTCAAGGTTTGATCATTTTTTCCAATGTTGACTTTTTGGTCAAAAGTTGACCTATTGGGTCAATCGGTTGGTCATTAAGTCAGAAATTGACTATTTTAACCCAAGTTGACTTTTTGGTCAAAAGTTGACCTAATGGGTCAATGGGTTGTCACTGGGTAAAAAATTAACCATTTTTACCAAAGTTCCATTTTGGTCAGAGATTGGCTTATTGGGTCAATAATTGGTCATTAGGTCAAAAATTGAATATTTTTGCCAAAATTTACTTTTTGGTCGAAAGTTGACCTATTGGGTCAATGGGTTGGTCATTGGGTCAAAGGTTGACCATTTTGACCAAAGTTGACTTTTTGCTCAAAAGTTGACCTATTGGGTCAATGGCTTTGTCGTTGGTTCAAGAATTGACCATTTTGACTAAAGTTGGAATTTTAGTCAGTGATTGACCTATTGGGTCAAAGGTTGGTCAATTAGTCAAGGATTGACCTTTTTGGCCAAAATTAAATTTTTGGTCAAAAGTTGACCCATTGGGTCAACGACGTGGTCATTGGGTCAGAAATTAACCATTTTGACCCAAGTTGACTTTTTGCTCAAAAGTTGACCTATTTGGCCAATGAGATGGTAATTGGGTCAAGAATTGACAATTTTGATCGAAAATGACTTTATCGTAAAAAGTTGATCTATTGGGTCAATGGGTGGTCATTAGGTCAAAAATTGACTATTTTGACCAAAATTGACTTTTTTATCCAAAGTTGGTTTATAGGGTCAATGGGTTTATCATTGGGTCATGGTTATGTCATTTTGTCCAAAGTTGACTTTTATGTTCGAGATTGACTTTTTTGGTCAATAATTGGTCATTAATTTAAAAATTGACTATTTTGACCAAAATTGACTTTTTGGTCAAAAGTTGACCTATTAGTCCAATAGGTTGGTCATTGGGTCAACGATTGATCATTATGACTAAAGTTGACTTTTTGGTCGAAAGTTGACTTATTGGGTCAATGGATTGGTGATTAGGTCAAAAATTGACTATTTTAACAAAAAATTGACTTTTTGGTCAAAAGTTGATCTATTGGGTCATGGTTTGGTCATTGGGTGAAAAATTGATCATTTTGACCAAAGTTGACTTTTTGCTCAGAGATTGGCTCATTGGGTCAAATATTGGTCATTAGGTCAAAAATTGATTATTTTGACCAAAATTGACTTTTTGGTCAAAAGTTGAACTATTTGGTCAATGAGTGGTCATTAAATCAAAAATTGGTTTTTTTGACCAAAATTAACTTTTTGGTCAGAAGTCCCTAGGCCGAGGTCCTATCCCGTTCCGGCGAGCTTCTCTCCGCGAGCCTCTCCCTCTCCAACGGAGGTAAACCTCTTCTCTTCATGACTTTGTTATTATTATTACATGCACACTAACTAATTCTTAAGTATTTACATACCAATTTTTTTAAAAAAAGGAATATTTACATGCATACCACCCATTTTAAATATTTACATTTCTAACACCTAAACATTTTTTAAAATAAAAAAAATGGAATTTACATGCACACCACGTTTTTAAATTACTCTCACCGAAATAAAGAAAACAAAAAAAATGGAGTTTTTCATGTATACCACTCAATCCTCTTGTAATTACTTAACTAATTCCAAAAAAAAGAATTTATATGAATGCCACTTTTTCATTTACGTGCAATACACTTGATTTAATTTCATCATCACCTTATGGATGTATACTCCTATGTTAGATGAACATTTTAAAAAAAACTGCACTCAATTTAGTTGAGAATCGAGGAAGATATTAATGTCTGAAGATGGACGCCTGAGAGGGAGTCGGACGAGCACTAATCCATACAGAGAAAATGCGCTGGCCAATAATAGGGCGACACGTGGCCCGGACTGTCATTTGATCGGCACAACAAATTTCATTTTCTATTTTATTTATTTTTGACACCAAACTTTAAAAAATCATAACTTTGCATAGAAAAATCCAAAAAATAAAAGAAAAATACTCTCTTGCTTAGTGAACAGAGGAGAATAATGTGAAAAAAGAATTAGGTCAATTTGTTGAGTCTATGATTTTAAATGATATTAATACTCTTTGTGGTATTTTAATTCTCTATTTGCATATACAATTCACCATGGCATGAGACCATAGGGCTTTTGTAGCCCCTGTTCTTGGGAACATTCCCTGAATTTTCTAAGGCCAGAGGCCACCTCTATGGCAAGTTATTGATTTTTTAAGTTTATATGTCTGTTTTTGGTATTTTAATTCTAATAACTAGCATGTTGATTAATAAAATCTAGGAAAATTAGGGGAGGTATCTTATGACCAGAGGACCCTAAAAAAATAGGACTTGGTTTAGATCATTCAAATGAACCTTAATTTGGCCAAAACCCTAAAACCAAAATGAAATTAATTTGAAATAACCACCCACTAAAATAACTTGAAACCAATTCTCCACTGATCTTTAGGGTCAGAGGAGCCTCACATAAACATTTGGAGTCAATTAGAAATGGTTTAACCAATCAAATGGATTTTCTAAGAAACATAGTCAAAATTGAACATTAAAAATTCATAAAACCAAAAATACATTTAAAAAATTCAACAAATTAATTTTGGGACCTCTCTGATATTAGAGGAGTCTAAGAAAATTAAAATTGTATTTTTCTAAAAAATTTTATTTCTTACCTATTTTTAATATTTTAATAATTAAAAAATAATAAAAATCACGAAAAATATTAAAAATCACAAAAATGTCATATTTTGCCTCCTAATCACTCAAGAACCAACCAAATATTTTTCCTAAGTCTCTAGGTTAATATATTGAATTTTAAAAGCTTGATGTAATTTTTAATATCAAAAATAAATTTTTAACCATTTCTCACTAAATTAATTCTAATAAATCAAGGAAAAATCAGAAAATTATGAAATTTATTTCTTTGAACTCCTTGAGGTCAGAGAGATTTAAGAAAAATATAAAATCCATTTTTCAACTTTAATTTTTATTTTATAATTAATTAATACCATAAAAATTGAAATAATTATAATAAATAAAATATAACTCAAAAAATCACCAAAATTGGTCCTAGTGGTTTTTTCGTCATTAGGGACATCCCACAAATTTCCTAAGGACAGAAACTTTACCTTAGTCATGTTGTTGAATTTTCATTGAAAATCCTTATTTTTCATTAAAATAAATACATAAATTAAATTAAATTCAGAAAAATCACATTTTTTCTTTGATATTTTAATTAACCCATGAGTAAGGTGACATAAAAATTTCAAAGTCATTTGAGTTTACTTAATGAATTATGAAGTGAATAAGCCTAATGGGCAAAATGGTAATTATTGAAATTTAGCCTTAATTAATATTTAGGCTTAATTATGGGTAATGGGTAATAAATGGTCCTAATTAATCTCCTTAGATGATTGAAACATATGGGGTTAAAGGGTAGGAGCCCATTTTATCATTTTTCCAATATAAACAAAATGATTATAATTCTTTAAATTATTAAAAATTTGAAGTTAATTAAAAGAGAATGTATTAAGTGAAGTGGTCTAATCTTAGAAGATATTAACTTATTAATCTTAACCCCCAATTAATGATAGAAATCAAATACCACTTAATATTAATTTAATAACTCATTAATAAAAACTAAGATAAATTAAATAATCAAATTAAAATAATTTCTAAGATAAATTAAATAACAATATTAAAACAATTTCTAAGATAATTTAATAAAAAAAATAATTTTAAAATTATATGATTAACTAAATTAAAGATACTTTTAAAATGACATAATTAATTAAAACCAATTCAAATTAAATATAATTAAATTAAAGCAATTTTAAAATAATTTAATCAACTTTAAATCACAATTAATACAATTTGAATTAAAATCAACTTCAAATCAATGCAATTAAATTAAATATAACTAAAATTAAAGTTAAAACAATTTAAAAAAAACAACAACTACATCAAATTTTGAAATTACACAATCAAATTGAAATAACATAAGACAATTATAATTAAACTAAAATATTATAATTAATTTGAATCATTCTTAAAAAAAACCAACTCAACTTCAAACAAGGTGGTTAAGTTTCATAATAACCTAACCTGCCCCTAAAGGCTTTCACCCACATAACTCTTAACTGAAACGCCAAGTGAATGTCACCTCTCTCATAAGATAGTTAAAACATCTAAATTCACTAAGCAAGAGTCAAGCTCAACTAAACTGTGAGATGATTAATTCACCAATACAATAAAATTCATTTGGACTCGAAATGATCCCAGAAGTATTGAAAAGATGTTTAGAACCCGTCCTAAACACTTCCTGAATATGATGAGATATTTTAGAGGAACAATTGAATTTAATTGTTCTTTGGTGAAGAAAATCATCCTCAAAACAAAACAACCTATACGTCATAGGAATTGACTAGTAATCGGATTAGGATTTTGATAGATAACCAGAACCTTCCCTTACCTTTACCTAGGTGTTTTCTTACAAATATATAAATGCCCTATCATATGTTTTAAGTGTAGCCTGGAACGACGTGAAGACCCTTCCAGGTACGCTTTTATTTTATTGCAATTTATTTACCTGCGTTGTATTTTACTTTCCTTCCTTGCAAAACTTACATGTTAAACAAGATTGTCACCCTGCATGAAAATTGAAACCTTTAGGATAGCCACGAAACTGAAACCCAAAACTAAATTAAAATCAACACAAGATAAAATTCACCTCACAACATTCGAAATATAAGACAACTCAAAATTTAATCACAAACAAAATAACAAAACTACAACTACAATTAAATTAAAACGTCTCATTGGATGATCGGGAATCCCTGAGATGATGTAACCCATGTGTTGCTAACGAGATTTCCCACGGTCTAAATGAAAGTGTGCAACTCTTTCAGTTGAGTTTAGCAAATTCATTTGGACTAAGTGAATCCGATGAAAATAACTGTGTTGGGATGACGGAACTGTGGGATCTTAATCGATTCTGTTTAACCAACTTTAAGATTTGTTTTAATTAAAATTTTAAGACATTTGAACCTTAAGACACCTCTAAAATAGAACACTTCTCTCATCTCCTGATTGCCACTTTCTAAAACTAAACTTCTGCAGCAACAAGGAGTTTAGAGCACAGTGGGCAGCACAACCATCTTCATCAGCAAAACTTGTATCTACTTCAGCAAAACCTTTCTTAGGATTAAATAACAAAGCCATAGGATTTCAAGGTAGTTTTCCTAGTGCAACATAAATCATCAAATTTCGTTAGACATTTGCATAATCATGTTATGCAAATTAAGCCCTAACCGGTCTTAGGATTCTGAGGTAGTCGTTTGGTACGACATAAACCCTCACATCTTCGAGATTATTTGTGTGATTATGTCATACAAATATAAGTCTTAATTAATTAAAATTGGCAGGATCGAAACATTAAATAAATTCCCAAATTGAAGCCAAACAATAGGATAGTCGGGAAGTCACCGAAGTTTGCTTCGGGTCCGTGACATCCCCAACCTCTCCTCCTTTGGACTGTTCCAAATTTGAGCTATTCCTTATTGAAATTCCAAGATTCAAATCCTTTGAAAACTTAAACTTTGAAATTCTTAAGAGCAAAACCACTGATCATTATCGAGCGTTTTCTTAAATGATTCCCGTCATTTAAGATGTAATTAACTATAGGGGCTTTCCCTTATAGAGAACATTAAGAACCCAGGTAATATAAACCCTGCTTAATTCATTTATATTAAGCAGGGGAACTTGTCGGCTTATAAAACTAGTTCGCATACTAAATGGATGTCACAAATCTTCTAGTTTATTTAATCGAGTCCCATCGTTAAGCAGTGTGTCTATTCTTCGGGATAAATACACGGTTTGTGGTGGTGCTCGTTTATATAAACTATTTAGGATGTGAGATCGGTTTGATTTCATATCTTAAAATTTTCAAACTTAAAATTATTTTTAAAATCAAATGTTATTTTCTAAATTATATGTATATTTAAATTAAATTTAAAATTTAAAAATTCGCCGACAATTTCTGTTTGGCGACCCCTTTTCAAAATACCACACAACCTAAAAATATGCCGACAATTTCTGGCGACTCTGCTGGGGAATAGTTCCTCTCTCCATTTTGATCAGATGATTTTGCTTTCATAAATCGGTAGTAAGTCCATACCCCTAGTGGATCAAACTACCATTCTTCCCGTTGACATACCACGTTCATTTCTATCTTGAACGGGTATATCCAACTCTTCTTGGATTTTGGAGCCACTATTTAGACACCCCTAAACAGAGAGGTTCTGAAATCCTTCTTTTTGTTACCTCTACAAAGAGGTGGGGTGGACCCCAATCGGTGTTAGCTTAGGAGCGGTCCTTCGAGTTGAGAAGTCTTATGAGACTTTTTCTCCCTTTCAAATTCTAGATTGGATTCCTTACTCTTTCTAATTCTAATCTTCCTCCTTTAATTGTTTCGTTCTTAACGAATAAACCTTCTAATTAACAATCTCTCAATAAACAAACTCTTTTAAAATTGTAAATGCACGAATAAAACGAAAAGATAAAAGGAAATGTGTTCGGACTCTTTTAATTCCTTTCTTTTCGTCCTAACAAAAGGGAGCATAATTTGGGACTGACAATCAGAATTTACCCTACAGAAGATGTCTGCACCGAAGCTGATTTTCTCCTTCACCAACGAGATAGACTTGGCTGTCTACAAGAATGAACTGCCTATTGACGCAGTCATTCACTTTGGATAAGGGTTTGATAATACGGACATTAAATTCACCGATGTTACTCTTTTTGCACTGATGAACAAACTACCTGAAACTAAGGAACCCATAATTGAGTTCAACCTAAAATCAACTCAAGAGTTCCCTCCCCTGCAAAGGATCCCAGCTGAAAGGAACACTGCTGTTGACAGAAGGTTAGTTGCTACCCCCAGAACTGTCATCTCTACCCCCACCGGTCTAGTCATCACTACACCTACCCCGGCTCCCTCCAAACTGAAGGGGAAGGAAGTCTAAGTCTGTGATGAGCCTGTTACCATGGACGGTTCGGACTTCGCTGCAATACCATCTGTTTTCGAGATAGGGTCCAGCTCGAAGTTTAGACCCTTAACCCGGACACAAAGGAGAAATAAGAACAGAAAGATTGCTAAGACTAGAAAGACCCGGGCTGCTGAAGCCACCTTTCTTGAAGAAATTCTAGAGAAAGAAGAAGAACTGCCCGAGTACACGCCACTATTGGAAGGAAGTAGATTCCACCCTCTCTCTGATGCATTTGATGAGGAAGATGCCCGAAAGATCGCCGCTGCGTTACCCCGACCTGCATATTACAGTGATAGAAAAAGGAAGAAAATCTAGACTACGCCGCTTACCCGATTGAGGGCGGTAGTGGAGAAACTGACTAGAATAGAGGGATGTCCCGTGTTAGAAATTCTGAGAAGAATGGGATGAGTGCCAGTTAAATCTCGCCTCGGACCACGAGTAGAGCCAGTTACTGCCACAGAAAGGCCAAGGAAGAAAGTGCGAGCTAATGAGAAGAGTCCGCCTGTTGTTGTATCGGGTCATCATAATAGGGAGGACACCACCTACCTACGTACAGCCGACAGACCATCTGGTTCTAGGCCTTCTACTACAAGAAGGATGGTGTGGCGACCTATTATTGCTGAACCGATACCCACACAATATTCTGGGAAGAGAAGTCTAATTAGAGAGCCCGGATCTGAAGAAAGTACTGCAGCTCCAAGGGAAACTCCTAAAAAGAAGGTTCGAGAGTCGTCGCCAGATAACCACGAGACCGTTAGGAAGATACCACTTGAGGATGCCATAGGGAATTTAAGGACAGACATTCGACGGTTGGCAAGGGAAAGAGGAGATGAATTAAGAGATGAAGTTGATTCATCAGAGTCCATGGATAAAGAGTTTGTTGAGGTTAACATGGTTGAGACACGAGCATCGTCAGCTTTGCAGGGAGCTCCGTCAGCTTCAGAGAGAGATGAGTTGGGAGCAATGAGAGAGCAACTTCAAGAAAAGGATGCCATGATCTCTCAGATGGCAAAGAGGAAGGAAGAAATGGCTGCCGCTTTAGCCACTCTCCAGAGTCAGCTGAAACCACAGAAAGAAACACCCCGAAATCATTCATATAGCTGATGAAGGGAAAAAGATCACATCTGTCAATGGAGATGAGCAACCGAAGAAGGATTCAACGCAAAGCATGATTCCAGAAAAAGGATATTAAAAACTTGGTAGAACAGCAGGTGTGAGAAGTCTTAGCCCAGTCTTAGAGCGGAGCATCTATTCAGCAGGGTATACCTTACCTTGAAGAGTTTGATGCAGTCCAATACCTGAAGGGCTTCGTGCCACCTCTGTCTAAGACTTTTGACGGTACGGGAAACCCTCGGCAGCATGTCGTACATTTTCGTGCTAGTTGTTGCAATGCCGGTGGGAGCGATGCTTTGCTCTTCCGTTAGTTCGTCAGCAGTTTGTCAGGGATTGCCTTCAATTAGTATGCTGAACTGCCAAATGGTTCAATCAAGACCTTTGCAGAACTGGAGAACCTTTTCGTTAAGCGGTTTGCCAGGGCTCGGCACCACATCACTATCGGTGATCTAGTTGTAGAGCAATAGAAATCGATCGAAAGTTTAGTGGACTACATACTTTGATGGAGGAATTTAAGCATGAAGTGTGAGCCTCAGCTACAGGAACAAAATGCTATCGGTATTCTACTTAAGAGTATCCATGGCCGGATAGCACTTCTCCTTAAAGGATTCACAATTAAGACTTCCGAGAAGTTACTTAGCAAGGCCGGGAGCTTGCAAGAGGAGGCTAAACATCTGAGTTTCGTCGACAGAGCTGATAAGCAGAAGCCAATGAAAGCATTTGAAAAGAAATCTGGAATCATCGCAGCAGTAGATAAAGGCAAGCAACCAGTGCAGATACAGCCAGAGCGGCCACAACCAAGTTATCAACCACCACAACGGACCTATCAACAGCCTCAGCAAAGCTTTCAACAGTATGATCAGCAGCCGCCTCGTCAACCACGTGCCCTGAATGAACTTTTGAATAAGGAATATCCTTTGAAGACTGAAGCAGTGGCTAAGATGTTTCGTAGTTTGATGAAGACGCCCGACTTTCAGCTGCTAGAGCCAAGAAAGCCAGAGGAAGTTGACAAGAAGGATCATCGGAATTACTGTCCCTACCATAGGATGCTCGGACATAAGATAGAAGACTGCTTCACCATCAAGTATTGGCTGGAGGATAATCTTCGGAGAGGGAACATAACAATCTCGAAGGAATACATGAAGGAGCCGTAAAAAGTAGGTTCTGTCAATGTTATTTCAACGGATCTCATTGTTCTGATAGACCCGTACATGAGTAACGATGGATGGAGTACTGTCTGGACAAAGTCTAGGAAGAAAATTTTGGATCACATCCAAACCGCTTCGATGCGCGCTTCAACTCAGAGTTTGAAACCTGCCAAGCCAGCACTATCGCTTGAGATCAAAGAACCGCCTCAGATGGAGGAGAAGATCATGGATGAAAAGAAGACAAAGGTTTTGAGGGGTAGACTAGGGGCTGCTTATCCTAGGATGGTTGTTTCTAATTCAGGGGAGAAATCCCTCGAACCTCTGACTCTGTATGATTATTTGCTCACCCCGGCGGGATCTTATAATGATAAGACTTTTGGTGTTGGATACGTTTTGACTGTTTCTAACCACTACGTAACTAACAACAACCAAAGTAATCCTGATCTCTATTTCGATACGAATAACGATTCTCAATTCATACAAAAACTCGACGAACCTGACGAAGGAGAGGACATTCGCAAGAGTGAATACAAAAGTTCAGCAAGTGACGAGTCCGCTTGTGAATTCTGAGGAGCTCCGATCATGATACAATTGGAATTATCAGATACCAAAGAAACTTCAGAAGAGCCAGTTGTTCTGATTCAAGAGGATACATCGGCAGATTCAGCACCAGATGCAGAAGAGATAACAGAGGTCAATCTAAGGAGAGAAAAATTTCTACCCCCGAGAATGGGTCCAAGAGATAAAGGAAAGCAGGTGGTTGCTCAGGAAGAGCCAACCCCGGCAGAAGAATTGCCCGTTCAGGAAGAAATTGAACAACTTCGTAACAAAGTGAAATATAATGTGCTAGCCCATCTTAGGAAGTTACCAGCCAAACTGAGCATCTACGATGCTCTCATCCTATCAAAGGAGATGAGAGAAGCTCTGATCAAGACTTTACTTGATCCATAAATTTGCTTAGCTTAAATGGCCGGTAATTCCTTAGACGAGGTTTGCTTGTTAAGAGAACAGTGCGGTGTTACCTTCACAGACAATGATCTATTACTGGGAATAGCTGATCATAACCGGCCATTGTACATTTCAGTCAGTATTGGAAAGTTCACACTCTCCAAGGTGTTAGTTGATCCGGGAGCATCAATTAATATAATGAACCTTCGAACGCTAGTCTATTTAGAGATTGATGCCTGTGATCTTAATGAAGACAAGATGATGCTGAGAGGCTTCAACTAGAAAGGAGAAAGTGCTCTTGGATCAATAACACTGTTAATGAAGATCGGTGAATTAGTAAAGACAAACGCAAAATTCCATATAATCGATTCTGAGACATTATTCAACGCTCTACTAGGTCGGCCATGGATCCATGAGAACAGGATGGCACCGTCGTCTCTACACCAGTGTATAAAGTATTATGAACGAGGACAAGAACAGTGTATCAAAGGTGATTTGCAACCTTTCTCTATGCATGAAATCAGAATTCATGAAGATGCAGCCTACTACGCACCTCTGAAGAAAACTATCTTCTACAGAAGTACCGTGCCAAATGAAGCAAAAGAAGTTCAAGAAGAAGGAGAACCTGAAATTCTTGTTCAACAGTTACTCACCACTCCCTTACGGCAAGATGGCTAAGGTTTCTCTAGAACTCGCACTCGAGGTCGAGGCCGGGGACGAGGTCGTGGAAGAAACGGTGGAACAGTTGAACAGAAGAAACCTGCCATCTATGTTGATTGGGAGAACAGTTCTGAAGAAGAAGAAACCAAAAGAGAAGTAAAGAAGATAAATCAGAAGAAACCACAGTTCAAGATCTCTCTCAAAGGTGAAAAGAATGAAGAATAAAAATCAATGTACGAGAAGATTAACCCCTATATACATACTATGAATCTGACCCCGATCTATCCTAATAAGTTCGAGGGTATGGTTGTCAAGGAAGTACATGGTGGCGGTGCTAAACAGATCAAATTCTACCGTGGTGCTTCTTCTTCCAAAATTGAAAATGATGTACAATTTGAAGATGTTACTTCTTCTGAATTAATGGAATTGCCTTTTGAGTGGTATTCTCCCTGTGTTCAAAATTTAATTCAACGTGGTGTCTTACCTTGGCAATGGTCAAAAGGACAATCACAATGCTTTGAAAAATTATGGACTAATACCGGTCGACCGCCCAACTCAAAGCAAGGCCTTAGATTCAACACTGTAGGATTAGTTGATAATACGGGATTTTGCTTGGTTGTCACCTGCGAGCCTAATGAAGATTGCTTGGAAGCTTCAGATGATCTCGAAGATCTGCCAGTCGAAGACGCTCCGCCAGTATTTGAAGAAGAAATTAAATCTACAATAGACGAGTTAATGGAAGTTAACTTAGGTACTAGTGAAGAGCCTAGGCCCACCTTTATTAGCTCCTTACTCAATAAAGAAGACTCCGAAGAAATAATTAAGCTATTAATGGAATTCAAAGACTGTTTTGCTTGGAGTTATAACGAAATGCCAGGATTGGCTCCAGAAGTTGCAATTCACAAACTAGGAGTGGATCCCACTGTCGTTCCAGTCAGGCAAGCTCCCAGAAGAATGCGTTTAGAGATTGAACAACAAGTTATAGCTGAAGTAAGAAGCTAATAGACGCTAAATTCATCCGTGAAGAACAATATCCGACTTGGTTATCTAATGTGGTACCAGTCAGAAAGAAGAATGGACAGATTAGAATCTACGTAGATTTCAGAGATTTGAATAAAGCATGCCCAAAGGACGAGTTTCCACTACCTATTCTAGAATTGATGATCGACATCGCTTCAACATACCGAATCTTCTCTTTCATGGATGAATCATTAGGATACAATCAGATAAAGATGGCACCAGAAGAAGAAAAGCTCACAGCCTTCAGAACATTAATCGGAATATACTGCTACATAGTATTGCCTTTCGGGTTGAAGAGTGCAGGAGCAACCTACCAATGAGCAATGACGAGGATTTTTGATGATCTCATTCACAACCAAGTCGAGTGCTAGGTGGATGATGTGCTCATCAAGAACAAACTGAAGGAAGATCACCTGTATGATTTGAGAATTGTTTTCGAGCGATTAAGGTAATTTAATCTTAAGATGAATCCCCTGAAATGTGCCTTCGGCGACGCCTCTGGGAAATTCTTAGTATTCGCTGTCCGACATCACGGAATTGAAATCGATCCGAAGAAGATTAAAGCTATCTTAGAAATGCCACCTCCTAAAAGCTTGAAACAACTACGATCCTTTCATGGGAAGTTGACATATCTTCGAAGCTTTATCTCAAATTTGTCAGGTAGTGGTCAGCCCTTCTCGGCATTAATTAAAAAAGACGCCAAATTCTTTTAGGAAGAGAAATGCCAGCGGGCCTTCGAGGACATTAAGCAGTATTTAATGACACCTCCTGTTTTAGCAGCCCCAGTCTCAGGTCGACCGCTGGTACTTTATACCGTGACTTTAGACGACTCCCTTGGAGCCCTACTAGCCTAGGTCAATGAAGAGGGTAAAAAAATGCACTCTATTACCTGAGTCGTTGACTAATTCCGACAGAAGTAAAGTATCTGCCTATTGAGACACATTATTTGGCCCCGATCTTCACCGCTTAAAAGCTCAGGCATTACATGCTTTCTCTCAAGGTTAACCTTATTTCGAAGTTTAATCCGTTCCAATACTTAATGACCCGCCTGACACTTTCTGGCAGACTTGCCAGGTGGTCAATGATACTATTGAAATTCAATATAACTTTTGTTCCTCTTCGTATTGTAAAGGGACAAGTCCTAGCAGAATTCCTCGCAGCACACCCTTTGTCGGCAGAATCTCCTCTCAACGACGACTTGCCAGACGAGCAGATAATGAGCCTAGAAGACCCCGATGATCAACGTTGGGAACTGTACTTCGATGGAGCATCCTCAGCACAGAAAGATAAAGAATCGCAAACGATAATGCCCGGTAAGGCAGGAATAAGACTAATCTTTGTAACACCGAAATGGGGAATATTAAGGTACTCCTACCATTTAACAGAGCCGTGTATGAACAACGAAGAAGAATACAAAGCTCTCATAGCTGGATTGGAATTGACTATTCAGATGGGTATAACAGATATCAATATTCATAGAGATTCGCAGTTGATCATTCAACAAGTCGCAGGACAGTATAAGATTCTGAAACCGAGACTCGAGCAGTACTTTCAGTATGTAATGAAACTGTTAAAGAAAATTCCAAATGTAACAATCTACAAGATTCCCAGAAGAGAAAATGCTCTTGCAGACGCGCTAGCCCACTTTGCAAAAGAACTTGCCTGCTTACAGGATGAGTCAGTTGAAATGTCAATTCTGGGACGACATGTCCTATCACATCGACATGGATGCAATACACAAATTAGAAAAAGTAGAAGAATCAGTTGCAGCAATAACAAAAAATGAAGAAGATTGGCGGCAACCATTAACAGATTACCTGCAAATAGGAAATCTATCGGACGATAAGTCATTAGCCCTTCAGATCAAGAAAAGAACTCTGTCTTATGCATTGATAAATAATGCGTTATCTAGAAGGTATTTCGACCAGATGTGGTTAAGGTGCCTGAGCGGGTCTGAAGCTCGTGAAATTGTCAAAGAAGTACACTCAGGACTCTGTGGCGCTCATCAGTCGGGTCCGAAGATGAAAATGAAGATTAAAAGACTAGGGTACTACTGGCCCTCAATGATGACCGATTGCATGAAGATCGCCAAGAGTTGTCACCAGTGCCAAGTGCATGGAGTGGTTCTACATCAACCTCCAGATGTGCTACATCCGACAATCGCGTCGTGGCCATTTAAGTGTTGGGGCACAGACATTGTGGGTCCGATAGAACCGCCTTCTTCAAGAGGACATCGCTTCATTCTTGCAGCTACAAATTACTTTTCCAAGTGGGCAGAAGCAGTACCGCTCAAAGAAGTGAAGGCACATCACGTGTTATAATTTTTCAAGAATAAAGTTGTTTACCGTTTTGGAGTGCCGTGCAGAATTATTTCAGATAACGGGTCAGCATTCAGAAGTAAAAAAGATCAACAGTTTTGTCAAAAGGCACGGGATCGACTGGCGCTATTCAACGATTTACTACCCAAGAGCAAACAGCTTGGCTGAGGCTTTTAATAAAACTCGTTCAAATTCTAAAGAAAACTTTAGACGACAACAAAAGAAATTGGCACGAGATGTTGTTAGAAGCCTTATGGGCCAACAAGACGACTTTCAATACTCCTAGTCAGTCTATGCCCAACACTCTAGTGTACGGGTTCGAAGTAATGTTACCCTTGGAAGTTCAGCTCCCATCACTCAGAATTGCAGTTGCAGATAAAATTGCTATAGAAGAGAATGACAAATTAGGACTGGAAGAATTAGAAAACTTGGAAGCGAAACGACTTTTAGCGCAACAAAATTTGGAGCTGTATCAAGCTAAGATGAACCAAGCCCACGAAAAACTGGTTCGCCCAAATACATTCAAAGTCGGTGACTTGGTCCTAGTTCTCAGAAGGTCTATTCTTGCACACCGCAAGATAGGAGGTAAATTTGAGCCGACTTGGGAGGGGCCGTTCGTGGTCGAGACAGTCTACTCAGGAGGTTCTTACCAGATTATGAATTACCAAGGAGAACGATCTATGTTTGAAAAAATGAATGAATAATAAATTTCCATTAATAAATAAATTTTTTATTGTTCTCATTTTGAGTACAGCCCCTGATCCTTTCCTTGTTTTATTTTTCAGGGAAATGTCAAACGGGCGGTTATTCCTGAACTTTAAGGATGGCGTAAGTCTTGCACTTAACAAAGAAGAGCTGAAAGCTGGTGCTGTGATCGAGGTTGGCTCAGACTTTGCACAGATGGAGCTAGAATATGAAGAAATTGCTTGGGCTACTGTGGACCCCGAGCAATCCCATGGAAAGACAGTGACGAATCTCAACGAGAAAGTTTCCTATACTGCAAACAAGAAAAGAAAGATCAGCGCGATTGAAGAAAACAAGATGAAATCAGTGATAACGTCCGCAGGAGGAAAGCTTGTCTGTGCTGCCCCTACTGAAATCTAAGGGGAGCGGTGAGCCACTTTAACCTCGACTCAAAGAAGAAACAAGAATCGCCGTATCGCCAAGATGCTGAAGAAATTGACAGAAGAGCAGAATAAAGAGGAAATTCCAGCGACCACAGAAGTTGTCCCGAAGAGGCCAGTCCTTAGGAGCACCATAGCAGAGGTTGTTCCAGAGGAGGTTAATACAGAACCTGCACCTGAGACAGTGATGATTCCAGGAGAGCGTGACGGTGTGGAACCGTACATCCCACAGTACATCACTAGACCCCGACAGTTGCAGATAATTTCGAAGCACGAGTTGGAGATGATCCAAAGCGTGCGAAAGCAGAATTTGAAATACTTTCAGAGGATCCGGGGCAGATATATCAACATCCTGGAAGGACTAGAGTTACATACAGAAGTCTTCTCTCACTACGAGTAGAGTGAGATCATGAACTACGTCTCCGAGCTGAAGAAGCAGGGTCGTGTAGGACGACTACGCAGCAGGACTTACTCCGAGCCTAAGAAATAGAAAAGAGGCAAGGGGAGGATTACTATTCAATTTGGATGTTGTTACAACTTCACTTCGCTGATGACAAGAATGGAAATCCGCCAGGGATACTCCATTACGATGAAGTGGATCCAATGTCAGTTCAGATTAAGAAAATGATAAAGAGGATGGTGACTTGGCGAGTTTTACCTACTTTCTGCATACCAAATAGTTGTATAATCAACATCTATGCAGAAGGAGACTGCATTCCACCTCACATAGATCATCACGATTTTGTGAGGCCCTTTTGCACTGTTTCCTTCATCAACCAATGCAACATCATGTTCGGACAGAACTACCGGCAGGCTCTGTCTTCGTACTACAAGGAAATGGTGTAGATGTGGCAAAGCACTGCATACCAGCAGTTCCATACGAACGGATCTCCATCACTTTCAGGAGGATGGATGAGAGTAAAATTCCGGTCTATTTCCAGCCAAATCCAGAGTTAGAGAATTTACAGCCCTACGAGTTGTAAGCTACATAGTGGTAGCACACCTCTAAAACACACTTACGTGGGATTGTCCTCCGGAAAGTGGCTTAGAAGGTGATGTTATTACCTATGTAGCTTACTTTTCAGACACAGATGAATCAGACAGACAGTTTGGTCAGAATACATGAAGATATCAGTACAGTCTGTGTTCAGATATATATGAATTTTGTAAACGTTTGTTTTCAAAAAGATGTCATAAAAAATGTTTAGATGGAATCACCTGATGTACTTTCGAATTTTTTAATGAAAACGACTATGTCGTGTTTTGCCTTCAGTTTCGTGCAATTGACTGCAAACGCCACCAAATCTGAGTTTGACTTGATTTAAAGAAAAATTGAACGAAGAAAAATTCAAATAACAAATAAATAAATAAATAAAAGGATTATTAATAAAATAATAACATCAAAAGAAAAATCCAAATTCAAAATCCAAATAAAGCACAAAACTTACAAATCAAAACCAAAATCAAATCACTAAAAGCAAAGAAACAATAAAAGCGAAACTCCGAATCCGATATCCCCAGCCTCCGGCTGTTCTCGAAATCTTTTCGACTCTCTGCAATTTCTCCCCTCTTTTGGAAGGTCGCTGAGTCTACTAACACAAAACTACGAGATTCTCGATTTGGTTCTGATGGCGTGGATTCACTTCCTTCGCCAAACTTTCAACTTTTGATAAAATCCTTCGGGACGTGAAACACTTTCATGTGCCATTCCAATCTTCTACTGTGCTTCTAATCATTAATTCTTCGTGAATCAATCGTCAACCTTCCGAGACTGGTACCTAACTTCCAGTTCTCACCCTTTTGGGGTTGGTACCTAACTTCCAGTTCCCTCTCTTTCGAGGTCGGTACCTAACTTCCGACTCTCTTCCGAGACTGGTACCTAACTTCCAGTTCTCACCCTTTTGGGGCTGGTACCTAACTTCCAGTTCCCTCTCTTTCGAGTTTGGTACCTAACTTCTGACTCTCTTTCGAGACTGGTACCTAACTTCCAGTTCTCACCCTTTTGGGGCTGGTACGTAACTTCCAGTTCCCTCTCTTTTGAGGTCGGTACCTAACTTCTGACTCTCTTCCGAGACTGGTACTTAACTTTCGGTTCTCACCCTTTCGGGGCTGGTACCTAACTTCCAGTTCCCTCTCTTTTGAGGTCGGTACCTAACTTCCAACTCTCTTCCGAGACTAGTACCTAACTTCCAATTCTCACCCTTTCGGGGCTGGTACCTAACTTCCAGTTCCCTCTCTTTCGAGGTCCATTCCTAACTTCTGACTCTCTTCCGAGACGGGTACCTAACTTCCAGTTCTCACCCATTCGGGGCTGGTACCTAACTTCCAGTTCCCTCTCTTTCGAGGTCGGTACCTAACTTTCGACTCTCTTCCGAGAGTGGTACCTAACTTCCAGTTCTCACCCTTTCGGGGCTGGTACCTAACTTCCAGTTCCCTCTCTTTTGAGGTCGGTACCTAACTTCCGACTCTCTTCCGAGACTGGTACCTAACTTCCAGTTCTCACCCTTTCGGGGCTGGTACCTAACTTCCAGTTCCCTCTCTTTCGAGGTCGGTAACTAACTTCCGACTCTCTTCCGAGACTGGTACCTAACTTCCAGTTCTCACCCTTTCGAGGATGGTACCGAACTTCTAGTTCCCTCTCTTTCGAGGTAGGTACCTAACTTCCGACTCTCTCCCGAGACCGGTACCTAACTTCCAGTTCTCACCCTTTCGGGACTGGTACCTATCTTCCAGTTCTCTCTTCTTCGAGGTCGGTACCTAACTTCTGATTCCCTTCCGACGCTGGTACCTAACTTCCAGTTCTCTTTGCAATCCCAAGATTGGAACCTAGGTACCAATTCTCATTCCAAATTCAGAACTTCCACGAAATCCATCTTAAAATCAATTTTAAATCAAACTTTAATCAAAATCAAAAACTCTAAACAAATCAGAAATCAAGCTCAAAATTAAAACTTGAAATAAAAAATAAAAAATGAATCTAAAATTCGGTCTCTCCAGATCTTGTGATTTGGAATCCACCTCCTTTCCCTCAGAGAGAGTTCTGGAATCTTCAGTCTTGGAGATTTACCTGATACTCCCCAGCGGAAGTTTTCTTGTACGCTTTGTTCTAAGTGTGTCACTTAGACGTCTGTGTTGGTTTTGTTGATTTCTTTGGTCAACGCCAATACGAGCTGTGTGCTCTTTTAGCACACCACTCCTATTGGGGGTCCATTTGTTGACCTCATTTTTGTTGAGGTCTTTTCTTTCCTCTTAGTGTTTAGGATCTAGCCATAGGACTTCTCCTTGACTATCCTAGAGGACTAGAATTGGCACCCACCCTTTAGCAATTCAGCCACCTCTTGACTCCTCTTGGGACCCCACTTAGATGGTTGTAAACCTCTAAATCATCTTGGAAGGTTAAAACCCCATATGGGCAACCAATAGTGAATTCCTATAGGATGTTTAAGCCTTAGGACTACCTTGGGTGACTTGAGCTTCTCTTGCACACACACACACCTTTAACCCATTTCATCCTTTAACCTTGAACCTTGAATTTTGCTCCTTCTACCCTTTAAGAAACTCACAATATTGAACCAAAGATATTGGTCTTTGATTAAGATGGCTAATGTCAATATGTGAAGGATCATAAAGTGGTTACCATTTGGCTAAACTTGGTCCAAAAGTGGTTAGACTTGGTTAATGTCCATAAGCCTACCTCAAAACTCTCCAAAAACTCCAAAAAAATTACCTAAAATCCTAAAAATCCAAAAAAATCATTTTGAAACAATTCCCACCTTAAAAATCAACCAAAATACCCCAATGCCCTCCAAATAACCTCTTAATACCCTAAATACCCCATTTTGGCAAAAAAATTCAAAAATTTCAAAAATTCCCAAAAAATTTCAAAAAATCCTAAATATTCCCAATTTCCTTTTGTTCAACTACATCATGACCTAATGTTGCCAATTTGGCCCACTTTTACCAAAATCCCCAATTTGACATATTCTTAACCCAAATGGACCCAATGTCCAACCAATTCACACCAATTGATCCTAATTTTGATCAAACTCAATTCTAAACATCAAATCAACATCCCCAATTCCAATTTCAACCAAAACAAAGCTCAATTTGGTCTACATTTGAGTCCAATTTTAACTTAAACCCAAAACCCCAATTTTTGTTCTAAATTACCCATGAACCCAAACATACCCAAATCCAATCCAATTCAATTCAAATTCTCTTCTAAATTGTTCTAAAACTTTCATGGTACATTCCTATACCAAACTCAACATTCATTTGACCAAAATTTTGGCCTAAACCCCTTTCAAAATTCATTTGGGTCTAAAGGCCCAATTTTCGCCCATAAACCCAATTCCCCTCAAATAGAACCCCATGACCAATGGGAATCTCCAAAATAATTTTCAATCAAATTTCAACATATACAAATCCAATTTCAATCAATTCCAATTCAATTTGGTCATTCCAAATTTAATTCCAAAATTTCAAATCATTACATGCATGTTAAAGGCCCATACCCATGTGCATGTTTAAAAGCCCATTTATTTAATTTCAAAAGCCCAAAATTGAGCCCACATGACATATTATCATCATATTATCATCCCATGATATTTAAAACACCATTCCATGGCATTTTATCCACCATTCCATGGCAATGTACCAACCTTCCATGCATGTACATGGATCTTTATCCAAATTGGGCATGTTGGCCTATTTTCCTAAAAATCATGAAAATCAAAATACCATTTTTATGGAACTTTTCCATAGCATCATACATGTCATGCCATGACCTATGAAGCCTTCTCATGAGCATACAAAGTCAAATTTGCCAAAATGGGCAAGGGGAGGTGACATCTCCTTCCCCCCTCATATCAATTCTCCTTCACTCCTCAACACTTAAATCACACCCCAAACATCCATGGCAGCCTCCCAAACCTACTTAAACTCTTCCTTGGACTTTAAACCATGCTCCAAACACTTTGGGCAAAAGTTTAGCCAAGTTACCAAGGGTTTAACCCAAGCCTAGCCAACTTACCCGAACCTCCAATTCACATTGGAATTTCACCTCCCTCTCCCCACTCACCAACTCCACTATATATATCTTAAAAAAAAAAGAAAAAGGTTGTTGCCTCACCCCTTCACAAGCCACACATACCCCCACGAACAAAAGATCTTCTTCCTTCTTCATCTCCCTAGGCCGAGGTCATATCCCGTTCCGGCGAGCTTCTCTACGACGAGCCTCTCCCTCTCCAACGAAGGTAAACCTCTTCTCTTCTTGACTTTGTTATTATTATTACATGCGCACTACCAAATTCTTAAGTATTTACGTACCAATTTTAAAAAAAAAGGAATATTTACATGCATACCACCCATTTTTAAATATTTACATTTCTAACACCTAAACTTTTTTTAAAATAAAAAAAACAGAATTTACATGCACACCACATTTTTAAATTACTCTCACAGAAACAAAGAAAACAAAAAAAAATGGTGTTTTTCAAGTATACCACTCAATCCTTTTGTATTTACTTAACTAATTTCAAAAAAAAAAAAGAATTTATATGAATGCCAATTTTTTATTTACGTGCATTACACTTGATTTAAATTCATCGTCACCATATGGATGTAAACTCCTAAGTTAGATGAACATTTTAAAAAAACCGCACTCGATTTAGTTGAGAATCGAGGAAGATATTAACGTTTGAAGATGGATGGCTGAGAGGGAGTCAGACGAGCACTAATCCATACACAGGAAATGCGCTGGCCAATCATAGGGTGACACATGGCCCGGATTGTCAATTGAACGGCAAAACAAATTTCTTTTATTTATTTTATTTATTTTTGACACTAAACTTAAAAAATTCATAACTTCGCATAAAAAAATAAAAAAAATAAAAGAAAAATACACTCTTACTCAGTGAATAGAGTAGAATAATGTGGAAAAAGAATTAGATCAATTTTTTGAGTCTATGATTTTTAATGATTTTAATACTCTATGTGGTATTTTAATTATCTATTTGCATATACAATTTACCATGGCATGAGACCATAGGGCTTTTGTAGCCCCTATTCTTGGGAACATTCCCTAAATTTTCCATGGCCAGAGGCCACCTCTATGGCAAGTTATTGATTTTTCAAGTTTATATGTCTGTTTCTGGTATTTTAATTCTAATATTTAGCATGTTGATTAGTAAAATCTAGAAAAATTAGGAAAGGTATCTTATGAAAAGAGGACCCTAAAAAAATAGGACTTGGTTTAGATCATTCAAATGAAGCTTAATTTGGCCAAAAACCTAAAACTAAAATTGAATTAATTTGAAATAACCACCCACTAAAATAACTTGAAACCAATTCTCCACTGATCTTTAGAGTCAGAGGAACCTCACATAAACCTTTGGAGTCAATTGGAAATGGTTTAACCCATCAAATGAATTTTCTAAGTAACATAGCCAAAATTGAACTTTAAAAATTCATAAAACCCAAAATACATTTCAAAAATTTAATAAATTAATTTTGGGACCTCTCTGATATCAAAGGAGTCTAAGAAAATTAAAATTGTATTTTTCTAAAAATTTCATTTTTTACCTATTTTCAATATTTTAATAATTAAAAAATAATAGAAATCATGAAAATATTAAAAATCACAAAAATATCATATTTTACCTCCTAATCACTCAAGAACTAACTAAATATTTTTTCCTAAGTCTCTAGGTTAATATATTGAATTTTAAAAGCTTGATGTAATTTTTAATATCAAAAATAAATTTTTAACCATTTCTCACCAAATTAATTCTAATAAATCAAGAAAAAATCAGAAAATTATAAAATTTATTTCTCTGAACTCCTTGAGGTCAGAGAGATTTAAGAAAAATATAAAATCCATTTTTCAACTTTAAATTTGTTTTATAATTAATTAATACCCTAAAATTGAAATAATTATAATAAATAAAATATAATTCAAAAAATCACCAAAATTAGTCCTAGTGGTTGTTTGGTCATTAGGAACATCCCACAATTTTCCTAAGTACAGAAACTTTACTTTGGTCATGTTGTTGAATTTTCATTGAAAACCCTTATTTTTCATTAAAATAATTATATAAATTAAATTAAATTCAGAAAAATCACATTTTTTTCCTCTGATATTTTAATTAACCCATGAGTAAGGTGACATAAAAATTTCAAAGTCATTTGAGTTATACTTGATAAATTAAGAAGTGAATAAGCCTAAGGGTCAAAATGGTAATTATTGAAATTTAGCCTTAATTAATATTTAGGCTTAATTATGGGTAATGGGTAATAAATGATCCTAATTAATCTCTTTAGATGATTGAAACATAGGGGATTAAAGGGTAGGAACAAATTTTATCATTTTTCCAACATAAACAAAATGATTATAATTCTTTAAATTATTGAAAATTTGAAGTTAATTAAAAGAGAATGTATTAAGTGAAGGGGTTTAATCTTGGAAGATATTAACTTATTAATCTTAACCCCCAATTAATGATAGAAATCAAATACCACTTGATATTAATTTAATAACTCATTAATAAAAACTAAGATAAATTAAATAATCAAATTAAAATATTTTCTAAGATAAATTAAATAACCAAATTAAAACAATTTCTAAAATAATTTAATAAAAAAATAATTTTAAAATAATATGATTAACTAAATTAAAGATAATTTTAAAATGACATAATTAATTAAAAACTATTCAAATTAAATATAATTAAATTAAAGCAATTTTAAAATAATTTAATAACTTTAAATCACAATTAATACAACTAAATTAAAATCAACTTCAAATCAATGCAATTAAATTAAATATAATTAAAATTAAAGTTAAAACAATTTAAAAAAAAACAACAACTAAATCAACTTTTGAAATTACATAATCAAATTGAAATAACATAAGACAATTATAATTAAACTAAAGTATTATAATTAATTTGAATCATTCTTAAAAAAAACCAACTCAACTTCAAACAAGGTGGTTAAGATTCTTAATAACCTAACCTGCCCCTAATGGCTTTCACCCACATAACTCTTAAGTGAAATGCCAAGTGAATGTCACCTCTCTCATAAGATAGTTAAAACATCTAAATTCACTGAGCAAGAGTCAAGACTCAACTAAACTGTGAGATGAAATACAATAAAATTCATTTGGACTCGCAATAATCCCAGAAGTATTGAAAAGATGTTTAGGACCCGTCCTAAACACTTCCTCAATATGATGAGATATTTTAGAAGAACAATTGAACTTAATTGTTCTTTGGTGAAGAAAATCATCCACAAAACAAAACAACCTAGACGTCATAGGAATTGACTAGCAATATGATTATGATTTTGATAGACAACCAGAACCTTCCCTTAGCTTCACCTAGGTGTTTTCTTACAAATATATAAATGCCTTAACATATGTTTTAAGTGTAGCCTGGAACGACGTGATGACCCTGCCAGGTACGCTTTTGTTTTATTGCAATTTATTTACCTGGACTGTATTTTACTTTCCTTCCTTGCAAAACTTGCATGTTAAACAAGATTGTCACCCTGCATGAAAACTGAAACCTTTAGGATAGCCACAAAACTAAATCCCAAAACTAAATTAAAATCAACACAAGATAACATTCACCCCAACAACATTCAAAATATAAGGCAACTCAAAATATAATCACAAACAGAACAACAAAACTATAACTATAATTAAATTAAAACGTCTCATTGGATGATCGGGAATCCCTCGGATGATGTAACCCACGTGTTGCTAACGAGATTTCCCACGGTCTAAATGAAAGTATGGAACTCATTCAGTTGAGTTTAGCAAATTCATTTGTACTTGTTGACCTCAATTTTGGTGAGGTCTTTTGCCTCTCTCTTTAGTAATTAGGATCTAGCCTTAGGCTTTTTTTTGACTAATCTTAGAGGACTAGAAATGGAACCCACCATTTAGAAATTCAAACTACTTCTTAACTCCCTGCAAACCCCACAAGCTTGATTGTAGACCCCTAATCACCTAGAGGTTGAAATCAAATGTGGAGGTTTAAAGGATGAGTTCCTCTGAGACTTTTCGGCCTTAGGAATACGCCGGATGGCTCGGTCCGGTGAGGGTCGACTTGCACATATAAGTACACTCTCACACGAAATTCCAAGTCCTAAAACCACACTCTCACCCAACTTCGACTTCCTGACTCATGTAGGTAATTCATATGGATGGTCCTTAACCCCTAAGCCCCTGGCTAAGAGGGTTAGGAACAACATAGTGAATGCCTCAAATGAGTCCTCTCATGGCTCATATGGGTTTAATATGGCTTCATGGCTCAACCAAAATGATTCCATTTCACTCACACTTGATCAATCTTCTTTTTTTCAAAATTTCAGTTTTTGATCCCCGGGCCCCGGACCCACCAAACTACCAAATACCCTTGAAATGACCCAAAATTTCCAAAATTACCTAAATTACCCAAGATTCCTCAAAGTTAATCCTAAACACTTCCCACCACTCAATTTGACCATCTTTGGCCAAAAATACCAAAATTTCCAAAAATACTCCTAAACCCCCCAAAATTACCAAAAAACACTTTTACCCCAAAAAATTTAAAAATTCTAAAAATTCCCAGAAAATTCCAAAAAATCTCAAATATTCCCAATTTTAGTTTGTTCAACTACACCATGGGCCAATTTTTCCAATTTACCTCACTTTTACCAAAACCCCCAATTTGACCCATTTTTTAACCCAAGTGAACCCAATGACAAACCAAACCACCCTAATTGACCTCAACTTTAGTCCAATTCAATTCTAAACTTCAATTAAATATCTCCAATATCAATTTAGACCAAATCCAAGTCCAATTTGATTGACATTTGGGTCCAATTTCAATTTGAAGCCTAAGGCCTAATTCTGGCCCATGACCTAAACCTAGCCCAAACCAACCCAAACCCCAATTGGCCCCAAATATTTTCTAAATCCTTCCTAACATCCCCACAAACAAAAAACTAAATTGATTTGCCCAAAATTTGAACCTAAACTCCACCTAAACCTAACCCAAAACCAAAATCCCTTAAATTGACCTAAGCCCAAGCCTAACCCAAATGGGCCCAACTCACAAAATTAGAACCCAACCAAAGTTGAGAACTCTTCGTAACACTCCCATAAACATTTTCAACATTAATTTTACACCAAATTCAACCTTAACCCAACCTTAGCCCAAGTTAGCCCAATTTGGCCCACCTTGGTCCCTTTACCAAGAAGGCCCAAATTCAACCAAATTCTACTCCAAATCACACCAAATTGATTCCAAACGACTCATGACACATGCCTAAACCAATTGCAACATTTATTTGGCACAATCCTTTACAAAATTTTCATCCTAAATTTACTTTAAATCCAAAAGCCCACTTTCTTAAACTACTTTAAAAGCCCATCCAAAATGATTTCAAAAAGCCCAACATCAATCCAAAGCCTACATGACAATTTCATCTCATCATCCATTTAATTAAATCACTCCCTATGTTTCAAATTCATCATTGAATTTTTCTAAACTAAGCCATGTGTCAAATTACCCCTAAATACCAAAAATCTTTAAAATCCATTTTCATGAAATAAGCCAACCTTTTCCAAGCCAAATGTAAGCCAAATGTAAGCCAAATGTGAGCCATTTGCAAGCCATATGAAGCCATGAGAGTTTTGACACCTCACCATGTCATTTATGGCAAATGGAGGGGCCCCTTTCTTAAGCCTTCCTTAAGCTTTTTTAACCTCATCCATAATACACACTAAACCATGTTAGCCACCTAATCCTTGATGGAGACTACACCATTTCCTCTTGGCTGACCCAAATGAATCTTTTCAGCCTAGATCCAGGCCTTGGGTGGTGCACCAAACCCAAAACCATGCGTTGACCCTTTTGAACCCAAAATAACCTTCTCCCCATGCCATTTCAATCCAACTCCTTCACACATGTCCAAAGCCAATTGTTGGCACCAAACTCAAGCCCTGACCTCCCTGACCCTGACGGTGACCCATGCCTGGCCGACCAGCCACCACAGCCGCCCGAACCACTAGGACGAGAGGCTTAATTTGAATTAAAAATTCAATTTGAATTAGCTGACTTGTCCCAGCCTAAATGGCCACTGTGGTTGTTCTTCCCTTGGCCAAGGCAGTTGATCCAAGCCATTAAACCCCCCTGGGAGGCCCTCCAGCCACCTCTATTTAAACCCACTCACCTCTCGGCAAAATAAGGTGATGAACGAGACCTTAAGAAAACTCTGCCAAATTGATCCAGGACCTTCTCCTAACCCAGAGCATTTGATCCCCAGTGTTCCTTTTCCTTAAACCCCATTACCAGAGCTCAATTCCTGAGTTGAAAATCCACCCAAAAACTAGGAAATATCTGGAACCTCCACCAAATCCAAATTAAACTCACCCACACCTGCACAGGACCAAGAGAAGGAGTCCCCTAGTGAAAGCCCCCTCTCCAGGCCACCCAGTTGCTCCAGCCTCCAAGCTTTGAAATCGGGCCTGGTCACTTTCATACTTAGACAATTCCCCAGAGCCAGAGACTTCATATGGAGCTTTCTTGGAGTCAATCGAAGGTGACACAACCCTCATATCGAAGCTTCACTTCTCTGAGCAAAGGTATGAACTCACTCTTCCTCCTGAGCTTCCAGCAATTCTCCATTTTGTTTGGGTTAATTTCATAGCTTATAAACCGTATGGATGTGTTTGTCTCTTCAAGACGAATCCATAGAGTATAAGAACTTGAAAATCCATTGAGAATCGAGAGAGATATTAGGGTTTGAGTGTGGACGATCTCAGGTGCACACCAGTCGTAGACGATGACCAGGAGCCATTGGATCGCGTGTGTATAGAGCGGACGGTTCAGATTGCGTCAGACCAGGGAATGTTTCGTGAACTGCGGGCCCCTGGAGCGCTGAGTCAGATGGCTGCGCCGAATCACAGAGCGACGCATGGGCTTTCAATTCGGGCAAGGATGACGAGGCGCCGATCGGATAAGTAGAAAATTAGGATTTTTTGGATTTATTTAAATACCAGAACTTCAAAAATTCATATTTTTGCAAAGAAAAATCACAAAAATAAAATAAAAATACCATTTTGCTCAGTGAACAGAGCAGAATAATTTGGAAAAGAAATCAAGTTAATTGAATAAGTATTTTATTTTTAATATTTTATTTACTTTTTCCAATGTTTTGATACTCCATTTGAATGGACAATTCATCATGGCATGAGACCAAAGGGCTTTTGAAGCCTTTGATCTTGGGAACATTCCCTGAATTTTTCAAGGTCAGAGGCCATCTCTGTGAAGAGTTATTGATTTTTCAAATTCATGTCACTGTTTTAGGTTTTTTAATTCCAATAATTAGTATGTTGTAAAATAAATTCTAGGAAAATTTGGTGGAGTTTCTTAGGACCAGGGGACCCTATGAAAAATATATTTTGAGTCAGTTCATTCATAATAACCCTAATTGGCCTAAACTCCCAAAATTGAATTTGAATTAATTAGGGTTAACCACACACCTAATTGACTTGAAAATAATTCTCCATTGCTCTTTAGGGTCAGAAGAAGCTTAAATAAAATTTTGAAATCAATTGGACTTGATTAACCCCACCAAATGGATTGACTACGCCTCATAAGCAAAATAGAACTTTAAAAATTCATAACTCCAAAAATACTTTTTAAAAATTCACAAAACTAGTTTTGGTGCTTCTCTGATATCAGGAGAGTTTAGAAAAATTAAAATTGGAATTTTCTAAAAAAGTTTATTTTTCATAATATTTTAATATTTTAATAATTAAAAAATAATAAAAATCACAAAAATATTAAAAATCATAAAAATGTCACATTTTTACTCCTAATCACTTAGGAACAAACCAAATATTTTTCCTAAGTCCCTAGGATAAGATATTGAATTTTAAAGGCTTAATGTAATTTTTAATATTAAAAAAAATGAATTTTCAACATTTTTCACTAAAATAATTCTAATAAATCAAAGAAAAATTAGAAAGTTATAAAATTTATTTCTCTAGACTCCTTGAGGAAGAGAAATTTAAGAAAAATATAAAATCTATTTTTCAATTTTATTTTATTTTAAAATTAATTAATACTCTAAAAGTCAAAATAATTATAATAAATAAAATATAATTCAAAAAATTACCAAAATTGGTGCAAGTGGTTTTCTAGTCATTAGAAACATCCCATAATTTTCTTAAGGACAAAAACTTTATTTTGGTCATGTTGTTGAATTTTCTTTGAAAACCCCTATTTTCTACTAAAAATAATTATATAAATAAATTACAGTCAGAAAAATCACATTTTCTCCTCTAATATCTTAATTGACCTGTGAGTGAGGTGACATAAAAATTTTAAATTCATTTGAGCTCAATTTAGTGAGTTATGAAATAAATAAGCCCAAAAGGGCATAAAGGTAATTAAAGAATTTTAACTCTTAATTAAAACTTTAAGTTTAATCAAAATGGAGGGTAAAATATTTGATTTTAATTTTCTCTTGGATGATTGAAACTTAGGGAAATTAAAAGGGTAGAAACCCATTAAACACTTTGAAAATATCAAAATGAAACTCTAATTAATTAAATAATTTAAATTTTGGAAAGAATATATTTAAAATTTGGATTATTAAAATAAGGATATTATTAAGAGGATATTTATTCTTTAATTTAAAAATCCGTAAATAAATCACTTCAATAATATTTAGTTCTTAATTAAAAATTAAAATAATAATCCAAATTAAATAAATTAAAAATTAAAAGAAGATAACCCTTAAATGAATTAAAGCTTAAAATGTTAAATGGTCCAATAATTAAAATCAAATTTAAAGTCTTGGAGTTAAATTAAATTATATTAAATTAAGTCAAGTCAAAGTTTAAATTAAATTAAATTAACACCTTAACAATTAAATTAAATTAAATTTAAAATATTGAAACTAAAATTAAATTGAATTAAAATTAAATTAAAATTAAATTAAAATTAAATTAAAATTAAATAAAATTAAATAAAATTAAATTAAATCAAATTAAATTAAATTAAATTAAATTAAATTAAAATCACTTAACAACAAACCTAAATGAAATCATTAAGAGTTAAATCAAAACATATCAATAATTTAAACACCTCTTTCTATCTAAGTAAATCTAAAACATAAACATCAATCTGAAATACTAAGATAATTGAAAGTGTAAAGATTTAAATTAAATCTAAAAATAATTTGAACACTATTCCAAACTTAAAATTATTAATTAAAACCTCATAATTAAATTAAATCACTTTAAATCATTAACTCAAACTTTAATTTAAGGATGATTAAAATTCTCAATAAACCAACTTGCCCCTAAAGGCTTTAATTATTATAACTCTTATATAGAGTATTAAGTGAGATATCACTTCATTCATCAGGTAATCAAATACGCAAGTTCACTGAGCAAGAGACAAAGTTTAACTAAACTCCAGGATGATTAATTCACCTGTTCAACTAAATTTACTTGGACTCAAAATGATCTCAGAAATATTGAAAAGATGTTTAGGACTAAGCACTTCTCAATATGATGAGATGTTTTAGAAGAACAATTGAATTTAATTGTTCTTTGATGAAGAAAATAATCCTTAAACCAAACCAACAACCTAGACGTCATAGGAAATGACTAGCAATAGGATTATTATTTTGGTAGACAACCAAAACCCTTTCCCTTAGCTTTACCTAGGTATTTATTGCAAAAATATGTTTAAATGCTCTAACATGTGTTTTAACTGCAGCTTGGGATGACGGGAAGACCCTCCAGGTACGCTTTTATTTTATTGCAATGTACTTTATTGCAATTTACTTACATGCATTGCGCTTTAATTTTTCTTGCATGATAAACAAGACTGTTGCATGAAAACCAGAACCTTTAGGATAGCCCCTGAACTGAAACCAAAACTAAATTAAAAGTCATTGCAAGATAAAATTCACCGCCACAACATTCCAAAATATAAAACAACTCAAAATTTAATCACAAACAGAACAACAAAACTACAACTGTAACTAAATTAAAACGTCTCGTTAAAAGATCGAGAATACCTCGGATGATGTAACCTACGTGTTGCTAACAAAATTTCCCACGGTCTAAATGAAACTGTGGAACTCATTCAGTTAAGTTTAACAAATTCATCTGGACTAATTGAATTCGATGAAAATAACGGTACCGGGAATGACGAAACCGTGGGATCTTAATCAGTTTTGTTTAAACAACTTTAAGATTTGTTTTAATTAAAATATTAGAAACACTTGGATTTTAAGATTTTCTCTAAACCAAAACACTTCTCCAATCTCCTGATTTATGACTTCTAAAACTAAACCTCTGCAACAACAAGGAGCTTGGAGCACAGTGGGCAGCACGGCCATCTTCATCAGCAAAACTTGTGTCTACATCAGCTAAACCTTTCCTAGAATTAAATAACAAAGCCATAGGATTTCGAGGTAGTCTGCCTAGTGCAACATAAATCCTCAACTTTTCGTTAGGCATTTGCATAATCATATTGTGCAAATTAAGTCCTAATCGGTCTTAGGATTCCAAGGTAGTCGTTTGGCACGACATAAACCCTCACATCTTCGAGGCTATTCGTATGATTATGTCATACAAATATAAGTCCTAATTAATTAAATTTTGCAAGATTGAAACATTAAATAAATTCCTAAATTGAAGCCAAACAATAGGATAGTTTGGGAAGTTGCCAAGATTCTTCTTGGATCCTCAGCTTCTCCTACTTTTTCTCCTTTGGACTCTTAAAATAAAATGTTCCGAATTTGAGCTAATCCCTATTGAAATTTCAAAAATCCAATCCTTTGAAAACTTTAAACTTTGAAATTCTTGAGAGAAAAACCACTAATCATTATGGAGAGTTTTCTTAAATGATTCTCGTCATTTAAGTTGTAATTAACTATAGGGGCTTGCCCTTATAGGGAACTTTAAGTACCTAGGTAATATAAACCCTGCTTAATTTCTTTATATTAAACAGGGGAACTTGTCGGCTTATAAAATTTGTTCGCAGACCAAACGGATGTCACAAATCTTCTAGTTTATTTAATCGAGCCCCATCATCAAGTAGTGTATCTATTCTTAGGGATAGATACACAGCTTGTGATGTGGCGCTCATTTATATAAACTATTTGGGATGTGAGGTTGGTTTGATTTCATATCTTAAAATTTTCGAACTTAAAATTATTTTTAAAATCAAATGCTACTTTTTAAATTATATATATATATATATATATATATTTAAAATTAATTTTAAAATTTAAAATTAGCCGACAATTTCGTAGGCGACCTCCTTTTCAAAACACAATCTAAAAATATGCTGACAGGACTAAGTGAATCTGATGAAAATAACGGTGTCAGGATGACTGAACTGTGGGATCTTAATCAGTTCTGTTAACCAACTTTAAGATTTGTTTTAATTAAAATATTAAGACATTTGAACCTTAAGAGACCTCTAAACTAGAACACTTCTCTCATCTCCTAATTGCCACTTTCTAAAACTAAACTTCTGCAACAATAAGGAGCTTGGAGCACAGTGGGCAGCACGACCCTCTTCATCAGCAAAACTTGTATCTACTTCAACAAAACCTTTCTTAGGATTATATAACAATGCCATAGAATTTCAATGTAGTTTGCCTAGTTCAACATAAATCCTCAATTTTTCATTAGGCATTTGCATAATCATGTTATGCAAATTAAGCCCTAACCAGTCTTAGGATTCCGAGGTAGTCGTTTGGTACGACATAAACCCTCACATCTTCGAGGCTATTTGTGTGATTATGTCATACAAATATAAGTCCTAAGTAATTAAAATTGGCAGGATCGAAAAATTAAATAAATTCCCAAATTGAAGCCAAACAATAGGATAATCGGGAAGTCACCGATGTTCGCTTCGGATCTGCGACATCCCCTACCTCTCCTCCTTTGGACTCCTAAAATAAACTGTTCCAAATTTGAGCTATTCCCTATTGAAATTCCAAAATTTAAATCCTTTGAAAACTTAAACTTTGAAATTCTTGAGAGCAAAACCACTGATCATTATCGAAAGTTTTTTTAAATGATTCCCATCATATAAGATGTAATTAACTATAGCGGCTTGCCCTTATAGGGAACTTTAAGAACCCAGGTAATATAAACCTTGCTTAATTCATTTATATTAAGCAGGGGAACTTGTCGGCTTATAAAATTGGTTCGCAGACCAAACGAATGTGACAAATCTTCTAGTTTATTTAATCTAGTCTCATCGTCAAGCAGTTGTCTATTCTTCGAGATAGATACACGGTTTGTGGTGTGGTGCTCGTTTATATAAACTATTTAGGATGTGAGATCAGTTTGATTTCATATCTTAAAATTTTCAAACCTAAAATTATTTTTAAAATCAAATGCTATTTTCTAAATTATATGTATATTCAAATTAAATTTAAAATTTAAAAATTTGCCTACAATTTCTGTTTGGCAACCCCTTTTCAAAATACCACACAACCTAAAAAAATACCAACATCAAGGATTGACCATTTTGACCAAAGTTGACTTTTTGGTTAATGAGTTGGTAATTGGGTCAAGAATTGACCATTTTGACCAATGTTGACTTTTTGATCAGAGATTGACTTATTGGGTCATTAATTGGTCAATAGGTTAAAATTTTATTAATTTGACCAAAATAAAATTTTTGGTCAAAAGTTAACCCATAGGGTCAAAGGGGTGGTCATTGGGTCAAAAATTGAATATTTTGACCAAAGTTAACTTTTTGGTCGAAAGTTAACCTATTTGGTCAATGAGTTGGTAATTTGATCAAGAATTGACCATTTATACCGAAGATGACTTTTTGGTCAGAGATTAACTTACTAGGTCAATAATTGGTCATTAGGTCAAAAATTGACTATTTTGACCAAAACAAACTTTTTGGTCAAATGACGACCTATTTGGTCAATGGGTCAAGGATTGACAATTTTGACCAAAGTTGCCTTTTTGGTCAAAAGTTGACCTATTTAGGTCATTGAGGCGGTCATTAGATTAAAAATGATAATTTTAAGCAAAATTAACTTTTTGGTCAAAAGTTGACTTATTTGGTCAATGGGTTGGTCATTGGGTTAAGAATTAATCAATTTCACCAAAGTGGACATTTTAGTCAAAAGTTGACAAATTGGGTCAATGAGTTGCTCAATAGATTAAGGAGTGACCTTTTTTACAAAAGTTGACATCCAAGTAATTTGGTCAGAAATTGACCATTTTGACCAAATTTGCCTTTTTGGTCAAAAGTTCACCTTTTGGGTCAATTAGGTGGTCTTTAGGTCAAAAATTAACAATTTTGGCCAAAATTGACTTTTTTGGTCAAAAATAGTCCTTTTGGGTCAATGAGTTGGTCATTAGGTCAAGGATTGATCATTTTGACCAGGTTGACTTTTTTGTCAACAGTTGACCTATTAGGTCAATGGGTGGTCATTTGTTCAAAATTTGACTATTTTAACAAAAGTGGACTTTTTGGTCAAAAGTTGACATATTGGTTCAGTGGGTGGTCATTAGGTCAAAAATTGACTATTTTGACTAAAATTGACTATTTCGACTAAAATTGACTTTTTGGTCAGAAGTTGACCTATTGGGTCAATGAGTTTGTCATTAAGTTAAAAATTAATCATTTTGACCAAAGTTGACTTTTTGGTCTGAGATTAGCTTATTAGGTTAATAAATTGTCAATATGTCAAAAACTGATTATTTTGACTAAAATTAACTTTTTGGTCAAAAGTTGACCTATTGGGTTAATGGGTTGGTCATTGGGTCAAGGATTGACCATTTTGACAAAAGTTAATTTTTTGGTCAAAATTTGACCTATTGGGTCAATGGGTTGGTCATTGGGTCAAGAATTGACTATTTTAACCAAAGTTGACTTTTCGGTCACTGATTAACTTATTGGGTCAATTTTTTCATTAGGACAAAAATTGATTATTTTAACCAAAATTAAATTCTTGGTTAAAAGTTGACCCATTGGGTCAACGAGGTGGTCATTGGGTCAGAAATTGACCATTTTGACCAAGTTGACTTTTTGTCAAAAGTTGATTTGTTTGGTCAATGAGTTGATAATAGTGTCAAGAATTGAGCATTTTAACGAAGAAGACGTTTTGGTCAAAAGTTAGTCTATTGGGTCAGTGGGTTGATCATTGGGTCAAAAATTGACCATTTTAACTAAAGTTGACTTTTTGGTCAAAAGTTGACCTATTTGGTCAATGAGTGGTCATTAGGTCAAAAATTGACTATTTTGACCAAAATGGACTTTTTGCTCAAAAGTTGACCTATTGGGTCAATGGGTTTGTCATTGGGTCAAAAATTGACCATTTTGACCGAAGTTGACTTTTTGGTCAGTTATTGGTTTACTAGGTCAATAAATTGTCATTAGGTCAAAAACTGAATATTTTCACCGACTTTTTGATCAAAAGTTAACCTATTGGGTCAATGGGTTGGTCATTGGGCCAAGGATTGACCATTTTGACCAAAGTTGACTTTTTGGTCAAAAGTTGATCTATTGGGTCAATGGATTGGTCATTGGGTCAAGGATTGATCATTTTGACCAAAGTTGACATTTTGGTCACTAATTGACTTATTGGGTCAACGAGGTGGCATTGGGTCAGAAATTGATCATTTTGACCAAAGTTGACTTTTTGGTCAAAAGTTGACCTGTTTGGTCAATGAGTTGGTAATTGTGTCAAGAATTGAACATTTTGACCAAAGATGACTTTTTAGTCAAAAGTTGACCTATTGGGTCAATGTGTTGGTCATTATGTCGAAAATTGTCCATTTTGACCAAAATCGACTTTTTAGACAAAAGTTAACCTATTGGGTCAATGGGTTTGTCATTGGGTCAAGGATTGACCATTTCGACCAAAGTTGGCTTTTTGGTTAAAGATTGACTTATTGGGTCAAACTTTGGTCATTAGGACAAAAATTGATCATTTTAAATAAAATTAATTTTTTGGTTAAAAGTTGACCCTTTGGGTCAACGAGGTGGTCATCAGGTCAGAAATTTATCATTTTGACCAAAGTTGACTTTTTGGTCAAAAGTTGACATGTTAGGTCAATGAGTTGGTAATTGTGTCAAGAATTGAAAATTTTTACCAAAGATGACCTTTTTGTTCAAAAGTTAACCTATTGGGTCAGTGGGTCAAAATTTAACCATTTTGACCAAAGTTAACTTTTGGTTCAAAAGTTCACCTATTAGGTATATGGAAGGTCATTAGATCAAAAAATTAACTATTTTGACCAAAGTTGACTTTTTGGTCAAAAGTTGACTTATTGGGTCACTGGGTGGTCATTAGGTCAAAAAATAACTATTTTGACTAGAATTGAGTTTTTGGTCAGAAGTTGTCCTATTGGGTCAATGGGTTTGTCATTGGGTCAAGGATTGACCATTTTGACCAAAGTTGACTTTTCGTCAGAGATTGAATTCTTGGGTCAATAATTGGTCATTAATTCAAAAATTAACTATTTTGACCAAAATTGACTTTTTGGTCAAAAGTTGACCTATTTGGCCAATAGGGTTGATCACTGGGTCAAAGGTTGACTTATTTGGCTAATGGGTTGGTCATTAATTCAAAAAATAACTATTTTTGGTCAAAGTTGACCTATTAGGTCCACAATTGATCATTTTGACCAAAGTTGACTTTTTTTATCAAAAGCCGACCGCTTGGATTGAACATTTTGACTAAAGTTGACTTTTTGGTCAGAGATTGGCTTACTGGGTCAATAATTGGTCATTAGGTCAAGAATTGACTATTATGAGCAAAATTGACTTTTTGGTCAAAAGTTGACATGTTGGGTCAATGAGTAGTCATTAAGTCAAAAAGTAACTATTTTGACCAAAATTGACTTTCTAGTCAAAAGTTAACCTATTGGGTCAATGGGTTTGTCATTGGGAATGACCATTTTGACTAAAGTTGACTTTTTAGTCAGAGATTGACTTATTGGGTCAATAATTGGTCACTAGGTCAAAAATTGACTATTTTGACCAAAATTAAATTTTTAGTCAAGATTAACCCATTGGGTCAGCGGGGTGGTCATTGGGTTAGAAATTGATCATTTTGATCAAAGATGACTTTTTGGTCAAAAGTTGACTTATTTTGACCCAAATTAAATTTGTGGTCAAAAGTTAACCCAATGGGTCAATGGGGTGGTCATTGGGTCTGAAATTGATCATTTTGACCAAAGTTGACGTTTTGGACAAAAGTTGATCTATTTGATCAATGAGTTGGTAATTGGATCAAGAATTGACTATGTTGACTGAAGATGACTTTTTGGTCAAAAATTTGATCTATTGGATAAATGACTTAATCATTGAGTCAAAAATTGACAATTTTGACCAAAGTTGACTTTTTGGTCAAAAATTCACCTATTGGGTCAATGGGGGTGGTCATTGGGTCAGAAATTGATCATTTTGACCAAAGTTGACTTTTTGGTCAAAAGTTAACCATTTTGACTAAAACTAAATTTTTGGTCAAAAGTTAACTCATTGGGTTAACGGGGTGGTCATTGGGTCAGAAACTGATAATTTTGACCAAAGTTAACTTTTTGGTCAAAAGTTGACCTATTTTGACTAAAATTAAATTTTTGGTCAAAAGTTAACCCATTGGGTTAACGAGGTGGTCATTGGGTGAGAAATTTAACATTTTGACCAAAGTATACTTTTTGGTTAAAAGTTGATCTATTTGATCAATGAGTTGGTAATTGTGTCAAGAATTGACTATTTTGATCGAATAAGACTTTTTAGTCAAAAGTTGACTTATTGGGTCAATGCGTTTGTCATTAGGTCAAGGATTGACCATTTTGACCAAAGTTGAATTTTGGTCAATGAGTTGGTAATTGGGTCAAGAATTGATAATTTTGACCAAAGTTGATTTTTTGCTCATAAGTTGACCTATTTGGTCAATGGGTTGGTATTGGGTTCAAAATTGACCATTTTGACCAAAGTTGACTTTTTGGTCAAAAGTTGACCTATTTGGTCAATGAGCTGGTAATTGGTTCAAGAATTGACCATTTTGATCAAAGATGACTTTTTGGTCAAAAGTAGACCTATTTGTTTAATGGGTTGGTCATTGGGTCAAATATTAACCAATTTAACCAAAGTTGACCTGTTGGGTTAATGGGTTGTTCATTAGGTCAAGGATTGACTACTTTGACCAAAGTTGACTTTTTGGTAAGAGATTAACTTATTGGGTCAATAATTGTTCATTAGGTCAAAAATTAACTTTTTTGACCAAAGTTAAATTTTTGGTCAAAAGTTAACCCATTCGGTCAACGGGGATGTCATTTGATCATAAGTTGTCCATTTTGACCAAAGTTGACTTTTTGGTCAAATGTTGACTTATTTGGCCATTTAGTTGGTAATTGGGTCAAGAATCTGACCATTTTGACCAAAGATGACTTTTTTGGTCAAAAGTTGACCTATTGGGTCAAAAATTAACCATTTTGACCAAAGTTGACTTTCTGGTCAAAAGTTGACCTTTTGGGTCAATGGGTAGTCATTAGGTCAAAAATTGACTATTTTGACCAAAATTGACTATTTTGTTAAAAGTTGACCTATTGGGTCAATGGGTTTGTCATTGGGTCAATTATTGACCATTTTGACCAATGTTGACTTTTTGGTCAGAGATTGCCTTATTTGGTCAATAATTGGTCATTAATTCAAAAATTATTTATTTTGACCAAAATTAACTTTTTGGTCAAAAGTTAACCTATTAGGCCAATGGTTTGGTCATTTGGTCAAGGATTGATCATTTTGACTGAAGTTGACTTTTTGGTCAAAAGTTGACCTATTGAGTCAACGGGTTGGTCATTGAGCAAGGATTAACCATCTTGGCCAAAGTTGACTTTTTGGTCAGAGATTGGCTTACTTGATGAAAAATTGGTCATTAGGTAAAAATTTTTTTATTTTGACCAAAATTTACTTTTTGGTCAAAAGTTGACATATTGGGTTAATGGTTTGATCATTGTGTCAATGATTGACCATTCTGACAAAAGTGTCTTTTCGGTCAAAATTTGACTTATTTAGGTCAATGAGGTGGTCATAAGGTCAAAAATTGACAATTTTAAGCAAAATTGACTTTTTGGTCAAAAGTTGTCCTATTGGGTCAATAGGATGGTCATCGGGTCAAGGATTAACCATTTTGGCCAAAGTTGACTTTTTAGTCAAAAGTTAACAAATTGGGTCAATGGGTTGGTCATTGGATCAAGGATTGACCATTTTCACCAAAGTTGACATTTAGGTTATTTTGTCAGAAATTGAACATTTTGACCAAAATTGACTTTTTGGTCAAAAGTTGACCTTTTGGGTCAATGAGGTGGTCATTAGGTAAAAAATTGACAATTTTGAGCAAAACTGACTTTTTTTATCAAAAGTTGTCCTTTTGGGTCAATGAGTTGGTCATTGGGTCAAGGATTCAACATCTTGAACAAAGTTGACTTTTTGGTCAAAAGTAGACCTATTTGGTCAATCGGTTGGTCATTGGGTCAAGGATTAACCATTTTGACCAAAGTTGACTTTGTGGTCAGGGATTAGCTTACTGGGTCAATAATTAGTCATTAGGTCAAAAATTGACTATTTTGACCAAAATTAACTTTTTGGTCAAAACTTGACCTATTGGGTCAATGGGTTGGTCATTGGGTCAAGGATTGACCATTTTTACCAAAGTTGACCTTTTGGTCAAAAGTTGACCTATTGGGTCAATTGGTTGGTCATTGGGTTAAGGATTGACCATTTTAACCAAAGTTGACTTTTTGGTCGAAAAATTACTTATTTGGTCAATGAGTTGGTAATTGGGTCAAGAATTAGCAATTTTGATCGAAGATGACTTTTTGGTCAAAAGTTGATCAATTGGGTCAATGGGTTGGTCATTGGGTCAAAAACTGACCATTTTGACCAAAGTTGACTTTATGATCAAAAGTTGACCTATTGGGTCAATGGGTGATGATTAGGTCAAAAATTAACTATTTTGATCAAAGTTGTATTTTTGGTCAAAAGTTGACCTATTGGGTCAATGGGTTTGTTATTTGGTCAAGGATTGACCATTTTGACCAAAGTTGACTTTTTAGTCAAAAGTAGACCTATTAGATCAATCGGTTGGTCAATGGGTCAAGGATTAACCATTTTGACCAAAGTTGACTTTTTTTGTCAGAGATTGGCTTACTGAGTCAATAATTAGTCATTAGGTCAAGATTGACTATTTTGACCAAAATTAACTTTTGATTAAAAATTTACCTATTAGGTAAATGGGTTGGTCATTGGGTCAAGGATTGATCATTTTTACCAAAGTTGACTTTTTGGTTAAAAGTTGTTCCTATTGGGTCAATGGGTTGGTCATTGGGTCAATGATTAACCATTTTGACAAAAGTTAACTTTTTTTGTCAAAAGTTGAACTATTGGGTCAATGGGTTGGTCATTAGGTGAAGGATTAACCATTTTGACCAAAGTTAACTTTTTTATCAGAGATTGACTTGTTGGGTGAATAATTGGTCATTAGGTCAAAAATTTATTATTTTGATCAAAATTAATTTTTTTGTTAAAAGTTGAACCCATTGTGTCAGAAATTGATCATTTTGACCAAAATTGACTTTTTGACCTAAGTTGACTTTTTGGTCAATGAGTTCGTAATTGGGTTAAGAATTGACCATTTTGACCGAAGATGACTTTTTGGTCAAAATTTGATCTATTGGGTCAACGGGTTGGTCATTGGGTCCAAAATTGACCATTTTGACCAAAGTTGTCTTTTTTGTCAAAAGTTCACCTATTGGGTCAATTAATGGTCTTTGGGTCAAAATTTGACTATTTTGACCAAAATTGACTATTTTATCAAAAGTTGACATTGGGTCAATGGGTTTGTCATTGGGTCAAGCATTAACCATTTTGACCAAAGTTGACTTTTGGATCAAATGTAGACCTATTGGGTCAATCGGTTGGTCATTAGGTCAAGTATTGTCATTTTGACCAAAGTTTACTTTTTGTTTAGAGATTGGCTTACTGGGTCAACAAATGGTCATTTGGTGAAAAATTGACTTTTTTGACCAAAATTTCTTTTTGGTCAAAAGTTGACCTATTAACTCAATGGGTTGGTCATTGGGTCAAGGATTGACCATTTGTACCAAAGTTAGCTATTTTGTCAAAAGTTGAACTATTGGGTCAATGGGTTGGTCATTGGGTGAAGGATTGACCATTTTGAACAAAGTTAACTTTTTTTTATCAAAGATTGACTTATTGGGTCAATAATTGGTCATTAGGTCAAAAATTTATTATTTTGATCAAAATTAACTTTTTGTTAAAAGTTGAACCATTGTGTCAGAAATTGACCATTTTGACAAAAATTACTTTTTTGACCGAAGATGACTTTTTGGTCAATGAGTTAGTAATTCGGTCAAGAATTGACCATTTTGACCGAAGATGACTTTTTGGTCAAAATTTGATCTATTAGGTCAACGGGTTGGTCATCGGGTTGGTTATTGGGTCAAAAATTGACCATTTTGACCAAAGTTGACTTTTTTGTCAAAAGTTGACTTTTTTGTCAAAAGTTGACCTATTGGGTAAATGGGTGGTCATTATGTCAAAAATTGATTATTTTGACCAAAATTGACCTTTTGGTCAAAAGTTGACCTATTGGGTCAATGGGTTTGTCATTGCGTCAAACATTGACCATCTTAACCAATGTTGACTTTTTGGTCAGAGATTGACTTATTGGGTCAGTAACTGGTCATTAGGTCAAAAATTGACTATTTTGACCAAAATTGAATTTTTGTTCAAAAGTTAACCCATTAGGTTAACATGGAGGTCATTGGGTCAGAAATTGACCATTTTGACCAAAGTTGTCTTTTTGGTCAAAGGTTGACCTATTTCGTCAATGGTTTGGTAATTGGGTCAAGAATTGAACATTTTGACCAAAGATGACTTTATTGGTCAAAAGTTGACTTATTGGGTCTATGGGTAAGTCATTGGGTCAAAAAATGACCACTTTGACCAAAGTTGACTTTTTAGTCAAAAGTTGGCATATTAGGTCAATGGGTGGTCTTTAGGCCAAAAATTAACTTTTTGACCAAAATTGACTTGTTGGTCAAAAGTTGACCTATTGGGTCAATGGGTTTGTCATTGGGTCAAGGATTGACCATTTTGACCAAAGTTAACTTTTTGGTCAAAGATTGACTTATTGGGTCAATAATTGGTCATTAATTCAAAAATTAACTATTTTGACCAAAATTAACTTTTTGGTTAAAAGTTGACTTATTAGGCCAATTGGTTGGTCATTGGGTCAAGGATTGACCATTTTGGCTAAAGTTGACTATTTTGTCAGAGATTGACTTATTGGGTCAATAATTGGTCATTGGGACAAAAATTTAAATTGATTGATTTGACAAAAAATTAGAGTTAACCCATTAGGTCAACGGGGTGGTCATTGAGTCAGAAACGGACCATTTTGTCTAAAGTTGACTTTTTGGTCAAAAGTTGAACTATCTTAACCAAAATTGAATTTTTGGTCAAAAGTTAATCCATTAAGTAAATGGGGTGGTCATTGGGTCAGAAATTGTCCATTTTGACCAAAGTTGAGTTTTTGGTCAAAAGTTGACCTTATTGGTCAATGAGTTGGTAATTGGGTCAAGAATTGATCATTTTGACCCAAGATGACTTTTTCGGTCAAAAGCTGACCTATTGGGTCAAAGTGTTGGTCATTGGGTCAATGTGTTGGTCATTGGGTCAAGCTAACTTTTTGATCAAAATTTGACTTTTTGGTCTAAAGGTGACCTATAGGGTTAATGGGTGTTCATTAGGTCAAAAAATAACCTTTTTTGACCAAAATTAACTTTTTTGACCAAAATTGACATTTTTTTACCAAAGTTGACTTTTTGGTCAAAAGTTGACTTATTGGGTCAATTGGTTTGTCATTGGGTCAAGCATTGACCTTTTTTACCAAAGTTGACTTTTTGTTCAGAGATTGACTTATTGGCTTAATAATTGGTCATTAATTCAAAAATTGACTATTTTGACCAAAATTAATTTTTTGGTCAAAAGTTGACCTATTAGGTCAATGGGTTGGTCATTGGGTCAAGGATTGATCATTTTGACAAAAGTTTACTGTTTGGTCAAAATTTAATCTATTTTGACCAAAATTAAGTTTTTGGTCAAAATTTAACTATTTGGTAAACGAGGTGGTCATTGGGCAGAAATTGTCCATTTTGACCAAAGTTGACTTTTTGGTCAAAAGTTAACCTATTTGGTCGATGAGTTGGTAATTAGGTCAAGAATTGACCATTTTGACCGAATATAACTTTTTTGTCAAAATTTAATCCATTGGATCAAAAATTGACCATTCTGATAGAAGTTGACATTTTCGTCAAAAGTTGACCTATTAGGTTAATGGGTGGTCCTTATGTCGAAAATTGACTATTTTTACCAATATTGACTTTTTGGTCAAAAGTTGACCTATTGGGTCAATGGATTTGTCATTGCTTGAAGCATTGACCATTTTGACCAAAGTTGAATTTTTCTTCAGAGATTGACTTATTGTGTCAATAACTAGTCATTATGTTAAAAATTGACTATTTTGATCAAAATTGAAGTTTTCATCAAAAGTTAACTCATTGGGTTAACGGGGAGGTTATTGGGTTAGAAATTGACTATTGTAACCAAAGTTGACTTTTTGGTTAAAATTTGACCTATTTTGTCAATGGTTTGGTAATTGGGTAAAGAATTTACCATTTTGACTAAAGATGACTTTATTGGTCAAAATTTGATCTATTTGGTTAATGGGTTGATCATTGGGTCAAAAATTGACCATTTTGACCAAAGTTGAATTTTTTGCCAAAAGTTGACCTATTGGGTTAACGGGTGTTCATCAGGTCAAAAATTAACTTTTTAGACCAAAATTGACTTTTGCTCAAAAGTTGACCCATTGGGTCAATGGGTTTGTCTTGGGGTCAAGGATTTACCATTTTGACTAAAGTTGACTTTTTGGTCAGAGATTCACTTATTGGGTCAATAATTAGTCAAATTTAAATTTTGACAATTTTGAACAAAATTGACTTTTGGGTCAAAAGTTGACCTATTAGGCCAATGGGTTGGTCATTGGGTCAAGAATTGATCATTTTGAATAAAGTTAACTTTTTGGTCAAAAGTTGACCTATTGGGTCAAGGATTGACTATTTTGACCAAAGTTGACTTTTCAGTCAGAGATTGGCTTACTGGGTCAATAATGGTCATTAGGTCAAAAAATGACTATTTTGACCAAAATTGACTTTTTGGTTAAAAGTTGACCTATTGGGTCACTAGGTTGGTCATTGGCTTAAGGATTGACCAATTTAACCAAAGTTGTCTTTTTGGTCAAAAGTTAACCTATTTAGGTCAATGAGGCGGTCATTAGCTCAAAAATTGACAATTTTGAGCAAAATTGGATTTTTTTTATCAAAGGTTGACCTCTTGGGTCAATGGGTTGGTCATTGGGTCGAGGATTAACCATTTTGGCCAAAGTTAACTTTTTAGTCAATAGTTAACAAATTAGGTCAATGGGTTGGTCATTGGACCTAGGATTGACCATTTTCACCAAAGTTGGCATTTTGGTCCTTATGTCAGAAATTGATAATTTTGACCAAATTTAACTTTTCGGTAAAAAGTTGACCTTTGGGTCAATGAGGTGGTCATTTAGTCAAAAATTGACAATTATAACCAGAATTGACTTTTTTGTCAAAAGTTGTCCTTTTGGGTCAATGAGTTGGTCATTCAATCAAGGATTGACCATTTTGACCAAAGTTGACTTTTTTGTTAAAAGTTGACCTACTGGGTCAATCGGTTAGTCATTGGGTCAAGGATTGACCATTTTGACCAAAAATGACTTTTGGGTCGAAAGTTGACATATTGGGTTAATAGTTAGTAATTAAGTCAAAAAATTACTATTTTGACCAAAAAGTCAATTAAGTCAAAAAATTACTATTTTGACCAAAATTGACTTTTTAGTCAAAATTTGACCTATGGGTCAATGAGTTTGTCATTGGGTTAAGGATTGACCATTATGACAAAGTTGACTTTTTGGTCAGAGATTGACTTATTAGGTCAATAATTGGTCATTAAGTCAAAAATTGACTATTTTGACCCAAATTGACTTTTTCTTCTAAAGTTGACTTATTGAGTCGGTGCGTAGGTCAATGGGTCAAGAATTGACTATTTTGACTAAAGTTGACTTTTTAGTCAAAAGTTGACCTATTTGGTCAATTGGTTGGTCATTGAGTCAGAAATTGAACATTTTGACCAAAATTGACTTTTTGGTCAAAAGTTGACCTATTGGGTCAACGGGGTTGTCATTGGGTCAAAAATTAACCATTTTGGCTAAAGTTGACTTTTTGGTCAGAAATTGGTCATGATGTAAAAAATTGTCTATTTTGACCAAAACTAACAATTTGGTCAAAAGTGGACCTATTGGGTCAATGGGATGGTCATTAGGTCAAGAACTTACCATTTTTACCAATGTTATCTTTTTGGTGAAAAGTTGATTTATTGGGTCAATGTGTTGGTAATGGGTCAAGGATTGACCATTTTGACCAAAGTTGATTTTTGGACAGGTATTGGCTTACTGGGTCAATAATTGGTCATTCGGGCAAAAATTGACTATTTTTTACCAAAATTGACTTTCTGATCAAAAGTTGACCTATTGGGTCTATGGGTTAATCATTGGGTGAAGGATTGACTATTTCGACCAAAGTTGACTTTTTGGTCAAAAGTTGACATATTGGGTCAATGGGTTGGTCATTGAAAGAAGAATTGTCCCTTTTGATGAAAGTTAATTTTTTTGTCAGAGATTAACTTATTAGGTCAATAATTGGTCATTGGGACAAAATTTTTAATTGATTATTTTGACAAAAATTAAATTTTTGGTCAAAAGTTGACCCATTGGGTCAACGAGGTAGTCATTGGGTCAGAAATTGACCATTTTGACCAAAGTTGCCTTCTCGGTCAAAACTTGACCTATTTTGACCAAAATTGAATTTTTGGTCAAAACCTAACCCATTGAGTCCACGGGTGGTCATTGGGTCAGAAATTGTCCATTTTGACCAAAGTTGAGTTTTTGGTCAAAAGTTAACATATTTGGTCAATGAGTTGGTAATTGAGTCATGAATTGACCATTTTGACTGAAGATGACTTTTTGGTCAAAATTCGATCTAATGGGTCAATGGGTTGGTCATTGTGTAAAAATTGACCATTTTGACCAAAGTTGAATTTTTGGTCAAAAGTTGACCTATTGGGTCAACAGGTGGTTGTTAGGTCAAAAATTAACTTTTTTTACTAAAATTGACTTTTGGTCAAAAGTTGACCTATTGGGTCAATGGATTTGTTATTGGGTCAAGGATTAACCATTTTGACCAAAGTTGACTTTTTTTGTCAGAGATTGACATATTGGGTCACTAATTGATCATTAATTCAAAATTTGACTATTTTGACCAAAATTGACTTTTTGGTCAAAAGTTGACCTATTAGGCCAATGGATTGGTCATTGGGTCAATAATTGATAATTTTGACCAAACTTGACATTTTGGCCAAAATTGACATATTATGTCAATAGGTTAGTCATTAGGTGAAGGATTGACCATTTTGACCAAAGTTGACTATTTGATCAGAGATTGGATTACGATCAACAATTGGTCATTAGGTCAAAAAATGACTATTTTGACCAAAATTAACTTTTTGGTCAAAAGCTGACCTATAGGGTTAATGGGTTAGGCATTCGCTTAAAGATTAACCATTTTGACCAAAATTGTGTTTTTGGTCAAAAGTTGACCTATTTAGGTCAATGAGGCGGTCATTGAGTCAAAATTGACAATTTGGAGCAAAATTGACATTTTTGTCAAAAGTTGACCTATTGGGTCAATGGGTTTGTCATTGGGTCAAGGATTAACCATTTTTGCCAAAGTTGACTTTTTTAGTCAAAAGTTGACAAATTTGTTCAATGGCTTGTTCATTGGATCAAGGATTGACCATTTTTACCAAAGTTAGATTTTTTGCCATTGTGTTAGAATTTGACCATTTTGACCAAATTTGACTTTTTGGTCAAAAGTTGACATTGTGGGTTAATGAGGTGGTCATTAGGTCAAAAATTGATTATTTTGACCAAATTTGACTTTTTTATCAAAAGTTTTCCTTTCGGGTCAATGAGTTGATCATTGGGTCAAGGATTGACCATTTTGACCAAAGTTGACTTTTTGATTAAAGTTTGACCTATTCGGTCAATGAGTTGGTCATTGGGTCAAGGGTTGACAATTTTGAACAAAATTGACTTTTTTGTCGAAAGTTGACCTATTTGGTCAATAGTTAGTAATTAAGTCAAAAATTCTTATTTTGACCAAAATTGACTTTTCGGTCAAAAGTCGATCTATTGGGTCAATGGGTTGGTCATTGAGTCAAGGATTTACCATTTTAACCAAAATTTACTTTTGCTCAAAAGTTGGTCTATTGGGTCAATGGGTTTGTCATTGGGTCTAGGATTGACAATTATGACCAAATTTAACTTTTTAGTCAGAGATTGACATATTGGGTCACTAATTGGTCATTAGGTCAAAAATTGACTAATTTGACCAAAATTGACTTTTTGTTCAAAAATTTACTTATTGGGTCAATGCATTGGTCATTGGGTCAAGAATTGACCATTTCGACTAAAGTTGACTTTTTAGTCAAAAGTTGAGCTATTGGGTCAATAGGTTGGTCATTGGGTCAGAAATTGAGCATTTTGACTAAAGTTGACTTTTTGATCAAAAGTTGACATAATAGGTCAATGGGTTTAGCATTTGGTCAAAAATTAACCATTGTGACTAAAGTTCACTTTTTGGTCAGAGATTGGCTTACCAGGTCAAAAATTAGCCATTAAGTCAAAAATTGACTATTTTGACCAAAATTGACTTTTAGGTCAAAAGTAGACCTATTGGGTCAATCGGTTGGTCATTAGGTCAAGGATTGACCATTTTGACCAAAGTTGTTTTTTGATCAAAATTTAATCTATTTGGTCAATAGGTTGGTCATGGGGTCAAGGATTGACCATTTTGACCGAAGTTGACTTTTTGGTCGGTGATTGACTTAGTCGGTTAATAATTGGTCTTTAGGTCAAAAATTACATATTTTGACCAGAATTAAATTTTTTGTCAAAAGTTGACCCATTGGGTCAACGAGGTGGTCATTGGGACCATTTTTACCAAAGTTGACTTTTGGTCAAAAGTTAAACTATTTTGTCAATGAGTTGGCAATTTGGTCAAGGATTAACCATTCTGATCGAAGATGACTATTTTGTCAAAAGTTGACCCATTGGGTCAATGGGTTGGTCATTAAGTCAGAATTTGACTATTTTGACCAAAGTTAACCTATTGGGTCAATAGGTTGGTCATTGGTTTAAAATTGACAATTTTGACCAAAATTTACTTTTTGGTCAAAAGTTGACCTATTGGGTTAATGGGTGGTCATTAGGTCAAAAATTGATTATTTTGAACAAAATTGAATTTTTGGTCAAAAATTGACCTATTGGGTCAATGGATTGGTCATTGGGTCAAGGATTAACCATTTTGGCCAAACTTGACTTTTTAGTCAAAAGTTGACAATTTGGGTCAATGGGTTGGTCATAGGATCAAGGATTGGCGGTTTTCTCCAAAGTTGACATTTTAACCAAAATTGACTTCTTGGTCAAAAGTTGTCCTTTTGGGTCAATGAATTAGTCATTAGGTCAAGGATTGACCACATTGATCAAAGTTGACTTTTTGGTCAAAAGTTGATCTATTGGGTCAATGGGTTGGTCATTGTGTCAAGGATAGACCATCTTAACCAAAATTGACTTTTTTGGTCAAAACATGACATATTATGTCAATAATAGGTCATTAAGTAAAAAATTTACTATTTTGACCTAAATTTACTTTTTGGTCAAAATCCAATCTATTGGGTCAGTGGGTTGGTCATTGAGTCAAAGATTTACCATTTTGTCCAAAGTTGACTTTTTGGGCAAAAGTTGACCTATTAAGTCAATGGGTTTGTCAATTGTGTCAAGGATTAACCATTATGACCAAAGTTAACTTTTTTATCAGAGATTGACTTATTAGGTTAATAATAAGTCATTAGCTTAAAAATTGACTATTTTGACCAAAATTGACTTTTTGTTCAAAAGTTGACTTATTGGGTCAATGTGTTGCTCGTTGGGTCAAGAATAGACCATTTTGACCAAAAATGTCCTATTGGGTCAATGTGTTGATCATTGTGTCAAAAATTGACTATTTTGACCAAAGTTGACTTTTTGGTCAAAAGTTGACCTATTTAGTCAATGGGTGGTCATTAGGTCAAAATTTAACTATTTTGACCAAAATTGACTTTTTGGTCAAAAGTTGACCTATTGGATTAATGGGTTGGTCATTAGGTCAAGGTTTGACCACTTTGACCAAAGTTGACTTTTTGGCCAAATTTTGACATATTGGGTCAATGGGTTGGTTATTGGGTCAGAAATTGACCATTTCGACCAAAGTGAACTTTTTGGTCAAAAGTTGACCTATTAGGTCAATGGGTTTGTCATTGGGTCAAAGATTAACCATTTTGTCCAAAGTTGACTTTTTGGTCATAGATTCGCTTACTGGGTCAATAAATGGTCACTAGGCCAAAAATTGATTATTTTTACCAAAATTGACTTTTTGGTCAAAAGTTGACCTATTGGGTTAATGGGTTGGTCATTAGGTTAAGGATTGACCATTTTGACCAAAGTTGACTTTTTTGTCAAAAGTTGACCTATTAGTCATTGGATCAAGGATTGACCAGTTTGACCAAAGTTGACTTTTGGTGAGTGATTGACTTATTTGGTCATTAATTGGTCATTAGGCCAAAAATTGATTATTTTGAGCGAAGTTATCGTTTTTGTCAAAAGTTGACCTATTTGGCTAAAGACTTGATAATTGGGTCAAGAATTGTGTAAAAAATGACCTATTTGACCGAAGATGACTTTTTGGTTTAAAGTTGATCTATTGGGTTAATGGGTTGGTTATTGGGTAAAAAATTGACCATTTTGAGCAAAGTTGACTTTTTGGTCAAAAGTTGACATATTGGATCAATGGGTGGTCATTAGGTTAAAAATTGATTATTTTGACCAAAATTGACTTCTTGGTCAAAAGTTGACCTACTGGGTCAATGGGTTTGTCGTTGTGTCAAGGATTGACCATTTTAACCAAAGTTGAGTTTTTGGTCAGAGATGATTAATTGGGTCAAAAATTAGTTACTAGGTCAAAAATTATATATTTTAACCAAAATTGAATTTTTGGACAAAAGTTAACCCATTGGGTCAACGAGGTGGTTATTGTGTCAAAAATTGACCATTTTGACAAAAGTTGACTTTTTGGTCAAAAGTTGACCTATTTGGCCAATGAGTTGGTAATTCAGTCAAGAATTGATCATTTTTGCCAATGATGACTTTTTAGTCAAAAGTTGTCTTATTAGGTCAATGGGTAGGTCATTCGGTTCAAAATTGACCATTTTGACCAAAGTTGACTTATTGGGTCAATGGGTGATCATCAAGTCAAAAAATGATTTTTTGACCAAAATTGACTTTTTGGTCAAAATTTGACATATTGGGTCAATGGGTTTGTCATTGGGTCAAGGATTGGCCATTTTGACCAAATTTGACTTTTGTCAATAAGTCGACCTTTGGGTCGATGAGGTGTCGATAGTGTCAAAATCGAGAATTTTGACCAAAATCGATTTTTGGTCAAAAGTTGTCCTTTTGGGTCAATGAGTTGGTTATTGGGTAAAGAATTGACCATTTTGACCAAAGTTGACTTTTTTGTCAAAAGTTAACCTATTTGGTCAATGGGTTGGTCATTGGGTCAAGGAATGACCATTTCAACCAAAGTTGACTTCTTGGTCAAAAGTCGACCTATTGGGTCAATAATTGGTCATTAAGTCAAAAATTTACTATTTTGACCAAAATAGACTTTTTGGTCAAAAGTCGATCTATTGGGTTAGTGGTTGGTCATTGGGTCAAGGATTTACCATTTTAACTAAAGTTGACTTTTTGGTCATAAGTTGACCTATTGGGTCAATGAGTTTTTCATTCGGTAAATGATTGACCATTTTAACCAAAGTGGACTTTTTGATCAGAGAATGACTTATTGGGTCAATACTTTGTCATTAGGTCAAAAAATGATTAGTTTGACAAAAATTAAATTTTTTGTCAAAAGTTGACCCATTGGGTCAACAGGGTGGTCATTGGGTCATAAATTGACCATTTTGACCAATGTTCACTTTTTCGTCAAAAGTTGATTTATTTGGTAATTGTGTCGAGAATCGACCATTTTGACCAAGACGACTTTTTGGTTAAAAGTTGACCTATTGGTTCAATGGGTTGGTCATTAGGTCAAAAATTGATCATTTTAACCAAAGTTGACCTTTTGGTCAAAAGTTGACCTATTAGGTCAATGAGTGGTAATTTAGTCAAAAATTGATTATTTTCACTAAAATTGACTACTTGGTCAAAGTTGACCTATTGGGTCAATGGGCTTTCATTGGGTTAAGGATTATCCATTTTGACCAAAGTTGACATTTTGGTTCAGAGATTGACTTATTGGGTCAATAATTGGCCATTAATTCAAAATCTGATTATTTTGACCAAATTTGACTTTTTGGTCAAAAGTTGACCTACTAGGCCAACGGGTTAGTCATTGGGTCAAGAATTGATCATTTTGACTAAAGTTGACTTTTTGGTCAAAAGTTGACCTATTGGGTCAATAGGTTGGTCATTGGGTCAATGATTGACCATTCTGACCAAAGTTGACTTTTTGGTTAGCGATTGGCTTTGTGGGTCAATAATAAGTCATTTGGTAAAAAATTAACTATTTTGACCCAAATTGATTTTTTTGTAAAAAGCTGACCTATTGGGTCAATGGGTTGATCATTGGGTCAAGGATTAACCATTTTGACTTACTTTTTAGTCAAAAGTTGACCTATTAGGTCAATGGGTTCGTCATTTGGTAAAGGATTGACCATTTTGACCAAAGTTGACTTTTTTAGCAGAGATTGACTTATTGGGTCAATAATTGGTCTTTAGGTCAAAAATTAATTATTTTAACTAAAATTAAATTTTTAGTCAAAAGTTGACCCTTTGGTTCAACGTGGTGGTCATTGGGTCAGAAATTGACCATTTTGACTAAAGTTCACATTTTGGTCAAAAGTTGACCTATTTGTTCTATGAGTTGGTAATTGGGTCAAGAATTGACCATTTTGACTGAAGATGACTATTTAGTTAAAATTTAATCTATTGAGTCAATGGGGTGGTCATTGGGTCAATAATTCACCATTTTGACCAAAGTTGACTTTTTGGTCAAAAGTTGACCTATTGGGTCAATGGGTGGTCATAAGGTCAAAAATTGACTATTTTGACCAAAATTGTCTTTTTGGTCAAAAGTTGACATATTGGGTCAATGGGTTTGTCATCGGGTATAGGAATGACCATTTTGACCAAAGTTGACTTTTTGGTCAGAGATTGACTTATTGGGTCAATAATTGGTCATTAGGTCAAAAATTGACTATTTTGACCAAAATTAAAATTTTGGTCGAAAAGTTAAACCATTGGATGAACGGGGTGGTCATTGGGTCAGAAATTGACCATTTTGACTAAAGTTGACTTTTTGGTCAAAAGTTGTCAAATTTGGTTAATGAGGTGGTAATTTGGTTAAGAATTGACAATTTTGACCAAAGATGACTTTTGAGGCAAAATTTGACCTATTGAGTCAACAGGTTGGTCATTAGGTAAAGAATTGACAACTTTGACCAAAGTTTACTTTTTGGTTAAAAATTGACCTATTAGGACAATGGGTGGTCATTATGTCGAAAATCAACTATTTTAAAAAAATTGACTTTTTGGTCAAAAGTTGACCTATTAGACCAATGAGTTGGTCATTGCATCAATGATTGATCATTTTGACTAAAGTTAACGTTTTGGTCAAAAGTTGACCTGTTGGGTCAATGAGTTTATCATTGGGTCAAGGATATACAATTTTAATAAAAGTTGACTTTTTTGTCAAAAGTTGATCCATTGGGTCAATGGGTTGGTCATTGAATCAAATAATTGACTATTTTGATTAAAGTTGACTTTTTGGTCAGAAGTTGACCTATTGGGTCAATAGGTTGGTCATTGGGTCAAAAATTGACTATTTTGACAAAAAATGACATTTTGGTCAAAAGTTGACCTATTGGGTCAGTAGGTGGTTATTAGTTCAAAAGTTGACTATTTTGACCAAAATTGAATTTTTTGTCAAAAATTGATCTATAGGATTAATGAGTTGGTCATTGGGTCAAGGATTAACCATTTTGGCCAATGTTGACATTTTAGTCAAAAGTTGACAATTTGGGTCAATGGGTTGGTCATTGGATCATGGATTGACCGCTTTCACCAAAGTTGACATTTATGTCATTTTGTCAGAAATTGACCATTTTGAATAAATTGGACTTTTTGGTCAAAGGTTGACCTTTTGGGGCAATGAGGTGGTAATTAGGATTAAAATTGACAATTTTGATCAAAATTGACTTCTTGGTCAAAAGTTGTCCTTGTGGGTCAATGAGTTGGTCATTGGGTCAAGGATTGACCATTTTGACCAAAGTTGACTTTTTGGTAAAAAGTTAATCATTGGGTCAAGGATTGACCATTTTGACCAAAGTTGACTTTTTGGTTCAGTGATTGGCTTATTTGGTAATTAATTGGTCATTAGTTCAAAAATTGATTTTTTTTGTCCAAAATAAAATTTTTTGTTAAAAGTTGACCCATTGGGTTAACGAGACCGTCATTGCGTCAGAAATTGACCATTTTAACAAATGTTGACTTTTTGGTCAAAAGTTGACCTATTTGGTCAATGAGTTGGTAATTCGGTCAAGAATTGTCCAGTTTGACCGAAGATGACATTTTGGTCAAAGTTGATCTATTAGGTCGAAAGGGTAAAATTGACCATTTTGACCAAAGTTTACTTTTTGGTCAAAAGTTGACATATTGGGTTAATGGGTGGCCATTAGGTAAAAAATTGACTATTTTGACCAAAATTGTTTTTGTGGTCAAAAGTTGACCTATTGGGTCAATGGGTTTGTCATTGGGTCAAGGATTGACCTTTTTGACCAAAGTTAACTTTTTGGTCAAAAGTTGACCTATTTGGTCATTGAGTTCGTAATTGGGTCAAGAATTAATCATTTTGCCCAAAGTTGACTCTTTAGTCAAAAGTTGTCTTATTGGGTCAATGGGTTGATCATTCAGTCAAAAATTGACCATTTTGACCAAAGTTGACTATATGGTCAAAAGTTGACTTATTGGGTCAATGGGTGGTCATTAGGTCAAAAATTGACTATTTTGACCAAAATTGATTTTTTTGTCAAAATTTGACATATTGGGTCTATGGGTTTGTCATTGGGTCAAGGACTGACCATTTTGACCAAATTTGACATATTGGTCAAAAGTTGGCATTTGGGTCAATGACGTGTTGATAGGTAAAAAATTGAGAATTTTGACCAAAATTGATTTTTTGGTCAAAAGTTGTTCTTTTGGGTCAATGAGTTTGTCATTGGGTAAAGGATTAACCATTTTGACTAAAGTTGACTTTTTGGTCAAAAGTTGCCCATTGGGTCAATGGGTTGGTCATTGGGTCAAAGATTGACCATTTTGACCAAAGTTAAATTTTTGGTCAAAAGTTGACCTATTAGGTTAATGGGTTGATCATTGGGTCAAGGATTGACCATTTTGACCAAAGTTGACTTTTTGGTCAGTGATTGACTTATTTGGTTATTAATTTGTCATTTGGTCAAAAATTGATTTTTTGTTCAAAATTAAATTTTTGGTCGAAAGTTGACCCATTGAGGTCAACGGAGTAGTCATTACGTCGAGAAATTGACCATTTTGACCAATGTTGACTTTTTGGTCGAAAATTTACCTGTTGGTCGATGAGTTGATACTTCGGTCGAGAATTGACCAGTTTGACCCAAGATGACTTTTTCGTCAAAAGTCGATCTATTGGGTCAAAGGGTAAAAAATTGACCATTTTGACCAAAGTTTACTTTTTCGTCAAAAGTTGACATAATGGGTCGATGGGTGGTCATTAGGTCTAAAATTGACTATTTTGACCAAAATTGACTATTTTGACCAAAATTGACTTTTTGGGCAAAAGTTGACCTATTGGGTCAATGGGTTCGTCATTGGGTCAAGGATTGACCATTTTGACCAATGTTGACTTTTTGGTCGAAAGTTAACCTATTTGGTCGATGAGATGGTAATTGGAGTCGAGAATTAATCATTTTGACCAAAGATGACTTTTTAGTCAAAAGTTATCCTATTGGGTCAATGGGTTGGTCAGTCGGTCAAAAATTGATCATTTTGACGAAAGTTGACTTTTTGCTTAAAAGTTGACTTATTGGGTCAATGGGTGGTCATTAGCTCAAAAATTGACAATTTTTACCAAAATTGACTTTTTTGTCAAAATTTGACTTATTGGGTCTATGGGTTTGTCATTGGGTTAAGGATTGACATTTTCTCCAAATTTAACTTTTTGGTCAAAAGTTGACCTTTTTGGGTCAATGAGGTATTCATATGTGAAAAATTGAGAATTATGACCAAAATTGATTTTTTTGTCAAAATTTATCCTTTTGGGTCAATGAATTTGTCATTAGGTAAAGGATTGACCATTTTGACCTAAGTTAAGTTTTTGATCATAAGTTGACCTATTGGGTGAACGGGGTGGTCATTGGGTAAAAAAATGACCATTTTGACCAAAGTTGACTTTTTGGTCAAAAGTTGACATATTTGATCAATAGTTGGTAATTTTGTCAACAATTGACCATTTTGACCAAGATGACTTTTTGGTCAAAAGTTGACCTATTGGGTCAATGGGTTGGTAAAAGTGTCAAAAATTAACCATTTTGACCAAAGTTAACTTTTTGGTCAAAAGTTGACTTATTGGGTCAGTGGGTGATCATTAGGTCAAAAATTGACTAATTTGGCCAAAATTAACTTTTTGGTCAAAATTAGACATATTGGGTCTATCATTGCGTCAAGGATTGACCATTTTAACCAAATTTGACTTTTTGGTTAAAAGTTGACTTTTTGGGTCAATGAGGTGTTCATAGGTCAAAAATTGATAATTTTAACCAAAATTTAATTTTTGGTCAGATGTTGTGCTTTTTGGGTTAATGAGTTGTTCATTAGGTAAAGGATTGACCATTTTGACCAAAGTTGCCTTGTGGGTCAAAAATTGACTATTTTAACCAAAATTGTATTTTGGATCAAAACTTGACCTATTGGGTCAATGAGTTTGTCATTGGGTCAAGGATTGACCATTCTGACCAAAGTAGACTTTTTGGTCAGAGATTGAATTATTGGGTCAATTATTGGTCATAGATCAAAGATTGACTGTTTTGACCAAAATTAAATTTTTGGTCAAAAGTTAACCCATTCGGTGAACTGGGTGGTCATTGAATCAGAAATTGACCATTTAGACCAAAGTTGACTTTTTGGTCAAATGTTGACCTATTTGGTTAATGAGTTGGTAATTGGGTCAAGAATTGACCATTTTGACCAAAGATGACTTTTTAGTCAAAATTTGACCTACTGGGTCAATGGGTTGGTCATTCGGTAAAAAAATTGACCATTTTGACCAATCTTGACTTTTTGGTTAAAAGTTAATATATTGGGTCAATAGTGGTCATTAGGTCAAAAAATGACTATTTTGAACCAAATTGACTTTTTGGTCAAATGTTGACCTATTGGGTCAATGGGTTTGTCATTGGGTTAAGGATTGACCATTTTGACCAAAATTCATTTTTTGGTTAGAGAATGACTTATAGGGTTAATAATTGGTCATTAATCCAAAAGTTGATTATTTTGACAAAAATTGACTTTTTGGTCAAATGTTGACCTATTAAGATATTGGGTTTGTCATTGCATCAATGATTGATCTTTTTTATCAAAGTTGACCATTTAGTCAAAAGTTGACCTATTGGGTCAATGGGTTGGTCATTGGGTCAAGGATATACCATTTTGACAAAAGTTGACTTTTTGGTCAAAAGTTGATCCATTGGGTCAATGGGTTGGTCATTGGGTCAAAAGTTGTTTATTTTGACCAAAGTTAACTTTTTGGTCAGAAGTTGACCTGTTGGGTCAATAGGTTGGTCATTGGATCGAAAATTGTTATTTTGACCTAAATTGGCTATTTGGTCAAAAGTTGACCTATTGGGTCAATGGGTGGTCATTAGGTCAAACATTGACTATTTTGACCAAAATTGACTTTTTGGTCAAAAATTGACTTATTGGGTCAATGGGTTGGTCATTGGGTCAAGGATTAACCATTTTGGCCAAAATTGACTTTTTTGTTAAAAGTTGACATTTCGGGTTAATGGGTTGGTCATTGGATCAAGGATTGACCGTTTTAACCAAAGTTATCCTTTTGGGTCAATGAGTTTGTCATTGGGTCTAGGATTGACCATTTTGGCAAATATTGACTTTTTGGTCAAAAGTTGACCTATAGGGTCAATGGGTTAGTTATTGGGTCAATGATTGACCATTTTGACCAAAGCTAACTTTCTAGTCAAAGGTTAACCTATTAGGTCAATGGGTTGGTCATTGGGTCAAGGATTGACTATTTTGACCAAAGTTAACTTTTTGGTCAGTGATTGACTTATTTGGTAATTAATTGGTCATTAGGTCAAAAATTGATTATTTTTACCAAAATTAAATTTTTTGTCAAAAGTTGACCCATTGGGTCAACAGGGTGGTCGTCAACAGGGTGGTCATTGCGTCAGAAATTGACCATTTTAACCATAGTTTACTTTTTGGTCAAACATTGACCTATTTTGTCAATGAGTTGGTAATTGGGTCAAGAATTGACGATTTTGACCGAAGATGACTTTTTGGTCAAAAGTTGATTTATTGGGTTAATGGATTGGTCGTTGGGTTAAAAATTGACCATTTTGACCAACGTTCTCTTTTGGTCAAAAGTTAACCTATTGGGTCAATGGGTTTATATTGGGCCAAGGATGACCATTTTGAAGAAAGTAGACTTTTTGGTCAGAGATAATTTATTGCGTTAATAATTGGTCATTAGGTTAAGAATTAACTATTTTGACCAAAATTGAATTTTTGGTCAAAAGTTAACCCATTAGGTGATGAGGTCACATTCGGTCGTAAATTGACCATTTTTACAAAAGTTGACTTTTTGGTCGAAACTTGACTGTTGGTCAATGAGTTGGTAATTAGGTTAAAAATTGATCATTTTGACTAAAGATGGCTTTTCAGTCAAAAGTTGTCCTACTGGTCAATAGGTTGGTCATTCGGTCAGAAATTTACCATTTTATCCAAAGTTGACTTTTTTTGTCAAAAGTTAACTTATTGGGTCAATGGGTGGTCATTAGGTCAAAAATTAACTATTTCGACCAAAATTGACTTTTTTGTCAAAATTTGACATATTGGGTTAATGAGTTTCTCATTAGGTCAAAGATTGACCATTTTGACCAAATTTAACTTTTTGGTCAAAAGTTGACCTTTTGGGTTAATGAGGTGTTCATAGGTCCAAAATTGAGAATTTAGACCAAAATTGACTTTTTGGTCAAATGTTGTCCTTTTCGGTCAATAAGATGGTCATTGGGTAAAGGATTTACCATTTGACCAATGTTGACTTTTTGGTCAAGAGTTGACCTATTGGGTCAACGGGTTTGTCATTCGGTCAAGAATTGCATTTTAACCAAAGTTAAAATTTTGGTCAGAGATTGAGTTATTGGGTTAATAATTGGTCTTTTGGTCAAAAAATGATTATTTTGACCAAAATTAATTTTTTTGTCAAAAGTTGACCCATTGGGTGAACGGGGAGGTCATTGGGTCATAAATTGACCATTTTGACCAAAGTTCACTTTTTGGTCAAAAGTTGACTTATTTAGTCAATGAGTTGGTAATTGGTTCAAGAATTGACTATTTTGACCAAAGATGACTTTTTAGTCAAAAGTTGATATGTTGGGGCAATGGTTGGTCATTGCATCAAAAATTGACCATTTTGAAAAAAGTTGACTTTTTTGTCAAAATTTGACCAAAGTTAACTTTTTGGTCAGAGATTGACTTTTTGGGTCAATTATTGTTCATTAGGTCAAAATTCGACTATTTTGACAAAAATTGACTTTTTGGTCAAAAATTGACATTTTGGGTCAATGGGTGTCATTGGGGTAAGGAATGACCATTTTGACCGAAGTTGACTTTTTGGTCAAAAGTTGACATATTGGATTTATGGGTTGGTCATTAGGTCAAGGATTGACCTTTTTGACCAATGTTTACTTTTTGGTCAGAGATTGACTTATTGGGTCAATAATTTGTCATTAGGTAAAAAATTGACTATTTTTACTAAAATTAAATTTTTTGTCAAAAGTTCACCCATTGGGTCAATGGGGTGGTCATTGGGTCAGAAATTGACCATTTTGACCAACGTTGACTTTTTGGTCAAAAGTTGACCTAGTGGATCAACGTGTTGGTCATTGGGACAAGGATTTAACATTTTGACCAAAGTTGACATTTTGGTCAAAAGTTGACATATTGGGTCATGTGTCAAGGATTGACCTTTTTAACCAAAGCTGACTTTTGGTCAGAGACTGACTTATTGGGTCATTAATTTGACCATTTTGACCAAAGTAGTCAAAAATTGACTATTTTTACCAAAATTAAAAATTTTTTGTCAAAAGTTTACCCATTGGGCCAGTGTGGTGGTCATTGGGTCAGAAATTAACCAATTTAACCAAAGATGACTTTTTTGACAAAAGTTGACCATTTGGGTCATCGGGTTGGTCATTGGGTCAAGGATTTAACATTTTGACCAAAGTTGACTTTTTGGTCAAAACTTGACATATTGGCTCAATGAGTTGGTCATTGGGTCAAGGATTGAACTTTTTGACCAAAGTTGACTTTTTGGTCAGAGATTGACTTATTGGGTCAATAATTTGACCATTTTGACCAAAGTAGTCAAAAATTGACTATTTTTACTAAAATTAAATTTTTCTTCAAATGTTCACCCATTGTGTCAATGGGGTGGTCATTGGGTCTGAAATTGAACATTTTGTCCAAAGTTGACTTTTTTATCAAAAGTTGACTTATTGGGTCAACGGGTTGGTCATTGGGTCAAGGATTGACCATTTTGACTAAAGTTAACTTTTTTCTCAGAGATGGACTTATTGGGTCAATAGGTCAAAAATTGACTGTTTTGAACAAAATTGTCTATTTTGGTTAAAAGTTAGTCTATTGGGTCAATGGGGTGGTTGTAATTGTGTCAATGGGGTGGTCATTGGGTCAACAATTAACTGTTTTGACAAAGATTGACTTTTTGGTCAAAAGTTGACCTACCAGGTGAATGGGTCAAGGATTGGCCATTTTGACCAAAGTTGTCTTTTTGGTCAATAGTTGACCTTTTGGGTTAAAGGGTTGGTCATTGGGTCGAAGATTGGACCATTTTGACCAAAGTTAGTTTTGGTCGAGAGATTGACTTATTGGGTCAATAATTGGTGACAAATTCAAAAATTGAATATTTTGACCAAAATTAAGTTTTGGTCAAAAGTTAACATATTAGGCCATTGGGTTGGTCATTGGGTCAAGGATCGATCATTTTGACCAAAGTTGACCTTTTGGTCAAAAGTTGTCTTATTGTGTCAATGGGTGCGTCATTAGTTCGACGATTGACCATATTGACCAAAGTTAACTTTGTGGTCGAGAGATTGGCTTACTAGGTCGATAATTGGTCATTAGGTCGAAAATTAACTATTTTGACCAAAATTGACTTTTGGTCAACAGATTGTCCTATCGAGTCGATGGGTAGTCATTAAGTCCGAAATAGATTATTTTTTAGCAAAATTGACTTTTTGGTCAAAAGTTGACCTATTGGGTCATTGGGTTTGTGATAAGTTTAAGGATTGATCATTTTGACCAAAGTTAACTTTTTGGGTCAATAATTGGTCACTAGGTCAAAAATTCACTATTTTAACCAAAATTGAAGTTTTGGTCAAAAGTTAACCCATTGGCTGAACGGGGTGGTCATTAGGTCAAAAATTGATCATTTTGACCAAAGATGACTTTTTTGGTCAGAAATTAACCTATTTTGACTAAAATTGAATTTTTGGTCAAAATTTAACCCATAGGGTGAACGGGGTGGTCTTTGGGTCAGAAATTGTTTATTTTGACCAAAGTTGACTTTTTTGTCAAAAGTTGACCTATTTGGTTAATGAGTTAGTAATTGGGTCAAGAATTGACCATTTTGACTGAAGATGACTTTTTGGTCAAAAGTTGATATATTAGGTTAATAGGTTGGTCAACAAGTCAAAAATTGATTATTTTGACTAAAGTTGACTTTTTGGTCGAAAGTTGACCTATTGGATCAATGGGTAGGTCATTCGGTTCAAAATTGACCATTTTGACCAAAGTTGACTTATTGGGTCAATGGGTGATCATCAGGTCAAAAAATGATTTTTTGACCAAAATTGACTTTTTGATCAAAATTGACTTTTTGATCAAAATTTGACATATTGGGTCAATGGGTTTGTGATTGGGTCAAGGATTAGCCATTTTGACCAAATTTGACTTTTTGGCCAAAAGCTGACCTTTTGGGTCAATGAGGTGTTGATAGGTCAAAAACTGAGAATTTTGACCAAAATTGATTTTTTGGTCAAAATTTATCCTTTTGGGTCAATGAGTTGGTTATTGGGTAAAGGATTGACCATTTCGACCAAAGTTGACTTTTTGGTCAAAAGTTAACCTATTTGGTCAATGGGTTGGTCATTGGGTCAAGGAATGACCATTTCAACCAAAGTTGACTTCTTGGTCAAAAGTCGAACTATTGGGTCAATAATTGGTCATTAAGTCAAAAATTTACTATTTTGACCAAAATAGACTTTTTGGTCAAAAGTCGATCTATTGGGTTAGTGGTTGGTTATTGGGTCAAGGATTTACCATTTTGACTAAAGTTGACTTTTTGGTCATAAGTTGACCTATTGGGTCAATGAGTTTTTCATTCGGTAAATGATTGACCATTTTAACCAAAGTGAACTTTTTGATCAGAGATTGACTTATTGGGTCAATACTTTGTCATTAGGTCAAAAAATGATTAGTTTGATAAAAATTAAATTTTTTGTCAAAAGTTGACCTATTGGGTCAACAGGGTGGTCATTGGGTCATAAATTGTCCATTTTGACCAATGTTCACTTTTTCGTCAAAAGTTGATTTATTTGGTAATTGTGTCACGAATTGACCATTTTGACCGAAGACGACTTTTTGGTTAAAAGTTGATCTATTGGTTCAATGGGTTGGTCATTAGGTCAAAAATTGACCATTTTAACCAAAGTTGACCTTTTGGTCAAAAGTTGACCTATTAGGTCAATGAGTGGTAATTTAGTCAAAAATTAATTATTTTCACCAAAATTGACTACTTGGTCAAAGTTGACCTATTGGGTCAATGGGTTTTCATTGGGTTAAGGATTATCCATTTTGACCAAAGTTGACATTTTGGTTCAGAGATTGACTTATTGGGTCAATAATTGGCTATTAATTCAAAATCTGATTATTTTGACCAAATTTGACTTTTTGGTCAAAAGTTGACATACTAGGCCAACGGGTTGGTCATTGGGTCAAGAATTGATCATTTTGACTAAAGATGACTTTTTGGTCAAAAGTTGACCTATTGGGTCAATAGGTTGGTCATTGGGTCAATGATTGACCATTCTGACCAAAGTTGACTTTTTGGTCAGCGATTGGCTTTGTGGGTCAATAATAAGTCATTTGGTCAAAAATTAACTATTTTGACCCAAATTGATTTTTTTGTAAAAAGCTGACCTATTGGGTCAATGGGTTGATCATTGGGTCAAGGATTAACCATTTTGACTTACTTTTTGGTCAAAAGTTGACTTATTAGGTCAATGGGTTCGTCATTTGGTAAAGGATTGACCATTTTGACCAAAGTTGACTTTTTTAGCAGAGATTGACTTATTGGGTCAATAATTAGTCTTTAGGTCAAAAATTAATTATTTTAACCAAAATAAAATTTTAGTCAAAAGTTGACCCTTTGGTTCAACGTGGTGGTCATTGGGTCAGAAATTGACCATTTTGACTAAAGTTCACTTTTTGGTCAAAAGTTGACCTATTTGTTCTATGAGTTGGTAATTGGGTCAAGAATTGACCATTTTGACTGAAGACGACTTTTTAGTTAAAATTTAATCTATTGGGTCAATGGGGTGGTCATTGGGTCAATAATTCACCATTTTGACCAAAGTTGACTTTTTGGTCAAAAGTTGACCTATTAGGTCAATGGGTGGTCATAAGGTCAAAAATTGACTATTTTGACCAAAATTGTCTTTTTGGTCAAAAGTTGACATATTGGGTCAATGGGTTTGTCATCTGTAAAGGAATGACCATTTTGACCAAAGTTCACTTTTTGGTCAGAGATTGACTTATTGGGTCAATAATTGGTCATTAGGTCAAAAATTGACTATTTTGACCAAAATTAAAATTTTGGTCAAAAGTTAAACCATTGGATGAACAGGGTGGTCATTGGGTCAGAAATTGACCATTTTGACCGAAGTTGACTTTTTGGTCAAAAGTTGACAAATTTGGTTAATGAGGTGGTAATTTGGTTAAGAATTGACAATTTTGACCAAAGATGACTTTTGAGGCAAAATTTGACCTACTGAGTCAACAGGTTGGTCATTAGGTAAAGAATTGACCACTTTGACCAAAGTTTACTTTTTGGTTAAAAGTTGACCTATTAGGACAATGGGTGGTCATTATGTCGAAAATCAACTATTTTAAAAAAAATTGACTTTTTGGTCAAAAGTTGACCTATTAGGCCAATGGGTTGGTCATTGCATCAATGATTGATCATTTTGACTAAAGTTAACGTTTTGGTCAAAAGTTGACCTCTTGGGTCAATGGGTTTGTCATTGGGCCAAGGATATACAATTTTAATAAAAGTTGACTTTTTGGTCAAAAGTTGATCCATTGGGTCAATGGGTTGGTCATTGAATCAAATAATTGATTATTTTGATTAAAGTTGACTTTTTGGTCAGAAGTTGACCTATTGGGTCAATAGGTTGGTCATTGAATCAAAAATTGACTATTTTGATAAAAAATGACATTTTGGTTAAAAGTTGACCTATTGGGTCAGTAGGTGTTTATTAGTTCAAAAGTTGACTATTTTGACCAAAATTGACTTTTTTGTCAAAAATTGATCTATAGGATTAATGAGTTGGTCATTGGGTCAAGGATTAACCATTTTGGCCAATGTTGACATTTTAGTCAAAAGTTGACAATTTGGGTCAATGGGTCTGTCATTGGATCATGGATTGACCGCTTCCACCAAAGTTGACATTTATGTCATTTTGTCAGAAATTGACCACTTTGAATAAATTGGACTTTTTGGTCAAAAGTTGACCTTTTGGGTCAATGAGGTGGTAATTAGGATTAAAATTGACAATTTTGATCAAAATTGACTTCTTGGTCAAAAGTTGTCCTTGTGGGTCAATGAGTTGGTCATTGGGTCAAGGATTGACCATTTTGACCAAAGTTGACTTTTTGGTAAAAAGTTGATCATTGGGTCAATGGGTTGGTCATTGGGTCAACGATTGACCATTTTGACCAAAGTTGACTTTTTGGTCAAAAGTTGACCTATTAGGTCAATGGGTTGGTCATTGGGTCAAGGATTGACCATTTTGACCAAAGTTGACTTTTTGGTTCAGTGATTGGCTTATTTGGTAATTAATTGGTCATTAGTTCAAAAATTGATTTTTTTTTGTCCAAAATAATTTTTTTTGTTAAAAGTTGACCCATTGGGTTAACGAGGCGGTCATTGCGTCAGAAATTAACCATTTTAACAAATGTTGACTTTTTGGTCAAAAGTTGACCTATTTGGTCAATGAGTTGGTAATTGGGTCAAGAATTGTCCAGTTTGACCGAAGATGACATTTTGGTCAAAAGTTGATCTATTAGGTCAAAGGGTAAAAAATTAACCATTTTGACCAAAGTTTACTTTTTGGTCAAAAGTTGACATATTGGGTTAATGGGTGGTCATTAGGTAAAAAATTGACTATTTTGATCAAAATTGTTTTTGTGGTTAAAAGTTGACCTATTGGGTCAATGGGTTTGTCATTGGGTCAAGGATTGACCTTTTTGACCAAAGTTGACTTTTTGGTCAAAAGTTGACCTATTTGGTCAATGAGTTCGTAATTTGGTCAAGAATTAATCATTTTGCCCAAAGATGACTCTTTAGTCAAAATTTGTCTTATTGGGTCAATGGGTTGATCATTGAGTCAAAAATTGACCATTTTGACCAAAGTTGACTATTTGGTCAAAAGTTGACTTATTGGGTCAATGGGTGGTCATTAGGTCAAAAATTGACTATTTTGACCAAAATTGATTTTTTTGTCAAAATTTGACATATTGGGTCTATGGGTTTGTCATTGGGTCAAGGACTGACCATTTTGACCAAATTTGACATTTTGGTCAAAAGTTGACATTTGGGTCAATGACGTGTTGATAGGTAAAAAATTGAGAATTTTGACCAAAATTGATTTTTTGGTCAAAAGTTGTTCTTTTGGGTCAATGAGTTTGTCATTGGGTAAAGGATTACCCATTTTGACTAAAGTTGTCTTTTTGGTCAAAAGTTGCCCATTGGGTCAATGGGTTGGTCATTGGGTCAAAGATTGACTATTTTGACCAAAGTTGAATTTTTGATCAAAAGTTGACCTATTAGGTTAATTGGTTGGTCATTGGGTCAAGGATTGACCATTTTGACCAAAGTTGACTTTTTGGTCAGTGATTGACTTATTTGGTTATTAATTTGTCATTTGGCCAAAAATTGATTTTTTTTGTCCAAAATTAAATTTTTGGTCGAAAGTTGACCCATTGGGTCAACGGGGTGGTCATTACGTCAGAAATTGACCATTTTGACCAATGTTGACTTTTTGGTCAAAAATTTACCTATTTGGTCAATGAGTTGGTAACTGGGTCAAGAATTGACCAGTTTGACCCAAGATGACTTTTTCGTCAAAAGTCGATCTATTGGGTCAAAGGGTAAAAAATTGACCATTTTGACCAAAGTTTACTTTTTCGTCAAAAGTTGACATAATGGGTCGATGGGTGGTCATTAGGTCTAAAATTGACTATTTTGACCAAAATTGACTTTTTGGGCAAAAGTTGACCTATTGGGTCAATGGGTTCGTCATTGGGTCAAGGATTGACCATTTTGACCAATGTTGACTTTTTGGTCAAAAATTAACCTATTTGGTCAATGATATGGTAATTGGGTCAAGAATTAATCATTTTGACCAAAGATGACTTTTTAGTCAAAAGTTATCCTATTGGGTCAATGGGTTGGTCAATCGGTTAAAAATTGATCATTTTGACCAAAGTTGACTTTTTGCTTAAAAGTTGACTTATTGGGTCAATGGGTGGTCATTAGGTCAAAAATTGACAATTTTTACCAAAACTGACTTTTTTTGTCAAAATTTGACTTATTGGGTCTATGGGTTTGTCATTGGGTTAAGGATTGACATTTTCTCCAAATTTAACTTTTTGGTGAAAAGTTGACCTTTTTGGGTCAATGAGGTATTCATATGTGAAAAATTGAGAATTATGACCAAAATTGATTTTTTTGTCAAAATTTATCCTTTTGGGTCAATGAGTTTGCCATTAGGTAAAGGATTGACCATTTTCACCTAAGTTAACTTTTTGATCATAAGTTGACCTATTGGGTGAACGGGGTGGTCATTGGGTAAAAAATTGACCATTTTGACCAAAGTTGACTTTTTGATCAAAAGTTGACATATTTTTTCAATAGTTGGTAATTTAGTCAAGAATTGACCATTTTGACCAAGATGACTTTTTGGTCAAAAGTTGACTTATTGGGTCAATGGGTTGGTAAATGTGTCAAAAATTGACCATTTTGACCAAAGTTAACTTTTTGGTCAAAAGTTGACTTATTGGGTCAGTGGGTGATCATTAGGTCAAAAATTGACTAATTTGGCCAAAATTGACTTTTTGGTCAAAATTAGACATATTGGGTCTATCATTGCGTCAAGGATTGACCATTTTAACCAAATTTGACTTTTTGGTTACAAGTTGACATTTTGGGTCAATGAGGTGTTCATAGGTCAAAAATTGATAATTTTAACCAAAATTTAATTTTTGGTCAAATGTTGTGCTTTTTGTTTTAATGAGTTGTTCATTGGGTAAAGGATTGACCATTTTGACCAAAGTTGCCTTGTGGGTCAAAAATTGACTATTTTAACCAAAATTGTATTTTGGATCAAAACTTGACCTATTGGGTCAATGAGTTTGTCATTGGGTCAAGGATTGACCATTCTGACCAAAGTAGACTTTTTGGTCAGAGATTGAATTATTGGGTCAATTATTGGTCATAGATCAAAGATTGACTGTTTTGACCAAAATTAAATTTTTGGTCAAAAGTTAACCCATTCGGTGAACTGGGTGGTCATTGAATCAGAAATTGACCATTTAGACCAAAGTTGACTTTTTGGTCAAATGTTGACCTATTTGGTTAATGAGTTGGTAATTGGGTCAAGAATTGACCATTTTGACCAAAGATGACTTTTTAGTCGAAATTTGACCCTCTTTGGGTCAATGGGTTGGTCATTCGGTAAAAAATTTGACCATTTTGACCAAACTTAACTTTTTGGTTAAAAGTTAATATATTGGGTCAATAGTGGTCATTAGGTCAAAAATTGACTATTTTGAACAAAATTGACTTTTTGGTCAAATGTTGACCTATTGGGTCAATGGGTTTGTCATTGGGTTAAGGATTGACCATTGTGACCAAAATTCATTTTTTGGTTAGAGAATGACTTATAGGGTTAATAATTGGTCATTAGTCTAAAAGTTGATTATTTTGACAAAAATTGACTTTTTGGTCAAATGTTGACCTATTAAGATATTGGGTTTGTCATTGCATCAATGATTGATCTTTTTTATCAAAGTTGGCCATTTAGTCAAAAGTTGACCTATTGGGTCAATGGGTTGGTCATTGGGTCAAGGATATACCATTTTGACAAAAGTTGACTTTTTGGTCAAAAGTTGATCCATTGGGTCAATGGGTTGGTCATTGGGTCAAAAGTTGTTTATTTTGACCAAAGTTAACTTTTTGGTCAGAAGTTGACCTGTTGGGTCAATAGGTTGGTCATTGGGTCAAAAATTGACTATTTTGACCTAAATTGGCTATTTGGTCAAAAGTTGACCTATTGGGTCAATGGGTGGTCATTAGGTCAAACATTGATTATTTTGACCAAAATTGACTTTTTGGTCAAAAATTGACCTATTGGGCCAATGGGTTGGTCATTGGATCAAGGATTAACCATTTTGGCCAAAATTGACTTTTTAGTCAAAAGTTTACATTTCGGGTTAATGGGTTGGTCATTGGATCAAGGATTGACCGTTTTAACTAAAGTTATCCATTTGGGTCAATGAGTTTGTCATTGGGTCTAGGATTGACCATTTTGGCCAATATTGACTTTTTGGTCAAAAGTTGACCTATAGGGTCAATGGGGTAGTTATTGGGTCAATGATTGACCATTTTGACCAAAGCTGACTTTCTAGTCAAAAGTTAACCTATTAGGTCAATGGGTTGGTCATTGGGTCAAGGATTGACTATTTTGACCAAAGTTAACTTTTTGGTCAGTGATTGACCTATTTGGTCATTAATTGGTCATTAGGTCAAAAATTGATTATTTTGACCAAAATTAAATTTTTTGTCAAAAGTTGACCCATTGGGTCAACAGGGTGGTCATTGCGTCAGAAATTGACCATTTTAACCATAGTTTACTTTTTGGTCAAACATTGACCTATTTTGTCAATGAGTTGGTAATTGGGTCAATAATTGACGATTTTGACTGAAGATGTCTTTTTGGTCAAAAGTTGATCTATTGGGTTAATGGATTGGTCGTTGAGTTAAAAATTGACCATTTTGACCAACGTTCACTTTTGGTCAAAAGTTAACCTTTTGGGTCAATGGGTTTATCATTGGGCCAAGGATGACCATTTTGAAGAAAGTAGACTTTTTGGTCAGAGATAATTTATTGCGTTAATAATTGGTCATTAGGTTAAGAATTAACTATTTTGACCAAAATTGAATTTTTGGTCAAAAGTTAACCCATTGGGTCAATGAGGTCTACATTCGGTCAGAAATTGACCATTTTTACAAAAGTTGACTTTTTGGTCAAAACTTGACTTTGGTCAATGAGTTGGTAATTAGGTCAAAAATTGATCATTTTGACTAAAGATGGCTTTTCAGTCAAAAGTTGTCCTACTGGTCAATAGGTTGGTCATTCGGTCAGAAATTTACCATTTTGACCAAAGTTGACTTTTTTGTCGAAAGTTAACTTATTGGGTCAATGGGTGGTCATTAGGTCAAAAATTGACTATTTCTACCAAAATTGACTTTTTTGTCAAAATTTGACATATTGGGTTAATGAGTTTCTCATTAGGTCAAAGATTGACCATTTTGACTAAATTTAACTTTTTGGTCAAAAGTTGACCTTTTGGGTTAATGAGGTGTTCATAGGTCCAAAATTGAGAATTTAGACCAAAATTGACTTTTTGGTCAAATGTTGTCCTTTTCGGTCAATGAGAAGGTCATTGGGTAAAGGATTTACCATTTTGACCAAAGTTGACTTTTTGGTCAAGAGTTGACCTATTGGGTTAACTGGTTTGTCATTCGGTCAAGAATTGCATTTTAACCAAAGTTAAAATTTTGGTCAGAGATTGAGTTATTGGGTTAATAATTGGTCTTTTGGTCAAAAAATGATTATTTTGACCAAAATTAATTTTTTTGTGAACGGGGAGGTCATTGGGTCATAAATTGACCATTTTGACCAAAGTTCACTTTTTGGTCAAAAGTTGACTTATTTAGTCAATGAGTTGGTAATTGATTCAAGAATTGACTATTTTGACCAAAGATGACTTTTTAGTCAAAAGTTGATATGTTGGGGCAATGGTTGGTCATTGCATCAAAAATTGACTATTTTGAAAAAAGTTGACTATTTTGAAAAAAGTTGACTTTTTTGTCAAAATTTGACCTATTTGGTAAATGGGTGCTCATTAGGTTAAAAATTGACTATTTTGACCAAAATTAACTTTTTGGTGAAAATTTGACCAATTGGGTCAATGGGTTTGTCATTGAGACATATATTGACCATTTTGATTAAAGTTGACTTTTTAATGAGAAATTGACTTATTGGGTCAATAATTGGTCATTAGGTCAAGAATTGACTATTTTGACCATAATTTTATTTTTTGTCAAAAGTTGACCTATTGGGTCAACGGGGTGGTCATTGGGTAAGAATGTGACCATTTTGACCAAAGTTTACTTTTTGGTCAAAAGTTCACCTATTTGGTAAATGAGTTAGTAATTGGGTTAAGAATTGACCATTTTGAGCAAAAACAACTTTTTTGTCAAAGTTGACCTATTGGGTCAATGAGTTGGTCATTAGGTCAAAAATTGACCATTTTGACCAAAGTTGTCTTTTTGGTCAAAAGTTAACATATTGGGTCAATGGGTGGTCATTAGGTAAAAAATTGACTATTTTGACCAAAATTAGCTTTTTGGTCAAAATTTGACGTATAGAGTCAATGGGTTTGTCATTGGGTCAAGGATTGACCATTTTGACCAAAGTTGACTTTTTGGTTTGAGATTGACTTATTGGGTCAATAATTGGTCATTAATTTAAAAATTGACTATTTTGAACAAATTTGACTTTTTGGACAAAATTTAACCTTTTGGGTTAATGTGGTGGTCATTAGGAGAAAAATTAATAATTTTGACTAAAATTGACTTCTTAGTTAAAATTTGTCCTTTTGGGTCAATGAGTTGGTCATTGGGTCAAGATTGACCATTTTGACTAAAGTTGACTTTTTGTCAAAAGTTGACTTATTGAGGCAATGAGTTGGTCATTAGGTCAAGGATTGACCATTTTGACCAAAGTTGATTTTTTTGTCAAAATTTGACCTATTTTGTCAATGGGTTGGTCATTGGGTCAAGGATTGACCATATTGACCAAAGTTGACTTTTTGGTTAGTGTTTGACTTATTTGTTCATTAATTGGTTATTAGGTAAAAATTTGAATATTTTGAACAAAATTAAATTTATTGTCAAAAGTTGACGCATTTGGTCAACGAGGTGGTCTTTAAGTCAAAAATTGACCATTTTGACCAAAGTTACAAAGTTGACTTATTTGGTCAATGAGTTGGTAATTGGGTCAAGAATTCACCATTTTGACCGAAGATGACTATTTGGTCAAAAGTTTATCTATTGGGTCAATGGGTAAAAAATTGTCCATTTTGACCAAACTTGACTTTTTGGTCAAAAGTTGACCTGTTGGGTCAATGGGTGGTTATTAGGTCAAAATTTGACTATTTTGACCAATATTGACTTTTGGTCGAAAGTTGACCTATTGGGTCAATGGGTTTGTTATTGGGTGGGGTTAGCGATTGACCATTTTGACCACAGTTGACTTTTTGGTCAGAGATGATTTACTGGGTCAATTATTGGTCATTAGGTCAAAAATTGATTATTTTGACCAAAATTGAATTTTTGGTCAAAAGTTAACCCAATGGGTCAACGAGGTGGTTATTGGGTCAGAAATTCACCAACTTGACCAAAGTTGACTTTTTGGTCAAATGTTGACCTATTTGGTCAATGAGTTGGTAATTGGGTCAAGAATTGACTATTTTGGCCAAAGATGACTTTTTAGTCAAAAGTTGTCCTATTAGGTCAATGGGTTGGTCATTCGGTCAAAAAGTGACTCTTTTGACCAAAGTTGACTTCTTGGTCAAAAGTTGACTTATTGGGACAATGGGTGGTCATTAGGTCAAAAATTTACAATTTTGACCAAAATTGACTTTTTGGTCAATTTTGGTCAAAATTTGACATATTGGGTCTTTCATTGGGTCAAAGATTAACCATTTTAACCAAATTTGACTTTTTGATTAAAAGTTGACCTTATGGGTCAATGAGGTGTTCATAGGTAAAAAATTTACAATTTTAACCAAAATTTACTTTTTGGTCAAAAGTTGTCCTTTTGGGATAATGAGTTGTTCATTGGGTAAAGGATTGACCATTCTGACCAAAGTAGACTTTTTGGTCAGATATTGAATTATTGGGTCAATAATTGGTCATTAAGTAAAAAATTGACTGTTTTGACCAAAATTAAATTTTTGGTCAACAGTTAACCCATTCGGTGAACGGGGTGGTCATTGGGTCAGAAATTGACCATTTTGACCAAAGTTGACTTTTTGGTCAAAAGTTCGCCTATTTGGGTAAATGGGTGGGCATTATGTCAAAAATTGACTATTTTGATCAAAATTTACTTTTTAATCAAAAGTTGATCTATTTGGTCACTAGGATGTCATTGGGTCAACGAATGATCATTTTAACCAAAATTCACTTTTTTGTAAATTTACTATTTTGACCAAAATTGTCTTTTGGTCAAAAGTTGGCCTATTATGCCAATGGGTTGGTCATTGCGTCAATGTTTGATAATTTTGACCAATGTTGACCTTTTGGTCAAAAGTTGACCTTTTGGGTCAATGGGTAGGTCATTTGGTCAAGGATATAACATTTTGACAAAAGTTGACTTTTTGTCATAGATTGGCTTATTGGGTCAATAATTAGTCATTAGGTCAAAAATTAACTATTTTGACCAAAAAATGTTTTTTTGGTCATACATTGACCTATTGGGTCAATGGGTTAGTCGTTGGGTCAAGAATTAACTATTTCAACCAAAGTTAACTTTTAGGTCAAAAGTTGACCTATTGGGTCAATGGGTTGGTCATTGAGTCAAGGATTAACCATTTTGACCAAAGTTGAGTTTTTGGTCAATGATTGACTTATTGGGTCAATAATTGGTCATTAGGTCAAGGATTGATTATTTTGACCAAAATTGAATTTTTTATTAAAAGTTAACCCATTAGGTGAACGGGGAGGTCATTGGGGTCAGAGATTGACAATTTTGACCAAAGTTGACTTTTTGGTCAAAAGTTGACCTATTTGGCTATTGAGTTGGTAAATGGGACTAGAATTTGACAATTTTGACCAAAGATAACTTTTTTGGTCAAAAGCTGGCCTATTGGGTTAATGGGTTGGTCATTGGGTCAAAAATTAACCATTTTAACCAAACTTGACTTTTTGGACAAAATTTGACCTATTGGGTCAAAGGGTGGTCATCCAAAATTGACTTTTTGGTCAAAAGTTGGTTATTGGGTAAAGAATTGATCATTTTGTCCAAAGTTAACTTTTTGGTCAAAAGGTGACATATTGGGTCAATGAGTCGGTCATTGGGTCTAGGAATGACCATTTTGACCAAAAGTGACTTTGTGATCAAAGATTAGCTTTCGGGGTCAATAACAAGTCAATAGGTCAAAAATTAACTATTTTGACAAAAATTGACTTTTTCGGTCTAAAGTTGACCTATTAGGTCAAAGGGTGGTCATTAAGTCAAAAATTGACTATTTTGACCAAAATTAACTTTTTGTTCAAAAGTTGACCTATTGGGTCAATGGGCTTGTCATTAAGTCAAGGATTGGCCATTTTGACTAAAGTTGACTTTTTGGTCAGATATTGACTTATTTGTTCAATAATTGGTCATTAAGTCAAAATTGACTATTTTGACCAAAATTGAATTTTTGGTTAAAAGTTAACATATTGGGTCAATAAGGTGTTCATTTGTTGAGAAATTGACCATTTTGACGAAAGATGACTTTTGGTCAAAAGTTGACTTATTCTGACCAAAATTGAATTTTTGATCAAAAGTTAACACATTGGGTGAATAATGTGGTCATTGGGTCAGAAATTGACCATTTTGACAAAAGTTGACTATTTGGTCAAAAGTTGACCTATTTGTACAACGAGTTGGTAAATGGGTTAAGAATTGACAATTTTGACCAAAAATGACTTTTGGGTCAAAAGTTAACCTATTTGGTCAATGGTTTGTTCATTATGTCAAAAATTGTCCATTTTGACCAAAGTTGACTTTATGGTCAAAAGTTGACCTATAGGATCAATATGTGTTAATTAGTTCAAAAATTGACTAATTGGACCAAAATTGACTTTGTGGTCAAAAGTTGACCTATTGGGCAATGGGTTTGTCATTGGGTCAAGGATTGATCGTTTTGTCCAAAGTTAACTTTTTGGTCAGAGATTGACTTATTGGGTCAATAATTGGTCGTTAATTCAAAAAATGACTAATTTGGTCGTTAGGGAAAAATTATTTATTTTGACCAAAATTAAATTTGGTCAATTGGTTAACTTTCCTCGAAATGATCAAAAGTTGACCTATTGGGTCAATTAGTTATCATTCAGTCAAAAATTGACTATTTTGACCAAAATTGACCTTTTACTCAAAAGTTGACCTATTGGGTCAATGGGTTTGTCATTGGGTTAAGGATTAAACAGAGATCAACTTATTCGGTCAATAATTGGTCTTTAGGTCAAAAATTGACTACTTTGACCAAAATTCAATTTTTGGACAAAAGTTAGCCCATTGGGTCAACAGGGTGGTCGTTGGGTCAGAAATTGACCATTTTGACCAAATTTGACTTTTTGGTCAAAAATTGACCTATTGGGTCAATGGGTGGTCATTAAGTAAAAAATTGACTATTTTAACCAAAATTGACGATTTGGTCAAAAGTTGGCCTATTGGGTCAATGGGTTTGTCATTGTGTCAAGGAATGACCATTTTGACCAAAGTTGAGTTTTTGGTGAGAGATTGACTTATTGGGTCAATAATCGGTCATTAATTCAAAAGTTAGCTTACTGGGTCAATAATTGGTCATTAGGTCAAAAACTGACTATTTTGAACAAAATTGAATTTTTGGTCAAAAGGTAACTCATTGGGTCAACGGGGTGGTCATTGGGTCAGAAATTGTCCATTTTGACCAAAGTTGACTTTTTGGTCAAAAGTTGACCTATTTGGACAATGAGTAAAAAATGGTAATTGGGTTAAGAATTGACCGTTTTAACAAAAGATGACTTTTTGGTCAAAAATTGACCTTTTGAGTCAATGGTTTATCATTTGATCAAAAATTGATCATTTTGACCAAAGTTGACTTTTTTGTCAAAAGTTGACCTATTGGGTCAATGGGTGTTCATTAGGTCAAAAATTGACTATTTGGACCAAAATTGACTTTTTCGACAAAAATTGACCTATTGGGTCATTGGGATGGTTATTGGGTTAAGGAATGATCATGTTGACCGAAGTTGACCTTTTAGTTAAAAGTTGACCTATTGGGTCAATGGGTTGGTCATTGGGTCAAGGATTAACCATTTTGACCAAAGTTGACTTTTTAGTTAAAAGTTGACCTATTTGGTCAAAAGGTTGGTCATTGGGTAAAGGATTGATCATTTTGACCAAAGTTAACTTTTTGGTCAGAGATTGACTTTTTGGGTCAATTATTGTTCATTAGGTCAAAATGCGACTATTTTGACAAAAATTGACTTTTTGGTCAAAAATTGACATTTTGGGTCAATGGGTGTCATCAGGGTAAGGAATGACCATTTTGGCCAGAAGTTGACTTTTAGTCAAAAGTTGACATATTGGATCTATGGGTTGGTCATTAGGTCAAGGATTGACCATTATGACCAATGTTAACTTTTTGGTCAGAGATTGACTTATTAGGTCAATAATTTGTCATTAGGTAAAAAATTGACTATTTTTACTAAAATTAAATTTTTTGTCAAAAGTTCACCCATTGGGTCAATGGGGTGGTCATTGGGTCAGAAATTGACCATTTTGACCAAAGTTGACTTTTTGGTCAAAAGTTGACCTAGTGGGTCAACGTGTTGGTCATTAGGACAAGGATTTAACATTTTGACCAAAGTTGACATTTTGGTCAAAAGTTGACATATTGGGTCAATAGATTGGTCATTGTGTCAAGGATTGACCTTTTTAACCAAAGCTGACTTTTGGTCAGAGACTGACTTATTGGGTCATTAATTTGACCATTTTGACCAAAGTAGTCAAAAATTGACTATTTTTACCAAAATTAAATTTTTTGTCATAAGTTTACCCATTGGGCCAGATGTGGTGGTCATTGGGTCGAAATTAACCAATTTAACCAAAGATGACTTTTTCGACAAAAGTCGACCATTTGGGTCATCGGGTCGGTCATCGGGTCAAGGATTTAACATTTTGACCAAAGTTGACTTTTTGGTCAAAACTTGACATATTGGCTCAATGAGTTGGTCATTGGGTCAAGGATTAAACTTTTTGACAAAAGTTGAATTTTTGGTCAGAGATTGACTTATTGGGTCAATAATTTGACCATTTTGACCAAAGTAGTCAAAAATTGACTATTTTTACTAAAATTAAATTTTTCCTCAAATGTTCACCCATTGTGTTAATGGGGTGGTCATTGGTCCGAAATTGAACATTTTCATTCAAAGTTGACTTTTTTGTCAAAAGTTGACTTATTGGGTCAACGGGTTGGTCATTGGGTCAAGGATTGACCATTTTGACTAAAGTTAACTTTTTTTCTCAGAGATGGACTTATTAGGTCAATAGGTCAAAAATTGACTGTTTTGAACAAAATTGTCTATTTTGGTTAAAAGTTAGTCTATTGGGTCAATGGGGTGGTTGTAATTGTGTCAATGGGGTGGTCATTGGGTCAACAATTAACTGTTTTGACAAAAATTGACTTTTTGGTCAAAAGTCGACTCTACTCAGTGAATGGGTCAAGGATTGACCATTTTGACCAAAGTTGTCTTTTTGGTCAATAGTTGACCTTTTGGGTTAAAGGGTTGGTCATTGGGTCAAGGATTGACCATTTTGACCAAAGTTGGTTTTTTGGTCAGAGATTGACTTATTGGGTCAATAATTGGTGACTAATTCAAAAATTAAATATTTTGACTAAAATTGACTTTTTGGTCAAAAGTTAACATATTAGGCCATTGGGTTGGTCATTGGGTCAAGGATCGATCATTTTGACCAAAGTTGACCTTTTGGTCAAAAGTTGTCTTATTGTGTCAATGGGTCTGTCATTGGTTCAACGATTGACCTTATTGACCAAAGTTAACTTTGTGGTCAGAGATTGGCTTACTAGGTCAATAATTGGTCATTAGGTCAAAAATTAACTATTTTGACCAAAATTGACTTTTTGGTCAACAGTTGTCCTACTGGGTCAATGGGTAGTCATTAAGTCTGAAATAGACTATTTTTTTAGCAAAATTGACTTTTTGGTCAAAAGTTGACCTATTGGGTCATTGGGTTTGTGATAAGTTTAAGGATTGATCATTTTGACCAAAGTTAACTTTTTGGGTCAATAATTGGTCACTAGGTCAAAAATTCACTATTTTAACCAAAATCAAGTTTTGGTCAAAAGTTAACCCATTGGTACGAACGGGTGGTCATTAGGTTAAAAATTGATCATTTTGACCAAAGATGACTTTTTTGGTCAGAAATTAACCTATTTTGACTAAAATTGAATTTTTGGTCAAAATTTAACCCATAGGGTGAACGGGGGTGGTCATTGGGTTAGAAATTGTCTATTTTGACCAAAGTTGACTTTTTGGTCAAAAGTTGACCTATTTGGTTAATGAGTTAGTAATTGGGTCAAGAATTGACCATTTTGACTGAAGATGACTTTTTGGTCAAAAGTTGTTATATTAGGTTAATGGGTTGGTCAACAAGTCAAAAATTGATCATTTTGACTAAAGTTGACTTTTTGGTCAAAAGTTGACCTATTGGATCAATGGGTGCTCATGAGGTCAAAAATTGACTTTTTGGTCAAAAGTTAACCAATTTGGTCAATGAGTTTGTCATTGGGTAAAGGATTAACCATTTTGACCAAAGTTAAATTTTTTTTAGACATTGACTTCTTAGGACAATAATTGGTCAATAGGTCAAAAATTAAATTTTTTGACCGAAATTGAATTTTTTATCAAAAGTTAACCCATTGGGTCATCAGGGTGGTCATTAGGTCAGAAGTTGAGCATTTTGACCAAAGTTAACTTTTTTTGTCAAAAGTTGACCTTTTTGGCCAATGAGTTGGTAATTTGGTCAAGAATTGACCATTTTGACCAAAGATGAGTTTTTAATTAAGTTGACTATTAGGTCGATGGCTTGGTCATTGGGTCAAAAATTGACCATTTTGACCAAAGTTGACTTTTTGGTCAAAAGTTGACATATTGGCTCAATGGGTGGTCTTTGGGTGAAAAATTGACTATTTTGACCAAAATTGACTTTTTGGTCAAAAGTTGACCTATTGGGTCAATGATTGACATTTTGACAAAAATTAACTTTTTGGTCAAAGATTGTCATATTGGGTCAATAATTGGTCATTAATTCAAAAATTGACAATTTTGACCAAAATTGACTATTTTGACCAAAATTAACTTTTTTGTCAAAAGTTGACCTATTAGGCTAATTGGTTGGTCATTGGGTCAAGGATTCGTCATTTTGTCCAAAGTTGGCTTTTTGGTCAAAAGTTGACCTATTGGGTCAATGGGTTGGTCATTGGGTCTAGATTGACCAGTTTGACCAAAAGTGACTTTGTGGTCAAAGATTGGCTTTCTGGGTCAATTATTAGTCATTAGGTCAAAAATTAACTATTTTGACAAAATTTGACTTTTTGGACTAAAGTTGACCTTTTGGGTCAAAGGGTGGTCCTTAAGTAAAAAATTAACTATTTTAACCAAAATTGATTCTTTGTTCAAAAGTTAACCTATTGGGTCAATGTGTTTGTCATTGAGTCAAGGATTTGTCATTTTGACCAAAGTTGACTTTTTGGTTAATGATTGACTTATTGGGTCAATAATTGGTCATTAGGTCAAAAATTGATGATTTTGACCAAAAGTGAATTTTTTGTTAAAAGTTAACCCATTGGGTAAATGGGGTGCTCACTGGGTTAGAAATTGACCATTTTGACCAAAGATGATTTTTTGGTCAAAAGTTGACCTATTTTAACCAAGATTGATTTTTTGGTTAAAAGTTAACCTATTGGGTCAACGAGTTGGTCATTGAATCAAAAATTGACCATTTTGACCAAAGTTGACTTTTCTGTTAAAAGTTGACCTATTTAGTCAACGAGTTGGTAATTGGGTCAAGAATTGACCTTTTTGACCGAAGATAACTTTTTGGTCAAAAGTTGATTTATTGGGTTTATGGGTTGGTGATTTGGTCAAGGATTGACCATTTTGAGCAAAGTTGACTTCTTGGTCAAAAGTCGACCTATTGGGTCAATAATTGGTCATTAAGTCAAAATTTTACTATTTTGACCAAAGGGTTTTTGGTCAAAAGTCAATATATTGGGTCAGTGGTTGGTCATTGGGTCAAGGATTTACCATTTTGACCAAAGACGACTTTTTGGTCATAAGTTGACCTACTGGGTCAATGGGCTTGTCATTCGGTCAAGGATTGACAATTTTAACCAAAGTTGACTTTTTTGGCCAGAGATTGACTTATTGGGTCAATAATTGGTCATTAGGTCAAATAATGGTTACTTTGACCAAAAATTAATTTTTTGTCAAACGTTAATCCATTGGGTCAACGGGGTGGTCATTGGGTCATAAATTGACCATTTAGGCCAAAGTTCACTTTTTGGTCAGAAGTCGACTTATTTGGTCAATGAGTTGGTAATTTGGTTAAGAATTAACCTTTTTGACCGAGGATGACTTTTCGGTCAAAAGTTGATCTGTTGGGTCAATGGTTGGTCATTGGATTAAAAATTGATCATTTTGACCAAAGTAGACTTTTTGGTCAAAATTTGACCTATTTGTTCAGTGGGTGGTCATTAAGTAAAAAATTGACTATTTTGACCAAAATTGACTATTTTGACCAAAATTGACTTTTTGATCAAAAGTTAACCTATTGGGTAATGGGTTTGTCATTGGGTCAAAGATTGACCATTTGACCAAACTTGAATTTTTGGTTAGAGATTGACTTTTTGGTCAGAGATTGACTTTTTGGGTCAATAATTGGTTATTAGGTCAAAAATTGACTTTTTTGACCAAAATTGAATTTTTGGTTAAAAGTTAACCATTGGGTCAATGGGGTGGTCATTGGGTCAATGGGGTGGTCATTGGGTCAGAAATTGACCTTTTTGACCAAAGTTGACTTTTTGGTCAAAAGTTGACATATTTTGTCAATTAGTTGGTAATTGGGTCGAAAATTGACCATTTGGACCAAAGATGACTTTTTGGTCAAAATTTGACCTATTGGGACAATGGGTTGGTGAATGGGTCAAAATTTGACCATTTTGACCAAAATTGAATTTTTGGTCAAAAGTTGACCTATTGGGTCTATGGGTGGTCATTATGTCAAAAATTTACTATTCTGACCAAAATTAACTTTTTGGTCAAAAGTTGACGTATTGGATCAATGGGTTTGTCTTTGGGTCAAGCATTGATCATTTTGACCAAAGTTGAAATTTTGGTCAGAGATTGACTTATTGGGTAAATAATTGGTCATTAATTCAACAATTGATTATTTTGATCATTAGGTTAAAAATTGACTATTTTGACCAAAATTAAATTTTTGTCAAAAGCTGACCCATTGGGTCAACTAGTTTGTTATTGGGTCAAAAATTGACCATTTTAACAAAAGTTGACTTTTTGGTCAACAATTTTATCAATGAGTTAGTAATTGGGTCAAGAATTGACCATTTTGACCAAAGATGACTATTTAATCAAAAGTTGATCTATCAGGTTATTGGGTTGGTCATTAGGTCAAAAATTTACCATTTTTACCAAAGTTGACTTTTTGGACAAAAGTTGACCTATTAGGTCAATGGGTGGTCATTCAGTCAAAAATTGACTGTTTTGGCCAAAATTGTCTAGTTGGCCAAAAGTTGACCTTTTGGTTTAATAAGTTTGGCATTGTGTCGAGGATTGATCATTTTGACGGAAGTGAACTTTTTGATCAGAGATTCACTACTTGGTCAATAATTGGTCATTTCGTCAAAAAGTGACTATTTTGACCAAAGATTACTTTTTGGTTAAAAGTTAACATATTAGGTCAATGGGTTAAAAGTTAAAAGTAAACCCATTTGGTGAACGGGTCACAGGGTCAGAAATTGACCATTTTGAACAAAGTTGACTTTTGGTCAAAAGTTGACCTATTTGATCAATAGTTGGTAATATAGTAAAAAATTGACCATTTTGACCAAAGATTATTTTTTTGTTAAAAGTTAACATATTAGGTCAATGGGTTGGTCAATGGGTCAAAAATTGACCATTTTGACCAAAGTTGACTTTTTGCACAAAAGTTGACCTATTGGGTCAATAGATGGTCATTAAGTCAATATCTGACTATTTTGACAATCGTTGCTTATTTGGTTAAAATTTGACCTATTGGGTCACTGGGTTTGTCATTGGGTCAAAGATTGACCATTTTGACCAAAGTTAATTTTTTGGTTAGAGATTGTTCTATTAGGCCAATGGGTAGGTCATTGGCCGAAGGATTGATCATTTTGACTAAAGTTGACTTTGTTTATCAAAAGTTGACCTATTTTGTCATTGGGTTGGTCATTGGGTCAAGGAATGACCATTTTGACCAAGGTTGACTTTTTGGTCAGAGATTGGCTTACTGGGTCAATATATGGTAATTATGTCAAACAATTGACAATTTTGACCAAAATTGATTTCTTTTGTCAAAATTTGACCAATTGGATCAATGGGTTGGTCATTGGGTCAAGGATTGACCATTTTGACCAAAGTTGACTTTTTGGTCAAGGGTTGATATATTATGTCCATGGGTTGGTCATTGGGTCAAGGATTGACCATTTTGACCAAAGTTGACTTTTTGGTGAGAGAATGATTTATTGGGTCAATGGGTAAAAAAATGATTATTTTGACCAAAAATAAATTTTTGGTCAAAAGTTGACCCTTTGACTCAACGTGGTGATCATTAGGTCAGAAGTTGACCAATTTGACCAAAGTTGACTTTTTGGTAAAAATTTAACCAATTTGTTCAATGAGTTGCTAATTGGGTCAAGAATTGACCATTTTGGTCGAAGATGACTTTTTGGCGAAAATTTGATCTATTAGGTCAATGGGGTGGTCATTGCGTAAAGAATTGACCATTTTGACCAAAGTTGACTTTTTCGTCAAATGTTAACCTATTGGGTCAATGGGTGGTCATTAGGTCAAAATTGACTATTTTGAACAAAATTGACTTTTTGGTCAAAAGTTGACCTATTGGGTCAATGGGTTTCTCACTGGGTCAACGATTGACCATTTTGACCAAAATTCATTTTGTGGTCAGAGATTGACTTATTGGGTCAAGAATTGGTCATTAATCCAAAAATTTACAATTTTGACCAAAATTTACTTTTTGGTCGATAGTTGACCTATTACGCTAATGGGTTGGTCATTGCGTCAATGATTGATCATTTTGACTAAAGTTGACCTTTTCATTAAAAGTTAACCTATTGGATCAATGAGTTGGTCATTTGGTCAAGGTTTACCATTTTGACAAAAGTTGACTTTTTGGTCAGAGATTAGCTTACTGGGTCAATAATTGGTCATTAGGTCAAAAATTAATTATTTTGACCAAAATTGATTTTTTGATCAAACGTTGACCTATTGGGTCAATGGGTTGGTCCTTGGGTCAAGAATTGACAATTTTGACCAAAGTTGACTTTTTGGTCAAAAGTTCACCTATAGGGTCAATGGGTTGGTCATTGAGTCAAGGATTGACCATTTTGACTAAAGTTGACTTTTTGCCTGGAGATAGACTTATTGGATCAACAATTGGTCGTTAGGTCAAGGATTGATTATTTTGAGCAAAATTGAGTTTTTTGTCTAAAGTTAACCCATTGGGTGAACGGGGAGATCATTGGGTCAGAAATTGACCATTTTGACCAAAATTGACTATTTTTAACAAAATTGACTTTTTGGTCAAATGTCGACCTATTGGGTCAATGGATTTCTCACTGGGTCAACGATTGACCATTTTGACCAAAATTCATTTTTTGGTCAGAGATTGACTTATTGGGTCAATAATTGGTCATTAATCCAAAAATTTACAATTTTGACCAAAATTGACTTTTTGGTCGATTGTTGACCTATTAGGCCAATGGGTTGGTCATTGCGTCAATGATTGATCATTTTGACTAAAGTTGACCTTTTTGTTAAAAGTTAACCTATTGGGTCAATATGTTGGTCATTTGGTCAAGGTTTACCATGTTGACCTCATTTTTGATGAGGTCTTCTCTTCTTCTTTTTAGTACTTATGATCTAGCCTTAGGCTTTTCCTTTGACTGTCTTAGAGGACTAGAATTGGGACCCACCACCTAGAATTTCAAACCACTTCTTAACTCTCTGCAAACTCCACAAACTTGATGTGAGACCCCTAATCACACTAGAGGGTTGCAATCGAATGTGGAAGTTTAAAGGATGAGTTCTGTAGGACTCTTTGGCCTTAGAGCGCCTACAGGTGGCACAGTGCAGTAAGGGCGGACTTACACATACACTACATTTATACACTACACTTTCACACACCTCCTAAAACCACACCCATACCCAACTTGACCTCTCGACTCATGTAGGTGATTCACATGGATGGTCCTTAACCCCTAAGTCCTTGGGCCAAGAGGGTTAGGAACAACATATTGGATGCCTCAAATGAGTCCCTTCATGGCTCATGTGGGCTTGATATGGCTTCATGGCTCAACCAAAATAATTTTATTCCACTTACATTCACCCGATCTTCGATTTTCCAAATTTTCAATTTTTGACCCCGGACCCTACACCCGCTTAACTGCCAAAACACTTGAAATTACCCAAATTTTTGCAAAATTTCCAAATCACCCAAAATTCCTCAAAACCATTCCTAAACATTTCCACATCACTCAAATTGATCATCCATAGCCAAAAATACCAAGAATTCCAAAAAAACCTCCCAATACCCTCCAAATACCCAAAATACCCCCCTTGACCCAAAAATCCAAAAATTCATAAAATTCCCAGAAAATTCCAGAAAATCCCAAATATTCCCAATTTCATTTTTTTCAACTACACCATGGGCCAATTTTGTCAATTTACCCTACTTTTGTAAAAACCCCCAATTTGACCCATTTTAACCCTAAGTGAACCCAATGTCAAACCAAACCTACCCAATTGACCCAAATTCTGGCCCAATTCAATTCTAAACTTCAATTCAACATTCCCAACACCAATATAGACCAAATACAAGTCCAATTTGATTGACATTTGGATCCAATTTCACTTTAGGCCTTAAAGCCCAATTTGGACCCAAGACCTAAACCTAACCCAAACTCACCCAATTCAACTCCAATTAACCCCAAATCTTTTCTAAACCTTCCTTAGCATCCCTACAAACAAAAAAATAACATGATTTGCCCAAAATTTAGGCCCAACCCCCACTCAAATTCAACCCAAAGCTAAAAGACCCAATTTTGACCTAAACCCGAAACCTAACCCAGAATGAGCCCAAACCCCAAAATCAAAGCCCAACCAAAGTCAAAACCTCTTTGAAACACTCCCATAAACATTTCTAAACATTAATTTTACATCAATTTCAACCCTAGCCCAACATTGGCCCAAGTTAGCCCAATTTGACCTATATTGGCCCATTCACAAGGAAGCCCAAATTCAACCCAATTCAAACCCGAATCACTCCCGACTTGCTTCAAATCACTCATGACACATCCATGAGCTAAACCCAACAATTATTTGGCCCAAGCCTTTGCCAAAATTTAATCCTAAAATCCATTTTAAAATCCAAAAGCCCACTTCCCTAAACCATTTTAAAAGCATTTTCACGAAATACAAAAGCCCAAAATTGGCCCTAAAGCCCACATGGCAATTTCTTTTCATCATACCTTTAATTGATATCACCCTCAAGTTTCAAAATCATCATTAAACCATTCCAAATCAAGCTTCATACAAATTCCCACCAAAATACCAAAATTTTCTTAAATCCACTTCCATTAAATTGACTCAACGTTTCCCATGCCAAAGATGAGCCATGAAGCCATGCATGAGCCACATGAAGCCATGAGAGCCTCTTTACATGTCACCATACCACATTGGGTAAGAGGAGGGGGAGCTTTCCTTAATTCCTAAAAGTCTTTAACCTCACCCATGATACCCCTTAACCGATATTTAATCCAAATATTCTTGGATAAGGACATCACCACCTTTTGACCGCTAACCTAACTGATTTTCTCAGCCCAAGGCTAGCCATGGGGAGGTGAACCCAGACAAACAAATGGGTTGACCAAACCTAGCCAAGATTAGCCATACCCCCATGCCATTTTGATCCAAGTGCTTTACACATGGCATTTGCCAATTGCTTACACTAAACCCCAGCCACGACCACTCGAACAAGATGGTGACTCGAGGCCGGCCGGCCAGCCATCACGGCCGCCGGAAGCCCGATGGCCGAGAGCTCACATGTGAGCCCAAACTTGGAATTCTCACCTGCTGAGCTGCCCCATCCCCAGTGGCCATTGCAGCTGTTCTTCTCTTGCCAAGAGCAGCTGATCCCAAGCCCTAACTCTCCCTGGGAGGCCCTCCACCCTCTCCTATTTAAACACCACCCCCTCTCGGCCAAGAGAGGTGCTGAACAAGACTTTACTGAAACCCTGCCAAAATTGTTCCAGAACACTCTCCATACTTAGAGCAGTTGATCCCCAGTGACAATTTGCCCTAATCCCCACCAACAGAGCCCAATTTCTCAGCCAAAATTCTACCCAAAACCAGGACACTTCTCCACAGTGGATCAATCCTCAAATTGATTGGTCCTACACCTTCACCAGACCAAGGGAAGGAGTCCACCAGCAAAAGCCCCCTCTCCAGGCCACCCAGTTGATCCACCCTCCAAGCTTTGTGATCGGTGCGTGGTCGAAATCATACCTAGGCGATTCATCGGACCGGGAGACTTCATGCGGAGCTTGCTTGGGATTCGATCGAAGGTGACACAGACCCTCGGATTGAAGCCACACTTCTACGAGCAAAGGTATGAGCTAATTCTTCATCCCGCGCTTACCGGAGATTCTTTATTTCAAATGCTTTAATTTCGATGCATGATCACCAGTATAGATGTATTCGTCTCTTCAAGACGAATCCATAGAGCATAAGAACATGAAAATCCATTGAGTATTGAGTGAGATATTAGGGATTTAGTGTGGACGGATCTCGGGTTAGGACGCTTGGGGACAATGAACGGATGCTGTTCATTTAATACACGCATGGACGGACGGCCAGTATCGCATCGGATCAGGATATGAAAAGACACCGCGGGGCCCCAGAGCGCTGAGTCAGAAGGCGGCATCGAACCAGAACGCGCCGCGTGGCCTTTCGGAGCTGCCGAGGTTGACGCGGCGCCGCATGGATAAATAGAAAATTAGGGTATTTTTGATTTATTTAATTCCCCAAACTTGAAAATCCATAACTTTGTGTAGAAAAATAAAATAAAAATACCCTCTTGCTCAGTGAACAGAGGAGAATAATGTGGAAAAAAAATCATTTAATTTCATCAAGTATTTTATTTTTAATGATTTATTTTCCTTCTGCATTATTTTAATTCTCCTTGCATATAGGAAATTCACCATGGCATGAGACCATAGGGCTTTTGAAGCCTCTGAATTTGGGAACATTCCTCGAATTTTCCGAGTCGGAAGGCCATCCTTATGAAAAGTTATTGTTTTTTCAAATTCATGTTCTCTGTTTTAAGTATTTTAATTTCAATAATTAGCATGTTGTGAAATAAATTCTAGGAAAATTTGGTGATGTCTCTTATGACCGGAGGACCACTAGGAAAAATAGGTTTTGGATTAATTTATTTAAAATAACCGTAATTGGCTTAAACACCCAAAATAGCCCCTTAATTAATTAGAGTTAACCATATATCAAATTGACTTGAAATCAATTCTCCACTGACCTTCAGGATCAGAGGAACCCACCATAAAAATTTGAAGTCGATTGGACTTGGTTAGCCTTACTAAATGGGTTGATTAAGCCATTTAGCCAATTTAAACTTTAAAAATTCATAACTTTCAAAATACTTTTCAAAAATTCACCAAATTGGTTTTGGAGCCTCTCTGATATCAAGGGAATTTAAGAAAATTAAAATTTCAATTTTCTAAAAAAGTTGATTTTTTGATATTATTTTAATATTTTAATAATTAAAAAATAATAAAAATCACAAAAATAATAAAATTCACCAAAATGTCACATTTTGAATTTTAATCATTTAGGAACAAACCCCATATTTTTCTTATGTCTCTATAATGAGATATTAAATTTTAAAGCCCTAGGGTAATTTTAAAATTAAAAAAAAATGTATTTTCTAGTATTTCCACTAAAATAATTCTAATAAATCAAAGAAAAATCAGAAATTTTTAAAAATTGATTCTCTGATTTCCTTGATATCAGAGAGATCTTTGAAAAATATAAATTTCATTTTTCAACCTTTATTTTATTTTCAAATTAATTAATACTCCAAAACTTAAAATAATTATAATAAAAATAATATAATTCAAAAAATCACCAAAATTGGTCCAAGTGGTCCTCTGGTCATTAGGAATGTTCCATAATTTTCTTAAGGACAGAAACTTTCCCTTGGTCATATTATTAAATTTTCCTTGGAAATCACTATTTTCCACCAAAAATAATTACATAAATAAATTAAATACAGAAAAATCACATTTTCTCCTCTCATGTCTTTATTGGCATATGAGTGAAGTCACATAAAAATTTCAAGTTCATTCAAGCTCAATTTAGTGAGTTATGAAATTATTAAGCTTGAAGGGCAAAATGGTAATTAAAATTTTAACCCTTAATTAAAACTTTAGGTTTAATAAAATTAACAAATAAAATATTTGATCTTAATCTGATTTGGATGATTGAAACCTATTAAACAATTTGAAGATAATTAAAATAAACCTTAATTAAATAATTGATCAAATTTGGAAGAATAATAAAATTGGAATTATTAAAATAGGGATATTATTAGGAAGAGATTTATTCTTTAATTTAAAAATCCCTAAATTAATCATCTCAATAATATTTAATTAATAATTAAAATGATAATTCAAACTTAAGTTTTAAAATGTTAAAGGACTTAATCATTAAATTAAATTAAAAAAAAAAGTTAAATTATTAAACTCTTTTTAAATTTTCAATTAAATTAAAAATTAAAAATAAAATTAAATTAAAGATTAAATTAAATTAAATTAAACAAATTAAGTAAATTAAATTAAATTAAACTAAATTAAATTAAAAAAATATTAAATTAAATTAAATTAAATTAAATTAAAACATATTAAATTAAATTAAATTAAATTAAATTAAAATTAAATCAAATTAAATTAAATTAAAGGAAATTAAATTAAATTAAATTAAATCAAGTTAAATTAAATTAAATTAATTCATATCAAATCAAACTAAATTGAATTAAATTAAATTAAATAATAGAATCGAAGTTAAAATTAAAATCGAAGTTAAATTGAATCAAAATTGAAACTAAACTAAATTAAATTAAATTAAAGTTAATTAAATTGAATTAAATAACATCACCTAAGACATAAAGAAATTAAATATAAAGCAACTTGAACACTATTCCAAATTTAAACCCTTTAAGCGAAGTTAAACTAAACCACGAAATCATTGGAACACCAATTTGCCCTCGAAAACTTTTATTATCATAACTCCTAAATAGAACATTAAATGAAATGTTACTCCACCTATAGGATATTCAAATGTCCTAGTTCACTGAGTAAGATGATAACAAAACCTGAATTCCTGGACGATTAATTCATTTGTATAATTAAATTCATTTGGACTTAAAACAATTCTAGCAATATTGAAAAGATGTTTAAGATTCTTCTTAAGCACTTCCTCAATATGATAGGATACTTGTAAGAACAATTGAACTTAATTGTTCTTTGATGAAGAAAATCGTCCTCGAAACTAAAACACAAGAACCTAGACGTCATAGGAGATGACTAAGCTATAGGATTAGGAATTTGGTAGAAAACCATAACCCTTCCTTTAGTTTTACCTAGGAACTTGCTTAAATATTCTAATTGTGTTTTAAGTGCAGCATGGGATGACGGGAAGACCCTCCAGGTAAGCTTTTATTTTATTACAATTTACTTTATTGCAATTTATTCAATCGCATCATACTTACTTTTCTTGCATGATAAACAAATTGTTTCATGAAAACCCACACCTTTAGGATAGTCCCTAAAACTGAAACCAAAACTAAATTAAAAGTCATTGCAAGATAAAATTCACCGCCACAACATTTCAAAATATAAAACAACTCAAAATTTAATCACAAACAGAACACAAAACTACGATTACAACTAAATTAAAACGTCCTGTTGGATGATCGGGAATACCTCGGATGATGTAACCTACGTGTTGCTCAACGGGATTTCCCGCGGTCTAAATGAAAGTGTGGAACTCATTTAGTTGAGTTTAGCAAATTCATACGGGCTAAGTGAATCCGATAAAAATAACGATGCCGGAAGGATGGAGCAGTGGGATCTTAACCGGTGTCGTTATAATCAACTTTAAGATTTGTTTTAATTAAAACACAAAAGCACTTGGAAATTAAGATTTTCTCTAAACCAAAACACTTTTCTCATCTCCCGATTTATGACTTCTAAAACTAAACCTCTGCAACAACAAGGAGCTCGCAGCATAGTGGGCGACACGGCCATCGTCATCGGCGAAAACACGAGTCTACTTCAGCAAAACCTTCTTAGAATTAAATAACTAAGCCATAGGATTTTGAGGTTGTTTGCCTAGTGTAACATAAATCCTCAACTCTTTGTTAGGCATTTGCATTGCAAATTAAGCCCTAACAGGTCTTAGGATTCCGAGGTAGTCGTCCGATACGATATAAACCCTCACATCTTCAATGCTATTTGTATGATTTTATCATACAAACATAAGTCCAAATTAATTAAAATTTGCAAGATCAAAACATTAAATAGATTTTAGGATCTTCCTAAATTCAAGCCAAACAATAGGATAGCCAGGAAATTACCGGAGTTCGCTTCGAATCCGTAATTTCTCCTACCTTTCTTCCTTTGAATTCCCAGAACGAAATGTTCCAAATTTGATCCATTCCCTATTGAAATTCCAAAATTCAATCCTTTGAAAACTTAAACTTCGAAATTCTTGAGAGCAGAATTATTGATTATTATCGAGAGTTTTCTTAGGTGATTCCCGTCACTTAAGATGTAATTAAATATAGGGGCTTGCCCTTATAGGGAATTTTAAAGAACCCGAGTAATATAAACCCTGTTTAATGCTTTCATATTAAGCGAGGGGAATTTGTCGGCTTATAAAATTGGTTCGCGGACCAAACGGATGTCACGAAACCTTTCTAGTTTATCTAACCGAGCCCCATTATCAAGCAGTGTGTCTATTCTTCGGGATAGATACACGGTTTGTGGTGCGGTGCTCGTTTATGTGAACTGTTTGGGATGTGAAATCAGTTTGACTTCATATCTTAAAATTTTCAAACTTAAAATTATTTTTTTAAAAAAAATCAAATACTACTTTTCAAATTATTTATTTAAATTAAATTAAAAATTCGCCGCACAATTTTTGTAGGCGACCCCTTTTCAAAATACAACACAACCTAAAAATATGCCGACAACTACGGCGACTCCGTTGAGGACAATTCCTCTCTCCATTTTAATCGGATAATTACGCTTTCAAAAATCGATAGTGTATCCATGTCCCTTGTGGATCAAGCTACCCTTCTTTAGTTGGAATACTATGTTCATTTCTACCTTGAACGAGTATAGCCTGACATTCTCTCGGATTTAGAAGCCACTTGTTTAGACACCCCAAACGAGAGAGGTTCGAGATCCTTTTACCTCATTTCGAGGTGGGGTGGACCCCCGATAGGTGTTAGTTTAGGAGTGATCCTCTAAGTCGAGAAGTCTTGCATAAGACTTTCTTTTCCTTTTCGACTACGAATCGGGTTCATTACCTTCTACTATACCTTTGAACATTCCGTTCTAAACAAACAAAACCCTTTAATGAATGATTCTTTTAACAAATAACTCCTTCTTATAAATACATGAACAAGAATGTGTTCGGACTCTTTTCGATTCCTCTCTTTTCGTCCCAATGAGAAGAAGCATAACTTGGGACCGACAATCGGGATCTGCCACTGCGAAATGGAGGCCCCAAGGCTGATTTTCTCCTTCACCAATGGACTCGACTTCGCTTTTACAAGGATGAGTCTGTCCGACAATGGGATCATCCGGTTTGGACAAGGATTCGAGAATACAATTGTCAAGATCACCGACGTTTCCCTTTTCGCATTGACAAACAAAGTATCCGAGGCGAGAAGCCGTTGATCGAGTTCGACCTTAGGTCAACTCGAGAGTTTCCGCCCTGCGAAAGATCCCGGCTGAAAGAAGTACTGCTGTCCATGAGAAGGGCTGTTCTTGCGACCCCCACTGGTCTAGTTGTCTCTGCACCTACCCCGACTTCTGCCAGATTAAAGGGGAAGGAAATCCAGAACTATGGCGAACCTGCCACCGTAGAGGGTACAAACCTTCCTGTGAGACCTTCTGTTTTTGAAATCGGGTCCAGCTCAAGAATTCCATCATTAACACGGACCCAAAGAAGGAACATAAGTAGGAAAATTGCCAGGAAGGCCGGAAGTCGCCGAAGTTGCTTTCTGGAGGAGATCACGAAATCACGAGTACACACCCCTACCCGAATACATATCATTGCCGAAGATACACCCTTTTTGGAAGGAAGTAGATTCCACCCCCTTTCCGCCGCAGGTGACGAGGAAAATGTCCGCGGGATTGTTTCTACATTACCTCAACCAGCATACTACAACGACAACAGAAAGAAAAGGGCTAGGATCACGCCATTTGCCCGACTACAGACTGTGATCGAGAAGCTAGCAAAGAAAGAGAAATGCCCCGTATAAGAGATTCTAAGAAGGATAGGGTGGGTGCCAGTCAAATCCAGTCTTGGGTCACGAGTAGAACCTGCCATCATTACAGAAAAGCCAAATAAAAGGATGAAGGCTAGTCCGCCTGTCGTCGTTTCAGCATCACAGATTAGGGAGGATACCACCTTCCAGCATTTGGTTGACGAGACCATGCGGTCCTAGACACCTGTCGCTAGAAGGATGGTATGGTGTCCCACTACTGGACAACTAAGATTGAAACAATAGCCCGAGAAGGAAAGTCTCGTCAGGAAACTTGAATCTGAAGAAAGCGCCACTACAATAAAGGGGACTCGTGAGAAGGGAAAAAGGCAGCTATCACACGACAATTGCGAGAATGCACAGAAAAGACCTCTAGAGGATGCTATGGAAAAGTTGAGGACTGATATTCGACGACTAGCAAAAGAAAGAGAAGAGAAATTCAGGGATGAGATTGATTCATCGGAATTCATGGACGATGAGTATGCAGAAATCAACATGGTCGAAACACGAGCTTCGTCGGCTTCACAAGGTGCCCCTGCAGCCGCGAGAAGAGAGGAGCCGGAAGTGATGAGAAGGAAACTTCAAGAGAAAGACGATACGATCGCCCAGATGGCGAAAAGAATGGAAGACACTCTCCAGAGTCAAGTGCAACCCCAAAGAGAGACGCCCCCAGAGGTCATTCACATTGTGGACAGAGGAAAGGAGATTACATCCGTCAATGGGGATGATCAGCTAAAGAAAGATACAACACAAAGTATGATTCTAGAAAAAGATATCAAGAGCTTGGTGGAACGAGCAGGTGCGAGAAGCCTTAGCACAATCGAAAGAGCGGGACATCCATTCGGACGGGTAGACCTTACCCGGAAGAATTCGACGTTGTCCGATACCCGAAGGCTTCTTACCACCTCTGTTCAAGACCTTTGATGGAATCGGGAACCCCGACGGCATGTTGCACACTTTCGTGCCGGTTGTTGCAATGCGGCGGGAGCGATGCATTACTCTTCCGACAATTCGTCGGCGGCACTGTCGGGGATCGCCTTTGATTGGTATGCGGAGTTACCGAATGGTTCGGTGAAGACGTTCTCGGAACTAGAAAACCTCTTCATCGAGTGATTCGCCGGAGCTCGGCACCACATCACTATAGGTGATTTAGTGGTAGAGAAGCGAGAGCCGATCGAAACTTTGGTGGATTACATACTTCGATGGAGAAATCTAAGTATGAAGTGTGAACCACAACTACAAGAACAACATGCAATAGGCATCTTACTTAAAAGCATTCATGGCCCGATAGCACTTCTCCTCGAGGATTTACCATTAAGACTTTCGAGAAGTTGTTAAGCAAGGCCGGAAGCTTGCAAGAGGAGGCGAAGCAATTAAGTTTCGCCGACAAGACGGACAAGCAAAAGCACAGTGAAGACTTTTGAAAAGAAATGCGGGATTGTTGCAGCGATCGACAAAGGCAAACAACCGATACAAATATCGTCCGAACGGCCGCGAGCAACCTCGACAAAATTATCGACAACCTCGACCCGGCTATCGGTCATCTCTACAATATGAACAACCGCCTCGTCCGCAACGTACATTAAGGGAGCTTTTGAGCGGGGAATATCCATTCAAAGCGAGGCGATGCCGAAAATATTCCGTAGTCGATGAAGACTCCGAATTTTCGAGTGTCGAGCCTAAGAGACCGAAGAAGTCAACAAGAAAGGTGATCCCAACTTTTTCCCTTACCACCGGATGCTTGGGCACAAGATAGAAGATTGCATTACCTTCGAAAGTTAGCTCGATGACAACCTTCGGAAAGGGAATATAACAATCCCGAAGGAGTACATGAAGGAACCCCAGAAAGGAGGTTCCATCAATGTTGTCTCGACTGATCTCATCGTTCTGATAGATCCCTACATAATTGATGATGGGTGGACTACCGCTTGGACGAGGTCTTCAAAAAAGATTTTAGACGGCATCCAAACCACTTCGGTGCGAGCTTCGATTCGGAGTTCGAAACCCGCCAAGTCGGCACTATCACTTGCGATAGAAGAACCACCTCGACGAGAAGACGATTGAAGAGAAGAAGAAAATCGACGAAGAAGAGAAGACCGAGGCTCCTAAGGCTAGACTAGGGGCTGCTTATCCTAGGATAGTTGTTTCCGATTCGGGGGAGAAATCCCTCGAACCTCTGACTCTGTATGATTATTTGCTCACTCCGGTGGGATCTTATAATGATAAGGGTGATGGCGTTGGCTACGTTTTGACTGTTTCTAACAATTACGTAACTAGCGACAATCCGAACATCGATTTCGATACCAATGACAATTCTCAAATCATACACAATCTCGACGATCACGATGACAAAGAAGACATCCATCAAGGAGGTTACGAGAGTTCAACAAGCAACGAATCTATCTGCGAGTTTCGAGGAGAACCAGTCACAATAGAGTTAGAGCCTTCAGACTCTGAAGCTAATCAAGAAGAACCAGTCATTCCGATTCAGGATGAAACACCAGCAAACTCAACACTAGATTCAGAAGAAATTACAGAAGTTAACTTAAGAAGTGGAAAGGTTACACCTCCGAGAATGGGTCCGAAAGGACAAAGGAAAGCGGGTGGTTGTTCGGGAAGAACCAAACCCGTGAGAAGAAATACCCATTCGAGAAGAAGCCAAGACACATGAAAATAAAGTGGACTATAACGTGCTAGCCCATCTTAGGAAACTACCGGCCAAGGCGAGCATCTACGACGCTCTCATCTTATCGAAAGGAGATGAGAGAAGCTCGATCGAGGCCTTACTTGATCCAGAAATTTGCTTAGCTCAATTGGCCGGAGATTCCTTAGATGAAGTTTGCTCGTTAAAGGAACAACGAGGTGTTACCTTCACGGACAATGACCTGACCACAACCGACCGTTATACATTTCAGTTACGATCGAGAAGTTTACACTCTCCAGAGTATTGGTGGATCCAGGAGCATCAATCAATATAATGAGTCTTCGAACACTAGCATATTTGGAAATTGATGCTCGTGAGCTCGAAGCCGACAAAATGTTATTAAGAGGATTCAACGAGAAAGGAGAAAGAGCCCTCGGCTCAATAACGCTACTAATGAAGACCGGTGACTTAGCAAAGACGACCGCAAAATTTCACATAATTGATTCAGAAACGTCGTTCAACGCTCTACTGGGCCGACAATGGATACATGAAAATAGGATGGTACCATCATCTTTACATCAGTGCATCAAATACTATGATGGAGGGGAACAGTGCATTAAAGGTGACTTACAACCATTCTCCGTACATGAAATTGGAATCCATGAAGATGCAGCTTATTATGCACCTCTGAAGAAAACAATCTTCTCCAGAGATACCATAACAAATGAAGCAAAGAAAGTTCGGGACAACGAATAACCTGAGGTTCTAGTCCAACAGTCACTCACCACTCCCTTACGGCGAGATGGTGAATGTTTCTCCATAACTCACATCCGAGGTCGAGGCCGGGGACGAGGTCGTGGCAGAGACGTTAGGACAGTTGGACAAATGAAACTAGTCATTAATGTTGATTGGGAAGACAGTTCTGAAGAAGAAAAAGAGATCAAACAAGAAGCAGCGACAATAAGTTGGAAGAAGCCGCAATTCAAAATCTCTCTCGAAGATGAGAAGAACGAAGAATACAAATCAATGTACGAGAAGATTAACCACTATGTACATACTATGACCACGACCCCGATCCATTCTAATAAGATCGAGGGTATGGTGGTCGAAGAGGTACGTAGCGGCGGTGCAAAGCCAATCAAATTCTACCGTGGTGCTCCTTCCTCCAAAGCCGAAAATAATGTACAATTTAAAGATGTCACTTCATCGGAATTAATGGAATTACCTTTTGAGTGGTACTCTCCCTGTGTTCAAAATTTAATTCGGCGTGCTTTCTTACCTCGACGATGGACGAAAGGTCGATCACAACATTTTGAAAATTTATGGAATAACTCCGGTCGTCCACCGATTCAAAGCATGGTCTCGGATTCGGCACGGTAGGATCGGTTGATGATACAAAATTTTGCTTGGTTGTCACTTGCGAGTCCAATGAAAACTGCATGGAAACTACGAGAAGAATTTGAAGATTTACAAATTGGAGACGCTCCACGAGAATTCGAAGAAAATTAAATCTACTAATAGATGAGTTAACGAAAGTTAACTTAGGTACTAGCGAAGAGCCTAGACCTACCTTTGTTAGCTCCTTACTCGATAAAGAAGATTCCGAAGAAATAATCGAGTTATTAATGGAATTTAAAAGATCGTTTTGCTTGGAGCTACGATGAGATGCCGAGATTAGCTCCGAGAGGTTGCGGTCCAGCAAGCTAGGAGTGGATCCTACTACATCCCGGTCGGACGAGGTCCTAGAAGAATGCGTCTAGAAATTGAACAACAAGTCATAGCTGAAGTTAAAAAGCTAATAGACGCTAAATTTGTCACGTGAAGAGCAATACCCGACTTGGTTAGCCAATGTAGTACCGAGTTAGAAAGAAGAATGGTCGGATCGGAATTTGTGTGGACTTCGAGAGATTTAAACAAGGCATGTCCGAAAAGATGAATTCCCTTTACCGATCCCGAGAATTAATGATCGACATCGCTTCGACACATGAAATATTCTCATTCATGGATGGATCTTCGGGATACAACCGAGATAAAAATGGCTCCGAGAAGATGAAAAGCTTACGAGCATTCGAACGCCGAACGAGTATATTGCTACACGGTGATGCCATTCGGACTGAAGAACGCGGGAGCAACCTACCGGAGAGCGATGACAAGAATTTTTGAGGATCTCATCCACAATCAAGTCGAATGCTACGTGGACGATGTGGTCATCGAAAGCAAAGTAAAGGACAACCACTTGTATGATTTGAGAATTGTTTTCGAACGATTAAGGCAATTTAACCTTAAGATGAATCCCTTAAAATGCGCCTTCGGCGTCACCTCCGGGAAATTCTTAGGATTCGTTGTCCGACATCGTGGAATTGAAATCGACCGGAAAAGATTAAAGCTATCTTAGAAATGCCGCCTCCCGAAACCTTAAAACAACTACGATCTTTTCGAGGAAGTTGGCATATCTTCGACGCTTTATCTCGAGCTTGTCGAGTAGGTGTCGGCCTTTCTCGGCACTAGATTAAAAAGGAAACCAAATTTATTTGGGAAGAGAAATGCCGGAAGGCCTTCGAGGACATTAAACAATATTTAATGACACCTCCTGTCTTAGCGACCCCGGTCTCGGGTAGACCGGCGATACTTTATACTTGCGGCTTTAGACGACTCTCTCGGAGCCTGCATTAGCCAGGGTCGATGATGAGGGTAAAGAAAATGCTCTTTACTATTTAAGCCGTCGTTTACTTCCTACGGAAATAAGGTATCCCACAATTGAAAAACATTGTTTGGCCACGATCTTCGCCGCTCGAAAGCTCGGGCACTACATGCTTTCTCATAAGGTCGACTCGATCTCGAAGTTTAATCCATTGCGATACTTGATGACTCGTCCAACACTTTCCAGCGGACTTGCCGGATGGTCGATGATATTATTGCAATTCGATATAACTTTCGTGCCTCTTCGTGCGCAGTAAATGGACGGAGTCCTAGCAGACTTCCTCGCAGCACACCCTTTGCCGGCAGAATCTCCCCTTAATGACGATTTGCCAGATGAACAAATAATGAACCTAATGATCGACGTTGGGAATTATATTTTGACGGAGCATCTTCAGCACACGAAGATGAAGAATCACAAGTGATAGTGCCCGGTAAGGCAGGAATCGGATTAATCTTTATAACACCAGAGCGGGGGATGTTAAGATACTCCTACCACTTGACAGAGCCGTGTACAAATAATGAAGCAGAATACGAAGCCCTCATAACGGGATCTGGAATTAGCTATTCGAATGGGGATAACGGACATCAACATCTACGGGGATTCGTAGTTAATCATTCAACGGATCGTCGGACGAGTACGGAATCTTAAAGCCGAGACTCGAGCAATACTTCCGGTATGCCATACAATTGTTGGAACAAATTCTGAATGTGACAATCTACAAAATTCCCGAAAAGAAAATGCTTTAGCGGATGCGTTAGCCGTCTAGCAAAAGAATTTTCCGATGCGCAAGGTGAGTCGGTAAAAGTGTCGATTCACGGACGTCGGGTCCTATCACGGCTCGACACGGACACAATACATAAATCGAGAAGAAGAAGAATCGGTTGCCACGGTGACGAGAAAACACGATAGATTGGCGACAGATCATTAATAGACTACCTGCAAACAACGAAGCGCCGGACGATAGGTCGCTAGCCCATCGGATCGAGAAAGAACTGCGTCTTACGCATTAATAAACAACACGTTATACGGAAGGTCTTTCGATCAAATGTGGCTAAGGTGCCTAAGCGGGTACGAGGCCCGTGAAATCGTTAAAGAGGTGCATTCGGGACTCCGTGGCGCTCACCGGTCGGGTCCGAAGATGAAAATAAAAATTAAAAGACTAGGGTACTACGGCCCTCGATGATGACCGACGCATGAAAATCGCCGAGGCTGTCATCGATGCCGAGTGCACGAGTGGTTTTACACCAACCTCCAAATGTGCTACATCCGACAATTACGTCGTGGCCATTTGAATGTTGGGGCACGGATATAGTGGGTCCAATAGAACCACCATCTTCAAAGGACATCGCTTCATTCTTGCGGCTACGGATTACTTTTCCGAGTGGGCGGAGGCGGTTCCACTTGAGAAGTGAAAGCACATCACGTGCTACGGTTTTCGAGAACCAAGTTGTCTACCGTTTCGGAGTGTCGCGCGGGATCATCTCGGATAATGGGTCGGCATTCGGAAGCACACAAATCGACAATTTTGTCGGGAGACATGGAATCGGCGGCGGTATTCAACAATTTACTATCCGAAGAGCAAATGGCACAGTTGAGGCTTTTAACAAAACTCTCGTTCAAATCTTAAAGAAAACTTTGGACGATAATAAGAGAAATTGGCACGAGAAGTTATTAGAAGCCTTATGGGCCCACCGGACAACCTTCGAACTACTACTCGAAGCTACACCTTACGCTGCTGGTTTATGGGTCCGAGCGGTATTACCTTTAGAGGTTCAGCTTCCTTGACTCAGAATTGCGATTTCAAATAAGATCACGACAGAAGAGAATGCCAAATTACGACTAGAGGAATTAGAGAGCCTGGAAGGGAAAAGACTTGCAGCGCAGCAGAATTTAGAACTATACCAAGCTAAGATGGTTCAAGCCCATGACAAATTGGTCCGCCCGAGAACCTTCAAAGTTGGTGACTTAGTTCTCGTTCTCAAAAGACCTATCCTTGCACACCGCAAGATAGGAGGAAAATTTGAACCCACTTGGGAAGGGCCGTTCGTGGTTGAAGCGGTATACTCGGGGAGGTTCCTACCAGCTAGTGAATTGCTAGGGAGAACGACATATGCTTCCGATCAACGGACGATACTTGAAAACGTATTACGCTACCTGATGTTTCGAAGGAATGAATACTTACGACTGGGTCCGAACCCAAAAATAATAAAAAATGTGCTAAGATAAATAAAATCATGATAATAAAGTTTTCCTTGTTTTCTTTTCCAAATCAAAATCTCTTTCCTAATCTTATCCCACTTCATTCCTGTTAAATTTAAAAATATAAAAATACATAATAAAAAAAATGTCTTTAATAAACATTTTCTTAATGTTCTTGTTCTTAGTACAGCCCCTGATCCTTTTCCTTGTCTTTTCACAGGGAAATGTCGAACGGGCGGTTGGTCCTGAACTTTAGAAATGGCGTAAGCCTTGCACTCGATTAAAACAGGGTGAAAGAAGGAGCGATAATCAAGATTGACTCGGACTTCGCACCAGCAGGCCTACAGTACGAGGAAAGTGACTGGGTCCCAGTTGACCGAGAGGAACTGCCATGATCGGACAGTGATGAAAATGGGTGGCCCGAGCCACCAATCCAAGCAACAGAAAAGAAAAACAAACGCCGAAGAAGACAAGAAAATCAAGTACGTAGTCGCAACGGCGGAAGGCGAGCTTGTCGGCGCAGCGCCCACGAAATTCAGGAAGTACGAAAAGCTACTCTCACAACGAACCCGGCGAAGAAATAAAAATCACCGTATCCGCAAGATGTTAACTAAACTAGCAGACGGACCGAGCACGACGAGGCGATTGCTACGCCGTGCCATATACTTCAAGGATGCCGATTCACCGAGTGCGGAAGAAAGGAGGCCAGCTCCTAAGATAACAGAAAAAACCAGGGAAATATCATGGAGATCAGAAGAAAGAAGGCTACCACGCCACCAGATAGAACCATCAGTAATGCATGACCTTGTTGCAGAAGCAACCCCGGAGGATGTCCCGACAGACATCATCCCCGAGGAGCCGAGGTATGCAGGAGAACGTGAAGGGATTGAGCCGTATATCCCACAATACGTCACCAGGCCCCGCCATTTGCAGATTATTCCAGAATACGAGCTGGAAAGAATGCAGAATGTCGAAAAGAAAAATTTTGAATACTTCGAGAGAATCAGAGGCAGAAGGATCAATATACTAGAAGGCCTTGAGCTACATAGAGACGTATTCTCAGAATATGAACAACAACAAATCGTGGATTGCATCCGGGATTTGAAAAGAATGGGCCGAGCGGGCCGCCTAAGGGAAAACACCTACTCAGAACCCCAAAGATGGATGCCAGGGAAAGGAAGAATTACAATACAATGTGGATCTTTGTTACTGACTTTGCGGAAGACAGGAAGGGAAACCCTCCGGGAATACTCCGTCATGGCCAAGTGGATCCAATGCCATTATTCATCAAGAGAATGGTAAAGAGATTGATAACATGGAGGGTACTGCCAGCAGATTGCATACCCAATAGCTGCATTATTAACATCTACAAGAAGGGTGACTGCATACCCCGCACATAGATCACCACGACTTTGTCAGACCTTTCTGCACAGTCTCTTTCCTGAACGAGTGTAACATCATGTTCGGATGCGACCTCCGGATAGTAGGCCCAGGGTGAGTTCCGAGGGCCGGTGAAGATACCATTACCGGTGGGTTCCGTCATGATGTCGAAGGGCAACGGAGCGGATATCGCTAAGCATTGCATACCGGGAGTACCGGTGAAGAGGATCTCGGTTACTTTCGGGAGGATGGACGACGGGAAGACAACTTACCATTTCCGGACGGACCCGGAGCTAGAGAGCCTCCGGCCTTACGGCCGTGAGCTACATGGAAAATATCACACCTCCGATGTACATCCATACGGCATCCTTGCCAAGGATGGCTTGGAAGGTGATGTTATTGACCATGTACCCCACTATTCAGACATGGATTTTTGACAGATGCTCCTTTGGATGGATCGACAAAGATCATACATAGTCCGTTTTGAGTCTACATGGATTGTATGAGATGTATTCCAGATCGAGTTGTATGATGTATCTTTGACATGATTGGAATGAAAGTGACCATGTTACATTTTTGGCCTTCACCTCTTTTGTGCAAATTGACTGGGAAACGCCATTAAAGTTAAATGAACTTCGAACAAAGAACAGAAAAGAAATAAAAAAAAGAGAATAAAAGAAAAAACTTTCCTTAAAAATCTAAAAAATGATGAACACCAAATTCACATGAACATTAAATAAACGATAAAATAAATTCGAACCGTTAAAGACAAACAAAATGAACATAAATTTCAAATCAAATTTAAATCAAATTTCAAATTCAATCCTTCCAAATCTCAAACCAGATTTCAAATCAAATCTCAATCAAATCTCAAATTCAATCTTCCAGATCTCAAATCAAATCTCAATCGAAAATTCAAATTCATTCTCCCAAATCTGAAATCCAATCCGTTCTACTCTTTCCCTTGTCTGGGATGGAAGCGGTTGATTCCATTGACATGGATCGAATCTGATGGCGAGGAATTATATCCAATCCAAATCAGTGACTTCCGATCAACTCTTTTGAATAGGGTATGTAACATCTACATATTCCCTCCTAATCCATTTCCTTCATGAAAGTCTTTTACAACTTTCATGAAATTCTCGAAACACCAAAATTCCACAATTTTCAAATCAACACTGCAAATCTTTGCAAAATCAATTATACATCAAAATCAAACTTTTGGGGTTGAGGATTTTACATCCGAGACTGCATTGCTTTAGGATTCTTTCCCTATCGCAATGAAATACATCAAAAATCAAACTTTTGGGGTTGAGGATTTTACATCCGAGACTGCATTGCTTTAGGATTCTTTCCCTATCGCAATGAAATACATCAAAATTCAAACTTTTGGGGTTGAGGATTTTACATCCGAGACTGCATTGCTTTAGGATCCTTTCCCTATTGTAATGAAATACATCAAAATTCAAATTCTTGGAGTTGAGGATTTTACATCCGATACTACATTGCTTTAGGATTCTTTCCCTATCGCAATGAAATACATCAAATTCAAACTTTTTGGTTGAGGATTTTACATCCAAGACTGCATTGCTTTAGGATTCTTTCCCTATCGCAATGAAATACATCAAATTCAAACTTTTAGGTTGAGGATTTTACATCCGAGACTGCATTGCTTTAGGATTCTTTCCCTATCACAATGAAATACATCAAATCAAATTTTTGGGTTGAGGATTTTACATCCGAGACTGCATTGATTTAGGATCCTTTCCCTATCGCAATGAAATACATCAAATTCAAACTTTTGGGTTGAGGATTTTACATCCGAGACTGCATTGCTTTAAGATCCTTTCCCTATCGCAATGAAATACATCAAATCAAACTTTTGGAGTTGAGGATTTTACATCCGAGACTGCATTGCTTTAGGATCATTTCCCTATCGCAATGAAATACATCAAAAATCAAACTTTTGGAGTTGAGGATTTTACATCCGAGACTGCATTGCTTTAGGATCATTTCCCTATCGCAATGAAATACATCAAAATCAAACTTTTGGGGTTGAGGATTTTACATCCGATACTGCATTGCTTTAGGGTTCTTTCCCTATCGCAATGAAATACATCTAAACCAAATTCTTGGGGTTGAGGATTTTACATCCGAAACTGCATTGCTTTAGGATTCTTTCCCTATTGCGATGAAGTACATCAAAATCAAACTCTTGAGGTTAAGGATTTTATATCCAATACTGCATTGCTCTGAGATCTCCCCTCATTGTAATGATTCAATCCAATCAATTCAATTTTCTTTTGAGATTGAAGATGTTACATCTAAAACCACAAAATTCCAATTTTCACTTTCAGTTCGAATCTCTTCAAATTAATTTTGACAAAACATCAATTTAAATTGAAACTCCAAACTCAAAATCTAAACTTACACATCAAAACTTGAACATGAAACGAAACGAAATCTAAATTGAATCCCCCAGGTCATGTGATTTGGGATTCACCTCCTTTTCCTTTCCCCAGCGAGAGTTCAAGAATCTCCAGTCTCAGAGATATACCTGACACTCCCTAGCGGACACTCTTCTACTTCATCCTAAGTTTGTCACTTGGACGTTTGTGTTGGTTTTGTTGATCGCTTCGGTCAACACCAATACGTGCGGTGTGCTCCGTCAGCTCACCACACCTATTGGGGGTCCATTTGTTGACCTCATTTTTGATGAGGTCTTCTCTTCTTCTTTTTAGTACTTAGGATCTAGCCATAGGCTTTTCCTTTGATTGTCTTAGAGGACTAGAATTGGGACCCACCACCTAGAATTTCAAACCACTTTTTAACTCCCTGCAAACTCCACAAACTTAACTGTAGACCCCTAATCACCTAGAGGGTTGAAATCAAATGTGGAAGTTTAAAGGATGAGTTCTGTAGGACTCTTTGGCCTTAGGACTACCCCAGGTGGCCTGGTGCAGTAAGGGGCTGACTTACACATACACTACATTTATACACTACACTTTCACACACCTCCTAAAACCACACCCATACCCAACTTGACCTCCCGACTCATGTAGGTGATTCACATGGATGGTCCTTAACCCACGAGCCCTTGTGCAAGAGGGTCGAGAACAACATATTGGATGCCTCAAATGAGTCCCTTCATGGCTCATGTGGGCTTGATATGGCTTCATGGCTCAACCAAAATAATTTTATTCCACTTACATTCACCCAATCTTCAATTTTCCAAATTTTCAATTTTTGACTCCCGGGACCCTACACCCGCTTAGCCTACCCAAAACCCTTGAAATTACCCAAATTTTTGCAAAATTTCCAAATCACCCAAAATTCCTCAAAGCCATTCCTAAAAATTTTCACATCACTCAAATTGATCATCCATAGCCAAAAATACCAAGAATTCCAAAAAAACCTCCCAATACCCTCCAAATACCCAAAATACCCCCCTTGACCCAAAAATCCAAAAATTCAGAAAATTCCCAGAAAATTCCAGAAAATCCCAAATATTCCCAATTTAATTTTGTTCAACTACACCATGGGCCAATTTTGTCAATTTACCATACTTTTGTCAGAACCCCCAATTTGACTATTTTAACCCTAAGTGAACCCGATGTCGAACTAAACTACCTGATTGACCCAAATTCTGGTCCAATTCAATTTTAAACTTCAATTAAACATTCCCAACACCAATCTAGACCAAATACAAGTCCAATTTGATTGACATTTGGATCCAATTTCACTTTTGGCCTTAAAGCCCGATTTGGACCCATGACCCAAACCTAACCCAAGCTCACCCGATTCGACTCTAATTAACCCCAAATCTTTTCTAAACCTTCCTTAGCATCCCCAAAAACAAAACACTAACATGATTTGCCCAAAATTTAGGCCCAAACCCCATTCAAATTCAACCCAAAGCTAAAAGGCCCAATTTTGACCTAAACCCAAACCTAACCCAAATGAGCCCAAACCCCAAAATTAAAGCCCAACCAAAGTCAAAACCTCTTTGAAACACTTCCATAAATATTTCCCAACATTAATTTTACATCAATTTCAACCCTAGCCCAACATTGACCCAAGTTAGGCAAATTTGACCTATATTGGCCCATTCACCAAGGAAGCCCAAATTCAACCCAATTCAAACCCAAATCACTCCCAACTTGCTTCAAATCACTCATGACACATCGATGAGCTAAACCCAACAATTATTTCGCCCAAGCCTTTGCCAAAATTTCATCCTAAAATCCATTTTAAAATCCAAAAGCCCACTTCCCTAAACCATTTTAAAAGCCCATTTTCACCAAATACAAAAGCCCAAAATTGGCCCTAAAGCCCACATGGAAATTTCTTTTCATCATACCTTTAATTGATATCACCCTCAAGTTTCAAAATCATCATTAAACCATTCCAAATCAAGCTTCATACAAATTCCCACCAAAATACCAAAATTTTCTTAAATCCACTTCCATGAAATTGACTCAACTTTTCCCAAGCCAAAGATGAGCCATGAAGCTATGCATGAGCCACATGGAAGCCATGAGAGCCTCTTTACATGTCACCATACCACATTGGGTAAGAGGAGGGGGAGCTTTCCTTAATTCCAAAAAGTCTTTAACCTCACCCATAATACCCCTTAACCAAGATTTAATCCAAATATTCTTGGATATGGACATCACCACCTTTTGACCAGCTAACCTAACTGATTTTCTCAGCCCAAGGCTAGCCATGGGGAGGTGAACCCAGCGCAAACAAATGGGTTGACCAAACCTAGCCAAGATTAGCCATATCCCCATGTCATTTTGATCCAAGTGCTTTACACATGGCATTTGCCAATTGCTTACAATAAACCCCAGCCCTGACCCACTTGAACAAGATGGTGACCTGAGACTGGCCGGCCAACCACCACAGCCGCCGGAAACCACCAGGCTGAGAGCTCACATGTGAGCCCAAACTTGGAATTCTCGCTCGTTGAGCTGCCCCATCCCCAGGTGGCCATTGCAGCTATTCTTCTCTTGCCGAGAGCAGCTGATCCCAAGCCCTAACTCTCCCACAGGAGGCCCTCCACCCTCTCCTATTTAAACACCACCCCCTCTCGGCCATGAGAGGTGCTTGAACCGAGACCTTACGAAACCACTGCTAAAATTGTTCCAGAACACTCTCCATACTTAGAGCGAGTTGATCCCCAGTGACAATTTTCCCTAATCCCCACCAACGAGCCCAATTTCTCGGCCAAAATTCTACCCAAAACCGAGGACACTTCTCCACGGTGGATCAATCCTCGAATTGATTGGTCCTGCACCTTCACCGGACCAAGGGAAGGAGTCCACCGGCAAAAGCCCCCTCTCCAGGCCACCCAGTTGATCCACCCTCCAAGCTTTGTGATCGGCTGTGGTCGAAATCATACCTAGGCGATTCATCAGACCAGGAGACTTCATCTGGAGCTTGCTGGGATCCAATTCAAGGAGATACAACCCTCAGATTGAAGCCACACTTCTCTGAGCAAAGGTATGAGCTAATTCTTCATCCCAAGCTTCTGGAGATTCTCTATTTCAAATGCTTTAATTTCAATGCATGATCACCATATAGATGTATTTGTCTCCTCAAGACGAATCTATAGAGCATAAGAACATGAAAATCCATTGAGTATTGAGTGAGATATTAGGGATTTAGTGTGAATGGCTCTCGGGTGAGGACGCTTGGGGACGATGAACGGATGCCGTTCATTTAATACACGCGCGGACGGACGGCCAGGATCGCGTCGGATCAGGATATGGAACGACACCGCGGGGCCCCGAGCGGCCGAGTCGAAGGCAGAGTCGAACCAGAACGCGCCGCGTGGCCTTTCGGAGCTGCCGAGGTTGACGCGGCGCCGCGTGGATAAATAGAAAATTAGGGTATTTTTGATTTATTTAATTCCCCTAAACTTCAAAAATCTATAACTTTGTGTAGAAAAATCAGAAAAATAAAATAAAAATACCCTCTTGCTCAGTGAACAGAGGAGAATAATGTGGAAAAGAAATCATTTAATTTCATCAAGTATTTTATTTTTAATGATTTATTTTCCTTCTGCATTATTTTAATTCTCCATGCATATAGGAAATTCACCATGGCATGAGACCATAGGGCTTTTGAAGCCTCCGAATTTGGGAACATTCCCACGAATTTTCCGAGTCGAGGCCATCCCTATGAAAAGTTATTGTTTTTTCAAATTCATGTTGCTATTTTAAGTATTTTAATTCCAATAATTAGCATGTTGTGAAATAAATTCTAGGAAAATTTGGTGATGTCTCTTATGACCAGAGGACCCTAGGAAAAATAGGTTTTGGATTAATTTATTTAAAATAACCCTAATTGGCTTAAACACCCAAAATAGCCCCTTAATTAATTAGAGTTAACCATATATCAAATTGACTTGAAATCAATTCTCCACTGACCTTCAGGATCATAGGAACCCACCATAAAAATTTGAAGTCAATTGGACTTGGTTAGCCCTACTAAATGGGTTGATTAAGTCATTTAGCCATTTTAAACTTTAAAAATTCATAACTTTCAAAATACTTTTCAAAAATTCACCAAATTGGTTTTGGAGCCTCTCTGATATCAGGGGAATTTATGAAAATTAAAATTTCAATTTTCTAAAAAAGTTGATTTTTTGATATTATTTTAATATTTTAATAATTAAAAAATAATAAAAATCAAAAAAATAATAAAATTCACCAAAATGTCACATTTTGAATTTTAATCATTTAGGAACAAACCCCATATTTTTCTTAAGTCTCTATAATGAGATATTAAATTTTAAAGCCCTAGGGTAATATTAAAATTAAAAATAATGTATTTTCTAGTATTTCCACTAAAATAATTCTAATAAATCAAAGAAAATCAGAAAATTATAAAAATTGATTCTCTGATTTCCTTGATATCAGAGAGATTTTTGAAAAATATAAATTTTATTTTTCAACCTTTATTTTATTTTGAAATTAATTAATACTCCAAAATTTAAAATAATTATAATAAAAATAATATAATTCAAAAAATCACAAAAAATGGTCCAAGTGGTCATCTGGTCATTAGGAATGTCCCATAATTTTCTTAAGGACAGAAACCTTCCCTTGGTTATATTATTAAATTTTCCTTGGAAATCACTATTTTCACCAAAAATAATTACATAAATAAATTAAATACAGAAAAATCATATTTTCTCCTCTCATGTCTTTATTGGCATATGAGTGAAGTCACATAAAAATTTTAAGTTCATTCAAGCTCAATTTAGTGAGTTATGAAATTATTAAGCTTGAAGGGCAAAATGGTAATTAAAATTTTAAACCTTAATTAAAACTTTAGGTTTAATAAAATTAACAAATAAAATATTTGATCTTAATCAGATTTGGATGATTGAAATTTAAATAATTAAAGGGTAGAAACCTATTAAACAATTTGAAAATAATTAAAATAAACCTTAATTAAATAATTGATCAAATTTGGAAGAATAATAAAATTGGAATTATTAAAATAGGGATATTATTAGGAAGAGATTTATTCTTTAATTTAAAAATCTCTAAATTAATCATCGCAATAATATTTAATTATTAATTAAAATGATAATTCAAACTAAAGTTTTAAAATGTTAAAGGACTTAATCATTAAATTAAATTAAAAAAAAAGTTAAATTATTAAACTCTTTTTAAATTTTCAATTAAATTAAAAATTAAAAATAAAATTAAATTAAAGATTAAATTAAATTAAATCAAACAAATTAAGTAAATTAAATTAAATTAAACTAAATTAAATTAAAAAAATATTAAATTAAATTAAAACATATTAAATTAAATTAAATTAAATTAAATTAAATTAAATTAAAAATAAATCAAATTAAATTAAATTAAAGGAAATTAAATTAAATTAAATTAAATCAAGTTAAATTAAAGTAAATTAATTCATATCAAATCAAACTAAATTGAATTAAATTAAATTAAATAATAGAATCAAGTTAAAATTAAAATCAAGTTAAATTGAATCAAAATTGAAACTAAACTTAATTAAATTAAATTAAAGTTAAATTAAATTGAATTAAATAACATCACCTAAGACATAAAGAAATTAAATATAAAGCAACTTGAACACTATTCCAAATTTAAACTCTTTAACTGAAGTTAAACTAAACCACAAATCATTGGAACACCAATTTGCCCTTGAAAACTTTTATTATCATAACTCCTAAATAGAACATTAAATGAAATGTTACTCCACCTATAGGATATTCAAATGTCCTAGTTCACTGTGTAAGATGATAACAAAACCTGAATTACTGGACGATTAATTCATTTGTATAATTAAATTCATTTGGACTTAAAACAATTCTATCAATATTGAAAAGATGTTTAAGATTCTTCTTAAACACTTCCTCAATATGATAGGATACTTGTAAGAACAATTGAACTTAATTGTTCTTTGATGAAGAAAATCGTCCTCAAACCAAAACACAAGAACCTAGACGTCATAGGAGATGACTAGGCTATAGGATTAGGAATTTGGTAGAAAACCATAACCCTTCCCTTAGTTTTACTTAGGAACTTGCTTAAATATTCTAATTGTGTTTTAAGTGCAGCTTGGGATGACGGGAAGACCCTCCAGGTACGCTTTTATTTTATTACATTTTACTTTATTGCAATTTATTCAATCGCATCATACTTACTTTTCTTGCATGATAAACAAATTGTTGCATGAAAACCCACACCTTTAGGATAGTCCCTAAAACTGAAACCAAAACTAAATTAAAAGTCATTGCAAGATAAAATTCACCGCCACAACATTTCAAAATATAAAACAACTCAAAATTTAATCACAAACATAACACAAAACTACAATTACAACTAAATTAAAACGTCCTATTGGATGATCGGGAATACCTCGGATGATGTAACCTACGTGTTGCTAACGGGATTTCCACGGTCTAAATGAAAGTGTGGAACTCATTTAGTTGAGTTTAGCAAATTCATGCTGGACTAAGTGAATCCGATAAAAATAACGATGCCGGAAGGATGGAACAGTGGGATCTTAACCGGTGTCGTTATAATCAACTTTAAGATTTGTTTTAATTAAAACACTAAAGCACTTGGAAATTAAGATTTTCTCTAAACCAAAACACTTTTCTCATCTCCTGATTTATGACTTCTAAAACTAAACCTCTGCGACAACAAGGAGCTTGGAGCATAGTGGGCAGCACGGCCATCGTCATCAGCAAAACTCGGGTCTACTTCGACGAAAACCTTCTTAGAATTAAATAACTAAGCCATAGGATTTCGAGGTAGTTTGCACTAGTGCAACATAAATCCTCGACTCTTTGTTAGGCATTTACATTGCAAATTAAGCCATAACCGGTCTTAGGATTCGAGGTAGTCGTCCGATACGACATAAACCCTCACATCTTTAAGGACTATTTGTTTGATTTTATCATACAAACATAAGTCCAAATTAATTAAAATTGGCGAAGATCAAAACATTAAATAGATATTAGGATCTTCCTAAATTCAAGCCGAAACAATAGGATAGCCGAGGAAATTACCGGAGTTCGCTTCGAATTCGTAATTTCTCCTACCTTTCTTCCTTTGAATTCCCAAAACGAAATGTTCCAAATTTGATCCATTCCCTATTGAAATTCCAAAATTCAATCCTTTGAAAACTTAAACTTCGAAATTCTTGAGAGCAGAATTATTGATTATTATCGAGAGTTTTCTTAGGTGATTCCTGTCACTTAAGATGTAATTAACTATAGGGGCTTGCCCTCATAGGGAATTTTAAAGAACCCAGGTAATATAAACCCTGCTTAATGCTTTCATATTAAGCAGGGGAATTCGTCGGCTTATAAAATTGGTTCGCAGACCAAACGAATGTCACAAACCTTTCTAGTTTATCTAACCGAGTCCCATTATCAAGCAGTGTGTCTATTCTTCGGGATAGATACACGGTTTGTGGTGCGGTGCTCTTTTATGTGAACTGTTTGGGATGTGAAATCAGTTTGACTTCATATCTTAAAATTTTCATACTTAAAATTATTTTTTTAAAAAAAAATTAAATACTACTTTTCAAATTATTTATTTAAATTAAATTAAAAATTCGCCGCACAATTTTTGTAGGCGACCTCTTTTCAAAATACAACACAACCTAAAAATATGCCGACATACCATTTTGACAAAAGTTGACTTTTTGGTCAGAGATTAGCTTATTGGGTCAATAATTGGTCATTAGGTCAAAAATTAATTATTTTGACCAAAATTGATTTTTTAATCAAACGTTGACCTATTGGGTCAATGGGTTGGTCCTTGGGTCAAGAATTGACCATTTTGACCAAAGTTGACTTTTTGGTCAAAAGTTCACCTATAGGGTCAATGGGTTGGTCATTGAGTCAAGGATTAACCATTTTGACTAAAGTTGACTTTTTGCTTGGAGATTGACTTATTGGATCAACAATTGGTCATTTGGTCAAGGATTGATTATTTTGAGCAAAATTGAGTTTTTTGTCTAAAGTTAACCCATTGGGTGAACGGGGAGATCATTGGGTCAGAAATTGACCATTTTGACCAAAGTTGACTTTTTGGTCAAAAGTTCACCTATTTGGCTATTGAGTTGGAATTTGGGAAAGAATTTGACCATTTTGACCAAAGATAACTTTTTTGGTCAAAAGTTAGCCTATTGGTTTAATGGGTTGGTCATTAGGTCAAAAATTAACCATTTTGACCAGAGTTGACTTTTTGGACATAATTTGACCTATTAGGTCCATTTGTGGTCATTAGGTCAAAAATTGACAATTTTGACTAAAATTGACTTTTTGGTCAATAGTTGACCAATTGGGTCAATGGGTTTGTCATCGGGTCAATGATTGACCATTTTGACCAAAATTAACTTTTGGTCAGAATTGGTCATAAATTCAAAAATTGACTATTTGACCAAAATTGACTATTTTAACCAAAATTGACTTTTTGGTCAAAGGTTGACCTATTAGGCTAATGGATTAGTCATTGGGTTAAGGATTGATCATTTTGTCCAAAGTTGACTTTTTGGTCAAAAGTTGACCTTTTGGGTCAATGGGTTGGTCATTAAGTCTAAGATTGACCATTTTGACCAAAACTGATTTTATGGTCAAAGATTGGCTTTCTGGGTTAATAATTAGTCATTAGGTCAAAAGTTAAATTTTTTTGACAAAAATTGACTTTTTGGTCTAAAGTTGACCAATTGGGTCAAAGGGTGGTCATTAAGTCAAAAATTGATTATTTTACCAAAATTGACTTTTTGTTTAAAAGTTGACCTACTTGTTTAATGGGTTTTTCATTGGGTCAAGGATTAGCCATTTTGACCAAAGTTGACTTTTTGGTCAGAGATTGACTTATTGGGTCAATAATTGGTCATTAGGTAAAAAATTCATTATTTTGACCAAAATTGAATTTTTGGTCAAAAGTTAACCCATTGGGTCAATAGGGTAGTCACTGGGTGAGAAATCGACCATTTTGACCAAAGATGACTTTTTGGTCAAAAGTTGACTTATTCTGACCAAAATTGAATTTTTGGTCAAAAGTTGACCTATTCTGACCAAAGTTGACTTTTTGGTTAAAAGTTGGCCTATTTGGTCAGTGAGTTGGTAATTGAGTCAACGATTGATAATTTTGACCAAAGATGACCTTTTGGTCAAATGTTAAGCTATTTGGTCAATGGGTTAGTCAATAGGTCAAAAATTGACCATTTTGACCAAAGTTGACATTTTGGTCAAAAGTTGACCTATTGGATAAATAGGTGTTAATTAGTTCAAAAATTGACTATTTTGACTAAAATAGACTTTTTGGTCAAAAGTGAACCTATTGTGCAATGGGTTTGTCATTAGGTCAAGGATTATCCGTTTTATCTAAAGTTGACTTTTGGTCAGAGACTGACTAATTGGGTCAATATTTGGCCATTAATTCAAAAAATGACTATTTTGGTCATTAGGCAAAAATTAATTATTTTGACCAAAATTAAATTAGGTTAATTGGTCAACTTTGCTCGAAATGATCAAAAGTTGACCTTTTGGGTCAATTGGTTGTCATTCAGTTAAAAATTGACTATTTTGACCAAAATTGACTATTTAGTCAAAAGTTGACCTATTGGGTCAATGGGTTTGTCATTGGTTTAAGGATTGAATATTTTGACCAAAGTTGACTTTTTGGTCAAAGATTGACTTATTGGGTCAATAATTGGTCATTTTATCAAAAATTGACAATTTTGACCAAAATTGAATTTTTTCTCAAAAGTTAACCCATTGGATTAACAGGGTGGTCATTGGGTCAGAAATTGACCACTTTGACCAAAGTTGGCTTTTTGGTCAAATGTTGACCTATTGGGTCAATGGGTGGTCATTAAGTCAAAAATTGGTTATTTTCACAAAAATTTACTATTTGGTCAAATGTTGACCTATTGGGTTAATGGGTTTGTCATTATGTCGAGGATTTACCATTTTGACCAAAGTTGAGTTTTTGGTGAGAGATTGACTTATTGGGTCAATAATAGATGGTTAATTCAAAAATTAACAAATTTGACCAAAATTGACTTTTTGGTCAAAAGATGACCTACTACGATAATGGGTTGGTCATTGGGTCAAGGATTGATCATTTCGACCAAAGTTAACTTTTTTGTCAGAAGTTGACTTATTGGGTCAATGGGTTTGTCTTTAGGTCAAAAATTAATAATTTTGACTAAAGTTGACTTTTTGGTCAGAGATTGGCTTATTGGGTCAGTAATTGGTCATTAGGTTAAAAACTGACTATTTTAAAAAAAATTGTTTTTTTGGTCAAAAGTTAACCTATTTGGTCAATGGGTGGTAATTGGGTCAATGATTGACCATTTTGACTGAAGTTGACTTTTTGGTAAAAAGTTGACATATTGGGTCAATGAGTTGGTCATTGGGTGAAGGATTGACCATTTTGACCAAAGTTGTCTTTTTGGTCAGTGATTGACATATTTTGACCAAAAATTGGCCTACTGCGTCCATGGGTGCTCATTAGGTCAAAAATTGACTATTTTGACCAAAATTGACATTTTGGTCAAAAGTTAACATTTTGGGTCAATGGGATGTCTTTTGGTCAAGGATTGACCATTTTGACAAAAATTCACTTTTTAGTCAAAAATTGACTTATTGGGTCAATAATTGGTCATTACATAAAAAATTGATTATTTTGACAAAAAATATATTTTTTGCCAAAAGTTGACCCATTGGGTCAGAAATGGACTATTTTGACTAAAGTTGACCTTTTGGTTAAAAGTTTTTGGTCAATGAGTTAGAAATTGGGTCAAGAATTGACTAAAGATGACATTTTGGTCATAATTTGATCTATTGGGTCAATGGGTTGGTCATTTGGTCAAAAATTGATCATTTTGACCAGAGTTGACTCTGTGGTCAAAAGTTGACCTTTTGGATTAATGGGTGGTCATTAGGTCAAAAGTTAACTATTTTGACCAAAATTGACTTTTTGGTCAAAAGTTGACTTTTTTGGTTAATCGGTTTGTCATTGGGTAAAAAATTAACCATTTAGACCAAAGTTGACTTTTTGGTGAGAGATTGGCTTACTGGGTCAATAATTGGTATTTTGCTCAAAAACTGACTATTTTGAACAAAATTGAATTTTTGGTCAAAAGTTAACCTATTGGGTGAACGGGGTGATGATTGGGTCAGAAATTGTCCATTTTGACCAAAGTTCACTTTTGGTCAAAAGTTGAGCTATTTGGTCAATTAGTTGGTAATTGGGTTAAGATTTTACCAATTTAATAAAAGATGACTTTTGGTCAAAAGTTAACCTATTGGGTCAATGGGTTGGTCATTTGGTCAAAATTGATCTTTTTTAGTAGAGTTGACTTTTTGGTCAAATGTTGACCTATTGGGTCAATGGGTGTTCATTAGGTCAAAAATTGGCTATTTTGACCAAAATTGACTTTTTGGTCAAAAGTACTTATTGGGTCAATGGCTTGGTCATTGGGTAAAGGATTGACCATTTTGACAAAAGTTGATTTTTTTTGTCAGAGATTGACTTATTGGGTCAATAATTGGTGACTAAATCAATAATTGAATATTTAGACCAAAATTGAGTTTTTGGTCAAAAGTTAACTTTTTAGGCCAATAGGTTTGTCATTGGGTCAAGGATTGATCATTTTAACAAAAGTTGACATTTTGGTCAAAAGTTGACCTATTAAGTCAACGGGTCTGTCATTGGGTTAAGAATTGACCATATTGACCGAAGTTAACTTTGTGGTCAGAGATTGGCTTATCTGGTCAATAACTGGTCATTAGGTCAGAAATTGACTATTTTGACCAAAATTGACTTTTTGATCAAAAACTGACCTATTGGGTCAATGGGTGGTCATTAAGCGTGAAATTGACTATTTTGATCAAAATTGACTTTTTGGTCAAAAGTTGACCTATTGGGTCATTGGGTTTGTCATTGAGTCAAGGATTGACCATTTTGACCAAAGGTAACTTTTTGGTCAAAGATTGACTTGTTGGGTCAATAATTAGTCACTAGGTCAAAAATTGACTATTTTGACCAAAATTGAATTTTTGGTCAAAAGTTAACTCATTGGCTGAACGGGGTGGTCATTGGGTCAAAAATTGATCATTTTGACCAAAGATGACTTTTTTGGTCAGAAATTAACCTATTTTGACTAAAATTGAATTTTTGATCAAAAGTCAACCCATAGGGTGAACGGGGAGGTCATTGGGTCAGAATTTGTGCATTTTGACCAAAGTTGACTTTTTGGTCAAAAGTTGACCTATTTGATCAATAAGTTAGTAGTTGGGTCAAGAATTAACCATTTTGACTGAAGATGACTTTTGGTCGAAATTGATATATTAGGTCAATGGGTAGGACATCGGGTCAAAAATTGACCATTTTGACCAAAGTTGATTTTTTGGTTAAAAGTTGACCTTTTTGGTCAATGGTCTCATTAAGAAAAAAATTGGCTATTTTTACCAAAATTGACTTTTTGGTCAAAAGTTATCCTATTGGGTCAATGAGTTTGTCATTGGGTCAAGGATTGACCATTTTAAGCAAAGTTGACTTTTTTATCACACATTGACTTATTAGGTCAATAATTGGTCATTAGGTCAAAAATTATCTTTTTTGACCAAAATTGAATTTGTTTTTAAAATTTAACCCAATGGGTCATCGGGGTGGTCATTGGGTCAAAAATTGACCATTTTGACCAAAGTTGAATTTTTGGTCAAAAGTTGACCTATTTGGTCAATGAGTTGGAAATTTGGTCAACAATTGACCATTTTGACCAAAGATGACTTTTAGTCAAAAGTTGACCTATTGGGTCAGGGGATTGGTCATTGGGTCAAAAATTGACAATTCTGACCAAAAATTGACTTTTTGGTCCAAAGTTGACCTATTGGGTCAATGGGTGGTCATTAGGTCAAAAATTGATTGTTTTGACCAAAGTTGACTTTTTGGACAAAAGTTGACATATTGGGTCAATGGGTTTGTCATTATGTAAAGGATTGACCATTTTGACCAAAATTAACTTTTTGCTCAAAGATTGACTTATTGGGTCAATAATTGGTCATTAATTTAAAAATTGACTTTTTTTACCAAAATTGACTTTTTTGACCAAAATTGACTATTTTGACCAAAATTGACTTTTTGGTCAAAAGTTGACCTATTAGGCTAATGGGTTGGTCATTGGCTCAAGGATCGATCATTTTGTCCAAAGTTGACTTTTTGGTCAAAAGTTGACCTATTGGGTCAATGGGTTGGTCATTGGGTCAAGGATTGACCATTTTGACCAAAAGTGACTTTGTGGTCAAAGATTGACTTACTGGGTCAATAATTAGTCATTAGGTCAAAAATTGACTATTTTGATAAAAAATTACTTTTTGATCAAAAGTCGAGCTATTAGGTCAATGGGTAGTCATTAAGTTAAAAATTGACTATTTTGACCAAAATTGACTTTTTGTTCAAAAGTTGACCTATTGGGTCAATGGGTTTATCATGGGGTCAAGGATTGACCATTTTGACCAAAATTGACTTTTTGGTCAGAGATTGACTTATTGGGTCAATAGTTAGTCATTAGGTCAAAAATTGACTATTTTGACCAAAATTGAATTTTTTTTGAAAATTTAACTCATTGGGTCAGTGGAGTGGTCATTGTGTCAGAAATTGACCATTTTGACCAAAGATGACTTTTTGGTCAAAAGTTGACCTATTTTGACCAAAATTGAATTTTTGGTTAAAAGTTAACCTATTGTGTCAACGGGGTGGTCATTAGGTCAAAAATTGACCATTTTGACCAAAGTTCACTTTTTGGTCAAAAGTTGACCTATTTGGTCAATGAGTTGGTAATTGGGTCAAGAATTGAGCATTTTGACCAAAGATGACATTTTGGTTAAAAGTTGACCTATTGGGTCAATGGGTTGGACTTGAGTTAAAAATTGACCATTTTGACCATAGTAGACTTTTTGGTCAAAAGTTGACCTATTTGGTCAGTGAGCTGGTAATTGGGCCAAGAATTGACCATTTTGACCAAAGATGACTTTTTGGTCAAAAGTTGACCTATTGGGTCAATGGGTAGGTCATTGGGTCAAAAATTGAACATTTTGACCAATGTTAACTTTTTAGACAAAACTTGACCTATTGGGTCAATGGGTGGTTATTAGGTCAAAAATTAACTATTTTGACCAAAATTTACTTTTTGGTCAAAAGTTGACCTTTTGGGTAAATGAGTTTGTCATTGGGTCAAAGATTGTCCATTTTGACAAAAGTTAATTTTTTGGTCAGAGATTGATTTATTGGATCAATAATTGGTCATTAGGTCAAAAATTGACTTTTTTGACCAAAATTGAATTTTAGTCAAAGGTTAACTTTATTGGTCAACAGGGTGGTCATTAGGTTAGAAATTGATCATTTTCACCAAAGTTGACTTTTTGGTCAAAAGTTAACCTATTTGGCCAATGAATTGGTAATTGGGTCAGAAATTGACCATTATGACAAAGATGAATTTTTAGTCAAAAATTGACCTATTGAGTCACTAGGGTTGGTCATTGTGTCAAAAATTGAACGTTTTGACCATAGTTGACTTTTTTTGTCAAAAGTTGACCTATTTAGTCAATGGTGGTCATTAGATCAAAAATTGACTATTTTGACCAAAATTTACTTTTTATGCAAAAGTTGACCTATTGGGTCAATAGGTTTGTCATTAAGTCAAGGATTGATCTTTTTGACAAAAGTTGGCTTTTTGGTCAAAAGTTGACCTATTCGGTCAATGAGTTAGTCATTGGGTCAAGGATTGACCATTTTGACCAAACTTGACATTTTGGTCAGAGATTGACTTATTGGGTCAATAATAGAGCATTAATTTAAAAATTAACTATTTTAACAAAATTGTTTTTTTTGTCACAAAATGACCTATTAGGCTAATGGGTTGTTCATTGGGTCAAGGATTGATCTTTTTGACCAAAGTTTACTTTTTGGTCAAAAGTTGACCTATTGGGTCAATGGGTTGGTCATTGGGTCAAGGATTGACCATTTTGACCAAAGTTGACTTTTTGGTCAGAGATTGGCTTACTGGGTCAATAATTGGTCATTAGGTCAAAAATTGACTTTTTTAACAAAAATTGACTTTTGGTCAAAAGTTGACCTATTTGGTCAATGGGTTGTCATTAAGTCAAAAATTGACTATTTTTACCGAAATTGTCTTTTTGTTCAAAAGTTGACCTATTAGGTTAATGGGTTTATCATTGGGTCAATGATGGATCATTTCGATCAAAGTTAACTTTTTGGTCAGAGATTGACTTAATGGGTCAATAATTGGTCACTAGGTAAAAATTAACTGTTTTGATCAAAATTGAATTTTTGGTCTAAAGTTATCCTATTGGGTCAATGGGGTGGTCATTAGGTCAGAAATTAATCATTTTAACCAAAGTTGACCTTTTGGTCAAAAGTTGACTTTCTTGGTCAAAGTATTAGTAGTTGGGTCAAGAATTGACCATTTTGACCAAAGATAACTTTTTAGTCAAAAGTTGACCTATTTGGTCAAGGAGTTGTTCATTAGTTCAAAAATTGACTATTTTGACCAAAGTTGACTTTTTGGTCAGAGATTGACTTATTGGGTCAATAATTGGACATTAGGTAAAAATTCGATTATTTTGACCAAAATTAAATTTTTGGTCAAAAGTTTACCCTTTTTATCAACGGGGTGGTCATTTGGTAGGAAATTGACCATTTTGACCAAAGTTTACTTGTTATTCAAAAGTTGACCCATTGGTCAATGAGTTGGTAATTGGGTCAAGAATTGAACATTTTGATTAAAGATGACTTTTTTTGTCAAAATTTGATCTATTAGTTCAACGGGTTGGTCATCGGGTCAAAATTTGACCATTTTGACTAAAGTTGACTTTTTGGTCAAAAGTTGACCTATAGGATAATGGGTGGTCATTAAGTCAAAAATTGACTATTTTGACCAAAATTGACTATTTTGACCAAAATTGACTATTTTGACCAAAATTGACATTTTGGTCAAAAGTTAACCTATTGGGTCAATGTGTTTGTCATTTGGTCAAGGAATGACTATTTTGACCAAAGTTGACTTTTTGGTCAGAGATTGACTTATTAGGTCAATAATTGGTCATTAGGTCAAAAATTGACTATTTTGACCAAAACTCTATTTTTGGAAAAAAAATTATACATTAGGTCAATGGGGAGGTTATTGGGTCAGAAATTGACCATTTTGACCAAAGTTGACTTTTTGGTCAAAAGTCAACCTATTTGGTCGATGAGTTGGTAATTGGGTCAAGAATTTGACCATTTTGACCGAAGATAATTTTTTTGGTCAAAAGTTGAATTATTGGGTCAATGGGTTGGTTATTGTGTCAAAAATTGACTATTTTGACCAAAGTTTACTTTTTGGTCAAAAGTTGGCCGGTCAATGGGTGGTCATTAGGTCAAAAATTGACTATTTTGACCAAAGAACTTTTTGGTCAAAAGTTGACCATGGGGTCAATGGTTTTGGAATTGTGTTAAGGATTGATCATTTTGACCAAAGTTGACTTTTTGGTCAGAGATTGACTTATTGGGTCAATAATAAGTCATTAATTCAAAATTTTCTAATTTTGGCGAAAATTGACTTTTTGGTCAAAAGTTGACCTATTATGCTAATGGGTTGGTCATTGCGTCAAGGATTGATCATTTTGACCAAAGTTGACTTTTTGGTCAAAAGTTGACCTATTGGGTCAATGGGTTGGTCCTTAGGTCAAGGATTAACCATCTTGACAAAGGTTGACATTTTGATAAGAGATTGGTTTACTGGGTCAAAAATTTGTCATTAGGTTAAAAAGTTGACTATTTTGACCAAAATTAATATTTTGGTCAAAAGTTCACCTATTGGTTCAATTGGTTGGTCTTTGGGTCAAGGAGTGACCATTTTGACCAAAGTAGTCTTTTTGGCCAATAGTTGACCTATTTAGGTCAATGAGGTGGTCATTAGGTCAAAAATTGATAATTTTGAGCAAATTTAACTTTTTGGTGACAATTGATCTATTAGATAAATAAGTTGGTCATTGTGTCAAGGATTAACTATTTTGGCCAAAGTTGACTTTTTAGTCAAAAATTAACAAATTGGGTCAATGGGTTTGTCATTGGATCAAGGATTGACCATTTTCACCAAAATTGACATTTAGGTCATTCTGTTAAAAATTGGCTATTTAAAAAAAATGACATTTTGGTCAAAAGTTGACCATTTGGGTCAATGAGGTGGTCAGTAGGTCAAAAATTGATTGACTATTTAGACCAAAGTTGACTTTTTGGTCAAAAGTTGACTTATTGGGTCAATTGGTTGGTCAATGGGTCAAGGATTGACCATTTTGACCAAAGTTGAATTTTTGGTCAAAAGTTGATCTATTGGGTTAATTATTGGTAATTAAGTCCAAAATTTACTACTTTGACCAAAATAGACTTTTTGGTCAAAAGTCGATCTATTCGATCAGTGGGTTGGTTTTTGAGTCAAGGATTTACCATTTTCACCAAAGTTGTCTTTTTGGTCAAAAGTTGACTATTGGATCAGGGTTTGGTTTTTGGGTCAAGGATTTACTATTTTGACCAAAGTTATTTTTTTCTTCAAAAGTTGACCTGTTGGGTCAATGGGTTTGTCATTGGATCAAGGATTGACAATTATGACCAAAGTTAACTTTTTGGTTTGAGATAGACTTATTGGATCAAGGATTTACCATTTTGACCAAGTTACCATTTTGACCAAAGTCGACTTTTTCATCAAAAGTTGACATATTTGGTCAATGGTTGGTCAATAGGTCAAAGTTTGACTTTTTTGACCAAATCTGACTTTTTTGTCAAAAGTTAACATATTGTATCAATGGGTTGGTTATTGAGTCAAGGTTTGACCATTTTTTACCAAAGTTGACTTTTTGGTCAGAATTTGACCTATTGGGTCAATGGGTTGGTCAGCGTGTTAGAAATTTACCATTTTGACCAAAATTGACCTTTTAGTCAAGAGTTGACCTATTGGGTTAATGGGTTTGTCATTGGGTAAAAAATTAACCATTTTGACCAAAGTTAACTTTTTTGTTAGAGATTGGCTTACTGGGTCAATAACTAATCATTAGGTCAAAAATTGACTATTTTAACTAAAATTTACTTTTTGGTCAATAGTTGACCTGTTGGGTCAATGGGTTGGTCATTCGGTCAAGAGAAAAAAGATGACTTTTTGGTCAAAAGTTGACCAATTGGGTCAGTGGATTGGTCATTGGGTCAATGATTGTCCTTTTTGAACAAAGTTGACATTTCGGTCAGTGATTGACTTTTTAGGTCAATAATATCTCATTTTGTCAAAAATTAATTATTTTGACCAAAATTAAATTTCTTGGTCAAAAGTTGACCCATTAGGTCAAACGGGTGGTCATTGGGTCAGAAATTGACCCTTTTGACCAAAGTTGACTTTTTGGTCAAAAGTTGTCCTATTTGGTTAATGAGTTGGTAATCAGGTCAAGATTTGTCCAGTTTGACTGATGATGACTTTTTGGTCAAAAGTTGATTTATTGGGTCAATGGGTTGATCATTGGGTAAAAAATTGACCACTTTGACAAAAGAGAACTTTTTCGTTAATAGTTGATCTATTGTGTCAATTGGTTGTGATTAGGTCAAAAATTGACTATTTTGACCAAAATTGACTTTTTGGATAAAAGTTGACCTATTGGGTCAATGGGTTTGTCATTATGTCATGGATTGACCATTTTGACCAAAATTAACATTTAGGTCAGAGATTAACTTATTGGGTCAATAATTGGTCATTAATTCAAAAATTGACTTTTTGGTCAAAAGTTAGCTTACTAGGCCAATGGGTTGGTCATTGGGTCAAGGATTGATCATTTTGACCAATGTTGTCTTTTCTGGTCAAAATTTGACCTATTGAGTCAATGGGTTGGTCATTGGATCAAGGATTGACCATTTTGACCAAAGTTGAATTTTTTGTCAGAGATTGGCTTATTGAGTCAACAATTGGTCATTAAGTCAAAATTTGACTATTTTGACCAAAATTCACTTTTGGTCAAAAGTTGACCTATTGGGTAAATGGGTTGCTCATTGGGTCAAGGATTGACCATTTTGACCAAAGTTAACGTTTTGGTCAAAGATTGACTTATTGGGTCAATAATAAGTCATTAGGTCAAAAATTGACTATTTTTACCAAAATTAAATTTTTGGTAAAAAGTTTACCCATTTGGTTAACGGCGTGGTCATTGGGTCTGAAATTGAGCATTTTGACCAAAGTTAACTTTTTGGTCAATAAATGAACTATTTTGATCAAAATTTAATTTTTGGTCAAAAGTTAACCTATTGGATCAATGGGTGGTCATTGGGTCAAAGATTAACTATTTTGGCCAAAATTGACATTTTGGTCAAAAGTTTACTTATTGGCAATAAGTTTGTCATTGGATCAAGGATTGACCATTTTGTCCAAAGTTGACTTTTTGTTGAGTGATTAACTTATTGGGTCAATAATTGGTCATTAATTCAAAAAGTTGACTATTTTGGTTGTTAGATCAATAATTAATTATTTTTACCAAAACTAAATTTTTGGTCAAAAGTTAACCATTGGGTCAATTGGGTGGTCATTGGGTTAGAAGTTGATCATTTTGACTAAAGTTGACTTTTTGGTCAAAAGTTGAATTATTTGGTCAATGTATTAGTCATTAAGTCAAAAATTGAACATTTTGACCAAAGTTGATTTATTGGTCACAAGTTAACCTATTGGGTCAATTGGTGATTATTCAGTCAAAAATTGACTATTTTGACCAAAATTGACTATTTGGTCAAAACTTGAACTATTAAGTCTTTGGGTTTGTCATTTGGTTAAGGATTGAATATTTTTACTAAAGTTGACTTTTTGGTCAGCGATTGACTTATTGGGTGAATAATTGGTAATTAGATCAAAAATAGACTTTTTTTGACCAAAATTAAATTTTTGGTGAAAAGTTAACCCATTGGGTGAACGGGGGGTGTTCATTGGGTCAGAAATTGATCATTTTGACTGAAGTTGACTTTTTGGTCAAAAGTTAACCTATTAGGCCAATTGGTGGTCATTAAGTCAAAAATCGATTATTTTAACCAAAATTAACTATTTGGTCAAAAGTTGACCTATTGGGTCAATGGGTTTGTCATTGTGTCAATGAATGACCATTTTGACCAAAGTTGACTTTTTGTTCAGAGATCAACTTTTGGGTCAATAATTGCTTATTAATTCAAAAATTGAGTATTTTAACCAAAATTAACTTTTTGGTCAAAACTTAACCTGTTAGGCCAATGGGTTGGTCATTGGGTCAAGGATTGATCATTTTGACCAAAGTTGACTTCTTGATTCAAAGTTGACCAGTTGGGTCAATAGGTTGGTCATTTGGTCAAGGATTAACCATTTTGACCAAAGTTGGCTTTTTGGTCAGAGATTGACTTATCAGGTCAACAATTGGTCATTAAGTCAAAAATAAACTATTTTGACCAAACTGACTTTCTGGTCAAATTTTAACCTATTGGGTCAATGGGTTGGTCATTAGGTCAACGATTGGCCATTTTGACCAAAGTTGACTTTTTCGTCAGAGATTGGTTTACTGCGTCAATAATTAGTAATTATGTCAACAATTGACTATTTTGACTAAAATTGACTTTTTGTTAAAAGTTAACCTACTGGGTTAATGGGTGGTCATTAAGTGAAAAATTGACTATTTTAAACAAAATTGATTTTTTGGTCAAAAGTTGACCCATTGGGTCAACGGGGTGGTCATTGGGTCAGAAGTTGAACATTTTGACAAAAGTTGAGTTTTTGGTCAAAAGTTGACTTATTTGGTCAATGTGTTGGTCATTGAGTCAAAAATTGATCATTTTGTTCAAAGTTGACTTTTTGGTCAAAAGTTGACTCTATTAGATCGATTGGTGATCATTCGATCAAAAATTGCCTATTTTGACCAAAATTGACTATTTGGTCAAAAGTTGACCAATTATGTCAATGGGTTTGTCATATGGTTAAGGATTGAATATTTTGACAAAAGTAGACTTTTTGGTGAGAGATTGACTTATTGTGTGAATAATTGGTCATTAGATCAAAAATTGAATATTTTAACGAAAAATGAATTTTTAGTCAAAAGTTAACACATTTGGTGAACTGGGTGGTCATTGGGTCAGAAATGACCATTTTGACCGAAGTTGACTTTTTGGTTAAAAGTTGACTTATTGGGTCAATTGATAGTCATTAAGGCAAATATTGACTATTTTAACCAAAATTAACAATTTGGTCAAAAGTTGACCTATTGGGTAAATGGGTTTGTCATTGTGTCAAAGATTGACCATTTTGGCCAAAGTTGACTTTTTGGTCAGAGATTGACTTTTGGTTCTATAATTGGTTTTTAATTAAAAAATTGACTATTTTGACCGAAATTTACTTTTTGGTCAAAAGTTGACCTGTTAGGCCAATGGGTTTGGTCATTGGATCAAGGATTGATCGTTTTGACCAATGTTGACTTTTTGGTCAAAAGTTGACCAATTGGGTAAATGGGTTGGTCATTGGGTTAAGGATTGACCATTTTTAACAAATTTGATTTTTTGGTCAAAGATTGACTTACTGGGTCAATAATTGGTCATTAGGTCAAAAATTGACTATTTTGACAAAAACTGACTTTTTGATTAAGTGTTGACCTTTTTGGTCAATGATTGATCATTTTGAGCAAAGTTGAGTTTTTTTGTCAAAAGATGACCAATTGGGTCAATGGGTTGGTCATTAGGTCAAGGATTTATCATTTTGACCAAAGTTCACATTTTGGTCAGGGATTGGCTTACTGGGTCAATAGTTGGTCATTAGGTCAAAAATTGACTATTTTGACCAAAATTGACCTTTTTATTCAAAGTTAACGTTTTGGGTCAATGGGTGGTCATTAAGTCAAGAATTAACTATTTTGACCAAACTTGACTTTTCGGTCAAAAGTTGACCTATTAAGTCAGTGGGTTTGTCATTAGGTTAAGGATTGACCATTTGGACGAAAGTTGACTTTTTGGTCAGAGATTGACATATTGGGTCAATAATTGGTCATTAGGTCAAAAATTGACTATTTTGACCAAAATTAATTTTTTGGTCAAAAGTTAACCCATTGGGGGGTCATTGGGTCAGAAATTGACCACTTTGACCAAAGAAGACTTTTTGGTCAAAAGTTGACCTATTTGGTCAATGAGTTGGTAATTGGATCAAGAATTGACCATTTTGACTGAAGATGACTTTTTGGTCAAAAGTGGATATATCAGATCAATGGGTTAGTCAACGGTCAAAAATGATCATTTTGACCAAAGTTAACCTATTGGGTCAATGGGTGCTCATTAGGTCAAAAATTGACTATTTTGACCAAAATTTACTTTTTGGTCAAAATTTACTTTTTGGTCAAAATTTACCCTATTGGGTCAATGGGTTTTGTCATTGGGTCAAGGATTGACCATTTTGACCAAAGTTCACTTTTTTGTCAGACATTGACTTATTATGTCAATAATTGGTCAATGGTCAAAAATTGAATTTTTTGACCAAATTTGAATTTTTTGACCAAATTTGAATTTTTTGTCAAAAGTTAACTCATTGGATCAGCAGGGTGGTCATTGGGTCAGAAATTGTCCATTTTGACAAAAGTTGACTTTTTTTTCAAAAGTTGACCTATTTGACCAATGAGTTTGTAATTTGGTCAAGAATTAACTATTTTGACCAAAGATGACTTTTTAGTCAAAAGTTGACATAATGGGTCAGTGTGTTGGTCATTGGGTCAAAAATTGACTATATTGACCAAAGTTGACTTTTTGGTCAAAATTTGACCTATTGGGTCAATGGGTGGTCTTTAGGTGAAAAATTGACTCTTTTGTCCAAAATTGACTTTTTGGTCAAAAGTTGACCTATTGGGTAAATGGGTTTGTATTTGGGTCAATGATTGAGCATTTTGACCAAAATTAACTTTTTGGTCAAACATTGCCTTATTGGGTCAATAATTGGTCATTAATTCAAAAATTGACCATTTTGACCAAAATTGATTATTTTGTCCAAAATTGGTTATTTTGACCCAAATTGACTTTTGGGTCAAAAGTTGACCTATTAGCCTAATGGGTTGGTCATTGGGTCAAGGATTCATCAATTTGTCCAAAGTTGACTTTTTGGTCAAAAGTTGACCTATTGGGTCAATGAGTTGGTCATTGGATTTAAGATTGACCATTTTGACCAAAAGTGACTTTGTGGTCAAAGATTGGCTTTCTAGGTCAATTATTAGTCATTAGGTCAAAAATTAACTATCTTGACAAAATTTGACTTTTTGGTCTAAAGTTGACCTATTGGGTCAAAGGGTGGTCCTTAAGTCAAAAAATAATTATTTTGACCAAAATTGACTTTTTGTTCAAAAGTTAACCTGTTGGGTCAATGTATTTGTCATTGGTTAAGGATTGTCATTTTGACCAAAGTTAACTTTTTGGTCAGAGATTAACTTATTGGGTCAATAATTGTTCATTAGGTCAAAAATTGACTATTTTGACCAAAATTGAATTTTTGGTCAAAGTTAACACTTTGGGTCAATGGGGTGGTCATTGGGTTAGAAATTGACCATTATGAGCAAAGATGACTTTTTGGTCAAAAGTTGACTTATTTTGACCAAAATTGAATTTTTGGTCAAAAGTTAACCTATTGGGTCAATGGGGTGGTCATTGAGTCAGAAATTGACCATTTTGACCAAAGTTGACTTTTTGGTCAAAAGTTGACCTATTGGGTCAATTGGTTGGTCAATGGGTCAAGGATTGACCATTTTGACCAAAGTTAATTTTGGTCAAAAGTTGTTCTATTGGGTTAATTATTGGTAATTAAGTCCAAAATTTACTACTTTGACCAAAATAGACTTTTTGGTCAAAAGTCGTTCTATTCGATCAGTGGGTTGGTTTTTGAGTCAAGGATTTACCATTTTCACCAAAGTTGTCTTTTGGTCAAAAGTTGACCTATTGGATCAGGGTTTGGTTTTTGGGTCAAGGATTTACTATTTTGACCAAAGTTATTTTTTTCTTCAAAAGTTGACATGTTGGGTCAATGTGTTTGTCATTGGATCAAGGATTGACAATTATGACAAAAGTTAACTTTTTGGTTTGAGATAGACTTATTGGATCAAGGATTTACCATTTTGACCAAAGTTACCATTTTGACCAAAGTCGACTTTTTCATCAAAAGTTGACATATTTGGTCAATGGTTGGTCAATAGGTCAAAGTTTGACTTTTTTGACCAAATATGACTTTTTTGTCAAAAGTTAACCTATTGTATCAATGGGTTAGTTATTGAGTCAAGGTTTGACCATTTTTACCAAAGTTGATTTTTGGTCAGAATTTGACCTATTGGGTCAATGGGTTGGTCAGCGTGTCAGAAATTTACCATTTTGACCAAAATTGACCTTTTAGTCAAGAGTTGACCTATTGGGTCAATGGGTTTGTCTTTGGGTAAAAAATTAACCATTTTAACCAAAGTTGACTTTTTTGTTAGAGATTGGCTTACTGGGTCAATAACTAATCATTAGGTTAAAAATTGACTATTTTGACCAAAATTTACTTTTTGGTCAATAGTTGACCTGTTGGGTCAATGGGTTGGTCATTCGGTCAAGGGAAAAAAGTTGACTTTTTGGTCAAAAGTTGACCAATTGGGTCAGTGGATTGGTCATTGGGTCAATGATTGTCCATTTTGAACAAAGTTGACATTTCGGTCAGTGATTGACTTTTTAGGTCAATAATCACTCATTCTGTCAAATATTAATTATTTTGACCAAAATTAAATTTCTGGGTAAAAAGTTCACCCATTAGGTCAAACGGGTGGTCATTGGGTCAAAAATTGACCCTTTTGACCAAAGTTGACTTTTTGGTCAAAAGTTGTCCTATTTGGTTAATGAGTTGGTAATCGGGTCAAGATTCATTCAGTTGATCGATGATGACTTTTTGGTCAAAAGTTAATTTATTGGGTCAATGGGTTGATCATTGGGTAAAAAATTGACCACTTTGACCAAAGAGAACTTTTTCGTTAAAAGTTTACCTATTGGGTCAATGGGTGGTGATTAGGTCAAAAATTGACTATTTTGACCAAAATTGACTTTTTGGATAAAAGTTGACCTATTGGGTCAATGGGTTTGTCATTATGTCATGGATTGACCATTTTGACCAAAATTAACATTTAGGTCAGAGATTAACTTATTGGGTCAACAATTGGTCATTAATTCAAAAATTGACTTTTTGGTCAAAAGTTAGCTTACTAGGCCAATGAGTTGGTCATTGGGTCAAAGATTGATCATTTTGACCAAAGTTGTCTTTTTTGGTCAAAATTTGACCTATTGAGTCAATGGGTTGGTCATTGGATCAAGGATTGACCATTTTGACCAAAGTTGAATTTTTTGTCAGAGATTGGCTTATTGGGTCAACAATTGGTCATTAAGTCAAAATTTGACTATTTTGACCAAAATTCACTTTTGGTCAAAAGTTAACCAACTGGGCAAATGGGTTGGTCATTGGGTCAAGGATTGACCATTTTGACCAAAGTTGACGTTTTGGTCAGAGGTTGACTTATTGGGTCAATAATTAGTCATTAGGTCAAAAATTGACTATTTTGACCAAAATTAAATTTTTGGTAAAAAGTTTACCAATTTGGTTAACGGCGTGGTCATTGGGTCTGAAATTAAGCATTTTGACCAAAGTAAACTTTTTGGTCAATAAATAAACTATTTTGATCAAAATTGAATTTTTGGTCAAAAGTTAACCTATTGGATCAATGGGTGGTCATTGGGTCAAAGATTAACTATTTTGGCCAAAATTGACATTTTGGTCAAAATTGTACTTATTGGCAATAAGTTTGTCATTGGATCAAGGATTGACCATTTTGTCCAAAGTTGACTTTTTGTTGAGTGATTGACTTATTGGGTCAATAATTGGTCATTAATTCAAAAAGTTGACTATTTTGGTCGTTAGATCAAAAATTAATTATTTTTACCAAAATTAAATTTTTGGTCAAAAGTTAACCATATGGTCAATGGGGTGGTCATTGGGTACGAAGTTGATCATTTTGACTAAAGTTGACTTTTTGGTCAAAAGTTGAATTATTTGGTCAATGTATTAGTCATTATGTCAAAAATTGAACATTTTGACCAAAGTTGATTTATTGGTCACAAGTTAAACTATTGGGTCAATTGGTGATTATTCAGTCAAAAATTGACTATTTTGACCAAAATTGACTATTTGGTCAAAACTTGAACTATTAAGTCTTTGGGTTTGTCATTTGGTTAAGGATTGAATATTTTTACCAAAGTTGACTTTTTGGTCAGCGATTGACTTATTGGGTGAATAATTGGTAATTAGATCAAAAATAGACTTTTTTTGACCAAAATTAAATTTTTGTGAAAAGTTAACCCATTGGGTGAACGGGGGGGTGTTCATTGGGTCAGAAATTGATCATTTTGACTGAAGTTGACTTTTTGGTCAAAAGTTAACCTATTAGGCCAATTGGTGGTCATTAAGTCAAAAATTGACTATTTTAACCAAAATTAACTATTTGGTCAAAAGTTGACCTATTGGGTCAATGGGTTTGTCATTGTGTCAATGAATGACCATTTTGACCAAAGTTGACTTTTTGGTTAGAGATCAACTTTTGGGTCAATAATTGCTTATTAATTCAAAAATTGAGTATTTAAACCAAAATTAACTTTTTGGTCAAAAGTTGACCTGTTAGGCCAATGGGTTGGTCATTGGGTCAAGGATTGATCATTTTGACCAAAGTTGAATTCTTGAGTCAATGTTGACCAGTTGGGTCAATAGGTTGGTCATTTGGTCAAGGATTAACCATTTTGACCAAAGTTGACTTTTTGGTCAGAGATTGACTTACTGGGTCAACAATTGGTCATTAAGTCAAAAATAATCTATTTTGACCAAACTGACTTTCTGGTCAAATTTTAACCTATTGGGTCAATGAGTTGGTCATTGGGTCAACGATTGGCCATTTTTACCAAAGTTGACTTTTTCGTCAGAGATTGGCTTACTGGGTCAATAATTAGTAATTATGTCAATAATTGACTATTTTGACTAAAATTGACTTTTTGTTAAAAGTTAACCTATTGGGTTAATGGGTGGTCATTAAGTGAAAAATTGTCTATTTTGACGAAAATTGATTTTTGGTCAAAATTTGACCAATTGGGTCAACGGGGTGGTCATTGGGTCAGAAGTTGAACATTTTGACAAAAGTTGAGTTTTTGGTCAAAAGTTGACTTATTTGGTCAATGTGTTGGTCATTGAGTCAAAAATTGATCATTTTGATCAAAGTTGACTTTTTGGTCAAAAGTTGACCTATTGGGTCAATTGGTGATCATTCAGTCAAAAATTGCCTATTTTGACCAAAATTGACTATTTGGTCAAAAGTTGACCAATTATGTCAATGGGTTTGTCATATGGTTAAGGATTGAATATTTTGACAAAAGTAGATTTTTTGTTCAGAGATTGACTTATTGTGTGAATAATTGGTCATTAGATCAAAAATTGAATATTTTAACGAAAATTGAATTTTTAGTCAAAAGTTAACACATTGGGTGAATTGGGTGGTCATTGAGTCAGAAATTGACCATTTTGACCGAAGTTGACTTTTTTGTTAAAAGTTGACTTATTGCGTCAATTGGTGGTCATTAAGGCAAATATTGACTATTTTAACCAAAATTAACAATTTGGTCAAAAGTTGACCTATTGGGTAAATGGGTTTGTCATTGTGTCAAAGATTGACCATTTTGGCCAAAGTTAACTTTTTGGTCAGAGATTGACTTTTGGTTCTATAATTGGTTTTTAATTAAAAAATTGACTATTTTGACAGAAATTTACTTTTTGGTCAAAAGTTGACCTGTTAGGCCAATGGGTTTGGTCGTTGGGTCAAGGATTGATCGTTTTGACCAATGTTAACTTTTTGGTCAAAAGTTGACCAATTGGGTAAATGGGTTGGTCATTGGGTTAAGGATTGACCATTTTTAACAAATTTGATTTTTTGGTCAAAGATTGACTTACTGGGTCAATAATTGGTCATTAGGTCAAAAATTGACTATTTTGACAAAAATTGACTTTTTGATTAAATGTTGACCTTTTTGGTCAATGATTGATCATTTTGAGCAGAGTTGAGTTTTTTGTCAAAAGATGACCAATTGTGTCAATGGGTTGGTCATTAGATCAAGGATTTATCATTTTGACCAAAGTTCACTTTTTGGTCAGGGATTGGCTTACTGGGTCAATAATTGGTCATTAGGTCAAAAATTGACTATTTTGACCAAAATTGACTTTTTTATTCAAAGTTCACGTATTGGGTCAATGGGTGGTCATTAAGTCAAGAATTAACTATTTTGACCAAACTTGACTTTTCGGTCAAAAGTTGACCTATTAAGTCAATGGGTTTCTCATTAGGTTAAGGATTGACCATTTGGATGAAAGTTGACTTTTTGGTCAGAGATTGACATATTGGGTCAATAATTGGTCATTAGGTCAAAAATTGACTTAACCCATTGGGTTAACGTCGGGGGGGTCATTGGGTCAGAAATTAACCACTTTGACCAAAGAAGACTTTTTAGTCAAAAGTTGACCTATTTGGTCAATGAGTTGGTAATTGGATCAAGAATTGACCATTTTGACTGAAGATGACTTTTTGGTCAAAAGTGGATATATTGGGTCAATGGGTTAGTCAACGGGTCAAAAAATGATCATTTTGACCAAAGTTAACCTATTGGGTCAATGGGTGCTCATTAGGTCAAAAATTGACTATTTTGACCAAAATTTACTATTTGGTCAAAATTTACCCTATTAGGTCAATGGGTTTGTCATTGGGTCAAGGATTGACCATTTTGACCAAAGTTCACTTTTTTGTCAGACATTGACTTATTATGTCAATAATTGGTCAATAGGTCAAAAATTGAATTTTTTCACCAAATTTGAATTTTTTGTCAAAAGTTAACTCATTGGATCAGCAGGGTGGTCATTGGGTCAGAAATTGACCATTTTGACAAAAGTTGACTTTTTTTTCAAAAGTTGACCTATTTGACCAATGAGTTAGTAATTTGGCCAAGAATTAACCATTTTGACCAAAGATGACTTTTTAGTCAAAAGTTGACATAATGGGTCAGTGGGTCAAAAATTGACTATATTGACCAAAGTTGACTTTTTGGTCAAAAGTTGACCTATTGGGTCAATGGGTGGTCTTTAGGTGAAAAATTGACTCTTTTGTCCAAAATTGACTTTTTGGTCAAAAGTTGACCTATTGGGTTAATGGGTTTGTATTTGGGTCAATGATTGAGCATTTTGACCAAAATTAACTTTTTGGTCAAACATTGTCTTATTGGGACAATAATTGTTCATTAATTCAAAAATTGACCATTTTGACCAAAATTGATTATTTTGACCAAAATTGGTTATTTTGACCCAAATTAACTTTTGGGTCAAAAGTTGACCTATTAGCCTAATGGGTTGGTCATTGGGTCAAGGATTCATCAATTTGTCCCAAGTTGACTTTTTGGTCAAAAGTTGACCTATTGGGTCAATGAGTTGGTCATTGGATTTAGGATTGACCATTTTGACCAAAAGTGACTTTGTGGTCAAAGATTGGCTTTCAGGTCAATTATTACCATTAGGTCAAAAATTAACTATCTTGACAAAATTTGACTTTTTGGTCTAAAGTTGACCTATTGGGTCAAAGGGTGGTCCTTAAGTCAAAAAATAATTATTTTGACCAAAATTGACTTTTTGTTCAAAAGTTAACCTGTTGGGTCAATGTATTTGTCATTTGGTTAAGGATTGGCCATTTTGACCAAAGTTAACTTTTTGGTCAGAGATTAACTTATTGGGTCAATAATTGTTCATTAGGTCAAAAATTGACTATTTTGACCAAAATTAAATTTTTGGTCAAAAGTTAACACTTTGGGTCAATGGGGTGGTCATTGGGTTAGAAATTGACCATTTTGACCAAAGATGACTTTTTGGTCAAAAGTTGACCTATTTTGACCAAAATTGAATTTTTGGTCAAAAGTTAACTCATTGGGTCAATGGGGTGGTCATTGGGTCAGAAATTGACCATTTTGACCAAAGTTGACTTTTTGGTTAAAAATTGACCTATTTAGTCAACGAGTTGGTAATTGGGTCAAGAATTGACCATTTTGACCGAAGATGACTTTTTGGTCAAAAGTTGATTTATTGGGTCAATGTGTTGGTCATTTGGTCAAGGATTGACCATTTTGAGCAAAGTTGACCTCTTGGTCAAAAGTCGACCTATTGGGTCAATAATTGGTCATTAAGTCAAAAATTTACTATTTTGACCAAAATAAAGTTTTTGGCCAAAAGTCAATCAATTGGGTCAGTAGTTGGTTATTGGGTCATGGATTTACGATTCTGACTAAAGACGACTTTTTCGTCATAAGTTGACCTATTGGGTCAATGGGTTTGTCGTTCGGTCAAGGATTGACTAATTTAACCAAAGTTGACTTTTTGGTCAGAGATTGACTTATTGGGTCAATAATTGGTCATTAGGTCAAAAATGATTATTTTGACCAAAATTTAATTTTTTTTGTCAAAAGTATACCCATTGGGTCAAAGGGGTGGTCAATGGGTCATAAATTGACCATTTAGACCAAAGTTCACTTTTTGGTCAAAAGTTGACTTATTTGGTCAATGAGTTGATAATTTGGTTAAGAAATGAGCTTTTTGACCGAGGATGACTTTTTGGTCAAAAGTTGATCTATTGGGTCAATGGTTGGTCATTGGATCAAAAATTGATCATTTTGACCAAAGTTGACTTTTTGGTCAAAATTTGATGTATTTGTTCAATGGGTGGTTATTAAGTAAAAAATTGACTATTTTGACCAAAATTGACTTTTTGGTCAAAAGTTGACCTATGGAGCAATCGATTTATCATTAGATCAACGATTGACAATTTTGACCAAAGTTATATTTTTGGTTAGAGATTGACTTTTTGGGTCAACAATTGGTTATTAGGTCAAAAATTGATTATTTTGATTAAAATTGAATTTTTGGTCAAAAGTTAACCCATTGGGTCAACAGAGTGATCATTTGGTCAGAAATTGACCTTTTTGACCAAAGATGACTTTTTGGTAAAAAGTTCACCTATTTTGTAAAGTAGTTGGTAATTAGGTCAAGAATTGACCATTTGGACCAAGGATGACTTTTTGGTCAAAATTTGACCTATTGGGTCAATGGGTTGGTCATTGGGTCAAAAATTGACCATTTTGACCAAAATTGAATTTTTGGTCAAAAGTCGACTTATCGCAAGTGGGTGGTCATTAGGTCAAAAATTTACTATTCTGACCAAAATAAACTTTTGGTCAAAAGTTGACCTATTGGGTCAATGTGTTTGTCATTGGGTCAAGCATTGGCCATTTTGTCTAAAGTTGACTTTTTGGTCAGAGATTGACTTATTGGGTCAATAATTGGTCATTAATTCAACAATCGATTATTTTTGACTATTAGTCGAACTGATTATTTTGACAAAAATTAAATTTTTGTCAAAAGTTGACCGATTGGGTCAACGGGTTGGTCATTGGGTCAGAAATTGACCATTTTAACTAAAGTTGACTTTTTGGTCAACAGTTGACATATTTTGTCAATGAGTTAGTAATTGTGTCACGAATTGACCATTTTGACCAAAGAAGGCTTTTTGAACAAAAGTTGATCTATCGGGTCATTGGGTTGGTCGTTGGGTCAAAAATTGACCATTTTGACCAAAGAAGACTTTTTGGTCAAAAGTTGACTTATTAGGTCAATGGGTGGTCATTCAGTCAAAAATTGACTGTTTTGGCCAAAATTGACTACTTGGCCAAAAGTTGACCTATTGGATCAATAGGTTTGTCATTGGGTCGACGATTGACCATTTTGACCAAAGTTAACTTTTTGATCAAAGATTAACTTATTGGGTCAATAATTGGTCATTTGGTCAAAAAGTAACTATTTTGACCAAAATTAAATTTTTTGTCAAAAGCAAACCCATTTGGTGAACGAGGTGGTCATTGTGTCAGAAATTGACCATTTTGACCAAAGTTGACTTTTGGTCAAAAGTTGACCTATTTGATCAATAGTTGGTAATTTAGTCAAAAATTGACCATTTTGACCAAAGATTACTTTTTGATCAAAAGTTGACCTATTTGGTCAATGGGTTGGTCATTGGGTCAAAAATTGACTATTTCGATCAGTAGTCGACTTTTTGTCAAAAGTCGACCTATTGGGTCAATGGGTGTTCATTAAGTCCAATTTGACTATTTTGACAAGCATTGACTATTTGGTCAAAAGTTGACCTATTGGATCACTGGGTTTGTCATTGGGTCAAAAAATGATAATTTTAAGCTAAGTTGACTTTTTGGTCAGAGATTGACTTATTGGGTCAAAAATTGGTCATTAATTCAGAATTTGATAATTTTGACCAAAATTGAGTTTTTGGTCAAAAGTTATCCTATTAGGCCAATGGGTTGGTCATTGGGTCAAGGATTGATTATTTTGACTAAAGTTGACTTTTTTGTCAAAAGTTGACCTATTGGGTCAAGAATTGACCATTTTGACCAAAGTTGACTTTTCGATCAAAAGTTGACCTATTAGGTCAATGGGTCTGGTCATTGGGTCAAGGATTGACCATTTTGACCAAAGTCGAGCTTTTGGCAGGAGATTGATTTATTGGGTCAATAATTGGTCTTTTTGTCAAAAATTGATTATTTTGAAAAACATTAAATTTTTTGTCAAAAGTTGACCCTTTGGGTCAACGTGGTGATCATTGGGTCAGAAGTTGACCAATTTGACCAAAGTTGACAATTTGGTAAAAAGTTAACCAATTTGTTCGATGAGTTGGTAATTGGGTCAAGAATTGACCATTTTGGTGAAGATCACATTTTGGACAAATTTTGATTTATTGGGTTAATGGGGTGGTCATTGGGTAAAGAATTTACCATTTTGACCAAAGTTGACTTTTTCGTCAAAAGTCGATCTATCGGAGTCAATGAGTGGTCATTAGGTCAAAAATTGACTATTTTATACAAAATTGACTTTTAGTCAAAAGTTAACCTATTGGTCAATTGGTTTGTCATTGGGTCAAAGATTGACCCTTTTGACCAAAATTCACCTTTTGGTCAGAGATTGACTTTATTGGGTCAATAATTGGTCATTAATTCAAAAATTTACTATTTTGACCAAAATTGACTTTTTCGTCTATAGTTGACCTATTAGGCCAATGGGTTGGTCATTGCATCAATGATGGATCATTTTGACTAAAGTTGACCTTTTCGTTAAAAGTTAACCTATCGGGTCAATGGTTGATCATTCGGTCAAGGTATACCATTTCGACAAAAGTCGACTTTTTGGTCGAGATCGCTTTATCGAGTTAATAATTTGTCTTTAGGTCAAAATCGACTATTTTGACCAAAATTGATTTTTTGGTCAAACGTCGACCTATTGGGTCAATGGGTTGGTCATTGGGTCAAGAATTGACCATTTTGACCAAAGTTGACTTTTTGGTCAAAAGTTGACCTTTTAGGTCAATGGGTGGGTCATTGAGTCAAGGATTGACCATTTTGACCAAAGTTAACTGTTTTCTCAGAGATTGACTTATTTGGTAAATAATTGGTCATTTGGTCAAGGATTGATTATTTTGACCAAAATTGAATTTTTTTCTCGAAAGTTAACTCATTGGGTGAACGGGGAGGTCATTAGGTCAGAAATTGACCATTTTGACCAAAGTTAACTTTTTGGTCAAAAGTTCACCTATTTGGCTATTGAGTTAGTAATTAGGACAAGAATTTGACCATTTTGACCAAAGAAAACTTTTTTGGTCAAAAGTTGGCCTATTTGGTTAATGGGTTGGTCATTGGGTCAAAAATTGACCATTTTAACCAAAGTTGACTTTTTGGACATAATTTGATCTATTGGGTCAATTGGTGGTCATTAGGTCCAAAATTGACTATTTTGACTAAAATTGACATTTTTGTCAAAAGTTGACATGTTGGGTCAATGGGTTTGTCATCGGGTCAATGATTGACCATTTTGACCAAAATTAACTTTTTGGTCAGAATTGGTCATAAATTCAAAAATTGACTATTTGACCAAAATTGACTATTTTGACCAAAATTGACTTTTTGGTCAAAAGTTGACCTATTAGGCCAATGGATTGGTCATTGGGCCAAGGATTGATCATTTTGTCCAAAGTAGACTTTTTGGTCAAAAGTTGATTTATTGGTCATTGCGTCTAGGATTGACCATTTTGACCAAAAGTGACTTTGTGGTCAAAGACTGGCTTTCTGGTTCAATAATTAGTCATTAGGTCAAAAATTAACAATTTTGACAAAAATTGACTTTTTGGTCTAAAGTTGACCTATTGGGTCAAAGGGTGGTCATTAAGTCAAAAATTGACTATTTTGACCAAAATTGACTTTTTGTTTAAAAGTTGACCTATTGGTTTAATGGGTTTGTCATTGGGTCATGGATTGGACATTTTGACCAAAGTTGACTTTTTGGTCAGAGATTGACTTATTGGGTCAATAAATGGTCATTAGGTCAAAAATTGACTATTTTGACCAAAATTGAAATTTTTATTAAAAGTTAATCCATTGGTTCAATAGGTTAGTCATTAGGTGAGAAATTAAACATTTTGACCAAAGATGACCTTTTGGTCAAAAGTTGACCTATTCTGACCAAAATTGAATTTTTTGTCAAAAGTTAACCCATTTGGTGAACAGGGTGGTCATTGGGTCAGAAATTGAACATTTTGACTAAAGTTGACATTTTGGTCAAAAGTTGACCTATTTTGTTAGTGAGTTGATAATTGGGTCAAGAATTGATAATTTTGACCAAAGATGACTTTTTAGTCAAAAGTTAACCTATTTGGTTAATGGGTTGGTCATTAGATCAAAAATTGACCATTTTGACCAAAGTTGATTTTTTTTGTCAAAAGTTAACCTATAGGATCAATAGGTGTTAATTAGTTCAAAAATTGACTATTTTGACCAAAATAGACTTTTTGGTCAAAAGTTGACCTATTGGGCAATGGGTTTGTCATTGGGTCAAGGATTGACCGTTTTATCCAAAGTTGACTTTTTGGTCAGAGATTGACTTATTGGGTCCATACTTGGCCATTAATTCAAAAAATGACTATTTTGGTCATTAGGCAAAAATTACTTTTTGGTCAAAAATTGACCTATTGGGTCAATTGGTTGTCACTGAGTTAAAAATTGACTATTTTGACCAAAATTGACTATTTAGTCAAATGTTGACCTATTGGGTCAATGGGTTTGTCAATGGGTTAAGGATTGAATATTTTGACCAAAGTTGACTTTTGGTCATAGATTGACTTATTGGGTCAATAATTGGTCATTAGGTCAAAAATTGACTATTTTGACCAAAATTGAATTTTTGGTCAAAAGTTAACCCATTGAATCAACAGCGTGGTCATTGGGTCAATGAGTGGTCATTAAGTCAAAGTTGTCTTTTTGGTCAATAGTTGACCTATTGAGTTAATGAGTGGTTATTAAGTCAAAAATTTACAATTTTAACCAAGATTGACTATTTGGTCCAAAGTTAACCTATTGGGTCAATGGGTTTATCACTATGTCAACGATTAACCATTTTGACCAAAGTTGAGTTTTTGGTGAGAGATTGACTTATTGGGTCAATAATCGATCATTAATTCAAAAATTAAGAAATTTAGCTAAAATAGACTTTTTGTTCAAAAGTTGACACACTAGGCCATTAGGTTGGTCATTGGGTCAAGGATTGATCATTTAGACCAAAGTTGACTTTTTTGTCAAAAGTTGACCTATTGGGTCAATGGGTTTGTCTTTGGGTAAAAAATTAACCATTTTGACCGAAGTTAACTTTTTTGTCAGAGATTGGCTTACTGGGTCAGTAATTGGTCATTACATTAAAAAGTGATTATTTTGACCAAAATTAATTTTTTTGTCAAAAGTTGACCCATTCGGTCAGAAATTGATCATTTTGACTAAAGTTGACTTTTTGGTTTAAAAGTTTTTGGTTAATGAGCTAGAAATTGGGTCAAGAATTGATCATTTTGACCGAAGATGACATTTTGGTCATAATTTGATCAATTGGGTGAATGGGTTGGTCATTTGGTAAAAAATTGATCATTTTGACCCAAGTTGACTTTTTGGTCAAAAGTTGTCCTTTTCGGTTAATGGGTAGTCATAAGGTCAAAAGTTAATTATTTTTACCAAAATTGACTTTTTGATCAAAAGTTGACTTTTTGGGTCAATCGGTTTGTCATTGGGTCAAAAATTAACCATTTAGACGAAAGTTGACTTTTTGGTCAGAGATTGGCTTACTGGGTTAATAATTGGTATTTAGGTCAAAAACTGACTATTTTAAACAAAATTGAATTTTTGGTCAAAAGTTAACCTATTGGGTGAGCGGGTTGGTCATTGGGTCAGAAATTGTCCATTTTGACCAAAGTTCACTTTTTGGTCAAAAGTTGACCTATCTGGTCATTGAGTTGGTAATTTGGCTAAGAATTGACCATTTTAACCAAAGAAGACTTTTTGGACAAAAGTTGACTTATTGGGTCGATGGGTTGGTCATTTGGTCAAAATTGATCATTTTGAGTAGAGTTGACTTTTTGGTCAAAAGGTGACCTATTGGGTAAAAGGGTGTTCATCAGGTAAAAAATTGACAATTTTGACCAAAATTGACTTTTTGATTAAAAGATGATTTATTGGGTCAATGGGTTGGGCATTGGGTTAGGGATTGACCATTTTGACCGAAGTTGATTTTTTTGTCAGAGATTGACTTATTGGGTAAATATTTGGTGACTAATTAAAACATTGAAGATTTTTACCAAAATTAACTTTTTGGTCAAAAGTTAGCTTTTTAGGCCAATGGGTTTGTCATTAGGTCAAGGATTGATCATTTTGACCAAAGTTAACATTTTGGTCAAAAGTTGACCTATTGAGTCAATGGGTCTATCATTGGGTCAAGGATTGACCATATTGACCAAAGTTAACTTTGTGGTTATAGATTGGCTTACAGGGTCAAAAATTGGTCATTAGGTCAAAAATTGACAATTTTGACCAAAATTGACTTTTTGGTCAAAAGCTGACCTATTGGGTCAATGGGTGGTCATTAAGTCTAAAATTATCTATTTTGATCAAAATTGACTTTTTGGTCAAAAGTTGACCTTTTGAGTCATTGGGTCAAGGATTGACCATTTTGACCAAAGATAACTTTTTGGTCAGAGATTGACTTATTGGGTCAATAATTAGCCACTAGGTCAAAAGTTGACTATTTTGACCAAAATTGAATTTTTGGTCAAAAGTTAACCCATTGGCTGAACGGGGTGGTCCTTGGGCCAGAAATTGATCATTTTGGCCAAAGATGACTTTTGGTCAGAACTTAACCTATTTTGACCAAAATTGAATTTTTGGTCAAAAGTTAACCCATAGGGTTAACGGGGTGGTCATTGGGTTAGAAATTGTTCATTTTGAACAAAGTTGACTTTTTGGTCAAAAGTTGACCTATTTGGTCAATAAGTTGGTAATTGGGTCAAGAAAGACTGAAGATGACTTTTTGGTCAAAAGTTGTTATATTTGGTCCAATGTGTTGGTCATCGGGTCAAAAATTGACCATTTTGACGAAAGTTGACTTTTTGGTCAAAAGTTGACCTTTTGTGTCAATGGGTGCTCATTAGGTAAAAAATTGACTATTTTGATCAAAATTGACTTTTTCGTCAAATGTTAACCTATTGGGTCAATGGGTTTGTCATTGAGTTAAAGATTGACCATTTTGGCCAAAGTTGACTTTTTTATCTGACATTGACTTATTAGGTCAATAATTAATCAGTAGGTCAAAAATTGACTTTTTTAACCAAAATTAAATTTTTTGTTAAAAGTTAACCCATTGGGTCATCGGGGTGGTCATTGGGTCAGAAATTGACCATTTTGACCAAAGTTGACTTTTTGGTCAAAAGTTGACATATTTGGCCAGTGAGTTGGAAATTTGGTTAGGAATTGACCATTTTGACCAAAGATGACTTTTTAGTCAAAAGTTGACCTATAGGGTCAGTGGGTTGGTCATTTGGTCAAAAATTGACCATTTTGACCAAAGTTGACTTTTGGTCATAAGTTGACCTGTTGGGTCAATGGGTGGTCATTAGGTCAAAAATTGATTATTTTGACCAAAATTGACTTTTTGGTGAAAAGTTGACCTATTGGGTCAATGGGTTTGTCTTTGGGTCAATGTTTGACTATTTTGACCAAAATTAACTTTTTGGTCAGAGATTATCTTATTGGGTTAATAATTGGTCATTAATTCAAAAATTGACTATTTTAACCAAAATTAACCATTTTGATCAAAATTGACTATTTTGACTAAAATTGACTTTTGGTCAAAAGTTGACCTATTAGGCTTATGGATTGGTCATTGGGTCAAGGATTGATCATTTTGTCCAAAGTTGACTTTTTGTCAAAAGTTGACCTATTAGGTCATTTGGTTGGTCATTGGGTCTAGGATAGACCATTTTGACCAAAAGTGACTTTGTGGTCAAAGATTGGCTTTCTGGGTCAATTATTAGTGATTAGGTCAAAAACTAACTATTTTGACAAAAATTAACTTTTTTGTCTAAAGTAGACCTATTGGGTTAAAGGGTGGTCCTTAAGTCAAAATTTGACTATTCTGACCAAAATTGACTTTTTGTTCGAAAGTTGACCTATTGGGTCAATGTGTTTGTCATTGGGTCACGGTTTGGCCATTTTAATCAAAGTTGACTTTTTGGTTAGAGATTGACTTATTGGGTCAATAATTGGTCATTAGGTCAAAAATTGACAATTTTGACCATAATTGAATTTTTGGTCAAAAGTTAACCCATTGGGTCAATGGGGTGGTCATTTGGTTAGAAATTGAACATTTTGACTAAAGATGACTTTTTGGTCAAAAGTTGACCTATTTTGACAAAAATTAAATTTTTGATCAAAATTTAACCTGTTGGGTCAACGGGGTGGTCATTGAGTCAGAAATTGACTGTTTTGACCAAAGATGACTTTTTGGTCAAAAGTTGACTTATTTGGTCAATGAGTTGGTAATTGGGTCAAGAATTGACCATTTTGACCGAAGATGACTTTTTGGTCAAAAGTTAATTTATTGGGTCAATGGGTTGGTCATTGGGTCAAAAATTGACCATTTTGACCAAAGTTGACTTTTTGGTCAAAAGTTAACCTATTGGGTCAATGGGTTCATTAGGTCAAAAATTTATTAGTTTGACTAAAATTGACTTTTAGGTCAAAGGTTGACTTATTGGGTCAATGGTTGTCATTGGGTCAAGGATTGACCATTTTGACCAAAGTTGACTTTTTAGTGAGAGATTAACTTATTAGGTTAATAATTTAGCCAATAGGTCAAAAATTCACTTTTTTGACCAAAATTGAATATTTAGTCAAATGTTAACCGATTGGGTCAATGGGTTGGTCATTGGGTCAGAAATTGACCATTTTGACCAAAGTTGACTTTTTGGTTACAAGTTGATCTATTTGGTCAATGAGTTGGTAATGTGGTTAATAATTGACCATTTTGAGCAAAGATGACTTTTTAGTCAAATGTTGACCTATTAGGTCAGTGGGTTGGTCATTGGGTCAAAAATTGTCCATTTTAACCAAAAGTTGACTTTTTGGTCAAAAGTTGATCTATTGGGTCAATAGGTGGTCATTAGGTCAAAAATTGACTGTTTTGACCAAAATTGACTTTTTGGACAAAAGTTGAACTGTTGGGTCATTGGGTTTGTCATTGGGTAAAGGATTAACCATTTTGAGCAAAATTAACTTTTTGATCAGAGATTGACTTGTTGGGTCAATAATTGGTAATTAATTTAAAAAATGACTTTTTTGACCAAAATTGACTTTTTTGACCAAAATTGTCTTTTTGGTCAAAAGTTGACCTATCAGTCAAATGGGTTGGTCATTGGCTCAAGGATTGATCATTTTGTCCAAAGTTGACTTTTTTATCAAAAGTTGACCTATTAGGTCAACGGGTTGGTCATTGGGCCAAGGATTGACCATTTTAACCAAAAGTGACTTTGTGATCAAAGATTGGCTTACTGGGTCAATAATTAGTCATAAGGTTAAAAACTAACGATTTTGATAAAAATTTACTTTTTGATCAATAGTTGAACTTTTTTGACCAAAATTGAATTTTTGGTCAAAAGTTAACCTATTGGGTCAACGAGGTGGTCATTGGGTCAAAAATTAACCATTTTGAATAAAGTTTACTTTTTGGTCAAAAGTTGACTTATTTGGTCAATGAGTTGGTAATTTGGTCAAGAATTGACCATTTTGACCAAAGATGACATTTTGGTCAAAAGTTGACCTATTGGGTCAATGGGTTGGTTATTGAGTTAAAAATTGACCATTTGACCAAAGTTAACTTTTTGGTCAAAAGTTGACTTATCTGTTTAGTAAGCTGGTAATTGGGTCAAGAATTAACCTTTTGATCAAAGATGACTTTTTAGTCAAAAGTTGACCTATTGGGTCTATGGGTTGGTCATTGGGTAAAAAATTGAACATTTTGGCCCAAGATGACCTTTTAGACAAAAGCTGACCTGTTGGGTCAATGGGTGGTTATTAGGTCAAAAATTCACTATTTTGACCAAAATTGACTTTTTGGTCAAGATTTGATCTATTGGATCAATGGTTTGGTCATTGGGTCAAAGATTGAACATTGTAACCAAAGTTGACTTTTTGGTCAGAGATTGACTTATTGGGACAATAATTAGTCATTAGGTCAAAAATTAACTATTTTGACCAAATTGAGTTTTTGTTAAAAAGTTTTCCCATTTGGTCAGCGGCGTGTTCATTAAATCTAAAATTGACCAATTTGACCAAAGTTAACTTTTTAGTCAGAAGATGAACTATTTTGACCAAAATTAAATTTTTGGTCAAAAGTTGACCTATTAGATCAATGGGTGGTCATTAGGTCAAAAATTGACTATTTTCGCCAAAATATACTTTTTGGTCAAAAGTTAACTTATTAGCAAAGAGTTTGTCATTGGGTCAAGGATTGACCATTTTGTCGAAAGTTGACTTTTTGGTGAGAGATTGACTTATTGGGTCAATAATTGGTCATTAATTCAAAAATTGACTATTTTGGTCATTAGGTCAAAAATTAATTATTTTGACCAAAATTAAATTTTTGGTTAAAAGTTGACCCATTGGGTCAACGGGGTGGTCATTGGGTCAGAAGTTGACCATTTTGACTAAAGCTAACTTTTTGGTCAAAAGTTGAATTATTTGGTAAATGTGTTAGTCATTGTGTCAAAAATTGAACATTTTGACCAAAGTTGACTTATTGGTCAAAAGTTGACCTATTGGGTCAATTGGTGATCATTTAGTAAAAAATTAACAATTTTGACCAAAATTGACTATTTGGTCAAAACTAAACTATTAGGTCATTTGGTTTGTCATTTGTTTAAGGATTGAATATTTTGACCAAAGTTGCCTTTTTTGTCAGAGATTGACTTATTGGGTGAATAATTGGTCAATAGATCAAAAATTAACAATTTTGACCAAAATTGAATTTTTGGTCAAAAGTCAACCCATTGGGTCAACGGGGAGTTCATTCTGTCAGAAATTGATCATTTTGACAAAACTTGTTTTTTTGGTCAAAAGTTGACCTATTGGGCTAATGGATGGTCATTAAGTCAAAAATTGACTATTCTAATCAAAATTAACTATTTGGTCAAAAGTTGACCTATTGGGTCAACGGGTTTGTCATTGTGCCAATGATTGACCATTTTGACCAAAGTTGACTTTTTGGTCAGAGATTGAGTTTTGGGTCAATAATTGGTCATTAATTCAAAAATTGAGTATTTTGACCAAAATTGACTTTTTGGTTAAAAGTTGACCTATTAAAGCAATGGGTTGGTCATTGGGTCAAGGATTGATCATTTTGACCAAAGTTGACTTTTTGATTAAAAGTTGACCATTTGGGTCAATGAGTTGGTCATTTGGTCAAGGATTGACCATTTTGACCAAAGTTAATTTTTTGGTCAGAGATTGACTTACTGGGTAAATAATTGGTCATTAAGTCAAAATTGACTATTTTGATCAAAACTGACTTTTTGGTCAAATGTTGACCTTTTCAGTCAATGGGTCAAGGATTGATCATTTTGACCAAAGTCAACTTTTTGGTCAAAAGTTGACCTATAGGGTCAATGGGTTGGTCATTGTGTCAAGGATTGACCATTTTGACCAAAGTTCACTGTTTGGTCAGAGATTGGCTTACTTGGTCAATAATTAGTCATTAGGTCAAAAATTGACTATTTTGACCAAAATTATCTTTCTTAAAAGTTAACCTATTAGGTCAATGGGTGGTCATTAAGTAAAAAATTAACTATTTTGACCAAAATTGATTTTTTGGTCAAAAGCTAACCAATTGGATCAACAGGGAGGTCATTGGGTTAGAAGTTGAACATTTTTACTAAAGTTGACTTTTTGGTCAAAAGTTGACTTATTTGGTCAATGTGTTGGTCATTGAGTCAAAAATTAATCATTTTGATTAAAGTTGACTTTTTAGTCAAAGATGACCTATTAGGTCAATTGGTGATCACAGTAAAAAATTAACTATTTTCACCAAAATTGATTATTTGGTCAAAAGTTGACCAATTATGTCCATGGGTTTGTCATTTGGTTAAGGATTGAATATTTTGACTAAAGTAGACTTTTTGGTCAGAGATTGACTTATTGTGTGAATAATTGGTCATTAGATCAAAAATTGACTATTTCCACCAAAATTGAATTTTTGGTTAAAAGTTAACACATTGGGTAAACAGAGCGGCCATTGGGTTAGAAATTGACCATTTTGACCAATGTTAACTTTTTGGTCAAAAGTTGACCTATTGGGTCAATGGGTGGTCATTAAGATAAAAATTGACTATTTTAACCAAAATTAACTATTTGGTTAAAATTTGACCTCATGGGTAGATGGGTTTGTCATTGTGTCATAGATTGACCATTTTGGTCAAAGTTGACGTTTTGGTCAGAGATTGACTTTTGGTTCTATAATTGGTCATTAATTAAAAATTTAACTATTTTGACCAAAATTGACTTTTTGGTCAAAAGTTGACCTATTAGGCCAAAGGGTTTGGTCATTGGGTCAAGGATTGATTGTTTTGACCAAAGTTGACTTTTTGGTCAAAGTTGACCAATTGGGTAAATGGGTTGGTCATTGGGTCAAGGATTGACCATTTTGGCCAAATTTGACTTTTTGGTCAGAGATTGACTTACTGGGTCAATAATTGGTCATTTGGTAAAAAATTGACTATTTTGACCAAAGCTGACTTTTTGGTCATATGTTGACCTATTAGGCCAGTGGGTTGGTCATTGGGTCAAGGATTGATCATTTTGACCAAAGTTCACTTTTTGGTCAAAAGATGACCTATTGGGTCACTAGGTAGGTCATTAGGTCAAAGATTAACCGTCTTGACCAAAGTTAACTTTTTTGGTCAGAAATTAGTTTACTAGGATAAAAATTGGTCATTAGGTCAAAATTGACTTTTTTAACCAAAATGACTTTTTGGTCAAAAGTTAAACTATTCGGTCAATGGGTTAGTCATTGGGTTAAGGATTGACTATTTTGATAAAAATTGTCTTTTTGGTCAAAATTTGACCTATTAGGTCAATGAGGCGGTCATTAAGTAAAAAATTGACAATTTTTTAGCGAAATTGACTTTTTGGTCAAAAGTTGACCTATTATGTCAGTAGGTTGGTCATTGGGTCAAGGATTAGTCATTTTGGCCAAAGTTGACTTTTTAGTCAAAAGATAATAAATTGATTCAATGGGTTTGTCATTGGGTTAGAATTTGACCATCTTGACCAAAGATGACTTTTTAGTCAAAAGTTGACCTATTTTGACCAAAATTGTATTTTTCATCAAAAATTAACCTATTGGGTCAACGTGGTGGTCATTTGGTCAAAAATTGACCACTTTGACCAAAGTTGACTTTTGGTCATATGTTGACTTATTTGGTCAATAAGAAGGTAATGGGGTCAAGAATTGACCATTTTGATCAAAGATGACTTTTTGGTCAATAGTTGACTTATTGGGTTAATGGGTTGGTCATTGGGTCAAAAATTGACCATTTTGACCAAAGTTAAGTTTTTGGTCAAACATTAACCTACTGGGTTAATGAGTGGTCGTTAGGTTAAAAATTAATTATATTAGCCAAAATTGACTTTTTAGTCAAAAGTTAACCTATTGTGTTACTAGGTTTGTCATTGGGTCAAGGAATGACTATTTTAACCAAAGTTGACTTTTTGGTCAGAGATTGACTTACTGGGTCAATAATTGGTCATTAGGTCAAAAATTGATTATTTTGACCAAAATTTAAATTTAGGTCAAAAGTTAACCCATTAGGTTAACGGGGAGGTCAATGGGTCAGAAATTGACCATTTTGACCAAAGTTGACTTTTTGATCAAAATTTGACCTATTTAGTCAATGAGTTGGTAATTGGGTCATGAATTGACAATTTTAAGCAAAGATGACTTTTTTTGTCAAAAGTTGACCTATTGGGTCAATGGGTTGGTCATTGGATTAAAAATTGACTATTTTGACCAAAGTTAACTTTTTGCTCAAAAGTTAACCTATTGAGTCAATGGGTGGTCATTAGGTCAAAAATTAACTATTTTTACCAAAGTTGACTTTAGGTCAAAAGTTGACCTATGGGGTCAATGGGTTTGTCATTGGGTCAAGGATTGATCATTTTGACCAAAGTTGACTTTTTGGTTAGAGATTGACTTATTGGGTCAATGATTGTTCATTAATTCAAAAATTGCCTATTTTGACCCAAATTGACTTTTTGGTCAAAAGTTGACCTATTAGGCCAATGGGTTGGTCATTGGGTTAAAAATTAATCATTTTGACGAAAGGTGACTTTTAGTCAAAAGTTGACCTATTGGGTCAATGGGTTGTTCATTGGGTAAAGGATTAACCATCTTGACCAAAGTTAACTTTTGGTCAGAGATTGGTTTACTAGGTCAAAAATTGGCCATTAGGTAAAAAATTGACTATCTTGACCAAAATTGACTTTTTAGTCAAATGTTGATCTATTGGGTCAATGGGTTGGTCACTGGGTCAAGGATTGACCGTTGTTACCAAAGTTGTCATTTTGGTCAAAAGTTGATCTATTTAGGTCAATGAGGTGGTCACTAGGTCAAAAATTGACAGTTTTGAGCAAAATTGACCATTTTGAGCAAAATTGACCATTTTGAGCAAAATTGACTTTTTGGTCAAACGTTGACCTATTGGGTCAATACGTTGGTCATTTGGTCAAGGATTAACCATTTTGGCTAAAGTTGACTTTTTAGTCAAAAGTTAACAAATTGGGTCAAAAGGTTTGTCCCTCGATCAAGAATTGACCATTTTCACCAAAGTTGACATTTAGGTCTTTGTATCAGAAATTGACCATTTTGACCAAGTTTGACTTTTTGGTCAAAAGTTGACCTTTTGGGTCAATGATTGTTAATGTTGACCAAAATTGACTTTTTGTCAAAATTTGTCCTATTGGGTTAATGGGTTGGTCAAAAGTTGTCCTATTTGGTCAATGCGTTGGTCATTGGGTCAAGGATAAACCATATTGACCAAAGTTGACTATTCAGTCAAAAGTTGACCTATTGGGTCAATTGGTTGGTCATTCAGTCAAGAATTGACTATTTCTACCAAAGTTGACATTATGGTCAAAATTTGACCTTTTGGGTTAATAATTAGTAATTAAGTCAAAAGTTTACTATTTTAACCAAAATTGACTATTTGGTCTAAAGTTGATTTATTGGGTCAAAGATTTACTATGTTGACCGAAGTTGACTTTTTGGTTAAAAGTTGACCTATTGGGTCAATAATTGGCAATTAAGTCAAAAATTTACTATTTTGACAAAATTAACTTTTTAGTTAAAGGTCGATCTATTGGGTCAGGGGGTTGGTTATTGGGTCAAGGATTTACCATTTCGACCTTAGTTATCTTTTTGTTCAAAAGTTGACCTGTTGGGTTAATGGGTTTGTCATTGGGTCAAGAATTGACAATTATGACCAAAGTTAACTTTTTGGTTAGAGATTGACTTATTGGGTCAATAATTGGTCATTAGGTCAAAAATTGACTATTTTGACCCAAATTAACTTTTTGTTCAAAAGTTGACTTATCGGGTAAATGCGTTGGTTATTGGGTCAAGAAATGACCATTTTGACAAAAGTTGACTTTTTGGTCTAAAGTTGACCTATTGGGTAAATGGGTTGGTCATATGGTCAAAAATTGACCATTCTAACGAAAATTGACTTTTTTATTCAAAGTTAACGTATTGGGTCAATGGGTGGTCATTAAGTCAAGAGTTGACTATTTTGACCAAAATTTACTTTTTGGTTAAAAATTAACCTATTGGGTCAATGGGTTGGTTATTTGGTCAAGGTTTGACCATTTTTACCAAAGTTGACTTTTTGGTCAGAAGTTGACCTATTGGGTCAATGGGTTGGTCATTGGGTTAGAAATTGAACATTTTGACCAAAGTTGGTTTTTTGGTTAAAAGTTGACTTATTTGATCAATGGGTTTGTCATTGGGTCGAAAATTAACCATTTTGACAAAAGTTGACTATTTGATCAGAGATTGGCTTACTGTGTCAATAATTAGAGATTAGGTCAAAAATTGATTATTTTCACCAAAATTTACTTTTTGGTCAAATGTTGACCTATTGGGTCAGTGGGTTGGTCATTGAGCCAAGGATTGAACATTTTGAACAAAGTTGAATTTTTGGTCAGAGATTGACTTATTGGGTCAATAATTGGTCATTAGGTCAAAAATTGACTATTTTGACCAAAATTGAATTTTTTGTAAAAAGTCAATCCATTGGGTCAACGACGTGGTCGTTGGGTCAGAAATTCACCATTTTTATCAAAGTTGACTTTTTGGTCAATAGTTTAACTAATTTGACCAAAATTGAATTTTTGGTCAAAAGATAACCCATTGGGCAATAACATGGTGATTGTGTCAGAAATTGACCATTTTGACCAAAGTTGTCTGTTTGGTCAAAAGTTGATATATTTGGCCAAGGAGTTAGTAATTGGGTCAAGAATTGACAGTTTTGACCAAAGATGACTTTTTGGTCAAAAGTTGACCTATTGAACCAATGTGTTAGTCATTGGGTCAAAAATTGACCATTTTGACCAAAGTTGACATTATGGTCAAAAGTTGACCTATTTGGTCAATGGGTGGTCATTTGGTAAAACATTACTATTTTGACCAAATTTGACATTTTGTTCAAAAGTTGACTTATTGGGCAATGGGTTTGTCATTGAGTCAAGGATTGACCATTTTGTCCAATGTTGGCTTTTTGTTCAGAGATTTACTTATTGGGTCAACAATTGGTCATTAATTCAAAAAAATGACTACTTTGGTTGTTAGGTCAAAAATTAATTATTCTTAACAAAATTAATTTTTTGGTCAAAAGTTGACCCATTGGGTCAACGAGGTGGTCATTGGGTCAAAAGTTGTCCATTTTGACTAAAGTTGACTTTTTGGTCAAAAGTTGACTTATTTGGTCAATGAGCAGGTATTTAGGTTAAGAATAAATAATTTCGACCAAAAATGATTTTTTGGTCAAAAATTAATCTATTGGGTTAATGTGTTGGTCATTGGGTCAAAAATTGATCATTTGACCAAAGTTGACTTTCTGATCAAAAGTTGACCTATTGGTAAATTGGTGGTCATTCAGTCAAAAATTGACTATTTTGACCAAAATTGACTCTTTGGTCAAAAGTTGACCTTGTGGGTCAATGGGTTTGTTAATGGGTTAAGGTTGAATATTTTGACCAAATTTAACTTTTTTGTCAGAGATTGACTTATTTGGTGAATATTTGGTCACTAGATCAAAAATTAACTTTTTGGTTAAAAGTTGACCTATTGGGTCAATGGGTTTATCATTGGGATAAGGATTGACCATTTTGACTAAAGTTGACTTTTTGGTCAGAGATTGACATATGGGTTAATAAATGGTCATTAGGTCAAAAATTGACAATTTTGACCAAAATTGATTTTTTGGTCAAAAGTTAACCCATTGGGTCAAATGGGGGTCATTGGGTCAGAAATTGACCATTTTGACCAAAGATGACTTTTTGATCAAGTGTTGATCAATTTTTACCAAAATAGAATTTTTAGTCAAAAGTTAACCTATTGGATCAACAGGGTAGTCATTGGGTAAGTAATTGCCCTTTTTGTCAAAAGTTGACCTATTTGGTCAATGAGTTGGTAATTGGGCCAAGAATTGACCATTTTTACTTAAGATGACTTTTTGGTCGAAAGTTGATCTATTTGGTCAATGGGTTGGTCATTGGGTAAAAAGTTGACCTTTTTTTTAGCAAAGTTGACTTTTTGGCCAAAAGTTTACCTATTGGGTCAATGGGGGGTCATGAGTCAAAAATTGACTATTTTGACTAAAGTTGACTTTTTGGTCAAAAGTTGACCTATTTGGTCACTGAGCTGGTAATTGGGTTAATAATTTTAGTTAAAAAATGATCAATTGGGTCAATCTGATGCTCATTGGGTCAAAAATTGATCATTTGAGCAAAGTTGACTTTCTGGTCAAAAGATGACCTATTGGGTAAATTGGTGGTCATTCAGTCAAAAATTGATTATTTTGAAGAAAATTGACTATTTGGTCAAAAATTGACCTTGTGGGTCAATGGGTTTTTCATTGGGTTAAGGATTGAATATTTTGACCAAAGTTGAATTTTTTGTCAGAGATTGACTTATTGGGTGAATAATTGGTCATTAGATCAAAAATTGACTATTTTGATCAAAATTGAATTTTTGGTCAAAACTTAACCGATTATGTCAACTGGGTGGTCATTGGGTGAGAAATTGATTATTTTGACGAAACTTGATTTTTTGGTCAAAAGTTGATCTATTGGGTCAACGGGTGGCTATCAAGTCAAAAATTGACTATTTTAACCAAAATTGACTATTTGGTCAAAAGATGAGCTATTGGGTCAATGGGTTTGTCATTTTGTTAAAGATTGACTATTTTGACCAAAGTTAACTTTTTGGTCTGAGATTGACTTTTGGGTCTATAGTTGGTCATTAAATCAAAATTGACTATTTTGACGAAAATTGACTTTTTGGTCAAAAGTTGACCTATTATACTAATGTGCTGATCATTGGGTCAAGGATTGATCATTTTAACCAAAGTTGACTTTTTGGTGAAAAGTTGACCAATTGGGTAAATGGTTTGGTCATTGGGTCAAGGATTGACCATTTTGACCAAAGTTGACTTTTGGGTCAGAGATTGACTTACTGAGTCAACATATGATCATTAGATAAAAAATTGACTATTCTGACCAACACTAACATTTTGGACAAATGTTGACCTATTAGGTCAATAGTTTAATGATTGATTTTTATGACAAAAGTTGACTTTTTGGTCAAAAGTAGACCTATTAGGTCAATCGGTTTGTCATTGGGTCAAGGATTAACCATTTTGACCGAAGTTCACTTTTTGGTCAGAAATTAGCTTATTGGGTCAATAATTGGTCAATAGGTTAACAATTGACAATTTTTTACCAAAATTGACTTTTTGATCAAAAGTTAACATATTGGGTCAATGGGTGGTCATTTAGTCAAAAATTTTACTACTTTGATAAAAATTGACTTTTTGGTTAAAAGTTGACCTATTGGGTCAATGGGTTTATCATTGGGTCACGGATTGAACATTTTGACCAAAGTTTACTTTTTGGTCAGAGATTGACATATTGGGTCAATAATTGGTCATTAGATCAAAAATTGCTATTTTGACCAAAATTGATTTTTTGGTTAAAAGTTAACCAATTGGGTCAATGTGGGGGTCATTGGGTCAGAAATTAACCATTTTGACCAAAGATGACTTTTTGGTCAAAAGTTGACCAATTTTGACCAAAATTAAATTTTTGGTCAAAAGTTAACCTATTGGGTTAACGAGGTGGTCATTGGGTAAGAAATTGCCCTTTTTGACCAAAGTTGACTTTTTTTGGTCAAAAGTTGACATATTTGGTCATTGAGTTGGTAATTGGGTCAAGAATTGACCATTTTTACCGAAGTTGACTTTTTGGTCAAAAGTAGATCTATTTGGTCAATGGGTTTATCATTGGGTCAAAAATTGACCATTTTAAGCAAAGTTGACTTTTTGGTCAAAAGTTTACCTATTGGGTCAATGGGGGGTCATTAGGTAAAAAATTGACTATTTTGACAAAAATTATCTTTTTGGTCAAAGGTTGACCTATTGGGTCAATGGGTTTGTCATTGGGTCAAGGATTGACCATTTTTACCAAGGTTGACTTTTTGGTCAGAGATTGACTTATTGGGTCAACAGTTGACCCTTTTGATTTTTGGTCACAAGTCAACCAATTGGGTCGACAGGGTGGTCATTGGGTCAGAAGTTGACCATTTTGACCAAAGTTGACTTTTTTTTGTCAAAAGTTGACGTATTTGGTCAATGTGTTGGAGATTGGGTCAAGAGTTGACCCTTTTGACCAAAGATGACTTTTTTTATCAAAATTTGACCAATTGGGTCAATGGGTTAGTCATTGGGGAAAACATTAACCATTTTGACCAAAGTTGATAGTTTGGTCAAAAGTTGACCTCTTGGGTCAATGTGTGGTCATTAGGTCAAAAATTAACTATATTGAATAAAGTTGACTTTTTGTTAAAATGTTGACCTATTGGGTCAATGGGTTGGTCTTTTGGTCAAGGATTGACCATCTTGACCAAAGTTGAATTTATGGTCAGAGATTGACTTATTGGGTCAACAATTGGTCATTAATTCAAAAATCTCTTATTTTGACCAAAATTAATTATTTGGTGAAAAGTTGACCCATTGGGTTGGCGGGGTGGTCATTAGGTCAGAAATTGACCATTCTGAGCTAAGGTGATTTTTTGGTCAAAGTTGACCTATTTGGTCAATGAGTTGGTAATTGTGTCAAGAATTGACCAATGTGACCGAAGATGACTTTTTGGTCAAAAGTTGATCTATTGGGTCAATGGGTTGGTCATGGGGTCTAAAATTGACCATTTTGACTAAAGTTGACTTTTTGGTGAAAGGTTAGCATATTGGGTCGATGGGTGGTCAATAAGTCAAAATGTAATTATTTTGACCAAATATTCCTTTGTGCTCAAAAGTTGGCCTATCTGTTTAATGGGTTTGTCATTATTTCAAGGATTGACTATTTTAACCAAAGTTTACTTTTTGGTCAAAAGTAGACCTATTGGGTCAATCGGTTGGTCATGGGTCAAGGATTGACTATTTTGACCAAAGTTGACTTTTTGGTCTGAGATTTGCTTACTAGGTCAATAATTAGTCATTAGGTTATAATTTGTCTATTCTGAAAAAATTGACTTTTTGATTAAAAGCTGACTTCTTGGGTCAATGGGAGCTCATTAGGTCAAAAATTGACTATTTTGACCAAAATTGACATTTTGGTAAAAAGTTGACCTATTGAGTCTATGGGATGTTCATTAGGTCAAGGATTGACCATTTTGACCAAAGTTGACTTTTTTGGTCAGAGATTAACTTGTTGGGTCAATAATTAGTCATTTCGTCAAAAATTAGAAATGGGACCCACCACTTAGAAATTCAAAACGCTTCTTAAATCCCTTCTAAACTTGACTTTTTGGGTCAATAGGATTGTCTTTATGTCAAGGATTGACCATTTCGAAGAAAGCTGACTTTTTGGTCAGAGATTGACTTATTGGGTCAACAGTTGACCCTTTTGATTTTTGGTCACAAGTCAACCAATTGGGTCGACGGGGTGGTCATTGGGTCAGGAGTTGACCATTTTGACCAAAGTTGACTTTTTTTGTCAAAAGTTGACGTATTTTGTCAATGTGTTGGAGATTGGGTCAAGAGTTGACCCTTTTAACCAAAGATGACTTTTTTATCAAAATTTGACCAATTGGGTCAATGGGTTAGTCATTGGGTAAAACATTGACCATTTTGACCAAAGTTGACAGTTTGGTCAAAAGTTGACCTCTTGGGTCAATGTGTGGTCATTAGGTCAAAAATTGACTATATTGAATAAAGTTAACTTTTTGTTAAAATGTTGACCTATTGGGTCAATGGGTTGGTCTTTTGGTCAAGGATTGACCATCTTGACCAAAGTTGACTTTATGGTCAGAGATTGACTTATTGGGTCAACAATTGGTCATTAATTCAAAAATCTCTTATTTTGACCAAAATTAATTATTTGGTGAAAAGTTGACCCATTGGGTTGGCGGGGTGGTCATTAGGTCAGAAATTGACCATTCTGAGCTAAGGTGACTTTTTGGTCAAAGTTGACCTATTTGGTCAATGAGTTGGTAATTGTGTCAAGAATTGACCAATGTGACCGAAGATGACTTTTTGGTCAAAAGTTGATCTATTGGGTCAATGGGTTGGTCATCGGGTCAAAAATTGACCATTTTGACTAAAGTTGACTTTTTGGTGAAAGGTTGACCTATTGGGTCAATGGGTGGTCAATAAGTCAAAAATGAACTATTTTGACCAAATATTCCTTTGTGCTCAAAAGTTGGTCTATCTGTTCAATGGGTTTGTCATTATTTCAAGGATTGACTATTTTAACCAAAGTTTACTTTTTGGTCAAAAGTAGACATATTGGGTCAATCTGTTGGTCATGGGTCAAGGATTGACTATTTTGACCAAAGTTGACTTTTTGGTCTGAGATTTGCTTACTGGGTCAATAATTAGTCATTAGGTTATAATTTGTCTATTCTGAAAAAATTGACTTTTTGATTAAAAGTTGACTTATTGGGTCAATGGGAGCTCATTAGGTAAAAAATTGACTATTTTGACCAAAATTGACATTTTGTTAAAAAGTTGACCTATTGAGTCTATGGGATGTTCATTAGGTCAAGGATTGACCATTTTGACCAAAGTTGACTTTTTTGGTCAGAGATTAACTTGTTGGGTCAATAATTAGTCATTTCGTCAAAAAATAGAAATGGGACCCACCACTTAGGAATTCAAAACGCTTCTTAAATCCCTTCTAAACTTGACTTTTTAGGTCAATAAGATTGTCTTTATGTCAAGGATTGACCATTTCGAAGAAAGTTGACTTTTTGGTCAGAGATTGACTTTTTGGGTCAATAATTGGTCATTATGTCAAAAATAGATTATTTTGACCAAAATTAAATTTTTGGTTGAAAGTTAACCCATTGGGTGAACGGGGTGGTCACTAGGTAAGAAATTGACCTTTTTGACCAAAGTTGACCTTTTGGTCAAAAGTTGACTTATTTGGTCAATGAGTTGGTAATTGGGTTTAGAATTGACCATTTTGACCAAAGATGACTTTTTGGTCAAAAGTTGACCTATTGGGTCAATGGGTTGGTCATTGGGTCAAAAAATGACCATTTTGACCAAAGTTGACTTTTTGGTCAAAAGTTGACCTACTTGGTAATTGGTGTTCCTCAGGTCAAAAATTGACTATTTTGACTGAAATTTACTTTTTTGTCAAAAGATGACTTTTTGGGTCAATTGGTTGGTCATCTGATCAAGGATTGATCATTTTGACCAAAGTTGACTTTTTGGTCAAAAGCTAACCTATTGAGTCAATGGGCCTGTCATTGGGTCAACGATTGACCATATTCACCAAAGTTAACTTTTGGTCAAAGATTTGCTTACTGAGTCAATAACAGGTCATCATGTCAAAAATTTACTATTTTGACCAAAATTGACTTTTTGGTTAAAAGTTGACCTATTGGTTCAATAGGTGATCATTAAGTCAGAAATTGATTATTTTGATCAAAATTGACTTTTTGGTCAAAAGTTGACCTATTGGGTCAATGGGTTTGTCATTATGTCAAGGATTGAGCATTTTGACCAAAGTTGACTTTTTTTTCAAAGATTGACTTATTGGGTCAACAATTGGCCACTAGGTCAAAAATTGACTATTTTGACTAAAATTGATTTTTTGGTTAAATGTTAAGTATTGGCTGTACGGGGTGGTCATTGGGTCAGAAATTGACCATTTTGACCAAAGATGACTTTTTGGTCTGAAGTTGACATATTTTGACCAAAATTGAATTTTTGGTCAAACGTTAACCCAAAGGATCAAATGGGTGGTCATTTGGTCAGATATTGTCCATTTTGAGCAAAGTTGACTTTTGGTCAAAAGTTGACCTATTTGGTCAATGAGTTGGTAATTGGGTCAAGAATTGACCATTTTTATCGAAGATGACTTTTTGGTCAAAAGTTGATATATTGGATCAATAAGTTGGTCATCAGGTCAAAAATTGACCATTTTTACCGAAGATGACTTTATGGTTAATAGTTGATATATTGGGTTTATGAGTTGGTCATCGGGTCGAAAATTAACCATTTTGACCAAAGTTGACTTTTTGGTCAAAAGTTGACTTATTGTGTCAATGGGTGCTCATTAGGTCAAAACTTCACTATTTTGACCAAAGTTGACTTTTTGGTAAGAGATTGACTTATTAGGTCAATAATTGGTCATTAGCTCAAAAATTGACTTTTAAAATTGTATTTTTAGTCAATAGTTAACCCATTGGCTCAAAGGTGTGGTCTTTGGGTCAGAAATTGACCATTTTGACCAAAGATGCCTTTTGGTCAAAAGTTGACCAATTTTTACCAAAATTGAATTTTTTTGTCAAAAGTTAACCTATTGGATCAACAGGGTGGTCATTGGGTCAAAAATTGTCCATTTTGACAAAAGTTGACTTTTTGGTCAAAAGTTGATATTTTTGGTCAATGAGTTGGTAATTGGGTCAAGAATTGACCATTTTGACCGAAGATGACTTTTTGGTCAAAAGTTGATATATTGGGTCAATGGGTTGGTCATCGTGTCAAAAATTGACTATTTTGAGCAAAGTTGACTGTTTGGTCAAAGGTTGACCTATTGGGTCAATGGGTGGTGATTAGGTCAAAAATTGACTATTTTGACAAAATTTGTCTTTTTGGTCAAAAGTTGACCTATTCGGTCAATGGGTTTGACATTTGATTAAGGATTAACCATTTTTACAAAAGTTGACTTTTTGGTCAGAGATTGACTTATTGAGTCAATAATTGGTCATCAGGTTAAAAATTAACTATTTTGACCAAAATTGAATTTTTGGCCAAAAGTTAACAAATTTGGTCGACAGAGTGTTCATTGGGTCAGAAATTGACCATTTTGACCAAAGTTGACTTTTTGGTCAAAAGTTGAAGTATTTGGTCAATGATTTGGTAATTGGGTAAAAAGTTGACCATTTTGACCAAAGATGACTTTTTAATCAAAATTTGACCTATTGAGCTAATGGGTTGGTCATTGGGTAAAAAATTGACCATTTTGACTAATGTTAACTTTTTGTTCAAAAGTTGACCTCTTGGGTCAATGCGTGGTCATTAGGTAAAAAATTGACTGTTTTGAACAAAATTGAATTTTTGGTAAAATGTTGATCTATAGGGTTAATGGGTTGGTGATTTGGTCAAGGATTAACCATTTTGAACGAAGTTTACATTTTGGTTAGAGATTGACTTATTGGGTCTTATTAATTCAAAAATTTATTATTTTAACCAAAAATAATTTTTGGTGAAAAGTTGACCCATCAGTTCAATGGGGTGGTCATTGGGTCAGAAATTGGTCATTCTGAGCAAAGTTGATTTTTTGGTTAAAAGTTGGTCTATCTGTTCAATGAGTTGGTAATTGTGTTAAGAATTAACCATTTTAACCAAAGATGATTTTTTGGTCAAAAGTTGATCTGTTGGGTCAATGGGTTGGTCATTGGATCAAAACTTGACCATTTTGACTAAAGTTGACTTTTTGGTCAAAAGTTGACCTATTAGGTCAACGGGTGGTTAATAAGTCAAAAATTGACTATTTTGATCTAAAATTACTTTTTGCTCAAAAGTTGACCTATTAGTTCAATGGGTTTGTCATTAGGTCAAGGATTGACCTTTTGACAAAAGTTGACTTTTTGGTGAAAAGTAAACCTATTGGGTCAATCGATTGGTCATTGGGTCAAGGATTGACCATTTTTAGCAAAGTTGACTTTTTGGACAGAGATTAGCTTACTAGGTCAATAAATGGTCATTAGGTTAAAATTTTACTATTTTGATTAAAATTGAATTTTTGGTTAAAAGTTGACCTATTGGGTCAATGGGTGCTCATTAGGTCAACAATTGACTATTTTGACCAAAATTGACTTTTTCGTCAAAAGTTGACCTATTGGGTCAATGGGTTGGTCATTAGGTTGAGGATTGACCATTTTGGCCAAAGTCGATTTTTGGTCGAGATCGACTTTTTGGGTCAATAATTGGTCATTAGGTCAAAAATTGATTATTTTGACCAAAATTAAATTTTTTGTCAAAAGTTGACCCATTGGATCAGAAATTGACCATTTTGACCAAAGTTGACTTTTTGGTCAAAAGTTGCCCTATTTGTCAATGTGTTGGAAATCGGATCTAGAATCGATCATTTTCGATCGAAAATGACCTTTGAGTCAAAATTTGATCTATTGGATCAATGGGTTGGTCATTTGGTAAAAAAAATAATCATTTTGACCAAAGTTAACTTTTTTGTTAAAGTTGACTTATTGGGTTAATGAGTGGTCATTAGGTCAAAAATTGACTATTTTGACCAAAATCGACTTTTTTGTCAAAAGGTGATTTTTTGAGTCAATGTGATTGTCATCGGCTCAAGGATTGACCATATTGACTAAAGTTCACTTTTTGGTCAGAGATTGACTTATTGGGCCAATAATTGGTCATTAGGTCAAAAATTGACTATTTTGACCAAAATTGAATTTCTGGTCAAAAGCTAACCCATAGGGACGACGGGGTGGTCATTGGGTCAGAAATTAACCATTTTGACCAAAGTTGACTTTTGGTCAAAAGTTGACTTATTGATCAATGAGTTGGTAATTGGGTTAAGAATTGAACATTTTGACCAAAGATGACTTTCTGGTCAAAAGATGACCTATTGCATAATGGGTTGGTAATTAGGTCAAGGATTGACCATATTGACTAAAGTTGACTTTTTGATCAAAAGTTGACCTATTGTGTCAATGGGTGTTCATTAGGTCAAAAATTCACTATTTTGACCAAAGTTTACTTTTTGGTCAAAAGTTGACTTATTGGGTCAGTGGGTTGGTCATTGTGTTAAGGATTGATCATTTTGACCAAAGTTGACTTTTTGGTCAGAGATTGACTTACTGGGTCAATAATTGGTCATTAGTTCAAAAATTGACTCTTTTGACAATAATTGACATTTTGGTCAAAAGTTGACCTATTATGTCAATGGGTGGTCATTAAGTCAAAAATTGACTATTTTGACCAAAAATGACTTTTTGTTCAAAAGTTGACCTATTAGGTTAATGAGTTTGTCATTAGGTCAAGGATTGACCATTTTGATCAAAGTTAACTTTTTGGTCAGAGATTGACTTATTGGGTCAATAATTGGTCACTAGGTCAAAAATTAACTGTTTTGATAAAAATTGAATTTTTTGTCAAAAGTTATCCCATTGGGTCAATGGTGTAGTCATTAGGTAAGAAATTAACCATTACGGCAAATTTGACGTTTTAGTCAATGTATTGGTAATTGGGTCAAGAATTGACAATTTTGACCAAAGATAACTTTTTTGTCAAAATTTGACCTATTTGGTCAATGGGTTAGTCATTGTTTCAAAAATTGACTATTTTGACCAAAGTTGGTTTTTTGGTCAGAGATTGACTTATTGGGCCAATAATTGGACATTAGGTCAAAAATTGATTATTTTGACGAAAATTAAAATTTAGGTCAAAAGTTTACCCTTTTGGTCAACGGGGTGGTCATTGGGTCAGAAATTGACCATTTTGACCAAAGTTGATATTTTTGTCAAAAGTTGACCTTTTTGTCAATGAGTTAGTGATTGGGTCAAGAATTGAACATGTTGACTGAAGATGACTTTTTGTGTAAATTTGATCTATTGGTTCAACGGGTTGGTCATTGGGTCAAAAATTGACCATTTTGTCCAAAGTTGACTTTTTGGTCAAAAGTTGACCTATAGGGTTAACGGGTGGTCATTAAGTCAAAAATTGACTATTTTGACCGAAATTGATATTGGTCAAAAGTTAACCTATTGGGTCAATTGGTTTGTCATTTTGTCAAGGATTTTCTATTTTGACCAAAGTTAACTTTTTGGTCATAGATTAACTTATTAGGTCAATAATTGGTTATTAAGTCAAAAATTGACTATTTTGACCAAAATTTTCTTTCTGGGAAAAAATATAACACATTAGGTCAATGGGAAGGTTATTGGGTCAGAAATTGACCATTATGACCAAAGTTGACTTTTTGGTCAAAACTTGACATATTTGGTCTATGAGTTGGTAATTGGGTCAAGAATTTGACCATTTTGACCGAAGATGACTTTTTTGGTCAAAAGTTGACCTATTGGGTCAATGGGTTGGTCATTGGGTAAAAAATTGACCATTTTGACCAAAGTTAACTTTTTAGTCAAAAGTTGACCTATTGGGTCAATGGGTGGTCATTAGGTTAAAAATTGTTACATTTTGACCAAAGATAACTTTTTGGTCAAAAGTTGACCTTTGGGATCAATGTGTTGGTCATTGGGTTAAGGATTGACCGTTTTGACCAAAGTTGACTTTTTTGTCAGAGATTGACTTATTGGATCAATTATTGGTAAGTAATTCAAAAATTTCTTATTTTGGCCAAAATTGACTTTTTGGTCAAAAGTTGACTTATTAAGTTAATTGGTTGGTCATTGGGTCAAGAATTGATCATTTTGACTAAAGTTGACTTTTTGGTCAAAAGTTGACCTATTGAGTCAATGGGTTGGTCCTTAGGTCAAGGATTAACCATCTTGACTAAAGTTGACTTTTTGATCAGAGATTGGTTTACTTGGTCAAAAATTAACTATTTTGACCAAAATTGACTTTTTGGTCAAATGTTGACCTATTGGGTCAAGGATTGACCATTTTGACCAAAGTTGTCTTTTTGGTCAAAAGTTGACCTATTTTGGTCAATGAGGTGGTCATTAGGTCAAAAATTAATAATTTTGAGAAAATTTTACTTTTTGGTGAAAATTGACATATTAGGTCAATACATTGGTCATTGGGTCAAGGATTAACCATTTTGGCCAAAGTTGACTTTTTAGTCAAAAGTTAACAAATTGGGTCAATGGGTTTGTCATTGGGTCAAGGATTGACCATTTTCACCAAAGTTGACATTTAGGTCAATGTGTCAGAAATTGGCCATTTTTAACAAATTTGTCTTTTTGGTCAAAAGTTAACCTTCTGGGTCAATGAGGTGGTCATTAGGTCAAAAATTGATTGACCATTTAGACCAAAGTTGACTTTTTGGTCAAAAGTTGACCTATTGGGTCAATTGGTTGGTCATTGGGTAAACGATTGACCATTTTGACCAAAGTTGAATTTTTGGTCAAAAGTTGATTTATTGGGTTAATAAATGTAAGTAAGTAAAAAATTTACTACTTTGACCAAAATAAACTTTTTGGTCAAAAGTCGATCTATTGGGTCAGTGGGTTGGTTATTGAGTCAAGGATTGACCATTTTGACCAAAGTTGACTTTTCGGTCAGAGATTGACTTATTGAGTCAATAATTATTCTTTATGTTAAAAATTGACTATTTTGACAAAGATTGAATTTTTGGTAAAAAGTTTGCACATTTAGTCAGCGGTGTGGTCATTTGGTCTAAAATTAATCATTTTGACCAAAGTTAACTTTTGGTTAATAGAAGAACTATTTTGACCAAAATTAAATTTTTGGTCAAAAGTTGACCTATTGGATCAATGGGTGGTCATTAGGTCAAAAATTCACTATTTTATCCAAAATTGACTTTTTGTTCAAAAGTTTGTCATTGGGTCTAGGATTGACCATTTTTTCGAAAGTTGACTTTTTGGTGAGAGATTGACTTATTGGGTGAATAATTGGTCATTAATTCAAAAATTAACTATTTTGGTCATCATGTCAAAAATTAATTATTTTGACCAAAATTAAATTTTTTGTCAAAAGTTGACACATTGAGTCAACGGGGAGGTAATTGGGTTAGAAGTTGACCATTTTGACTAAAGTTGACTTTTTGGTCAAAAGTTGAATTATTTTGTCAACGTGTTAGTCATTGTGTCAAAAATTGAACATTTTGACGAAAGTTGATTTATTGGTCAAAAGTTGACCTATGGGTCAATTGGTGATCATTCAGCCAAAAAATGAATATTTTGACCAAAATTAACTATTTGGTCAAAACTTAAACTACTAGGTCATTTGGTTTGTCATTTGGTTAAGGATTGAATATTTTGACCAAAGTTGAATAATTGGTCATTAGATTAAATATTGACAATTTTGACCAAAATAAAATTTTTGGTCAAAAGTTAACCCATTGGGTCAACGGGATGTTCATTGGGTCTGAAATTGATCATTTTGACCAAAGTTGACTTTTTGGTCAGAAGTTGACCCATTGGGCCAACGAGTGGTCATTAAGTCAAAAATTGACTATTTTAACCAAAATTAACTATTTGGTCAAAAGTTGACCTATTGGGTCAATGGGTTTGTCATTGTGTCAATGATTGACCATTTTGACCAAAGTTAACTTTTTGGTCGAGATCCACTTTGGATCGATAATTGGTCATTAATTCAAAAATTGAGTATTTTGACCAAAACAGACTTTTTGGTCAAAAGTTGACCTATTAGGCCAATGGGTTTGCCATTGGGTCAAGGATTGATCATTTTGACCAAAGTTGACTTTTTGATCAAAAGTTGACCAGTTGGGTCAATGGGTTGGTCATTTGGTTAAGAATTGACCATTTGGACCAAAGTTGACTTTTTGGTCAGAGATTGACTTACTGGGTTAATAATTGGTCATTAAGTCAAAAATTGACTATTTTCACCAAAACTGACTTTTTTGTCAAATGTTAACCTTTTCGGTCAATGGGTCAAGGATTGATTATTTTGACCAAAGTTGACTTTTTGGTCAAAAGATGACCTATTGGGTCAATCAGTTGGTCATTGGGTCCAGGATTGACCACTTTGACCAAAGTTCATTGTTTGGTCGAAGATTAGCTTGCTGGGTCAATAATTAGTCATTATGTCAAAAATTGACTATTTTGACCAAAATTGAAATTTTTTTTAAAAGTTAACCTATTGTTTCAATGGGTGGTCATTAAGTCAAAAATTGAATATTTTGACCAAAATTGATTTTTTGGTCAAAGTTAGCATTGATATGGTCGACAGGAGTGAACATTAGTCAAAAGTTGAACATTTTGACTAAAGTTGACATTTTAGTCGACAATTGATCTATTTGGTCAATGTGTTGGTAACAGTCAATAAATTGATCATTTTGATCAAAGTTGTCTTTTGGTCAAAAGTTGATCTATCGGGTCAATTGGTGATCATTCAGATCGAAAATTGATTATTTTGGCACTAAAATTGACTTATTTTGACTAAAATTGACTATTTTGACCAAAATTGATTATTTTTGAAACTAAAATTGACAATTTGGTCAAAATTTGACCAATTATGTCAATGGGTTTGTCATTTGGTTAAGGATTGAATATTTTGACTAAAGTGGACTTTAGGTCGATTTGAATTTATTGTGTGAATAATTGGTCATTAGATCAAAAATTAACTATTTTCACAAAAATTGAATTTTTGGTCAAAAGTTAACCCATTGGCTGAACAGGGTGGTCATTGAGCCAGAAATTGACCATTTTAACCAAAATTGAATTTTTGGTTAAAAGTTAACCCTTTGGAACGACGGTGTGGTCATTGGGTCAGAAGTTGACCATTTTGAACAAATTTGACTACTTGGTCCAAAAGTTGACGTATTTGGTCAATGAGTTGATAATTGGGTCAAGAGTTGACCATTTTGACAAAAGAAATTGACCATTTTGACCAAAAAATTGACCTATTAGTTCAATGGGTTGTTCATTGGGTAAAAAATTGACCATTTTTACCAAAGTTTATTTTTAGTCAAAAGTTGACCTATTGGGTCAATGGGTGGTCATTTGGACAAAAATTGATTATTTTGAACAAAATTGACTTTTTGGTCAAAAGTTGAGCTATTGGGTCAATGGGTTTTTCATTGGGTCAAGGATTGACCATTTTGACCAAAATTCTTTTTGGTCAGAAATTGACTTATTGGGTCAATAATTGGTCATTAATTCAAAAATTAACTATTTTGACCAAAATTGACTTTTTGGTTAATTGTTGACCTAGTAGGCCAATGGGTTGGTCATTGGGTCGATGATTGATCATTTTCACGAAAGTTGATCGATTTGGTCATTTTGACCAAAATTGATTTTTTGGTCAAACGTGGACCCACTAGGTCAATGGGTTGGTTATTGGGTCAAGAATTGACTATTTTGACCAAAGTTGACTTTTTTGTCAAAAGTTGACATATTGGGTCAATGGATTGGTCATTAAGTCAAGGATTGACCATTTTGACCAAAGTTGACTTTTTGGTTAGAGATTGACTTATTGTGTCAATAATTGGTCATTTGGTGAAAAATTGATTATTTTGACTAAAATTAAATTTTTTGACAAAACCGTACCAATTGGGTCAACGGGGTGGTCATTAAGTCAGAAATTGACCATTTTGACAAAAGTTTACTTTTTGGTCAAGAGTTGACCTGTTTGGTCAATGAGTTGGTAATCGGGTCAAGATTTGACCATTTTGACCGAAGATAAATTTTTGGTCAAAATTTGATCTATTGGGTCAACGGGAAGGTCATTTGGTCAAAAATTGTCCATTTTGACCAAAGATGACTTTTTGGTCAAAAGTTGACCTATTGAGTTACTTGGTGGTTATTAGTTAAAAAATTGACTATTTTGACCAAAATTGACTTCTTGGTCAAAAGTTGACCTACTGGGTCAATGTGTTTTTCATTGGGTCAAGAATTGACTATTTTGACCAAAGTTGACTTTTTGGTCAGAGATTGACTTATTGGGTCATTAATTGGTCATTCGGTCAAAGATTGACTATTTTGTCCAAGATTGAATTTTTGGTCAAAAGTTAACCCATTGGATCAACAAGGAGATCATTTGGTCAGAAATTGACCATTTTGACCAAAGTTAACTTTTTGGCTAAAAGTAGACCTGTAAGGCTAATGTAGTTGTAATTAGTACAAGAATTTGACCGACCAAAGATGACTTTTTTGTCAAAGATGACCTATTGGGTCAATGGGTTAGTCATTGGGTAAAAAATTGACCATTTTAACCAAAGTTAACTTTTTAGTCAAAAGTGACTGATTGGGTCAATGGGTGATCATTTTGTCAAAAATTAACAATTTTGACCAAAATTGTCTTTTTGGTTAAAATTGAACTATTGGGTCAATGGGTTTGTCAACTAGATCAAGGATTGAACATTTTGACCAAAGTTGACATTTTGGTGAGAGATTGACTTATTGGGTCAATAATTGGTCATTAATTCAAAAATTGCTTATTTTGACCAAAATTGACTTTCTTGTTAAATGTTGACCAATTAGGCTAATGGGTTGGTCATTGGGTCAAGGATTGATCATTTTGACCAAAGTTCACTTTTTGGTGAAAAGATGACCTATTGGGTCACTGGGTTGGTCATTAGGTTAAAGATTAACCGTCTTGACCAAAGTTGACTTTTGGTCGCGAGATTAGTTTACGGGGACACGAAATGGTCATTAGGTCGAAAATTGACTATTTTAATCAAAATGACTTTTTGGTCGAAAGTTAAACTATTTAGTCGATGGGTTAGGGATTGACTATTTTGACAAAAGTTGTCTTTTTGGTCAAAATTTGACCTGTTTAGGTCGATGAGATGGTCATTAAGTAAAAAATTGTCGATTTTGAGCAAAATTGACTTTTAGTCAAAATTTACCTATTGGAACAATAGGTTGGCCACTGGGTCAAGGATTAGTCATTATGGCCAAAGTTGACTTTTTAGTCAAAAGATAACAAATTGGGTTAATGGGTTGGTCATTGGGTCAGAATTTGACCATCTTGACCAAAGATGACTTTTTGGTCAAAAGTTGACCTATTTTGAGCAAAATTGAATTTTTCGTCAAAAGTTAACCTATTGGGTCAATGAGGTGGTCATTGTGTCAAAAATTGACCACTTTGATGAAAGTTGAGTTTTTGGTTAAAAGTTGACTTATTTGGTCAATAAGATGGTAATGGAGTCAAGAATTGATCATTTTGACCAAAGATGACTTTTTGGTCAAAAGTTGACCAATTGGGTTAATGAGATGGTATTGGGTCAAAAATTGACCATTTTGACCAAAGTTGACTTTTTTGTCAAAAGTTAACCTACTGGGTTAATGGGTGGTCGTTAGGTTAAAAATTGACTATATTGACCAAAATTGACTTTCTGTTCAAAAGTTAACCTATTGGGTTACTGGGTTTGTCATCGGGTCAAGGATTGACTATTTTGACCAAAGTTGACTTTTTGGTTAGAGATTGACTTATTGGGTCAATAATTGGTCATTAGGTCAAAATTTGACTATTTTGATCAAAATTCAAATTTAGGTCAAAAGTTCACCCATTAGGTTAACGGGGAGGTCATTGGGTCAGAAATTGACCATTTTAACCAAAGTTGACTTTTTGGTCAAAAGTTGACCTATTTGATCAATGAGTTGGTAATTGGGTCATGAATTGACCGATTTGAGCAAAGATGACTTTTTAGTCAAAAGTTGACCTATTGAATCAATGAGTTTGTCATTGGATCAAAAATTGACTATTTTGACCAAAGTTGACTTTTTTGTCAAAAGTTGACTTATTGAGTCAATGAGTGGTCATCAGGTTAAAAATTAATTATTTTTACCAAAGTTGACTTTAAGTCAGAAGTTGACCTATGGGCTCAATGGGTTTGTCATTAGGTCAAGGATTGACTACTTTGACCAAAGTTGACTATTTGGTCAGAGATTGACTTATTCGTTCAATGATTGCTTATTAATTCCAAAATTGCTTATTTTGACCAAAATTGACTTTTTGGTCAAAAGTTGACCTATTAGGCCAATGGGTTGGTCATTGGGTCGAGGATTGATCAATTTGACGAAAGTTGACTTTGTTAAAAGTTGACTATTATTGGTCGATGGATTGGTCATTAGGTAAAGGATTAACCATCTTGACCAAAGTTAACTTTCAGTCAGTAGATTGGTTTACTAGGTCAAAAATTAGCCATTAGGTTAAACATTGACTATTTTGACCAAAATTGACATTTTGCTCAAATGTTGACCTATTAGGTCAATGGGTTAGTCACTGAGTCAAGGATTAACCATTTTGACCAAAGTTGTTATTTTGGTCAAAAGTTGACCTATTTAGGTCAATGAGGTGGTCCTTAGGTCAAAAATTGACAATTTTGAGCAAAATTGACCATTTTGAGAAAAATTGACTTTTTGGTCAAACGTTGACCTATTGGGTCAATACGTTGGTCATTTGGTCAAGGATTAACCATTTTGGCCAATGTTGACTTTTTAGTCAAAAGTTAACAAATTGGTTCAAAAGTTTTGTCATTGGACAAGGATTGATCATTTTCACTAAATTTGACATTTAGGTTTTTGTGTCAGAAATTGACCATTTTGACCAAATTTGACTTTCTGGTCAAAAGTTGACCTTTTAGGTCAATGAGGTGGTCATTAGATTAAAAATTATTAATTTTGACCAAAATTGACTTTTTTGTCAAAATTTCTCACATTAGGTCAATGGGTTAGTCAAAAGTTGTCCTATTTGGTCAATGTGTTGGTCATTGAGTCAAGGATTGATCAAATTGACCAAAGTTCACTTTTCGATCGAAAGTTGACCTATTAGGTCAATTGGTTAGTCATTCGGTCAAGGATTGACCATTTTGACCAAAATTGACATTTTGGTCGAAAGTTGACCTTTTGAGTTAATAATTGGTAATTCGAGTCGAAAATTTACTATATTAACCAAAATTGACTTTTTGGTCAAAAGTCGATCTATTAGGTCAGTGAGTTGGTTATTGGGTCAAAGATTTACTATGTTGACCATAGTTGACTTTTTGGTTAAACGTTAGCCTATTGGGTCAATAATTGGTAATTAAGTCAAAAATTTTCTATTTTGACAAAATTTACTTTTTAGTTAAAAGTCGATCTTTTGGGTCAGGGGTTGGTTATTGTGTCAAGGATTTACCATTTTGACCAGTTATATTTTTGTTCAAAAGTTGACTCGTTAGATCGATGGGTTTGTGATTGGGTCAAGAATCGATAATTATGACGAAAGTTAACTTTTTGGTTAGAGATTGATTAATTGGGTCGATAATTAGTCATTAGGTTAAAAATTGATTATTCTGATCCAATTTAACTTTTTGTTCAAAGTTGACTTATCGGATCAATGCGTGTAGTCATTCGGTCAAGAAATGACCATTTTGACAAAAGTTGACTTTTTGGTCTAAAGTTGACCTATTGGTTAAATGGGTTGGTCATATGGTCAAAAATTGACCATTTTGACAAAAAATTGACTTTTTTATTCAAAGTTAACGTATTGGGTCAATGGGTGGTCATTAAGTCAAGAATTGATTATTTTGACCAAAATTGACTTTTTGGTCAAAAATTAACCTATTTGGTCAAGGTTTGACCATTTTTACCAAAGTTGACTTTTTGGTCAGAAGTTGACCTATTGGGTCAATGGGTTGGTCATTGGGTCAAAAATTAACCATTTTGACCAAGGTTGACTTTTTGGTCAAACGTTGACCTATTTGGTCAATAGGTTTGTCATTGGGTAAAAAATTAACCATTTTGACCAAAGTTGACTCTTTGGTCAGAGATTGGCTTACTTGCTCAATAATTAGTGATTAGGTCAAAAATTGATTATTTTGACCAAAATTTACTTTTTGGTCAAAAGTTGACTATTGGGTCAATGGGTTGGTCATTGAGCCAAGGATTGACCATTTTGACCAAAGTTGACTTTTTGGTCAGAGATTGACTTATTGGGTCAATAATTGGTCATTAGGTCAAAAATTGACTATTTTGACCAAAATTAAATTTTTTGTAAAATGTTAACCAATTGGGTCAACGACGCGGTCGTTGGGTCAGAAATTGACCATTTTGATCAAAGTTGACCTTTTGGTCAATAGTTGAATTAATTTGACCAAAATTAAATTTTTGGTCAAAAGATAACCCTTTGGGTCAATGGGGTGGTCATTGTGTCAGAAATTAACCATTTTCACCAAAGTTGTCTTTTTGGTTAAAAGTTGATATATTTGGTCAAGGAGTTGGTAATTGGGTCGAGAATTAGCAGTTATTGACAGATGACCTTTGGTCAAAAGTTGACCTATTGGGTTAATGGGTTGGTCATTGGGTCAAAAATTGACCATTTTGACGAAAGTTAGACTTTTTGGTCAAAAGTTGAGCTATTTGGTCAATGGGTGGTCATTGGGTCAAAAATTGACTATTTTGACCAAATTTGACTTTTTGGTCAAAATTTGACTTATTGAGTAATGGGTTTGTCATTGGGTCAAGGATTGACCATTTTGTCCAAAGTTGACATTTTGTTCAGAGATTGACTTATTGGGTCGATAATTGGTCATTAATTCAAAAATTGATTATTTTGGTCGTTAGGTCAAAAATTAATTATTATTACCAAAATTAAATTTTTTGTCAAAAGTCGACTTCATCAGATTAACGAGTTGGTCATTGGGTCGAAGTTGACCATTTTGACTAAAGCTAGACTTTTTGGTCGAAACTTGACCTATTTGGTCAATCAGCTGGAATTTTCGTTAAGAATAAATCATTTTGACCGAAGATGATTTTTTGGTCAAAAATTGATCTATTGGGTCAATGTGTTGGTCATTGGGACAAAAATTGATAATTTGACCCAAGTTGACTATTTGGTCAAAAGTTGACCTTGTTGGCCAAAGGGTTTGTCATTTGGTTAAGGATTGAATATTTTAACCAAAGTTAACTTTTTTATCAGAGATTTACTTATTGGGTGATTAATTAGTCGTTAGATCAAAAATTGACTTTTTGGTTAAAAGTTGACCTATTGGGTCAATGGGTTTATCATTGGGATAAGGATTGACCATTTTGACCGAAGTTGACTTTTTGGTCAGAGATTGACATATTAGGTCAATAATTGGTCATTAGGTCAAAATTGACTATTTTGACCAAAATTATTTTTTGGTCGAAAGTTAATCCATTAGATCCGATGGAGATCGATGGGTGAGAAATTGACCATTTTGACCAAAGATGACTTTTTATCAAAAGTTGATCATTTTTGACCAAAATTGAATTTTTAGTCGAAAGTTAACCTATTGGGTCAACGGGGTGGTCATTGGGTAAGTAATTGCCCTTTTTGAGCAAAGTTGTCTTTTTTGTCAAAAGTTGACCTATTTGGTCAATGAGTTGGTAATTGGGCCAATAATTGACAATTTTTACATAAGATGACTTTTGGTCAAAAGTTAATCTAATTGGTCAATGGGTTGGTCATTGGGTCAAAAATTGACCATTTTGAGCAGAGTTGACTTTTTGGAAAAAAGTTTACCTATTAAGTCAATGGGGGGTCATTACGTCAAAAATTCATTATTTTAACCAAAATTTACTTTTTAGTCAAAAGTTGACCTGTTGGGTCAATGGGTTGGTCATTGGGCCAAGGATTGATCATTTTGACCAAAGTTAACTTTTTGGTCAGAGATTGACTTATTAAGTCGATAATTGGTCATTAGGTCAAAAATTGCTCATTTTGACCAACATTAAATTTTTTGTAAATAGTTAACCCATTAGGTCAACGGCGTGGTTGTCGGGTCAGAAATTGACCATTTTGACCAAAATTCACTTTTTGTTAATAGTTGAACTAATTTGACCAAAATTGAATTTTTGTTCAAAAGATAACCGTTTGGGTCAATTGGGTGGTCATTGTGTCAGAAATTGACCATTTTGACCAAAGTTGCCTTTTGGTCAAAAGTTAATATATTTGGTCAAGGAGTTGGTAATTGGGTCAAGAATTGACAATTTTAACCAAAGATGACTTTTTGGTCAAAATTTGACCTATTGGGTTAATGGCTTGGTCATTGGGTCAAGAATTGACTATTTTGACTAAAGTTGACTTTTGGTCAAGTAACCTATTTAGTCGATGTGGTCATTAGGTCAAAAATTGAATATTTTGACCAAATTTGACTTTTTGGTTAAAGGTTGACTTATTGGGCAATGGGTTTGTCATTGGGTCAAGGATTGACCATTTTATCCAAAGTTGACTTTTTGTTCAGAGATTAACTTATTGGGTCAATAATTGGTCATTAATTCAAAAAGTTGACTATTTTGGTCATTAGATCAAAAATTAATTATTTTTACCAAAATTAAATTTTTGGTCAAAAGTTGACCCATTGGGTCAATGGGGTGGTCAGAAGTTAACCATTTTGACTAAAGTTGACTTTTTTTGTCAAAATTTGACCTATTTGGTCAATGAGCTGGTAATTGGGTTAATAATTTTAGTCAAAAATTGATCTATTGGGTTAATCTGTTGGTCATTAGGTCAAACATTGATCATTGAACCAAAGTTGACTTTCTGGTCAAAAGTTAACCTATTGGGTAAATTGGTTGTCGTTCAGTAAAAACTTGACTATTTTGAAGAAAATTGACTATTTGGTCAAAAATTGACCTTTTGGGTCAATGGGGTTGTCATTAGGTTAATGATTGAATATTTTGACCAAAGTTGACTTTTTTGTCAGAGATTGAGTTATTGGGTGAAAAATAGGTCAATAGATAAAAAATTGACTATTTTGACCAAAATTGAATTGTTGGTCAAAACATGATTATGTCAACGGGGTGGTCATTGGGTGAGAAATTGACCATTTTCACCAAACTTGAATTTTTGGTCAAAAGTTGACCTATTTGGTCAATGGGTGGTCATCAAGTAAAAAATTGACTATTTTAACCAAAATTGACTATTTGGTCAAAAGTTGAGCTATTGGGTCAATGGGTATGTCATTATGTCAAAGATTTGACCAAAGTTAACTTTTTCGTCAGAGATTATCTTTTGGGTCTATAGTGGGTCATTAAATCTAAAATTGACTATTTTGACCAAAATTGACTTTTGGTCAAAAGTTGACCTTTTATACCAATGTCTTGATCATTGGGTCAAGGATTCATCATTTTAACCAATGTTGACTTTTTGCTCAAAAGTTGACCAATTGGATCAATGGGTTGGTCATTGGGTCAAGGATTGACCATTTTGACCAAAGTTGACTTTTGGGTCAGAATTTGACTTACTCAGTCAACATATGGTCATTAGGTCAAAAATTGACTATTTTGACCAAAACTGACATTTTGGACAAATATTGACCTATTGGGTCAATGGGTTAAGGATTGATCTTTATGACCAAAGTTGACTTTTTGGTCAAAAGTTAACCTATTAGGTCAATGAGTTTATCATTGGGTCAAGGATTAACCATTTTGACAAAAGTTCACTTTTTGGTTAGAGATTGGCTTATTGGATCAATAATTGGTCATAAGGTCAAAAATTGATAATGTTTACCAAAATTGACTTTTTGGTCAAAAGTTAACATATTGGGTCAGTGGGTGGTCTTTTAGTAAAAAATTTACTATTTTGACCAAATTTGACTTCTTGGTTAAAAGTTGACCTATTGGGTCAATGGGTTTATCTTTGGGTCAAGGAGTGCCCATTTTGATAAAAGTTGACTTTTTGGTCAGAGATTGACATATTGGGTCAATAATTGGTCATTAGGTCAAAAATTGACTATTTTGACCAAAATTGTTTTTTTGGTCAAAGGTTAACCCATTGTGTCAGTGGGGGGCTCATAGGTTAGAAATTAACCATTTTGACCAAAGAAGACTTTTTGGTCAAAAGTTGACCAATTTTGACCAAAATTAAATTTTTTGTCAACAGTTAACCAATAAGGTCAACGAGGTGGTCAATGGGTAAGTAATTAACCTTTTTTATCAAAGTTTACTTTTTTGTTATAAGATGACCTATTTGGTCATTGAGTTGGTAATTAGGTCAAGAATTGACCATTTTTATCGAAGATGACTTTTTGGTAAAAAGTTGATTTATTTAGTCAATGGGTTTGTCATTAGGTCAAAATTAACCATTTTTAGCAAAGTTGACTTTTTGGTCAAAAGTTTACCTATTGGGTCAATGGGGGGTGATTAGATCAAAAATTAACTATTTTGACAAAAAATATCGTTTTGGTTAAAGGTTGACTTATTGGGTCAATGAGTTTGTCATTGGGTCAAGGATTGACCATTTTTACCAAAGTTGACTTTTTGGTCAGAGATTGATTTATTGGGTTAATAATTGGTCATCAGGTCAAAAAATTGAATATTTTGACCAAAATTAATTTTTTTGTCAAAAGTTAATCAATTGGGCCGACGGGGTGGTCATTGGGTTCGAAGTTAACCATTTTTACTAGAGTTGACTTTTTTGTCAAAAGTTGACGTATTTGGTCAATGTGTTGGATATTGGGTCAAGAGTTGACCCTTTTGACCAAAGATAACTTTTTTTATCAAAATTTGGCCTATTAGGTCAATGGGTTGGTCGTTGGGTAAAACATTGACCATTTTGACAAAAGTTGACATTTTGGTCAAAAGTTGACCTCTTGGGTCAATGGGTGGTCATTAGGTCAAAAATTGACTATATTGAATAAAATTGACCTATTGGGTCAATGGGTTGGTCATTTGGTCAATGATTGACCATTTTGACCAAAGTTGACTTTATGGTCAGAGATTGACTTATTGGGTCAATAATTGGTCATTAATTCAAAAATTGATTATTTTGACCAAAATTAAATATTTGGTGAAAAGTTGACCCATTGGGTCGACGGGGTGGTCATTAGGTCAGAAATTGACCATTCTGAGCAAAGTTGACTTTTTGTCAAAGTTGATCTATTTGGTCAATGAGTTGGTAATTGGGTCAAGAATTGACCATTTTGACCGAAGATGACTTTTTGGTCAAAAGTTGATCCACTGGGTCAATTGGTGCTCACTAGGTTAAAAATTGACTTTTTGGTTAAAAGTTGACCTTTTGAGTCAATGAGTTGTTCATTAGGTCAAGGTTTTACCATTTTGACCAAAGTTGACTTTTTGGTCAGAGATTAACTTATTGGGTCAATAATTGGTCATTTGGTCAAAATTGGTTATTTTGTTCAAAATTAAATTTTTTGTTAAAAGTTGACCCATGGGTCAAAAATTGACTATTTTGACCAAAGTTGACTTTTTAGTCAAAAGTTGACATATTTGGTCAATGAGTTAGAAAAATGGCAAGAATTGGCCATTTGACAGAAGATGACTTGTTGGTTAAAATTTGATCTATTGGGTCAATGTGTTGGCCAATTTGTAAAAAATAGAACATTTTTACCAAAATTGACATTTTGGTTAAAGTTGACCTATTGGGTTAATGAATGGTCATTAGGTCAAAAATTGATTATTTTGAAGAAAATTGACTTTTTGGTTAAAAATTGACTTTTTGGGTCAATGGGATTGTTTTTTGGTCAAGGATTGACCATTTCGACCAAAGTTGACTTTTTGGTCAGAGATTGACTTATTGGGTCAATAATTGGTCATTATGTCAAAAATTGACTATTTTGACCAAAATTAAATTTTTGGTTAAAAGTTAACCCATTGGGTGAACGGGGTGGTCATTGGGTAAATTGACCATTTTGACCAAAGTTGACCTTTTGGTCAAAAGTTGATTTATTTGGTCAATGAGTTGGTAATTGGGTTAAGAATTGACCATTTTAACCAAAGATGACTTTATGGTCAAAAGTTGACTTATTGGGTTATTAGGTTGGTCATTGTGTCAAAAATTGACCATTTTTACCAAAGTTGACTTTTTGGTCAAATGTTGACCTATTGGGTCAATGGGTGTTCCTTAGGTCAAAATTTTTTTTTATTTTGACTGAAATTTAATTTTATGTCAAAAATTGACTTATTAGGTCGATGGGTTGGTCATCTGATCAAGGAATGATCATTTTGACCAAAGTTGACTTTTTAGTCAAAAGTTGACCTATTGAGTCAATGGGTTACGTCCTTGGGTCAACGTTTGATCATATTCACCAAAGTTAACTTTTTGGTCAAATATTGGCTTACTGGGTTAATAACAGGTCATTAGTTCAAAAATTTACCATTTTGACCAAAATTAACCATTTTGACCAAAGTTAACTTTTTGGTTAATAGAAGAACTATTTTGACCAAAATTAAATTTTTGGTCAAAAGTTGACCTATTGGTTCAATGGGTGGTCATTAGGTAAAAAATTCACTATTTTATCCAAAATTGACTTTTTGTTCAAAAGTTGACTTATTAGCAAAGAGTTTATCATTGGGTCTAGGATTGACCATTTTGTCGAAAGTTGACTTTTTGGTGAGAGATTGACTTATTGGGTGAATAATTGGTCATTAATTCAAAAATTAACTATTTTGGTCATCATGTCAAAAATTAATTATTTTGACCAAAATTAAATTTTTTGTCAAAAGTTGACTTATTGAGTCAACGAGGAGGTAATTGGGTCAGAAGTTGACCATTTTGACTAAAGTTGACTTTTTGTTCAAAAGTTGAATTATTTGGTCAACGTGTTAGTCATTGTGTCAAAAATTGAACATTTTGACGAAAGTTGACTTATTGGTCAAAAGTTGACCTATGGGTCAATTGGTGATCATTCAGCCAAAAAATGACTATTTTGACCAAAATTAACTATTTGGTCAAAACTTAAACTACTAGGTCATTTGGTTTGTCATTTGGTTAAGGATTGAATTTTTTGACCAAAGTTGACTTTTTGGTCAGAGATTGACTTATTGGGTGAATAATTGGTCATTAGATTAAATATTGACAATTTTGACCAAAATAGAATTTTTGGTCAAAAGTTAACCCATTGGGTCAACGGGATGTTCATTGGGTCTGAAATTGGTCATTTTGATCAAAGTTGACTTTTTGGTCAAAAGTTGACCTATTGGGTCAATGGGTGGTCATTAAGACAAAAATTGACTATTTTAACCAAAATTAACTATTTGGTCAAAAGTTGACCTATTGGGTAAATGAGTTTGCCATTGTGTCAAAGATTGACCTTTTTGGCCAAAGTTGACTTTTTGGTCAGAGATTGACTTTCGGTCATTAATTAAAGAATTGACTATTTTGACCAAAATTGACTTTTTGGTCAAAAGTTGACCTATTAGGCCAATGGGTTTGGTCATTGGGTCAAGGTTTGATTGTTTTGACCAAAGTTGACTTTCTGGTCAAAAGTTGACCAATTGGGTAAATGGTTAGTCATTGGGTCAAGGATTGACCATTTTGACCAAATTTGACTTTTTGGTCAGAGATTGACTAACTAGGTCAATAATTGGTCATTAGGTCAAAAATTAACTATTTTAACCAAAACGACTTTTTGGTCAAATGTTGACCTTTTAGGTCAAGGATTGATCATTTTGAGCAAAGTTGACTTTCTGGTCAAAAGTTGATTAATTGGTCAATGGGTTGTTTATGAGGTCAAGGATTGACCATTTTGACCAAAGTTCACTTTTTGGTCAGAGATTGACTTGCTGGGTCAATAATTGGTCATCAGGTCAAAAATTGACTATTTTAACCAAAATTGACTTTTTTTATTTAAAGTTAACGTAATGGGTCAATGGGTGGTCATTAAGTCATTGATTGACTATTTTGGCCGAAATTGACTTTTTGGTTAAAAGTTAACCTATTGGGTGGGTTTGTCATTGGGTCAAGGATTGACCATTTTGATGAAAGATGACTTTTTGGTCAGTGATTGACATATTGGGTCAATAATTGGTCATTAGGTCAAAAATTGACTATTTTCATTAAAATTGATTTTTTGGTTAAAAGTTAACCAATTAGGTTAGCCGGGGGGCGTTTCATTGGGTCAGAAATTAACCACTTTGACTAAAGATGAACTTTTGGTCAAAGGTTGACCAATTTTGACCAAAATTGAATTTTTGGTCAAAAGTTAACCTATTGGGTCAACGGGGTGGTCATTAGGTTAGAAATTGTCCATTTTGACCAAAGTTGACTTTTTTGTCAAAAGTTGACCTATTTGGTCAATGAGTTGAAAATTGGGTCAGGACTTTACCATTTTGACTGAAGATAACTTTTTGGTCAAAAGATGATCTATTTGGTCAATGGGTTGGTTATTGGGTCAAAAATTGACCATTTTGACAAAAGTCAACTTTTTGGCAAAAGTTGACCTATTGGGTCAATTGGTGGTCATTAAGTCAAAAATTGACTATTTTGACCAAAATTATCATTTTGGTCAAAAGTTGACCTATTGGGTCAATGGGTTTCTCATTGGGTCAAGGATTGACCATTTTGACAAAAATTACGTATTTGGTCAAAGATTGACTTATTGGTTAAATAATTGGTCATTAGGTCAAAAACTGACTATTTTCACCAAAATTAAATTTTTGGTTAAAAGTTAACCCTTTGGAACGACGGTGTGGTCATTGGGTCAGAAATTGACCATTTTGAACAAATTTGACTACTTGGTCAAAAGTTGACGTATTTGGTCAATGAGTTGATAATTGGGTCAAGAGTTGACCATTTTGACAAAAGAAATTGACCATTTTGACCAAAAAATTGACCTATTAGTTCAATGGGTTGTTCATTGGGTAAAAAATTAACCATTTTTACCAAAGTTTATTTTTAGTCAAAAGTTGGCCTATTGGGTCAATGGGTGGTCATTTGGACAAAAATTGATTATTTTGAACAAAATTGACTTTTTGATCAAAAGTTGAGCTATTGGGTCAAAGGATTTTTCATTGGGTCAAGGATTGACCATTTTGACCAAAATTCTTTTTGGTCAAAAATTGACTTATTGGGTCAATAATTGGCCAATAATTCAAAAATTAACTATTTTGACCAAAATTGACCTTTTGGTTAATAGTTGACCTAATAGGCCAATGGGTTGGTCATTGGCTCAATGATTGATCATTTTGACCAAAGTTGATCAATTTGACTATTTTGACCAAAATTGATTTTTTTGTCAAACGTGGACCTACTGGGTCAATGGGTTGGTTATTGGGTCAAGAATTGACTATTTTGACCAAAGTTGACTTTTTGGTCAAAAGTTGACATATTGGGTCAATGGATTGGTCATTAAGTCAAGGATTGACCATTTTGACCAAAGTTGACTTTTTGGTTAGAGATTGACTTATTATGTCAATAATTGGTCATTAGGTGAAAAATTGATTATTTTGACTAAAATTAAATTTTTTGACAAAACCGTACCAATTGGGTCAACGGGGTGGTCATTAAGTCAGAAATTGACCATTTTGACAAAAGTTTACATTTTGGTCAAGAGTTGACCTGTTTGGTCAATGAGTTGGTAATTGGGTCAAGATTTGACCATTTTGATTGAAGATAAATTTTTGGTCAAAATTTGATCTATTGGGTCAACGGGAAGGTCATTTGGTCAAAAATTGTGCATTTTGACCAAAGCTGACTTTTTGGTCAAAAGTTGACCTATTGAGTTACTAGGCGGTTATTAGTTAAAAAATTGACTATTTTGACCAAAATTGACTTTTTGGTCAAAAGTTGACCTATTGGGTCAATGGGTTTTTCTTTGGGTCAAGAATTGACTATTTTGACCAAAGTTGACTTTTTGGTCAGAGATTGACTTATTGGGTCATTAATTGGTCATTCGGTCAAAAATTGACTATTTTGTCCACGATTGAATTTTTGGTCAAAAGTTAACCCATTGGGTCAACAGGGAGATCATTTGGTCAGAAATTGACCATTTTGACCAAAGTTGACTTTTTGGTTAAAAGTTGACCTGTAAGGCTAATGTAGTTGTAATTAGTTCAAGAATTTGACCGACCAAAGATGACTTTTTTGTCAAAAGATGACCTATTGGGTCAATGGGTTAGTCATTGGGGAAAAAATTAACCATTTTAACCCAAGTTAACTTTTTAGTCAAAAGTGACTGATAGGGTCAATGGGTGATCATTTTGTCAAAAATTAACAATTTTGACCAAAATTGTCTTTTTGGTTAAAATTGAACTATTGGGTCAATGGGTTTGTCAACAAGATCAAAGATTGAACATTTTGACCAAAGTTGACATTTTTATTGAGAGATTGACTTATTGGGTCAATAATTGGTCATTAATTCAAAAATTGCTTATTTTGACCAAAATTGACTTTTTTGTCAAATGTCAACTAATTAGAGCGATGGGTTGGTCATCAGGTCAAGGATTGATCATTTTGACCAAAGTTCACTTTTTGGTGAAAAGATGACCTATTGGGTCACTGGGTTGGTCATTAGGTTAAAGATTAACCGTCTTGACCAAAGTTGACTTTTTGGTCACAGATTGGTTTACGGGGACACGAAATGGTCATTAGGTCAAAAATTGACTATTTTAATCAAAATGACTTTTTGGTCAAAAGTTAAACTATTTGGTCAGTGGGTTAGGGATTGACTATTTTGACAAAAGTTGTCTTTTTGGTCAAAATTTGACCTATTTAGGTCAATGAGATGGTCATTAAGTAAAAAATTGTCAATTTTGAGCAAAATTGACTTTTTGGTCAAAATTTGACCTATTGGAACAATAGGTTAGTCACTCAAGTCGAGGATTAGTCATTTTGGCCAAAGTTGACTTTTTTGTCAAAAGATAACAAATTGGGTTAATGGGTTGGTCATTGGGTCAGAATTTGATCATCTTGACTAAAGATGAGTTTTTGGTCAAAAGTTGACCTATTTTGAGCAAAATTGAATTTTTCGTCAAAAGTTAACCTATCGGGTCAACAAGGTGGTCATTGTGTCAAAAATTGACCACTTTGACGAAAGTTGAGTTTTTGGTTAAAAGTTGACTTATTTGGTCAATGAGATGGTAATGGAGTTAAGAATTAATCATTTTGACCAAAGATGACTTTTTGGTCAAAAGTTGACCAATTGCGTTAATGGGATGGTATTGGGTCAAAAATTGACCATTTTTTACCAAAGTTGACTTTTTTGTCAAAAGTTAACCTACTGGGTTAATGGGTGGTCGTTAGGTTAAAAATTGACTATATTGACCAAAATTGACTTTCTGTTCAAAAGTTAACCTATTGTGTTATTGGGTTTGTCATTGGGTCAAGGATTGACTATTTTGACCAAAATTGACTTTTTTGGTTAGAGATTGACTTATTGGGTCAATAATTGGTCATTAGGTCAAAATTTGACTATTTTGATCAAAATTCAAATTTAGGTCAAAAGTTAACCCATTAGGTTAACGGGGAGGTCATTGGGTTAGAAATTGACCATTTTGACCAAAGATGACTTTTTGGTCAAAATTTGACCTATTTGATCAATGAGTTGGTAATTGGGTCATGAATTGACCAATTTGAGCAAAGATGACTTTTTAGTCAAAAGTTGACCTGTTGAATCAATGAGTTGGTCATTGGATCAAAAATTGACTTTTTTGACCAAAGTTGACTTTTTGGTCATAAGTTGACTTATTGAGTCAATGAGTGGTCATGAGGTCAAAAATTAATTATTTTTACCAAAGTTGACTTTAAGTCAGAAGTTGACCTATGGGCTCAATGGGTTTGTCATTAGGTCAAGGATTGACCATTTTGACCAAAGTTGACTATTTGGTCAGCGATTGACTTATTCGTTCAATGATTGCTTATTAATTCAAAAATTGCTTATTTTGACCAAAATTGACTTTTTGGTCAAAAGTTGACCTATTAGGCCAATGGGTTGGTTATTGGGTCAAGGATTGATCAATTTGACGAAAGTTGACTTTTTGGTCAAAAGTTGACCTATTGGTCAATGGATTGGTCATTGGGTAAAGGATTAACCATCTTGACCAAAGTTAACTTTTGGTCAGTGATTGGTTTACTAGGTCAAAAATTGGCCATTAGGTCAAACATTGACTATTTTGACCAAAATTGACATTTTCCTCAAATGTTGACCTATTGGGTCAATGGGTTAGTCACTGAGTCAAGGATTAACCATTTTGACCAAAGTTGTCATTTTGGTCAAAAGTTGACCTATTTAGGTCAATGAGGTGGTCCTTAGGTCAAAAATTGACAATTTTGAGCAAAATTGACCATTTTGAGCAAAATTGACCATTTTGAGCAAAATTGACTTTTTGGTCAAACGTTGACCTATTGGGTCAAAACGTTGGTCATTTGGTCAAGGATTAACCATTTTGGCCAATGTTGACTTTTTAATCAAAAGTTAACAAATTGGTTCAAAAGTTGTCATTGGACAAGGATTGACAATTTTCACCAAATTTGACATTTACGTTTTTGTGTCAGAAACTGACCATTTTGATCAAATTTGACTTTCAGGTCAAAAGTTGACCTTTTGGGTCAATGAGGTGGTCATTAGATCAAAAATTGTTAATTTTGACCAAAATTGACTTTTTTGTCAAAATTTCTCACATTAGGTCAATGGGTTAGTCAAAAGTTGTCCTATTTGGTCAATGTGTTGGTCATTGGGTCAAGGATTGATCAAATTGACCAAAGTTCACTTTTCAGTCAAAAGTTGACCTATTGGGTCAATTGGTTGGTCATTCGGTCAAGGATTGACCATTTTGACCAAAATTGACATTTTGGTCAAAAGTGGACCTTTTGGGTTAATAATTGGTAATTCAGTCAAAAATTTACTATATTAACCAAAATTGACTTTTTGGTCAAAAGTCGATCTATTGGGTCAGTGGGTTGGTTTTTGTGTCAAAGATTTACTATGTTGACCAAAGTTGACTTTTTGGTTAAACGTTAGCCTATTGGGTCAATAATTGGTAATTAAGTAAAAAATTTTCTATTTTGACAAAATTTACTTTTTAGTTAAAAGTCGATCTTTTGGGTCAGGGGTTGGTTATTGGGTCAAGGATTTACCATTTTGACCAGTTATATTTTTGTTCAATAGTTGACCTGTTGGGTCAATGGGTTTGTGATTGGGTCAAGAATTGACAATTATGACCAAAGTTAACTTTTTGGTTAGAGATTGACTTATTGGGTCAATAATTGGTCATTAGGTTAAAAATTGACTATTCTGATCCAATTTAACTTTTTGTTCAAAAGTTGACTTATCGGGTCAATGCGTTGGTCATTCGGTCAAGAAATGACCATTTTGACAAAAGTTGACTTTTTGGTCTAAAGTTGACCTATTGGTTAAATGGGTTGGTCATATGGTCAAAAATTAACCATTTTGACAAAAAATTGACTTTTTATTCAAAGTTAACGTATTGGGTCAATGGGTGGTCATTAAGTCAAGAATTGATTATTTTGAACAAAATTGACTTTTTTGGTCAAAAATTAACCTATTTGCTCAAGGTTTGACCATTTTTACCAAAGTTGACTTTTTGGTCAAAAGTTGACCTATTGGGTCAATGGGTTGGTCATTGGGTCAAAAATTAACCATTTTGACCAAGGTTGACTTTTTGGTCAAACGTTGACCTATTTGGTCAATAGGTTTGTCATTGGATAAAAAATTAACCATTTTGACCAAAGTTGACTCTTGGGTCAGAGGTTGGCTTACTTGCTCAATAATTAGTGATTAGGTCAAAAATTGATTATTTTGACCAAAATTTACTTTTTGGTCAAAAGTTGACCTATTGGGTCAATGGATTGGTCATTGAGTCAAGGATTGACCATTTTGACCAAAGTTGACTTTTTGGTCAGAGATTGACTTATTGGGTCAATAATTGGTCATTAGGTCAAAAATTGACTATTTTGACCAAAATTGAATTTTTTTGTAAAACGTTAACCCATTGGGTCAACGACGCGGTCGTTGGGTCAGAAATTGACCATTTTGACCAAAGTTGACTTTTTGGTCAATAGTTGAACTAATTTGACCGAAATTAAATTTTTGGTCAAAAGATAACCCTTTGGGTCAATTGGGTGGTCATTTTGTCAGAAATTAACCATTTTCACCAAAGTTGTCTTTTTGGTTAAAAGTTGATATATTTGGTCAAAGAGTTGGTAATTGGGTCAAGAATTAACAGTTTTGACCAAAGATGACCTTTTGGTCAAAAGTTGACCTATTGGGTTAATGGGTTGGTCATTGGGTCAAAAATTGACCATTTTGACGAAAGTTGACTTTTTGGTCAAAAGTTGAGCTATTTGGTCAATGGGTGGTCATTAGGTCAAAAATTGACTATTTTAACCAAATTTGTCTTTTTGGTCAAAATTTGACTTATTGGGTAATGGGTTTGTCATTGGGTCAAGGATTGACCATTTTGTCCAAAGTTGACATTTTGTTCAGAGATTGACTTATTCGGTCAATAATTGGTCATTAATTCAAAAAATTGATTATTTTGGTCGTTAGGTCAAAAATTAATTATTATTACCAAAATTAATTTTTTGGTCAAAAGCTGACCCATTGGGTTAACGAGGTGGTCATTGGGTCAGAAGTTGACCATTTTGACTAAAGTAGACTTTTTGGTCAAAAGTTGACCTATTTGGTCAATCAGCTGGTATTTGCGTTAAGAATAAATCATTTTGACCAAAGATGATTTTTTGGTCAAAAATTGATCTATTGGGTCAATGTGTTAGTCATTGGGACAAAAATTGATCATTTAACCCAAGTTGACTATTTGGTCAAAAGTTGACCTTGTGGGCCAATGGGTTTGTCATTTGGTTAAGGATTGAATATTTTAACCAAAGTTAACTTTTTTGTCAGAGATTTACTTATTGGGTGATTAATTGGTCGTTAGATCAAAAATTGACTTTTTGGTTAAAAGTTGACCTATTGGGTCAATGGGTTTATCATTGGGATAAGGATTGACCATTTTGACCAAAGTTGACTTTTTGGTCAGAGATTGACATATTAGGTCAATAATTGGTCATTAGGTCAAAAATTGACTATTTTGATAAAAATTATTTTTTTGGTCAAAAGTTAATCCATTGGGTCAATGGGGGGTCATTGGGTGAGAAATTGACCATTTTGACCAAAGATGACTTTTTATCAAAAGTTGATCATTTTTGACCAAAATTGAATTTTTAGTCGAAAGTTAACCTATTGGGTCAACGGGATGGTCATTGGGTAAGTAATTGCCCTTTTTGAGCAAAGTTGTCTTTTTTGTCAAAAGTTGACCTATTTGGTCAATGAGTTGGTAATTGGGCCAAGAATTGACAATTATTACATAAGATGACTTTTTGGTCAAAAGTTAATCTAATTGGTCAATGGGTTGCTCATTGGGTCAAAAATTGACCATTTTGAGCACAGTTGACTTTTTGGAAAAAAGTTTACCTATTGGGTCAATGGGGGGTCATTTGGTCAAAAATTCATTATTTTAACCAAAATTTACTTTTTAGTCAAAAGTTGACCTGTTGGGTCAATGGGTTGGTCATTGGGCCAAGGATTGATCATTTTGACCAAAGTTGACTTTTTGGTCAGAGATTGACTTATTAAGTCAATAATTGGTCATTAGGTCAAAAATTGCCTATTTTGACCAAAATTAAATTTTTTGTAAATAGTTAACCCATTAGGTCAACGACGTGGTTGTCGGGTCAGAAATTGACCATTTTGACCAAAATTCACTTTTTGTTAATAGTTGAACTAATTTGACCAAAATTGAATTTTTGGTCAAAAGATAACCCATTGGGTCAATTGGGTGGTCATTGTGTCAGAAATTGATCATTTTGACCAAAGTTGCCTTTTGGTCAAAAGTTGATATATTTGGTCAAGGAGTTGGTAATTGGGTCAAGAATTGACAATTTTGACCAAAGATGACTTTTTTGGTCAAAAGTTGACCTATTGGGTTAATGGGTTGGTCATTGGGTCAAAAATTGACTATTTTGACCAAAGTTGACTTTTTGGTCAAAAGCTAACCTATTTGGTCAATGTGTGGTCATTAGGTCAAAAATTGAATATTTTGACCAAATTTGACTTTTTGGTTAAAAGTTGACTTATTGGGCAATGGGTTTGTCATTGGGTCAAGGATTGACCATTTTATCCAAAGTTGACTTTTTCTTCAGAGATTAACTTATTGGGTCAATAATTGGTCATTAATTCATAAAGTTGACTATTTTGGTCGTTAGATCAAAAATTAATTATTTTTACCAAAATTAAATTTTTGGTCAAAAGTTGACCCATTGGGTCAATGGGGTGGTCAGAAGTTAACCATTTTGACTAAAGTTGACTTTTTTGTCAAAATTGACCTATTTGGTCAATGAGCTGGTAATTGGGTTAATAATTTTAGTCAAAAATTGATCTATTGGGTTAATCTGTTGGTCATTAGGTCAAACATTGATCATTGGACCAAAGTTGACTTTCTGGTCCAAAGTTAACCTATTGGGTAAATTTGTGGTCGTTCAGTAAAAAATTGACTATTTTGAAGAAAATTGACTATTTGGTCAAAAATTGACCTTTTGGGTCAATGGGGTTGTCATTAGGTTAAGGATTGAATATTTTGACTAAAGTTGACTTTTTTGTCAGAGATTGAGTTATTGGGTGAATAATAGGTCAATAGATAAAAAATTGATTATTTTGACCAAAATTGAATTGTTGGTCAAAACATAACCCATTATGTCAACGGGGTGGTCATTGGGTGAGAAATTCACCATTTTCACCAAACTTAATTTTTTGGTCAAAAGTTGACTTATTGGGTCAATGGGTGGTCATCAAGTAAAAAATTGACTATTTTAACCAAAATTGACTATTTGGTCAAAAGTTGAGCTATTGGGTCAATGGGTATGTCATTATGTCAAAGATTTGACCAAAGTTAACTTTTTCGTCAGAGATTATCTTTTGGGTCTATAGTTGGTCATTAAATCAAAAATTGACTATTTTGACCAAAATTGACTTTTGGTCAAAAGTTGACCTTTTATACCAATGTGTTGATCATTGGGTCAAGGATTCATCATTTTAACCAAAGTTGACTTTTTGCTCAAAAGTTGACCAATTGGATCAATGGGTTGGTCATTGGGTGAAGGATTGACCATTTTGACCAAAGTTGACTTTTGGGTCAGAATTTGACTTACTCAGTCAACATATGGTCATTAGGTCAAAAATTGACTATTTTGACCAAAACTGACATTTTGGACAAATATTGACCTATTGGGTCAATGGGTTAAGGATTGATCTTTATGACCAAAGTTGACTTTTTGTTCAAAAGTTGACCTATTAGGTCAATGAGTTTGTCATTGGGTCAAGGATTAACCATTTTGACTAAAGTTCACTTTTTGGTCAGAGATTGGCTTATTGGATCAATAATTGGTCATAAGGTCAAAAATTAATAATGTTTACCAAAATTGACTTTTTGGTCAAAAGTTAACATATTGGGTCAGTGGGTGGTCTTTTAGTAAAAAATTTACTATTTTGACCAAAATTTACTTTTTGGTTAAAAGTTGACCTTTTGGGTCAATGGGTTTATCTTTGGGTCAAGGAGTGCCCATTTTGATAAAAGTTGACTTTTTGGTCAGAGATTGACATATTGGGTCAATAATTGGTCATTAGGTCAAAAATTGACTATTTTGACCAAAATTGATTTTTTGGTCAAAGGTTAACCCATTGTGTCAGTGGGGGGCTCATAGGTTAGAAATTAACCATTTTGACCAAAGATGACTTTTTGGTCAAAAGTTGACCAATTTTGACCAAAATTAAATTTTTGGTCAAAAGTTAACCTATTGGGTCAACGAGGTGGTCAATGGGTAAGTAATTACCCTTTTTTATCAAAGTTTACTTTTTTGTCATAAGATGACTTATTTGGTCATTGAGTTGGTAATTGGGTCAAGAATTGACCATTTTTTTCGAAGATGTCTTTTTGGTGAAAAGTTGATTTATTTAGTCAATGGGTTTGTCATTGGGTCAAAATTAACCATTTTTAGCAAAGTTGACTTTTTGGTCAGAAGTTTACCTATTGGGTCAATGGGGGGAGATTAGGTCAAAAATTAACTATTTTGACAAAAATTATCGTTTTGGTCAAAGGTTGACTTATTGGGTCAATGAGTTTGTCATTGGGTCAAGAATTGACCATTTTTACAAAGTTGACTTTTTGGTCAGAGATTGATTTATTGGGTCAATAATTGGTCATCAGGTCAAAAAATTGACTATTTTGACCAAAATTAATTTTTTTGTCAAGAGTTGGCCTATTGGGTTAATGGGTTGACCCTTTTGACCAAAGATAACTTTTTTATCAAAATTTGGCCTATTGGGTTAATGGGTTGGTCGTTGGGTAAAACGTTGACCATTTTGACAAAAGTTGACATTTTGGTCAAAAGTTGACCTCTTGGGTCAATGGGTGGTCATTAGGTCAAAAACTGACTATATTGAATAAAATTGACCTGTTGGGTCAATGGGTTGTTCATTTGGTCAATGATTGACCATTTTGACCAAAGTTGACTTTATGGTCAGAGATTGACTTATTGGGTCAATAATTGGTCATTAATTCAAAAATTGATTATTTTGACTAAAATTAAATTTTTGGTGAAAAGTTGACCCATTGGGTCGACGGGGTGGTCATTAGGTCAGAAATTGACCATTCTGAGCAAAGTTGACTTTTGGTCAAAGTTGATCTATTTGGTCAATGAGTTGGTAATTGGGTCAAGAATTGACCATTTTGACCGAAGATGACTTTTTGGTCAAAAGTTGATCTATTGGGTCAATGGGTTGTTCATGGGGTCAAAAATTGACCATTTTGACTAAAGTTGACTTTTTGGTGAAAAGTTGACCTATTGGGTTAATGGGTGGTCAATAAGTCAAAAATTGACTATTTTGACCATAAATTATTTTTGTGCAAAAGTTGGCTTACTGTTCAATGAGTTTGTCATTGGTTCAAGGATTGACCATTTTGACTAAAGTTGACTTTTTGGTCAAAGTAGACCTTTTGGGTCAATCGGTTGGTCATTGGTTCAAGGATTGACCATTTTGACAAAAGTTGACATTTTGGTCAAAGATTTTCTTACTGGGTCAATAATTGGTCATTAGGACATAATTTGTCCATTTTGACTAAAGTTGACTTTTTGGTTAAAAGTTGACTTATTGGGTCAATTGGTGCTCACTAGGTAAAAAATTGACTTTTTGGTTAAAAGTTGACCTTTTGAGTCAATGAGTTGTTCATTAGGTCAAGGTTTTCCCATTTTGACCAAAGTTGACTTTTTGGTTAGAGATTAACTTATTGGGTCAATAATTGGTCATTTGGTCAAAATTGGTTATTTTGTTCAAAATTAAATTTTTTGTTAAAAGTTGACCCATGGGTCAAAAATTGACTATTTTGACCAAAGTTGACTTTTTAGTCAAAAGTTGACATATTTGGTCAATGAGTTGGAAAAAGGGCAAGAATTGGCCATTTGACAGAAGATGACTTGTTGGTTAAAATTTGATCTATTGGGTCAATGTGTTGGCCAATTGGTAAAAAATAGAACATTTTGACCAAAATTGACTTTTTGGTTAAAGTTGACCTATTGGGTTAATGAATGGTCATTAGGTCAAAAATTGATTATTTTGAAGAAAATTGACTTTTTGGTCAAAAGTTAACCTATTGGTTCAATGGGATTGTTTTTTGGTCAAGGATTGACCATTTCGACCAAAGTTGACTTTTTGGTCAGAGATTTGGGTCAATAATGATCATTATGTCAAAAATTGACTATTTTGACCAAAATTAAATTTTTGGTTAAAAGTTAACCCATTGGGTGAACGGGGTGGTCATTGGTAAATTGACCATTTTGACCAAAGTTGACCTTTTGGTCAAAAGTTGATTTATTTGGTCAATGAGTTGGTAATTGGGTTAAAAATTGATCATTTTAACCAAAGATGACTTTATGGTCAAAAGTTGACATATTGGGTTATTGGGTTGTCATTGTGTCAAAAATTGACCATTTTTTCCAAAGTTGACTTTTTGGTCAAATGTTGACCTATTGGGTCAATGGGTGTTCCTTAGGTCAAAAGTTTTTTTTATTTTGACTGAAATTTAATTTTATGTCAAAAATTGACTTATTAGGTCAATGGGTTGGTCATCTGATCAAGGAATGATCATTTTGACCAAAGTTGACTTTTTGGTCAAAAGTTGACCTATTGAGTCAATGGGTCTGTCCTTGGGTCAACGATTGACCATATTCACCAAAGTTAACTTTTTGGTCAAATATTGGCTTACTGGGTTAATAACAGGTCATTAGTTCAAAAATTTATCATTTTGACGAAAATTGACTTTTTGGTCAAAAGTTAACCTATTGGTTCAATGGGTGGTCATTAAGTCAGAAATTGACAATTTTGATCAAAATTTACTTTTTGGTAAAAAGTTCACCTATAGGGTCAATGGGTTTGTCATTATGTCAAGAATTGACAATTTTTACCAAAGTTTACTTTTTTATCAGTGATTGACTTATTGGGTCAATAATTGGCCACTAGGTCAAAAACTAACTATTTTGACCAAATTTAATTTTTTTGGGTCAAAAGTTAACGCATTGGCTGAACGGGGTGGTCATTGGGTCAAAAATTGACCATTTTGACCAAAGATGACTTTTTGGTCAGAAGTTGACTTATTTTGACAAAAATTGAATTTTTGCTAAAAAGTTAACCCATAGGATCAACGAGGTGGTCATTTGGTCAGATATTGTCCATTTTGAGCAAAGTTGATTTTTGGTCAAAAGTTGACCTATTGGTCAAGAATGGACCATTTTTATTGAAGATGACTTTTTGGTCAAAAGTTGATATATTGGATCAATGGGTTGATCATCAGGTCAAAAATTGACCATTTTTACCGAAGATGACTTTATGGTTAAAATTTGATATATTGGGTCAATGTGTTGGTCATCGGGTCGAAAAATGACCATTTTTACCAAAATTAACTTTTTGGTCAAAAATTGACTTTTTTGTCTAAAATTAACTTTTTGGTCAAAAGTTGACTTATTGGGTCAATGGGTGCTCATTAGGTCAAAAGTTTACTATTTTGACCAAAGTTAACTTTTTGGTTAGAGATTGACTTATTAGGTCAATAATTGGTCATTAGGTCAGAAATTGACTATTTTGACCAAAATTGATTTTTTTTGTCAATAGTTAACCCAATGGCTCAACGGGGTGGTCATCGGGTCAGAAATTGACCATTTTGACCAAAGATGCCTTTTGGTCAAAAGTTGAGCAATTTTGACCAAAATTGAATTTTTTGTTAAAAGTTAACATATTTGGTCAACGGGGTGGTCATTGGGATAGAAATTGCTCATTTTGACAAAGTTGACTTTCTAGTCAAAAGATCACCTATTTGCTTAATGAGTTGGTAATTTGGTCAAGTATTAACCATTTTGACCGAAGATGACTTTTTGATCAAAAGTTGATACATTAGGTCAATGGGTTGCTCATCGGGTCAAAAATTGACCATTTTGAGCAAAGTTGACTTTTTGGTCAAAGGTCGACCTTTTAGGTCAATGGAGTGATCATTAGATCAAAATTGATTATTTTGACCAAAATTATCTTTTGGTCAAAAGTCGATCTATTCAGTCAATGGGTTTGTCATTGGGTTAAGGATTGACCATTTTTACCAAAGTTGACTTTTTGGTCAATAATTGGTCATCAGGTCAAAAACTGACTATTCGGTCAAAAGTCGACGTATTTGGTCAATGATTTGGTAATTGGGTCAAAAGTTGACCATTTTGACCAAAGATCACTTTTTAATCAAATTTTGACCTATTGGGCTAATGGGTTGGTCATTGGGTAAAAAATTGATCATTTTGACTAAAGTTAACATTTTGGTCAAAAGTTGACCTCTTGGTTCAATGTGTGGTCATTAGATAAAAAATTGATTGTTTTGAACAAAATTGACTTTTTGGTAAAAAGTTGACCTATTGGGTGGTCAATGGGTTGGTCATTTAGTCAAGGATTAACCATTCTGATCAAAGTTAACTTTTTAGTTAGAGATTGACTTATTGGGTCAATAATTGTTCATTAATTCAAAAATTGAATATTTTGACCAAAATTAAATTTTTGGTGAAAAGTTGACTCATTGGTTCAATGGGGTGGTCAATGGGTCAGAAATTGATCATTCTGAGCAAAGTTGACTTTTTGGTCAAAAGTTGACCTATTTGTTCAATGAGTTGGTAATTGTGTTAAGAATCGACCATTTTCAATTGAAAATGATTTTTGGTCAAAAGTCGATTTGTTGGGTCAATGGGTCTGTCATTGGATAAAAAATCGACCATTTTGACTAAAGTCGACTTTTGGTCAAAAGTTCACCTATTTGGTCAACGGGTGGTCAATAAGTCAAAAATTGACTATTTTGACCAAAAATTATTTTTTACTCACAAGTTAACCTATTGGTTCAATGGGTTTGTTATTAGGTCAAGTATTGACCATTTTGACCATAGTTGACTTTTTGGTCAAAAGTAAACCTATTGGATCAATTAGTTGGTCATTGGGTTAAGGATTGACCATTTTGACTAAAGTTTACTTTTTCAACAGAGATTAGCTTACTGGGTCAATAATTGGTCATTAGGTGAAAATTTTACTATTTTGATAAAAATTGAATTTTTGTTTAAAAGCTGACCTATTGGGTCAATGGGAGCTCATTAGGTCAACAATTGACTATTTTGACCAAAATTGACTTTTTTGTCAAAAGTCGACTTATTTGGTCAATGGGTTAGTCATTAGGTCAAGGATCGACCATTTCGGCCAAAGTCGACTTTTTGGTCGAGATCGACTTATCGGCCGTAATCGGTCATTAGGTCAAAAATCGATTATTTCGACCAAAATTAAATTTTTATCAAAAGTCGACCCATTCTGGTCAGAAATTGACCATTTTGACCAAAGTTGACTTTTTGGTCAAAAGTTGACCTATTTGGTCAATGAGTTGGAAATTGGTCTAGAATTGGCAATTTTGACCGAAAATGACTTCTTTGGTCAATGGGTTGGTCATTTAGTAAAAAATTGATCAATTTGACCAAAGTTAACTTTTTTTTTAAAGTTGACCTATTCGTTTAATGAGTGGTCAATAGGTCAAAAATTGTCTATTTTGACAAAAATCGACTTTTTCAACAAAAGTTAATTTTTTGGGTCAATGTGATTGTCATTGGGTCAAGGATTAACTATTTTGACTAAAGTTAACTTTTTGGTCAGAGATTGACTTATTGGGCCAATAATTGGTCATTAGGTTAAAAATTGACAATTTTGACCAAAATTGAATTTTTGGTCAAAAGTTAACTCATTGGGCCAACGAGGAGGTCATTGGGTCTGAAATTGATCATTTTGACCAAAGTTGACTTTTGGTCAAAAGTTGACCTATTGGTCAATGAGTTCGTAATTGGGTTAAGAATTGAACATTTTGACCAAAGATGACTTTTTGGTCAAAAGTTGACCTATTGGGTAATAGGTTGGTCATTGGGTCAAAAATTGACCATTTTGACAAAAGTTGAATTTTTGATCAAAAGTTGACCTATTGGGTCAATGGGTGTTTATTAGGTCAAAAATTGACTATTTTGATCAAAATTTACTTTTTGGTCAAAAGTTGACTTAATAGGTTAGTTGGTTGATCATCTGGTTAAGGATTGATCATTTTAACCAAAGTTGACTTTTTGGTCAAAAGTTGACCAATTGAGTCAATGGGTCTGTCATTGGGTCAACGATTAACCATATTCACCAAAGTTAACTTTTTGGTTAAAAATTGGCTTACTGAGTCAATAACTGGTCATTAGGTCAAAAATTGACTATTTTGACCAAAATTAACTTTTTGATCAAAAGTTGACCTATTGGTTCAATGGGTGGTCATTAAGTCGAAAATTGACTATTTTGATCAAAATTGATTTTTTGGTCAAAATTTGAACTTTTGGGTCAAAAGGTTTGTCATTATGTCAAGGATTGACCATTCTAACCAAAGTTGACTTTTTTGTCAGAGATTGACTTTTTAGGTCAATAATTGGTCACTAGGTCAAAATTTCTCTATTTGGACCAAAATTGATTTTTTGGTCAAAAGTTAACGCATTGGCTGGACGGGGTGGTCATTGGGTCAGAAATTGATCATTTTTACCAAAGATGACTTTTTGGTCAGAAGTTGACCTATTTCGACCAAAATTGAATTATTGGTCAAATGTTAACCCATAAGATCAACGGGGTGGTCTTTGGATCAGAAATTATTCATTTTGAGCAAAGTTGACCTTTGGTCAAAAGTTGACCTATTTGGTCAATGAGTTAGAAATTAGGTCAAAAATTGACCATTTTTACCGAAGATGAATTTTTGGTCAAAAGTTGATATATTGGGTCAATGGGTTGGTCATCCAGTCAAAAATTGACCATTTTTCCCGAAGATGACTTTATGGTCAAAAGTTGATATATTGGGTCAGGTCATCGGGTCAAAAATTGACCATTTTGACCAAAGTTGACTTTTGGGTCAAAAGTTGACCTATTGGGTAAATGGGTGCTCATTAGGTCAAAAGTTTACTATTTTGACCAAAGTTAACTTTTTGGTTAGAGATTGACTTATTAGGTCAGTAATTGGTCATTAGGTCAAAAATTGACTATTTTGACCAAAAATTAAATTTTTAATCAATAGTTAACCCATTGGTTCAACGGGGTGGTCATTGGGTCAGAAATTGTCCATTTTTACCAAAGATGACTTTTGGTCAAAAGTTGACCAATTTTGACCAAAACTAAATTTTTTTCAAAAGTTAACCTATTAGGTCAATGGGGTGGCATTGGGTCAGAAATTGTCCATTTTGACCAAAGTTGACTTTTTGGTCAAAAGTTGACTTTTTGGTCAAAAGTTGACCTATTTAGTCAATGAGTTAGTAAATGGGTCAATAATTGTCCATTTTGATCGAAAATGACTTTTTGGTCAAAAGTCGATCTGTTTGGTCAATGGGTTGGTCATTGGGTCAAAAATTGATCATTTTGAGCAAAGTTGACATTTTGGTCAAAAGTTGACCTAATGGGTCAATGGGTGTTCATTAGATCAAAAATTGACTATTTTGACCGAAGTAATCTTTTTGGTCAAAAGTTGACATATTTGGTCAATGGGTTTGACATTGGGTCAAGGATTGACCATTTTTACCAAAGTTGACTTTTTGGTCAGAGATTGACTTATTGGGTCAAAAATTGAATATTTTGACCAAAATTGAATTTTTTGTCAAAAGTTAACCAATTGGGTCGACAGGGTGGTCATTGGGCAGAAATTGACCATTTTAACCAAAGTTGACTTTTTAGTCAAAAGTTAACGTATTTGGTTAATGAGTTCGTAATTAGGTCAAAAATTGACCATTTTGACCAAAGATGACTTTTTAATGAAAATTTGACCTATTGGGTAAAAAATTGACCATTTTGACCAAAGTTGACATTTTGGTAAAAAGTTGACCTCTTGGGGCAATGGGCGGTCATTTGGTCAAAAATTGACTTTTTGAACAAAATTAACTTTTTGGTAAAAAGTTGACCTATTAGGTCAAAGGAGTGGTCATTTGGTCAAGGATTGACCATTTTGACCGAAGTTGACTTTTTGATGAGTGATTGACTTATTATGTCAATAATTAATCGTTAATTCAAAAATTGATTATTTTGGCAAAAATTAAATTTTTGGTGAAAAGTTGACCTATTGGGTAAACGGGGTGGTCATTGGGTCAGAATTAACCATTCTGAGCAAAGTTGACTTTTTGGTCAAAAGTTTACATATGTGGTCAATGAGTTTGTAATTGTGTCTAGAATTGACCATTTTGACCGAAGATAACTTTTTGGTTAAAAGTTGATCTATTGGGTCAATGAGTTGGTCATTAGGTTAAAAATTGACCATTTTGACCAAAGTTGACATTTTGGTCAAAAGTTGACATATTGGGTCAATGTGTGGTCATTAAGTTAAAAATTAATAATTTTGACCAAAAATATGTTTTTGGTCAATTGTTGACCTATTGGTTCAATGAGTTTGTCATTGCGTCAAGTATTGACCATTTTAATCAAACTTGACTTTTTGCTTAAAAGTAAACCTATTAGGTCAATCGGTTGGTCATTGGGTCAAGGATTGACAATTTTGACCAAAGTTGACTTTTCGCTCAGAGAATCGCTCAGTGGGTAAATAATTGGTCATTAGGTTAAAATTTAACTATTTTGACCAAAATTGACTTTTTGGTTAAAAGTTGACATATTGGGTTAATGGGAGCTGATTAGGTCAAAAATCGACTATTTTGACCAAAATTGACTTTTTGGTCAAAAAGTCGACTTATTGGGTCAATGGGTTAGTCACTTGGTTAAGGATCGTCCATTTCGACCAAAGTCGACATTTCGTCGAGAGATCGACTTATCGGATCAATAATCGGTCATTAGCACAAAAATTGATTGTTTTGACCAAAATTAAATTTTTTGTCACTAGTTGACCCATTGGGTCAGAAATTGACCATTTTGACAAAATTTGACATTTTTGCCAAAAGTTGACCTATTTGGTCATTGAGGTTGAATTGGGTCAAGAATTGACCTTTTTTACCAAAGATAACTTTTTGGTCAAAATTTGATCTCTTGGGTCAATAAATTGGTCTTTTGGTCAAAAATTGATCATTTTGACAAAAATTGACTTTTTTTCTTAAAATTTGACCTATGAGTTAATGGGTGGTCATTAGGTCAAAAATTGATATTTTTGACCAAAACTGACTTTGGTTAAAAGTTGTCTTTGTGGGTCAAGGGGATTGTCATTGGGTCAAAAATTGATCATTTTGACCAAAGTTGACTTTTTAGTCAAAAGTTGACCTATTGGGTCAAAGGGTGTTCATTAGATCAAAAATTGACTATTTTGACCAAAATATACTTTTTGGTCAAATGTTAACTTATTAGGCCAATGGGTTGGTCATTGGTCAAGGATTGATCATCTTGACCAAAGTTGACTTTTTGGTCAAAAGTTGACTTATTGAGTCAATGAGTCTCTCATTGGGTCAACAATAGACCCTATTGACCAATGTTAACTTTTTGGTCAGAGATTGGCTTACTCGGTCAATAACTAGTCATTAGTTCAAAAATTGACTATTTTGACCAAAATTGACTTTTTGGTCAAAAGTTGACCTATTGGTTCAATGGGTGGTCATTAAGTCTGAAATTAACTATATTTTTCAAAATTGACTTTTTGGTCAAAAGTTGACCTGTTGGGTAATAGGTTTGTCATGATGTCAAGGATTGACCATTTTGACGAAAGTTGACATTTTGGTCAGAGATTGACTTATTGGGTCAATAATTGGTCACTAGGTCAAAAATTCGATTATTTTGACCAAAATTGATTTTTTTGTCTACAAGTTAACCTATTGGTGAACAAGGTGGTCATTGAGTCGTAAATCGACCATTTTCACCAAAAATGACTTTTTGGTCAGAAGTCGACTTATTTCGACTAAAATCGAATTTTTTGTCAAAAGTTAACACTATTGGATCAATGAGGTGGTCATCGGTCGAAATTATCCATTTCGAGCAAAGTTAACTTTTTGTCAAAAGTTGACATATTTGGTCAATGAGTTGGTAATTGGGTCAAGAATTGACCATTTTGATCGAAGATGACTTTTTGGTCAAAAGTTGATATATTGGGTCAATGGGTTGGTCATCAAATCAAAAATTGATCATTTTAACCAATGTTGACTTTTTGTTCAAAAGTTGACCTATTGAGTCAATGGGTGCTCATTAGGTTAAAAGTGGACTATTTTGACCAAAATTAACTTTTTGATCAAAAGTTGACCAATTGGGTCATTGGGTTAGTCATTGGGTCAATGATTGACCATTTTGACAAAAAATGAATTTTTGGTCAGAGATTGACTTATTAGGTCAATAATTTGTCATTAGGTCAAAAATCGACCATTTCGACCAAAATTGACTTTTGGTCAAAAGTTAACCTATCGGTCAACGGGGTGGTCATTAGGTAAGAAATTGATCATTTTGACCAAAGTTTACTTTTTTGTCAAAAGTTGACCTATTTGGCCAATGAGTTGGTAATTTGGTCAAGAATTGACCATTTTGACCAAAGATGACTTTTTAGTCAAAAGTTGACCTATTGGGTCAATGGGTTGATCATTGGGTCAAAAATTGACCATTTTGACAAAAGTTAACATTTTGGTCAAAAGTTGACCTATTCAGTTAATGGGTGGTCATTAGGTTAAAAATTGACTATTTTGACCAAAATTAACTTTTTCATCAAAAGTTGACATATTTCGTCAATGGGTTTGTCTTTTGGTCAAGGAATGATCATTTTTGGTTTAAAAATTAACTTTTTGGTCAGAGATTGTCTTATTGGGTCAATAATTGGTCACTAATTAAAAAATTGACTATTTTGACCAAAATTATCTTTTTGGTCAAAAGTTTACATATTAGGCTAATGGGTTGGTCATTCGGTCAAGGATTGATCATTTTGTCCAAAGTTGACTTATTGGTCCAAAGTTGACCTTTTGGGTCATCGGGTCAAAGATTGGTCATTTTGATGAAAAGTGACTTTGTGGTCAAAGATTGGCTTACTGGGTCAATAATTAGTCTTTAGGTTAAAATTTAACTATTTTGACAAAAATTGACTTTTTGGTCAAAAGTTTTCCTATTGGGTCAATGGGTGGTCATTAAGTAAAAAATTGACAATTTTAACAAAAATTGACAATTTTAAAAAAAATTGATTTTTTGGTCAAAAGTTGACTTATTGGGTCAATGGGTTTGTCATTGAGTTAAGTAAGGATTAACCATTTTGACTGAAGTTGACTTTTTGGTCAGAGATTAACTTATTGGGTCAATAATTAGTCATTAGGTCAAAAATTGACTATTTTGACCAAAATTGAATTTTTGGTCAAAAGATAACCCATTGGGTATATGGGGTCGTCATTAAGTTATGAATTAACCATTTTGATCAAAGATGACTTTTTCGCCATAAGTTATCCTTTTTTGAGCAAAATTGAATTTTTGGTAAAAAGTTAACCTATTGAGTCAACGAGGTGGTCATCGGGTCAGAAATTGACCATTTTGACCAAATTTGACATTTTGGTCAAAAGTTGACCTATTTGTTCAATGTGTTGGTAATTAGGTCAAGAATTAACCATTTTGACCAAAGATGACTATTTGGTCAAAAGTTGATCTATCGGGTCAATGGATTAGCCATCGTGGTCAAAAATCGATTATTTTGACCAAAGTTGAATTTTTTGTCAAAAGTTGACCTATTGGGTCAATGGGTGCTCATTAGGTCAAAAATTGACTATTTTGACAAAAATTGACTTTTTGGTCAAAAGTTGACCTATTAGGTCAATTGTTTTGTCTTTTGGTCATGGATTAACCATTTTGACCAAAGTTGACTTTTTGGTCAGTGATTGACTTATTTGGTCAATAATTGGTCATTAGATTAATAATTGATATTTTTTACCAAAATTGAATTTTTAGTCGAAAGATAACCCTTTGGGTGAACGGGGTGGTCATTAGGTCAGATATTGACCCTTTTGACAAAAAGTTGACTTTTTGGTCAAAAGTTGACCTATTTGGTCAATGAGTTGGTAATTTGGTCAAGAGTTGACAATTTTGACCAAAGATGACTTTTTAGTCAAAAGTTGACCTATTTTGTCAGTGGGTTTGGTCATTGGGACAAAATTGACCATTTTCGACAAAAGTCGACTTTTTGGTTCGAAAGTTGACTTTTTAGGTCAAAAGTCGATTGATAAGTCGAATGGTGGCCATTATGGCCAAAATTTGACTATTTTGACTCAAAATCGACTTTTTGGTTAAAAGTTGATCATCATTTGGTGATTAACCTCATTTTGCCGAAGTCGATCTCTCTCCTTAGTACTTAGGATCTAGCCATAGGTTTTTCCTTCGACTATTGACGACTAGAAATGGAACCCACGACTTAGAAATTCAAAACACTTCTTAACTCCCTTCAAAAGTTAACTTTTAGGGTCAATTGAATTGTCTTTTGGTCAAGGATTGATCATTTCGACCAAAGTTGAATTTTTGGTCAGAGATTGACTTATTGGGTCAATAATTGGTCATTATGTCAAAAATTGACTATTTGTAAGCCAAAATTGAATTTTTGGTTAAAAGTTAACCTTATGGGTGAACAAGGTGAGTCATTAGGTAAGAAATTGAACATTTTGACCAAAGTTAACCTTTTTGTCAAAAGTTGACTTATTTGGTCAATGAGCTGGTAATTGGGTTAAGAATTGACCATTTTGACCAAAGATGACTTTATGGTTAAAAGTTTCTATCGATAGAGTCAATGGGTCGTCGTTGGGTAAAAATCGACCATTTTGACCAAAGTTGACTTTTTTGTCAAAAGTCGACCTATTGGGTCGTTGGCTGGTCATTGAGTCAATAATCGACTATTTTGACTAAAATTGACTTTTGGTTAAAGTTGACTTATTAGGTGTCGACCTCAATTTCGATGAGTGTCTAATCTCTCTCTTAGTACTTAGATCTGGCCATGGGTTTTCCCTGTCGACTATTGATTGTACTACGAAATGGAACCACGACTTGGAAATTAAAACACTTCTTAACCTTCAAAAGTTAACTTTTTGGGTCAATTGGATTGTCTATTTGTCAAAGATCGACCTTTTCACCAAAGTTGACTTTTTGGCTCGAGATCGACTTCTTGGGTCAATAATTGGTCAATATGTCAAAAATTGATTATTTTGACCAAAATTGAATTTTGGCTAAAAGTTAACCCATTGGGTGAACGGTGATGTACAATTGGGTTCAAGAAATTGAACATTTCGACCAAAGTTAACCTTTTTGTCAAAAGTCGACTTATTTGGTCAATGAGTCGGTTATCGGGTTAAGAATCGACCATTTCGACCAAAGATGACTTTATGGTTAAAAGTCGATGTATTGAGTCAATGGGTTGTCATTGGGTCAAAAAATCGACCATTTCGACCAAAGTCGACTTTTTGGTCAAAAGTTGACCTATCGGGTCAATGCGGTGATCTTTAGGTCAAAAATTGACTATTTTGACCGAAAATTACTTTTTTGTCATAAATCGACTTATCGGGTCAATGGGTCATCATCCGATTAAAGATCGATCATTTCGACCAAAGTCGACTTTTGGTCAAAAGTCGACCTATCGAGTCGATGGGTTCATCCTTGGGTCAACGATCGATTATATTCACCAAAGTTAACTTTTTGGTCAAATATTGGCTTACTAGGTCAATAACAGGCCATTAGGTCAAAAATTTTTTATTTTGACCAAAATTGACTTTTTTGTCAAAAGTTAACCTATTGATTCAATGGGTGGTCATTAAGTCAGAAATTGACAATTTTGATCAAAATAGACTTTTTGGTCAAAAGTTGACCTATTTGGTCAATGGGTTTGTCATTATGTCAAGGATTGACAATTTTGACCAAAGTTAACTTTTTTATCAGAGATTGACTTATTGGATCAATAATTGGCCACTAGAACAAAACTTGACTATCTTGACCAAAATTGATTTTTTGGTCATATGTTAACGCATTGGCTGAACGGGGTGGTCATTCGGTCGAATTGACTATTTTGACCAAATATGACTTTTTGGTCGAAGTCGATCTATTTCGACTAAAATTGAATTTTTTGGTCAAAAGTTAACCTATCGGATCAACGGCGTGTTATTTGGTCGGATGTTGTCCATTTTTGAAGAAAGTTGATTTTTGGTCAAAAGTCAATTTATTTTGTCAAGAATCGACCATTTTTATCGAAGTGGACTTTTCGGTCAAAAGTCGACTTATTTGGTCAATGAGATGTTAATGGGGTCAAGAATCGATCTTTTTTACCAAAGATGACTTTTTGGTCAAAAGTTGACCTTTTGGATTAATGGGTTGGTATTGGGTCAAAAATTGGCCATTTTGACCAAAGTTGACATTTTGGTCAAAAGTTAACCTACTTGGTTAATGAGTGGTCGTTAGGTTAAAAATTGACTATATTGACCAAAATTTACTTTTTTGTCAAAAGTTAACCTATTTTTTTACTGGGTTTGTCACTGGGTCAAGGATTGACTATTTTGACTAAAGTTGACTTTTTGGTCAGAGATTGACTTTTATGGTCTATAATTGGTCATTAGGTCGAAAGTCAACCCACTAGGTTAATCGGGAGGTCATCGGGTCACAAATCGACCATTTTCGACTAAAGTTGACTTTTTGGCAAAAAGTCGACATATTTGATCAATGAGTTGGCAATTGGGCTATGAATCGACCATTTCGAGCAAAAGATGATTTTTAGTCAAAAGTTAACTGATCAGGTCAACGGTCGGTCATTGGATCAAAAATTGAATATTTTGACCAAATTTGACTTTTTAGTCAAAAGTTGACCTATTGAGTCAACGAGTGGTCATTAGGTCAACATTTAATTAATTTTACCAAAGTTGACTTTAGGTCAGAAGTTGACCTATGAGGTCAATGGGTTTGTCATTAGGTCAAGGATTGACCATTTTGACCAAAGTTGAATTTTTGGTCGAGATCGATCTTGTTGGGTCAATGACTCGTTCATTAATTCAAAAATTGCTTATTTTGACCAAAATTGACTTTTTGGTCAAAAGTTGACCTATTAGGCCAATGGGTTGGTCATTGGGTCAAGGATTGATCATTTTGACGAAAGTTGACTTTTTAGTCAAAAGTTGACCTATTGGGTTAATGGGTTGGTCAATGGGTAAAGATTAACCATCTTAACCAAAGTTAACTTTTGGTCAAAGATTAGTTTACTAGGTCAAAAATTGGCCATTAGGTCAGATATTGACTATTTTGACCAAAATTGACATTGGGTTAGTCATTGGGTCAATGATTGGTCATTAGCACAAAAATTGATTATTTTGACCAAAATTAAATTTTTTTGTCAAAAGTTCACCCATTGGGTCAGAAATTGACCATTTTGACCAAATTTAACGTTTTTGATAAAAGTTGACCTATTTGGTCATCGAGGTTGAATTGGGTCAAGAATTGACCTTTTTGACCAAAGTTGACTTTTTGGTCAAAATTTGATCTATTGGGTCAATGAATTGGTCATTTAGTCAAAAATTGATCATTTTGACCAAAGTTGACTTTTTTTCTTAAAAGTTGACCTATGAGTTAATGGGTGGTCATTAGGTCAAAAATTGATCATTTTGACCGAAACTGACTTTGGTTAAAAGTTGTCTTTATGGGTCAATGGGATTGTCATTGGGTGAAAAATTGATCATTTTGACCAAAGTTGAATTTTTAGTCAAAAGTTGACCTATTGGGTCAATGGGTGTTCATTAGATCAAAAATTGACTATTTTGACCAAAATTTACTTTTTGGTCAAAAGTTAACATATTAGGCCAATAGGTTGGTCATTGGGTCAAGGATTGATGTTGACTAAAGTTGACTTTTTGGTCAAAAGTTGACTTATTGAGTCAATGAGTCTCTCATTGGGTCAACAATTGACCATATTGACCAATGTTAACTTTTTGATCAGAGATTGGCTTACTGGGTAAATAACTAGTCATTAGTTCAAAAATTGACTATTTTGACCAAAATTGACTTTTTGGTCAAAAGTTGACCTATTGGTTCAATGGGTGGTCTTTAAGTCTGAAATTAACTATCTTTATCAAAATTGACGTTTTGGTCAAAAGTTGACCTGTTGGGTAATGGGTTTGTCTTGATGTCAAAGATTGAGCATTTTGACCAAAGTTGACATTTTGGTCAGAGATTGACTTATTAGGTCAATAATTGGTCAGCTAGGTGAAAATTGGCTATTTTGACCAAAATTGATTTTTGGATCAACAATTAGCATTGGTTGCGACAAGGTGGTCATTGGGTCAGAAATTGACCATTTTCACCAAAAAAAACTTTTTGGTCAGAAGTTGACCTATTTTGACGAAAATTGAATTTTTAGTCAAAAGTTAACACATAGGATCAATGAGGTGGTCATTGGGTCAGAAATTGTCCATTTTGAGCAAAGTTGACTTTTGGTCAAAAGTTGACATATTTGGTCAATGAGTTGGTAATTGGGTCAAGAATTGACCATTTTGATCGAAGATGACTTTTTGGTCAAAAGTTGATATATTGGGTCAATAGGTTGATCATCAAATCAAAAATTGACCATTTTAACCAATGTTGACTTTTTGTTCAAAAGTTGACCTATTGGGTCAATGGGTGCTCATTAGGTTTAAAGTGGACTATTTTGACCAAAATTGACTTTTTGGTCGAAGTTGACGATTGGGTCATTGGGTTAGTCATTGGGTCGATGATTGACCATTTCGACCGAAGTTGACTTTTTGATCGGAGATTGACTTATTAGGTGTCAATGTGGTCATTAGGTCGAAAATTGACTTTTTGACCAAAATAAACTTAGACAGAATGTTAGCTGAGTAGATTAACGGGGTGGCCATTAGGTAAGAAATTGACCATTTTGACTAAAGCTTACTTTTTGGTCGAAAAGTTGACTGTTGGCACGATGAGTTGGTATTTTGGTCAAGAATTGACCATTTTGACCGAAGATGACTTTTTAGTCGAAAGTTGACCTCGTGGTCGATTGGGTTGATCATTGGGTCAGAAAATTAACCATTTTGACCAAAGTTGACTTTTTGGTCAAAAGTTGACCTATTCGATTAATGGGTGGTCATTATGTTAAAAATTAATGATTTTGACGAAATTATTTTTCATCGAAAAGTTGACATATTGGGTCGATGGGTTTATCTTTTAGTCAGGAATGATCATTTTTGGTCGAAAATTATCTTTTCGGTCGCGGGTCATTATTGGATCAATAATTGATGCATAATTAAGTCGATTATTTTAACCAAAATTATCTTTGGTCGAATTAACAATAATGTTAAATTTAATGGGTTGGTCATTCGGTCAAGGATTGATAATTTTGTCCAAAGTTGACCTTTTGGGTCATCGGGTCAAAGATTTACCATTTTGACGAAAAGTGACTTTGTGGTCAAAGATTGGCTTACTGGGTCAATAATTAGTCATTAGGTTAACATTTAACTATTTTGACAAAAAATGACATTTTGGTTAAAAGTTTTCTTTATTAAGTCAATGAGTCATTAAAGTCAAAAATCGATTTGACGTAAAAATTGAGCTTTTTTTCAAAAGTTGACCTATTGGGTCAACTTTTTTGTCATTGGGTCAAGGATAGACCATTTTGACCAAAGTTGACTTTTTGGTTAGAGATTGACTTATTGGGTCAATAATTAGTCATTAGCTCAAAAATTGACTATTTTGACCAAAATTGAATTTTTGATCAAAAGATAACCCATTGTGTAAAAGGGGTCGTCATTAAGTTATGAATTAACCATTTTGATCAAAGATGACTTTTTCGCCATAAGTTGTCTTTTTTTTTAGCAAAATTCAATTTTTCATAAAAAGTTAACCTATTGAGTCAACGGGGTGGTCATCGGGTCAGAAATTGACCATTTTGACCAAAGTTGACAGTTTGGTCAAAAGTTGACCTATTTGATTGATGTGTTGGTAATTGGTCAAGAATTGACCATTTTGACCAAAGATGACTATTTGGTCGAAAGTTGATCTCATTGGATCGATGAATTAGTCATCGTGTCGAGAATCGATTATTTTCGACCGAAGTCGAATTTTTGGTCGAAAGTCGACTCATTGGATCGATGGGTGCTCATTAGGTAAAAATTTATTATTTTGAAAAAAATGGCTTTTTGGTCAAAAGTTGGCTCATTAGGTCAATGGTTTTGTCATTTGGTCATGGATTAACCATTTCGACCCGAAGTTGACTTTTGATCGACGATTGACTTATATAGTCGATAATTGGTCATTAGGTTAATAATTGGTTTTTTTACCAAAATTGAAGTTTTAGTCAAAAGATAACCCTTTGTGTCAATGGGGTGGTCATTAGGTCAGATATTGACCATTTTGACCAAAAGTTGACCTATTTGGTCAATGAGTTGGTAATTTGGTCAAGAGTTGACCATTTTGGCCAAAGATGACTTTTTAGCCAAAAATTGACCTATTTGGTCAGAGGGTTGGTCATTGGGACAAAATTGACCATTTGACAAAAGTTGACTTTTTTGTCGAAGTTGACCTATTGGGTCAGTGGGTGGTCATTAGGTCAACAATTGACTATTTTGACTAAAATTGACTTTTTGGTTAAAAGTTGACCTATTGGGTGTTGACCTCAATTTTGGTGAGGTCTAATCTCTCTCCTTAGTACTTAGGATCTAGCCATAGGTTTTCCCTTCTACTATTGACGACTAGAAATGGAACCCACGACTTAGAAATTCAAAACACTTCTTAATTCCTTCAAAAGTTAACTTTTTGGGTCAATGGAATTGTCTTTTGGTCAAGGATTGACCATTTCGACCAAAGTTGAATTTTTGGTCAGAGATTGACTTTGTTGGGTCAATAATTGGTCATTATGTCAAAAATTGACAATTTTGACCAAAATTGAATTTTTGGTTAAAAGTTTACCCATTGGGTGAATGGGGTTGTCATTAGGTAAGAAATTGAACATTTTGACCAAAGTTAACCTTTTGGTCAAAAGTTGACTTATTCGGTCAATGAGTTGGTAATTGGGTTAAGAATTGACCATTTTGACCAAAGATGACTTTATGGTTAAAAGTTAACCTATTGAGTCAATGGGTTGGTCGTTGGGTAAAAATCGACCAATTTGACCAAAGTTGACTTTTTGGTCGAAAGTTGACTTATTGGGTCGATGGGTGTTCCTTAGATCAAAATCGGTATTTTGACAGAAATTTACTTTTTTTGTCAAAATTCGACTTATTGGGTCGATGGGTTTGTCGTCGATCAAGGATTGATCATTTTGACCAAAGTTGACTTTTTGGTGCGAAAGTTGACTTTATTGAGTCGATGGAGTACGTCATGTGTCTACGATTGACCATATTCACCAAAGTTAACTTTTTGGTCGAATATTGGCTTCTTGCAGGTCGATAACAGGTCGTTAGGTCAGAATTTACCTATTTTGACCAAATTGATTTTGTCAAAAGATTAACCTATTGGTTCGATTGGTACATCATTAAAGTCGAAATTGACAATTTTGATCAAAATTGACTTTTTGGTCAAAAGTTGACCTATTGGGTCAATGGGTTTGTCATTATGTCAATGATTGACAATTTTTACCAAAGTTAATTTTTTTATCAGAGATTGACTTATTTGGTCAATAATTGGCCACTAGGTCAAAACTTGACTATTTTGACAAAAATTGATTTTTGGTCGTAAGTTAAGTTATCATTTGAGCGGGTGGTGGTCATTAGGTGCGAAATTGATCATTTCGACCAAATATGACTTTTTGGTCGAAGTCGACCTATTTTGACCAAAATTGAATTTTTGGTCGAAAGTTAACTCCGATCGGATCGGGGGGTCATTTGGTCGGATATTGTGCGTTTTGAGCGAAGTTGACTTTTGGTCAAAAGTTGACGCTATTTGGTCGAGAATTACGTATTTTTATCGAAGTGGACTTTTTGGTCGAAAGTTGACTTATTTGGTAAATGAGATGTTAATGGGGTCGAGAATTGATCATTTTGACCAAAGATGACTTTTTGGTCGAAGTTGACTATGGATTAATGGGTTGGTAGTGGGTCGGAATGATAAATTTTGACGAAGTTGACTTTTTGGTCAAAAGTTAACCTACTGGGTTAATGGGTGGTCGTTAGGTTAAAAATTGACTATATTGACCAAAATTGACTTTTTTGTCAAAAGTTAACCTATTGTGTTACTGGGTTTGTCGTTGGGTCAACGATTGACTATTTTGACCAAAGTTGACTTTTTGGTCAGAGATGGACTTTTATGGTCTATAATTTGTCATTAGGTCAAAATTTGACAATTTTGATCAAAATTCAAATTTAGGTCATAAGTGAACCCATTAGGTTAACGGAGAGGTCATTGGGTCATAAATTGACCATTTTGACCAAAGTTATCTTTTTGGTAAAAAGTTGACATATTTGATCAATGAGTTGGTAATTGGGTTATGAATTGACTATTTTGAGCAAAGATGACTTTTTAGTCAAAAGTTAACCTATTGGGTCAATGGGTTGGTCATTGGATCAAAAATTGACTATTTTGACCAAATTTGACTTTTTGGTCAAAAGTTGACCAATTGAGTCAATGAGTGCTCATTAGGTCAAAAATTAATTAATTTTACCAAAGTTGACTTTAGGTCGAAGTTGACTATGGGGTCGATGGGTTTGTCATTAGGTGGATGACCATTTTGACTGAAGTTAGATTTTTGGTCGAAGATTGACTTGTTTGGTCGATGATTTTTCATTAATTCGACAATTACTTATTTTGACCAAAATTGACTTTTTGGTCAAAAGTTGACCTATTAGGCCAATGGGTTGGTCATTGGGTCAAGGATTGATCATTTTGACGAAAGTTGACTTTTTAGTCAAAAGTTGACATATTGGGTCAATGGGTTGGTCATTGGGTAAAGGATTAACCATTTTAACCAAAGTTAACTTTTGGTCAGAGATTAGTTTACTAGGTCAAAAATTGGCCATTAGGTCAAATATTGACTATTTTGACCAAAATTGACATTTTGGTCAAATGTTGACCTATTGGGTCAGTGGGTTGGTCACTGAGTCAAGGATTGACCATTTTGATCAAAGTTGTCATTTTGGTCAAAAGTTGACTTTAGTTCAATGAGGTGGTCATTAGGTCAAAAATTGACAATTTTGAGCAAAATTGACTTTTAGGTCAAACGTTGACCTATTGGGTCACTACATTGGTCATTTAATCAAGGATTAACTATTTTGGCCATCGTTGACTTTTTAGTCAAAAGTTAACAAATTGGGTCACAAAGTTTGTCTTTGGATCAAGAATTGACCATTTTCACCAAAGTTGAAATTTAGGTCTTTATGTCAGAAATTGACCATTTTGACGAAATTTGACTTTCTATTCAAAAGTTGACCTTTTGGGTCAATGAGGTGGTCATTTGGTCAAAAATTGTTAATTTTGACCAACATTGACTTTTTTGTCAAAATTTGTCTCATTAGGTCATGGGTTGGTCAAAAGTTGTCCTATTTGGTCAATGTGTTGGTCATTGGGTCAAGGATTGACCAAATTGACCAAAGTTGACTTTTCAGTCAAAAGTTGACCTATTGGGTCAATTGGTTGGTCATTCGGTCATGGATTGACCATTTTGACCAAAGTTGACATTTTGGTCAAAAGTTGACCTTTTGGGTTAATAATTGGTAATTAAGTCAAAAATTCACTATTTTAACAAAAATTGACTTAGTGGTCAAAAGTTGACCTATTGGGTCAATAAGTCAAAAATTGACTATTTTGACCATAAATTATTTTTTGCTCAAAAGTTGGCCTACTGGTTCAATGGGTTTGTCTTGGTTCAAGGATTGACCATTATGACTAAAGTTGACTTTTTGGTGAAAAGTAGACCTTTTGGGTCAATCGGTTGGTCATTGGGTCAAGGATTGCCATTTTGACAAAAGTTGACTTTTTGGTTAAAGATCTGCTTACTGGGTCAACAATTGGTCATTAGGTCATAATTTGTCTATTTTGAAAAAATTGACTTTTTGGTTAAAAGATGACTTATTGGGTCAATTGGTGCTCACTAGATCAAAAATTGACTATTTTGACCAAAATTGAACTTTTGACCAAAAAGTCAAAAATTGACTATTTTAGATCAAAAAATGACTTTTTGGTCAAAAGTTGACCTTTTGAGTCAATGGGTTGTTCATTAGGTCAAGGTTTGACCATTTTGACCAAAGTTGGCTTTTTGGTTAGAGATTAACATATTGGGTCAATAATTGGTCATTTGGTAAAAATTGATTATTTTGACCAAAATTAAATTTTTTGTTAAAAGTTATCCCATGGGTCAAAAATAGACTATTTTGACCAAAGTTGACTTTTTAGTCAAAAGTTGACATATTTGGTCAATGAGTTGGAAAATGGGCAAGAATTGGCCATTTGACAGAAGATGACTTTTTGGTCAAAATCTGATATATTGGGTCAATGTGTTGGCCATTTAGTAAAAATTGAACATCTTGACCAAAATTGACTTTTTGGTTAAAGTTGACCTTTTGGGTTAATGAATGGTCATTAGGTCAAAAATTAATTATTTTTACCAAAATTGACTTTTTCGTCAAAACTTGACTTTTTGGGTCAATGGGATTGTCTTTTGGTCAAGGATTGACCATTTCGACCAAAGTTGACTTTTTGGTCAGAGATTGACTTATTGGGTCAATAATTGGTCATTATGTCAAAAATTGACTATTTTGACCAAAATTCAATTTTTGGTTAAAAGTTAACTCCATTAGGTGAACGGAGGTTAGTCATTGGGTAAATTGGTAAATTTTGACCGAAAGTTGACCTTTTGGTCAAAAGTTGTCTTATTTGGTCAATGAGTTGGTAATTGGGCTAAGAATTGACCATTTTGACAAAAGATGACTTTATGGTCAAATGTTGACCTATTGGGTTATTGGATTGGTCATTAGGTCAAAAATTGACCATTTTGACCAAAGTTGACTTTTTGGTTAAAAGTTGACCTATTGGGTCAACGGGTGTTCCTTAGGTAAAAATTTATTTATTTTGACCGAAATTTACTTTTCTGTCAAAATTTGACTTATTGGGTCAATGAGTTGGTCATCTGATCAAGGATTGATCATTTTGACCAAAGTTGATGTTTTGGTCAAAAGTTGACCTATTGAGTCAATGGTGCATCCTCGGGTCAATGATTAACCATATTCACCAGAAGTTAACTTTTGGTCGAATATTGGCTTATTGGGTCGATAACGAGTTCATTAGTTCGTGAATTTACCATTTTGACCAAAATTGACTTTTTGGTCAAAAGTTAACCTATTGGTTCAATGGGTGGTAATTAAGTCAGAAATTGACAATTTTGATCAAAATTGACTTTTTGGTCAAAAGTTGCCCTATTGGGTCAAGGGTTTGTCATTATGTCAAGGATTGACAATTTTGACCAAAGTTGACTTTTTTATCAGTGATTGACTTATTAGATCAATAATTGGCCACTAGGTCAAAAATTGACTATTTTGACCAAATTTGATTTTTTTGTCAAAAGTTAACGTATTGGCTGAACGGGGTGGTCATTGGGTCAGAAATTGACCATTTTGACCAAAGATGACTTTTTGGTCAGAAGTTGACTTATTTTGACCAAAATTGAATTTTTGGTTAAAAGTTAAACCATCGGATCAACGAGGTGGTCATTTGGTCAGATATTGTCCATTTTGAGCAAAGTTGACTTTTGGTCAAAAGTTGACCTATTTGGTCAAGAATTGACCAATTTTATCGAAGACGACTTTTTGGTCAAATGTTGATATATTGGATCAATGGGTTGGTCATCAGCTCAAAAATTGACCGTTTTTACCAAAGATGACTTTATGGTCGAAATTTGATATATTGGGTCAATGTGTTGGTCATCGGGTCGAAAATTGACCATTTTTACCAAAATTGACTTTTTGGTCAAAAGTTGACTTTTTCGGTCAATGGGTGCTCATTAGGTCAAAAGTTTACTATTTTGACCAAAGTTGACTTTTTGGTCAGAGATTGACTTATTAGGTCAATAATTTGTCATTAGTTCAAAAATTGACTATTTTGACCAAAATTGAATTTTTAGTCAATAGTTAACCCGTTGGCTCAACGGGGTAGTTATCGGTTCAGAAATTGACCACTTTAAGATGCCTTTTGGTTAAAAGTTGACCAATTTTGACCAAAATTGAATTTTTTTTGTCAAAAGTTAACATATTGGGTCAACGAGGTGGTCATTATGTCAGAAATTGCTCATTTTGACAAAAGTTGACTTTCTGGTCACAAGATCACCTATTTCCTTAAGGAGTTGGTAATTGGGTCAAGAATTAACCATTTTGATCGAAGATGACTTTTTGATCAAAAGTTGATACATTGGGTCAATGGGTTGGTCTTCGGGTCCAAAATTGACCATTTTGAGCAAAGTTGACTTTTTGGTCAAAGGTTGACCTATTGGGTCAATGGGTGGTCATTAGATCAAAAATTGATTATTTTGACCAAAATTATCTTTTTGGTTAAAAGTTGACACATTCGGTCAATGGGTTTGTCATTGGGTCAAGGATTGAACATTTTTACCATAGTTGACATTTTGGTCAGAGATTGACTTATTGGGTCAATAATTGGTCATCAGGTCAAAAATTGACTATTTTGACCAAAATTGAATTTTTGTTCAAATGTTAACAAATTGGGTGGATGGGGGTGTTCATTGGGTCAGAAATTGACCATTTTGACCAAAGTTGACTTTTTTTATCAAAAGTTGACGTATTTGGTCAATGACTTGGTAATTGGGTCAAAAGTTGACCATTTTAACCAAAGATTACTTTTTAATCAAAATTTGACCTATTGGGCTAATGGGTTGGTCATTGGGTAAAAAATTGATCTTTTTGACTAAAGTTAACATTTTGGTCAAAAGTTGACCACTTGGGTCAATGGGTGGTCATTAGATCAAAAATTGACTGTTTTGAACAAAATTGACTTTTTGGTAAAAAGTTGACCTATTGGGTCAATAGGTATGTCATTTCGTCAAGGATTAACCATTTTGACCAAAGTTGACTTTTTGGTTAGAGATTGACTTATTGGGTCAGTAATTGTTCATTAATTCAAAATTTGATTATTTTGACCAAAATTAAATTTTTGGTGAAAAGTTGACCCATTGGTTCAATGGGTGGTCATTGGGTCAGAAATTGATCTTTATGAGCAAAGTTGACTTTTTGGTCAAAAGTTGACATTTTTGTTCAATGAGTTGGAAATTGTGTCAAGAATTGACCATTTTCACTGAAGATGATTTTTTAGTCAAAATTTGATCTGTTGGATCAATGGGTTGGTTATTGAATCAAAAATTGACCATTTTGACTAAAGTTGACTTTTGGGTCAAAAGTTGACCTATTTGTTCAACGGGTGGTCAATAAGTCAAAAATTGACTATTTTGACCAAAAAATATTTTTTGCTCAAAAGTTAACCTATTGGTTCAATGGGTTTGTCATTAGGTCAAGGATTGACCATTTTGACCAAAGTTACCTTTTGGTCAAAAGTAAACCTATTGGATCAATCAGTTGATCATTGGGTTAAGGATTGACCATTTTGACCAAAGTTGACTTTTTGGACAAAAATTAGTTTACTGGGTCAATAATTGGTCATTAGGTCAAAATTTTACTATTTTGATCAAAATTGAATTTTTGTTTAAAAGTTGACCTATTGGGTCAATGGGTGCTCATTAGGTCAACAACTGACTATTTTGACCAAAATTGACGTTTTCGTCAAAAGTTGACTTATTGGGTTAATGGGTTGGTCATTAGGTTAAGGATTGACCACTTTGGCCAAAGTTGACTTTTTGGTCAGAGATCGACTTATTGGGTCAATAATTGGTTATTATGTCAAAAATAGATTATTTTGACCAAAATTAATTTTTTTTGTCAAAAGTTGACCCTTTTGGTCAGAAATTGACCATTTTGACTAAAGTTGACTTTTTGGTCAAAAGTTGACCTATTTGGTCAATGAGTTGGAAATTGGGCTAGAATTGACAATTTTGATCGAAAATGACTTTTCGGTTAAAATTTGATCTATTGGGTCACTGGGTTCGTCACTTGGTAAAAAAATGATCATTTTGACCAAAGTTAACTTTTTTGTTAAAGTTGACCTATTGGGTTAATGTGTGGTCAATAGATCAAAAATTGTATATTTTGACCAAAATCGACTTTTTGGTCAAAAGTTATTTTTTGGGTCAATGTGATTGTCATTGGGTCAAGGAATAACCATTTTGACTAAAGTTAACTTTTTGATCAGAGATTGTGTTTTTGGGCCAATAATTGGTCATTAGGTCAAAAATTGACTATTTTAACCAAAATTGAAATTCTGGTCAAAAGTTAACTCATTGGGTCAACTTGGTGGTCATTGGGTCAGAAATTGAACATTTTGACCAAGAGTCGACTTTTAGTCGAAAAGTCGACTTTATCATCGATGAGTTAGTAATCGAGTTAAGAATTGAACATTTTGACCAAAGATGACTTTTTGGTCAAAAGTTGACCTATTGGGTAATGGGTTGGTCATTGGGTCAAAAATTGACCATTTTAACCAAAGTTGACTTTTTGGTCAAAAGTTGACCTATTTGGTCAATGAGTGTTTATTAGGTCAAAAATTGACTATTTTGATCAAAATTTACTTTTTGGTGAAAAGTTGACTTATTGGGTCAGTGGGTTGATCATCTTGTTAAGGATTGATCATTTTAACCAAAGTTGACTTTTTGGTCAAAAGTTGAACTATTGAGTCAATGGGTTACGTCATTGGGTCAACGATTGACCATATTTACCAAAGTTAACTTTTTGGCTAAAGATTGGCTCACCGAGTCAATAACTGGTCATTAGGTCAAAAATTAACTATTTTGACCAAAATTAACTTTTTGATTAAAAGTTGACCGATTGGTTCAATGGGTGGTCATTAAGTCAGAAATTGATTATTTTGATCAAAATTGATTTTTTGGTCAAAATTTGACCTATTGGGTCAATAGGTTTGTCATTATGTCAAGGATTGACCATTCTGACCAAAGTTGACTTTTTTGTCAGAGATTGACTTATTGGGTCAATAATTGGTCACTAGGTCAAAAATTCACTATTTGGACCAAAATGATTTTTTGGTCTAAAGTTAACGCATTAGCTGGACGGGGTGGCCATTGGGTCAGAAATTGACCATTTTTACCAAAGATGACTTTTTGGTCAGAAGTTGACCTATTTCGACCAAAATTGAATTATTGGTCAAAAGTTAACCCATAATATCAACGGGGTGGTCATTGGGCCAGAAATTATACATTTTGAGCAAAATTGACCTTTGGTCAAAAGTTGACCTATTTGGTCAATGAGTTGGTAATTAGGTCAAAAAGTGACCATTTTACCGAAGATGAATTTTTGGTCAAAAGTTGATATATTGGGTCAATGGGTTGGTCATCGGGTCAAAAATTGACCATTTTTACCGAAGATGACTTTATGGTAAAAAGTTGATATATTGGGTCAATGTGTTGGTCATAGGGTCAAAAATTAACCATTTTGACCAAAGTTGACTTTTGGGTCAAAAGTTGACCTATTGGGTCAATGGGTGCTCATTAGGTTAAAAGTTTACTATTTTAACCAAAGTTGATTTTTTGGTCAGAGATTGACTTATTAGGTGAATAATTAGTCATTAGGTCAAAAATTGACTATTTTGACCAAAATTAAATTTTTAGTCAATAGTTAACCCATTGGTTTAACGGGGTGGTCATTGGGTCAGAAATTGACCATTTTTACCAAAGATGACTTTTTGGTCAAAAGTTGACCAGTTTTGACCAAAATTGAATTTTTTTGTCAAAAGTTAACCTATTAGGTCAACGGGGTGGTCATTGGGTCGAAGTTGTCCATTTTGACCAAAGTTGACTTTTTGGTCAAAAGTTGACCTATTTGGTCAATGAGTTAGTAAATGGGTCAAGAATTGTCCATTTTGATCGAAAATGACTTTTTTTTCAAAAGTTGATCTATTTGGTCAATGAGTTGGTCATTGGATCAAAAATTGACCATTTTGAGCAAAGTTGACGTTTTGGTCAAAAGTTGACCTAATGGGTCAATGGGTGTTCATTGGATCAAAAATTGACTATTTTGACCAAAGCAATCTTTTTGGTCAAATGTTGACATATTCGGTCAATGTGTTTGTCATCAGGTCAACGATTGACCATTTTTACCAAAGTTGACTTTGTGGTCAGAGATTGACTTATTGGGTCAAAAATTGACTATTTTGACCAAAATTGAATTTTTGATCAAAAGTTAACCAATTGGGTCGACGGGGTGGTCAGTAGGCAGAAATTGACCATTTTGACCAGAGTTGACTTTTTGGTCAAAAGTTGACATATTTGGTTAATGAGTTGGTAATTGGGTCAAAAATTGACCATTTTGACCAAAGATGACTTTTTAATGAAAATTTGACTTATTAGGTAAAAATTGACCATTTTGACCAAAGTTGACATTTTGGTAAAAGTGGACCTCTTAGGTCAATGGGTAGTCATTAGGTAAAAATTGACTTTTAACAAAATTAACTTTTCGGAAAAAGTTGAATCTGTTAGATCAATGGGTTATGTTATCGAGGATTACCATTTTGACCAAAGTTGACTTTTGATGAGAGATTGACTTATTAGATCGATAATTAATGTTAATTCAAAAATTGATTAACTTGACCAAAATTAAATTTTTGGTGAAAAGTTGACTTATTGGATCGATCAGGTAGTCATTGGGTCAGAATTAACTACCTAAGCAAAGTTGAACTTTTGGTCAAAAGTTTACATTAGTGGGTCAATGAGCTTGGTAATTATGTCAAGAATCAATCATTTTCATCGAAAATGACTTTTTTCATCAAAAGTTGATCTATTAGGTCGATGGTCATTGTCATTGGGTTAAATTGACAATTTTGACCAAAGTTGACATTTTGGTCAAAGTTGACATATCAATTCGATATGTGGTCATTAAGTTAAAAATTATCAATTTCGACCAAAATATGTTTTTAGTCAATCATTAATTTATTGGTTCAATGAGTTGTCATTATCGGGTCAAGGATCGACCATTTTAACCAAAGTTGACTTTTTAGTTTAAAAGTAGACTCGTTAGGTCAATCGGTTAGTTGTTACGGTCAAGAGATCGACCATTTTGACCAAAAGTTGACTTTTTCGTCGCAGAATCCTCGATGGGTTAATAATTGGTCATTAGGTTAAAAATTGACTATTTTGACCAAAATTGACTTCTTGGTTAAAAGTGACATATTTGGTCAATGGGACCTCAGTTAGGTCAAAATCGATTATTTTGACCAAAATCGACTTTTTGGTCAAAAGTTGTCCTATCGATCAATGGGTTAGTCATTCGGTTGTATGATTCGCCATTTTGACTAAAGTTGACATTTTGGTCAGAGATTGACTTATTAGGTCAATAATTGGTCATTAGCACAAAAATTGATTATTTTGACCAAAATTAAATTTTATGTCAAAAGTTGACCCATTGTGTCAGAAATTGACCATTTTGACCAAATTTGACTTTTTGGACAAAAGTTGACCTATTTGGTCATTGAGTTGGAATTGGGTCAAGAATTGGCCTTTTTTTACCAAAGATGACTTTTTGGTCAAAATTTGATCTATTGGGTCAATGAATTGGTCATTTGGTCAAAAATTGATCATTTTGACCAAAGTTGACTTTTTTATTAAAAGTTGACCTATGAGTTAATGGGTGGTCATACATCGGTCAAAATCGATCATTTCGTCCGAAGCCGACTTTGGTTAGAAGTTGTCTTTATGGGTCAATGGGATTGTCATTAGGTCAAAAATCGATCATTTTGACCAAAGTTCGACTTTTTAGTCAAAAGTCGACTCTATCAGGTCAATGAGTGTTCATTAGATCAAAAATCGATTATTTTGACTAAAATTTACTTTTTGGTCAAAAGTTAACTTATTGGTGTCAATGGGTTATGTCATTGGGTCGATGATCGATCATCTTGACTCGAAGTTGACTTTTTGGTCGAAAGTCGACTTATCGAGTCAATGAGTCTCTCATTAGGTCAAAGATTGACCATATTGACCAATGTTAACTTTTTGGTCGAGATCAAGCTAATCGGGTCAATAACTGGTCATTAGTTCAAAAATTAACTATTTTGACCAAAATTGACTTTTTGGTCAAAAGTTGACCTATTGGTTCAATAGGTGGTCATTAAGTCTGAAATTAACTATTTTGATCAAAATTGATTTTTTGGTCAGAAGTTGACCTGTTGGGTAATGGGTTTGTCATGATGTCAAGGATTGACCATTTTGACCAAAGTTGACATTTTGGTCAGAGATTGACTTATTAGGTCAATAATTGGTCACTAGGTCAAAAATTGACTATTTTGACCAAAATTGATTTTTGGTCAACAATTAACGCATTGGCTGAACAAGGTGGTCATTCGTCGCAAATTGTACTATTTCACAAAAAAATGATTTTTTGTCAGAAGTTGACCTATTTTGACCAAAATTGAATTTTTTCATCAAAAGTTAACACATAGGATCAATGAGGTGGTCATTTGGTCAGAAATTGTCCATTTTGAGCAAAGTTGACTTTTGGTCAAAAGTTGAAATATTTGGTCAATGAGTTGGTAATTGGGTCAAGAATTGACCATTTTGACTGAAGATGACCTTTTGGTTAAAAGTTGATATATTGGGTCAATGGGTTGGTCATCAGATCAAAAATTGACCATTTTACTTAAAGTTGACTTTTTGTTTAAAAGTTGACCTATTGGGTCAATAGGTGCACATTAGGTTAAAAGTGGATCTATTTTCGGCTAAATCGATTTTCGACGAAAGTCGACCAGATCAACGGTCAATGGGTTTGTAATTGGGTCGATGATCGACCATTTTGACAAAAGTCGACTTTTTGGCCATAGATCGACTTATTAGGTCGACATTGGTCATTATGGTCGAAAATCGACTTTTTGACCAAAATCGAATTTTTAGTCAAATGTTAGACTTCATTAGATCAACAGGTGCTCATTAGTCAAGAATTTGCCATTTTAACTCAAAGTTTACTTTTTGGTCAAAAGTCGACTTTATTTGATCAATGAGTTGGCAATCTGGTCAAGAATCACCATTTTGACCAAGATGACTTTTAGTCAGAAGTTGACTCTATTGGATCGTTGGGTCGATCATCGGTCGAAAATCGGACCATTTGACCAAAGTTAACTTTTTGGTGAAAAGTCGACTTATTCGCTTAATGGGTGGTCATTAGGTTGAAAAATCATCTATTTTGACTAAAATTATCTTTTTGATCAAAAGTTGATATATTGGGTCAATGGGTTTGTCTTTTGGTCAAAGAATGATGATTTTTAGTCAAAAATTAACTTTTGGTCGAGATTGTCTTATTAGGTCAATAATCGATCATTAATTCAAAAATTGATTATTTTCACCAAAATTGACTTTTTGGTCAAAAGTTAACATATTAGAGTTAATGGTCGTCATTCGTCAAGATTGATCATTTTAGTCAAAGTCGATTTTTGTCAAAAGTTGACTTGATCGGTTACTGAAGTCATAAGATCGACCATTTTGACTGAAAGTGACTTATGTGGTGAAAGATTGACCTATCGGGTCAATAATTATTCATTAGGTCAAAATTTAACTATTTTGACAAAAATTGACTTATTGGTCAAAAGTTTTCTTATTGGGTCAAACAGTGGTCATTAAGTCAAAAATTGACAATTTTTACAAAAATTGACTTTTTTTTCAAAAGTTGACCTATTAGGTCAATGGATTTGTCATTGGGTCAAGGATTGACCATTTTGACCAAAGTTGACTTTTTGGTCAGAGATTGACTTATTGGGTCAATAATTAGTCATTAGCTAAAAATCAATTATTTCGACCAAAGTCAATTTTTTGGTCTAAGATAATCTATCGAGTAAATAGGTCGTCATTAGGTTACGAATCGACCATTTTGATCAAAGAATGACTTTTTAATGTCAAAAGTTGTTACTATTTTGAGTCAAAATTCGAATTTTTGGTCAAAAGTTAACTCATTGAGTCAACGGGTGGTCATTAGGTCAGAAATTGACCATTTTGACTAAAGTTGACATTTTAGTCAAAAGTCGACCTATTTGGTCAATGGTGGTAATTAGGTCAAAGATCGACCATTTCGACCAATTATATTATTTGGTCAAGAGTCGATCTTATCAGTAATGAATTACCATCGTAGTCAAAAATTGACTATTTCGACCAAAGTTAATTTTTGGTCGAAAGTTCGACTTATTGGGTCAATAAATGCTCATTAGGTAAAAATTGACTATTTTGACAAAAATCGATTTTTTAGTCAAACATTGACCTATCGAGGTCAATGGCTTTGTCATCTGTCACGTGATCAACCATTTTCGACCAAAGTCGACATTTTGGTCGATGATTAACTTACTAGGTCAATATTCGGTCATTAGGTTAATAATTGGTTTTTTTGACTAAAATTGAATTTTTAGTCAAAAGAAAACCCTTTTGGAATCAACGGGGTGGTCATTGGGTCAGATATTAACCATTTTGACCAAAAGTTGACTTTTTGGTCAAAAGTTGATCTATTTGGTCAATGAGTTGCTAATTTGGTCAAGAGTTGACCATTTTGACCAAAGATGGCTTTTTAGTCAAAAGTTGACCTATTTGGTCAGTGGGTTGGTCATTGTGACAAAAATTGACCATTTTGACAAAAGTTGACTTTTAGGTCGAAAGTTGACTTTTTGGTCAAAAATTGACCTATCAGGTGATGGGTGGTCATTAGGTCGAAATTACTTATTTTGACCAAAATTGACTTTTGGTTACAAGTTGACTTATTGGGGTGTTGACTACGATTTTGGTGAGGTTCGATCTCTCGCATTAGTACTTAGCATCCAGCCATAGGTTTTCCCTTCGACTATCCTTGACGACTAGAAATTCAAAACACTTCTTAACTCCCTCAAAAGTTGACTTTTTGGGTCAATGGGATTGTCTTTTGGTCGGGGATTGACCATTTCGACCAAAGTTGACTTTTTGGGTCAATGGGATTGTCTTTTGGTCGGGGATTGGTCTTTATGTCAAAAATTGATTATTTTGACCAAAACTGAATTTTTGGTTAAAAGTTAACCCATTGAGTGAACGGGGTGGTCATTAATTGAACTTTTTGACCAAAGTTAACCTTTTGGTCAAAAGTTGACTTATTTGGTAAATGAGTTGGTAATTGGGTTAAGAATTCTCCATTTTGACCAAAGATGACTTTAAGGTTAAAAGTTGACCTATTGAGTCAATGGGTTGGTCATTGGGTCAAAAATTAACCATTTTGACCAAAGTTGACTTTTTGGTCAAAAGTTGACCAATGGATCAATTGGTGTTTTTAGGTCAAAATCGATTATTTTGGCCGAAATTTACTTTTTAGTCGAAAATTGACTTATCGGGTCAATGGGTCGGTCATCTGATCAGAGTCGATCATTTTGACCAAAGTTGACTTTTGGTCAAAAGTTGACTGTTATTGATTTAATGCGTCCATTGGATCAACGATTGACCATATTCACCAAATTTAACTTTTTGGTCAAATATTGGCTTACTTGGATCAATGTGTGTCATTAGGTCAAATATTTTACTATTTCGACCAAAATTAACTTTTGTCAAAAGTTAACCTATTGGTTCAATGGGTGGTCATTAAGTCAGAAATTACTTATTTTTTATCAAAATTGACATTTTGGTTAAAAGTCGACTATTAGATCGATGGGTCTTGTCATTATGTCGAAGGATTGACAATTTTGACCAAAGTTAACTTTTTTCTCAGAGATTGACTTATTGGGTTAATAATTGGCCACGAGGTCAAAACTTAACTATTTTGACCAATATTGATTTTTTGGTCATAAGTTAACGCATTGGCTGAACGGGGTGGTCATTGGGTCAGAAATTGATGATTTTGACCAAAGATGACTTTTTGGTCAGAAGTTGACCTATTTTGACCAAAATTGAATTTTTGGTCAAAAGTTAACTCATAGGATCAACGGGGTTGTCATTTGGTCAGATATTGTCCCTTTTGAGCAAAGTTGACTTTTGGTCAAAAGTTGACATATTTGGTCAAGAATTGACCATTTTTATCGAAGTGGACTTTTTGGTCAAAAGTTGACTTATTTGGTCAATGAGATGGTAATGGGGTCAAGAATTGATCATTTTGACCAAAGTTGACTTTTTAGTCAAAAGTTGACCGTTTGGATTAATGGGTTGGTATTGGGTCAAAAATTGACCATTCTGACCAAAGTTGAATTTTTGGTCAAAAGTTAACCGACTGGGTTAATGGGTGGTCGTTAGGTTAAAAATTGACTATATTGACCAAAATTGACTTTTTGTTCAAAAATTAACCTATTGTGTTACTGGGTTTGTCATTGGGTCAAGGATTTACTATTTTGACCAAAGTTGACTTTTTAGTCAGAGATTGACTTTTTATGGTCAATAATTAGTCATTAGGTCGAAATTTGACGATTTTGATCAAAATTCAAATATAGGTCGAAAGTTAACCCATTAGGTTAACGGGGAGGTCATTGGGTCATAAATTGACCATTTTGACCAAAGTTGACTTTTTGGTAAAAAGTTAACCTATTTGATCAATGAGTTGGTAATGGGGTCAAGAATTGAACATTTTAAGCAAAGATGACTTTTTAGTCAGAAGTTGACCTATTGGGTCAATGCGTTGGTCATTGGATCAAAAACTGACTATTTTATCCAAAGTTGGCACTTTGGTCAAAAGTTCACCTATTGAGTCAATGAGTGGTCATTAGGTCAAAATCTAATTAATTTTACCAAAGTTGACTTTAGGTCAGAAGTTGACCTATGGGGTCAATGAGTTTGTCATTTGGTCAAGGATTGACCATTTTGACCAAAGTTGAATTTTTTGTCAGAGATTGACTTGTTGGGTCAATGATTGTTCATTAATTCAAAAATTGCTTATTTTGACCAAAATTGACTTTTTGGTCAAAAGTTGACCTATTAGGCCAATGGGTTGGTTATTGGGTCAAGGATTGATCATTTTGACAAAAGTTGACTTTTTAGTCAAAAGTTGACCTATTGGATCAATGGGTTGATCATTGGGTAAAGGATTAACTATCTTGACCAAAGTTAACTTTTGGTCAGAGATTAGTTTACTAGGTCAAAAATTGGCCATTAGGTCAAATATTGACTATTTTGACCAAAATTGACATTTTGGTCAAATGTTGACCTATTGGGTCAATGGGTTGGTCACTGAGTCAAGGATTGACCATTTTGACCAAAGTTGTCATTTTGGTCAAAAGTCGACTCTATTAGGTCAATGAGGTAGTCATTAGGTCAAAAATTGACAATTTTGAGCAAAATTGACTTTTTGGTCAAACGTTGAACTATTGGGTCAATACGTTGGTCATTTGGTCAAGGATTAACCATTTTGGCCATCGTTGACTTTTTAGTCGAAAGTTAACAAATTGGATAAAAAATTTTGTCATTGGATCAAGAATTAACCATTTTCACCGAAGTTGACATTTAGGTCTTTGTGTCAGAAATTAACCATTTTGACCAAATTTGATCTTTTGGTTAGTGATTGACTTATTAGGTCAATATTTGGTCATTAGGTTAATAATTGGTTTTTTTGACCAAAATTGAATTTTTAGTCAAAAGAAAACCCTTTGGGTCAACGGGGTGGTCATTGGGTCAGATATTAACCATTTTGACCAAAAGTTGACTTTTTGGTCAAAAGTTGATCTATTCGGTCAATGAGTTAGCTAATTTGGTCAAGAGTCGACCATTTTGACCAAAGATGACTTTTTAGTCAAAAGTTGACCTATTTGGTAAGTGGGTTGGTCATTGTGACAAAAATTGACCATTTTGACAAAAGTTGACTTTTAGGTCGAAAGTTGACTTTTTGGTCAAAATTTGACCTATTGGGTCAATGGGTGGTCATTAGGTCAAAAATTTACTATTTTGACCAAAATAGACTTTTCGGTTAAAAGTTGACCTATTGGGTGTTGACCTTAATTTTGGTGAGGTCTGATGTCTCGCATTAGTACTTAGGATCTAGCCATAAGTTTTCCCTTCGACTATCCTTGACGACTAGAAATTTAAAACACTTCTTAACTCCCTTCAAAAGTTGACTTTTTGGGTCAATGGGATTGTCTTTTGGTCGGGGATTGACCATTTCGACCAAAGTTGACTTTTTGGTGAGAGATTGACTTATTGGGTCAATAATTGTTCATTATGTCAAAAATTGACTATTTTGACCAAAATTGAATTTTTGCTTAAAAGTTAACCCATTGAGTGAACGGGGTGGTCATTAGGTAACAAATTGAACATTTTGACCAAAGTTAACCTTTTGGTCAAAAGTTGACTTATTTGGTCAATGAGTTGGTAACTGGGTTAAGAATTGTCCATTTTGGCCAAAGATGACTTTATGGTTAAAAGTTGACCTATTGAGTCAATGGGTTGGTCATTGGGTAAAAAATTGACCATTTTGACCAAAGTTGACTTTTTGGTCAAAAGTTAACCTATTGGGTCAATGGGTATTTTTTAGGTCAAAAATTGACTATTTTGACCGAAATTTACTTTTTGTCAAAAATTGACTTATTGGGTCAATTGGTTGGTCATCTGATCAAGGATTGATCATTTTGACCAAAGTTGACTTTTTGGTCAAAAGTTGACATATTGAGTCAATTTGTCCGTCTCGTTAACTGATCGACCATATTCACTCAAATTTAACTTTTCGTCAAATATCGGCTTACTTTGAGTCAATAATGAGTCATTAGGTCAAATATTTACTATTTTGACCAAAATTAACTTTTTTGTCAAAAGTTAACCTATTGGTTCAATGGGTGGTCATTAAGTCATAAATTGACTATTTTTATCAAAATTGACATTTTGGTCAAAAGTTGACCTATTGGGTCAATGGGTTTGTCATTATGTCAAGGATTGACAATTTTGACCAAAGTTAACTTTGTTCTCAGAGATTGACTTATTGGGTCAATAATTGGCCACGAGGTCAAAACATATCTATTTTGACCAAAATTAATTTTTTGGTCATAAGTTAATGCATTGGCTGAACGAGGTGTCATCAGGTCGAAATCGACGATTTTGACCGAAGATGACTTTTGGTCGGAAAGTTGACATATTTTGACCAAAATTGAATTTTTGGTCAAAAGTTAACCCATAGGATCAACGGGGTGGTCATTTGGTCAGATATTGTCCATTTTAAGCAAAGTTGACTTTCGGTCAAAAGTTGACTTATTTGGTCAAGAATTGACCATTTTTATCGAAGTGGACTTTTTGGTCAAAAGTTGACTTATTTGGTCAATGAGATGGTAATGGGGTCATGAATTGATCATTTTGACCAAAGACGACTTTTTAGTCAAAAGTTGACAGTTTGGATTAATGGGTTTGTATTGGGTCAAAAATTGACCATTCTGACCAAAGTTGAATTTTTGGTCAAAAGTTAACCGACTGGGTTAATGGGTGGTTGTTAGGTTAAAAATTGACTATATTGACCAAAATTGACTTTTTGGTAAAAAGTTAGCCTATTGTGTTACTGGGTTTGTCATTGGGTCAAGGATTTACTATTTTGACCAAAGTTGACTTTTTGGTCAGAGATTGACTTTTATGGTCAATAATTGGTCATTAGGTCGAAATTTGACGATTTTGATCAAAATTCAAATATAGGTCGAAAGTTAACCCATTAGGTTAACGGGGAGGTCATTGGGTCATAAATTGACCATTTTAACCAAAGTTGACTTTTTGGTAAAAAGTTGACCTATTTGATCAATGAGTTGGTAATGGGGTCATGAATTGACAATTTTAAGCAAAGATGACTTTTTAGTCAGAAGTTGACCTATTGGGTCAATGCGTTGGTCATTGGATCAAAAATTGACTATTTTAACCAAAGTTGACACTTTGGTCAAAAGTTGACCTATTGAGTCAATGAGTGGTCATTAGGTCAAAATCTAATTAATTTTACCAAAGTTGACTTTTGGTCGGAAGTTGACCTATGGGGTCAATGCGTTTGTCATTTGGTCAAGGATTGACCATTTTGACCAAAGTTGAATTTTTTGTCAGAGATTGACTTGTTGGGTCAATGATTGTTCATTAATTCAAAAATTGCTTATTTTGACGAAAATCGACTTTTGGTCAAAAGTCAATCTATTAGGCCAATGGGTTGGTTATCGGGTCAAGGATCGATCATTTCGACGAAAGTCGACTTTTTAGTCAAAAAGTCGATCTATCAGGTCAATGGGTCGGTCATCGGCAAAGGATTAACCATCTTGACCAAAGTTAACTTTTGGTCAGAGATTAGTTTACTAGGTCAAAAATTAGCCATTAGGTCAAATATTGACTATTTTGACCAAAAATGACATTTTGGTCAAATGTTGACCTATTGGGTCAATGGGTTGGTCACTGAGTCAAGGATTGACCATTTTGACCAAAGTTGTCATTTTGGTCAAAAGTTGACCTATTTAGGTCATTGAGGTGGTCATTAGGTCAAAAATTGACAATTTTGAGCAAAATTGACTTTTTGGTCAAACGTTGAACTATTGGGTCAATAAGTTGGTCATTTGGTCAAGGATTAACCATTTTGGCCATCGTTGACTTTTTAGTCGAAAGTTAACAAATTGGGTCAAAAATTTTGTCATTGGATCAAGAATTAACCATTTTCACCGAAGTTGACATTTAGGTCTTTGTGTCAGAAATTGAACATTTTGACCAAGTTTGACTTTCTGGTCAAAAGTTGACCGTTTGGGTCAATGAAGTGGTCATTAGGTCAAAAATTGCTAATTTTGACCAAAATTGACTTTTTTTGTCAAAATTTTTCCTATTGGGTTAATGTGTTGGTCAAATAGTGTCCTATTTGGTCAATGCGTTGGTCATTGTGTCAAGGATTGACCATATTGACCAAAGTTGACTTTTCAGTCAAAAGTTAACCTATTGGGTCAATTGGTTGGTCATTCGATCAAGGATCGACCATTTCGACCAAAGTCGACATTTTGGTCAAAAGTTGACCTTTTGGGTTAATAATTGGTAATTAAGTCAAAAAATTACTATTTTATCCAAAATTGACTTTTTGGTCAAAAGTCAATCTATTGGGTCAGTGGGTTGGTTATTGGGTCAAAGATTTACTATGTTGACCAAAGTTGGCTTTTTGGTTAAAAGTTGATCTATTGGGTCAATAATTGGTAATCAAGTCAAAAATTTACTATTTTGACAAAATTGACTTTTTAGTTAAAAGTCGATCTATTGGGTCAGGGGGTTGGTTATTGGGTCAAGGATTTACCAATTTGACCAAAGTTATCTTTTGTTCAAAAGTCGACTCGCTGGGTCAATGGGTTTGTCATTATGGGTCAAGAATCGACAATTATGACCAAAGTTAACTTTTTGGTTAGAGATTGACTTATTGGGTCAATAATTGGTCATTAGGTCAAAAATTGACTATTTTCACCCAATTTAACTTTTTGTTCAAAAGTTGACTTATCGAGTCAATGCATTGGTCATTGAGTCAAGAAATGACCATTTTGACAAAAGTTGACTTTTGGTCTAAAGTTGGCATATTGGTTAAATGGGTTGGTCATATGGTCAAAAATTGACTATTTTAACAAAAATTGACTTTTTAATTCAAAGTTAGCGTATTGGGTCAATGGGTGTTCATTTAGTCAATAATTGACTATTTTCGACCAAAATCGACTTTTGGTCAAAAATTAACCTTATTGTAAATGGGTCTGGTTATCGGGTCAAGGTTTAACCATTTTTACCAAAGTTGACTTTTTGGTCAGAAGTTGACCTATTGGGTCAATGTGTTGCTCATTGGGTCAGAAATTGACCATTTTGACCAAGGTTGATTTTTTGGTCAAAAGTTGACCTATTTGGTCAATGGGTTGTTCATTGGGTCAAAAATTACAAAATTTTGACCAAAGTTGACTCTTTGGTCAGAGATTGGCTTATTGGCTCAATAATTAGCGATTAGGTCAAAAATTGATTATTTTGACAAAAATTTACTTTTTAGTGAAAAGTTAACCTATTGGGTCAATGGGTTGGTCATTGAACCGAGGATTGACCATTTAGACGACAGTTGACTTTTTGGTCAGATATTGACTTATTGGGTTAATAATTGGTCATTAGGTCAAAAATTAACTATTTTGACCATAATTAAATTTTTTGTAAAACGTTAACCCATTGGGTCAACGGCGCGGTCGTTGGGTCAGAAATTGACCATTTTGACCAAAGTTGACTTTTTAGTCAATAGTTGAACTAATTTAACCAAAATTGAATTTTTGGTCAAAAGATAACCCATTGGGTCAATCGGGTGGTCATTGTGTCAGAAATTAATCATTTTTACCAAAGTTGTCCTTTTGGTCAAAAGTTGATATATTTGGTCAAGGAGTTGGTAATCGGGTCGAGAATCGAAAGTTTTGACCAAAGATGACTTTTTTGGTCAAAAGTCGACTTATTGGGTTAATGGGTTGGTCATTGGGTCAAAAATTAACCATTTTGACTAAAGTTGACTTTTTGGTCAAAAGTTGACATAATTGGTCAATGGGTGGTCATTAGGTCAAAAATTGACTATTTTGACCAAATTTGACTTTTTGGTCAAAAGTTGACTTATTGGGTAATGGGTTTGTCAATGGGTCAAGGATTGACCATTTTGTTCAAAGTTGACATTTTGTTCGTAGATTGACTTATCGATCAATAATCGGTCATTAATTCAAAAATTAATTATTTTGGTAGTTAGGTAAAAAATTAATTATTATTACCAAAATTAATTTTTTGGTCTAAAGCTGACCCATTGGTTCAACGAGGTGGTCATTGGGTCAGAAGTTGACTATTTTGACTAAAGTTGACTTTTTGGTCAAAAGTTGACTTATTTAATCAATGAGCTGGTATTTGGGTTAAGAATAAACCATTTTGACCAAAGATGATTTTTTGGTCAAAAATTGATATATTGGGTCAATGTGTTGGTCATTGGGTCAAAAGATGATTTTTTGGTCGAAAATTGATCTATTGGGTCAATGTATTGGTCATTGGGTCAAAATTTGATCATTTGACCAAAGTTGACTTTCTGGTCAAAAGTCGATCTATCAGGTAAATTGGTGGTCATTCAGTTAAAACTGATTATTTTGACCAAAATTGACTATTTGATCAAAAGTTGACATTTTGGGTCAATGGGTTTGTCATTAGGTTAAGGATTGAATATTTTGGCCAAAGTTAACTTTTTTGTCACGGTTGACTTATTGGGTGAATAATTGGTCATTAGTTTAAAAATTGACTTTTTGGTTAAAAGTTGACATATTGGATCAATGGGTTTATCATTCGGATAAGGATTGACCATTTTGACCAAAGTTGACTTTTTGGTCAGAGATTGACATATTGGGTCAATAATTGGTCATTAGGTCAAAAATTGACTATTTTGACCAAAATTGATTTTTTGGTCAAAAGTTAATTCATTAGGTCAATGGGGGTCATTAGGTCAGAAATTGACCATTTTGACCAAAGATGACTTTTGATTAAAAGTTGATCAATTTTGACCAAAATTGAATTTTTGGTTGAAAGTTAAACCTATTGGGTCAACGAGGTGGTCATTAGGTAAGTAATTGCCCTTTTTGACCAAAGTTGATTTTGTTGTCAAAACTTGACCTATTTGGTTAATGAGTTGGTAATTGGGCCAAGAATTGACAATTTTTACCTAAGATGAGTTTTTGCTCAAAAGTTAATCTATTTGTTCAATGGGTTGGTCAATGGGTCAAAAATTGATCAGTTTGAGCAAGGTTGACTTTTTGAACAAAAGTTTATCTATTGGGTAAATGCGGTGTCATTAGGTTCAAAATCGATCTATTTTCGACAAAAATTACTTTTGGTCAAAAGTCGACATGGGTCAATGGGTCGAGTCATCGGGCCAAGGATCGACTATTTTGACCAAAGTTGACTTTTGGTCAAGGATCGACTTATCGGGTCAATAATTAGTTATTAGGCCAAAAATTGATTATTTTGACCAAAGTCGAGTTTTTTGTAAATAGTTAACCCATTGGGTCAACGGCGTGGTCGTCTGGTCAGAAATTGACCATTTTGACCCAAGTTGACTTTTTGGTCAACAGTTGAACTAATTTGACCAAAATTGAATTTTTTGTCAAAAGATAACCCATTGGGTCAAGAGGGTGGTCATTGTGTCAGAAATTCACCATTTTGACCAAAGTTGCTTTTTGGTCAAAAGTTGATATATTTGGTCAAGGAGTTGGAAACTGGGTCAAGAATTGACAATTTTGACCAAAGATGACTTTTTGGTTGAAAGTTGACCTATTGGGTTAATGGGTTGGTCATTGGTTCAAAAATTGACCATTTTAACCGAAGTTGACTTTTTGGTCAAAAGCTAACCTATTTGGTCAATGGTGGTCATTAGGTCAAAAATCAATATTTTGACCAAATTTGACTTTTTGGTTAAAAGTCAACTTATCAGGCAATGGATTTGCTCATTGGGTCAAGGATCGACTCATTTTGTCCAAAGTCGACTTTTGTTCATAGATTGACTTATTGGGTCAATAATTGGTTATTAATTAAAAAAATTTACTATTTTGGTCGTTAGATCAAAAATTAATTATTTTTACCAAAATTAAATTTTTGGTCAAAAGTTGACCCATTGGTCAACGGGGTGGTCAAAAGTTAACCATTTTAACTATAGTTGACTTTTTGATCAAAAGTTGACATATTTTGTCAATGAGTTGGTAATTGGGTTAATAATTTTAGTCAAAAATTGATCTATTGGGTTAATCTGTTGGTCATTGGGTAAAAAATTGATCATTTGACCAAAGTTGACTTTCTGGTCAAAAGTTAACCTATTGGGTAAATTGGTGGTCGTTCAGTAAAAAATTGACTATTTTGAAGAAAATTGTCTATTTTCAAGAAAATTGACTATTTGGTCAAAAGTTGACCTTGTGGGTCAATGGGTTTGTCATTGAGTTAAGGATTGAATATTTTGACCAAAGTTGACTTTTTTGCAACAGATTGGCTTATTAGGTGAATAATTGGTCATTAGATCAAAAATTGACTATTTTGACCAAAATTGAATTGTTGGTCAAAACTTAACCCCTTATGTCAACAGGGTGGTCATTGGGTAAGAAATTGACTATTTTGACCAAACTTAATTTTTGGGTCCAAAGTTGACCTATTGGGTCAATGGGTGGTTATCAAGTCAAAAATTAACTATTTTAACCAAAATTGACTATTTGGTCAAAAGTTGAGCTATTGGGTCAATGGGTTCGTCATTGTGTCAAAGATTGACCATTTTGACCAAAATTAACTTTTTGGTCAGAGATTAACTTTTGGCTCTATAGTTGGTCATTAAATCAAAAATTGACTATTTTGACCAAAATTGACTTTTTAGTCAAAAGTTGACCTATTATACCAATGTGTTGATCATTAGGTCAAGGATTGATCATTTTAACCAAAGTTGTGTTTTTGGTCAAAAGTTGACCAATTGGGTCAATGGGTTGGTCATTGGGTCAAGGATTGGCCATTTTGACCAAAGTTAACTTTTGGGTCAGAGATTGACTTACTGAGTCAACATATGGTCATTAGGTAAAAAATTGACTATTTTGACCAAAACTGACATTTTGGACAAATGTTGACCTACTGGGTCAATGAGTTAAGATTGATCTTTATGACCAAAGTTGACTTTTTGCTAAAATATTGACCTATTAGGTCAATGGGTTTGTCATTGAGTCAAGGATTAACCATTTTGACCAATGTTCACTTTTCTGTTAGAGATTGGCTAATTGGGTCAATAATTGGCCATTAGCTCAAAAATTTACAATTTCTACCAAAATTGACTTTTTGGTCAAAAGTTAACATATTGGGTCAATGAGTGGTCATTTAGTGAAAAATGTACTATTCTGACCAAAATTGACTTTTTGGTTAAAAGTTGATGTATTGGGTCAATGGGTTGGTCATGGGGTCAAAAATTGACCATTTTGACTAAAGTTGACTTTTGGTGAAAAGTTTACCTATTGGGTCAATGGGTGGTCAATAAGTCAAAAATTGACTATTTTGACCATAAATTACTTTTTTGCTCAAAAGTTGGCCTACTGGTTCAATGGGTTTTCATTGGTTCAAGGATTGACCATTTTGACCAAAGCTGACTTTTTGGTCAGAGATTTGCTTACTGGGTCAATAATTTGTCATTAGGTCATAATTTGTCTATTTTGAAAAAATTAACTTTTTGGTTAAAAGTTGACTATTGGGTCAATTGGTGTTCATTAGGTCAAAAATTGACTATTTTAACCAAAATTGACTTTTTGGTCAAAAGTCGACCTTTTAAGTCAATGGGTTGTTCATTAGGTTAAGGATTGAACATTTTGACCAAAGTTGACTTTTTGGTCAGAGATTAACTTATTAGGTCAATAATTGATTATTTGGTCAAAATTAATTATTTTGACCTGAATTAAATTTTTATTTAAAAGTTGATCCTTGGGTCAAAAATTGACTATTTTGACAAAAGTTGACATATTTGGTCAATGAGTTGGAAAATGGCAAGACTCGCCATTCGATCGAAGATGACTTTTCGGTCAAAATTTGATCTATTGGGTTAATGTGTTGGTCATTTGGTAAAAAATTAAACATTTTGACCAAAATTGACTTTTTGAATAAAGTTGACCTAATGGGTTAATGATTGGTCATTAGGTCAAAAATTGATTATTTTGACCAAAATTGACTTTTTGGTTAAAACTCGACTTTCGGGTCAATGGATTGTCTTTTGGTCAAGGATTGACCATTTCGACCAAAGTTGACTTTTTGGTCAGAGATTGACTTATTGGGTCAATAAGTGGTCATTTTGTCAAAAATTGACTATTTTGACCAAAATTAATTTTTTGGTTAAAGTTAACCCATTAGGTGAACGGAGTGGTCATTGGGTAAGAAATTGACCATTTTGACCAAAGTCGACATTTTGGTCAAAAGTTGATTTATTTGGTCAATGAGTCGAAATCGGTAAAGAACTGACCATTTTCGACCAAAGATAACTTTTATGGTCAATAGTCGACCTATTGGGTCAATCGGGTCAGTCATTGAGTCAAAAATTGATCATTTTGACCAAAGTTGACTTTTTGGTCAAAAGTTGACATATTGGGTCATTGGGTGTTCCTTAGGTTAAAATTTGTTTATTTTGACCTAAATTTACTTTTGTTTATTTTGACCGAAATTTACATTTTTGTCAAAAATTTACTTATTGGGTCAAGGGGTTGGTCATCTGATGAAGGATTGATCATTTTGATCAAAGTTGACTTTTTAGTCAAAAGTTGACCTATTGAGTCAATCGGTCTGTCCTTGGTTCAACGATTGACCATTTTCACCAATGTTAACTTTTTGGTCAAATATTGGCTTACTGGGTCAATAACAGGTCATTAGGTAAAAAATTTACTATTTTGACCAAAATTGACTTTTTGATCAAAAGTTAACCTATTGGTTCAATGGGTGGTCATTAAGTCAGAAATTGACTATTTTGATCAAAATTGACTTTTGGTCAAATGTTGACCTATTGGGTCAATAGGTTTGTCATTATGTCAAGGATTGACAATTTTGACCAAAGTTGACTTTTTTTTCAGAGATTGACTTATTGGGTCAATAATTGGGCATTAGGTTAAAAATTGACTTTTTTGACCAAAATTGATTTTGTGGTCAAAAGTTAATGCATTGGCTGAACGGGGTGGTCATTGGGTCAGAATTAACCATTTTAACCAAAGTTGACTTTTTGGTCAAAAGTTGACCTATTTTGACCAAAATTGAATTTTTAGTTAAAAGTTAACCCATAGGATCAACGGCGTGGTCATTTGGTCAGATATTGTCAATTTTGAGCAAAGTTGACTTTTGGTCAAAAGTTGACCTATTTGGTCAATAATTGACCATTTTGACCAAAGTTAAATTTTTTGTCAAAAGTTGACCAATTGGGTTAATGGGTGCTCATTAGGTCAAAAATTGACTACAACAACAAACAACAAGTTTTAATCCCACTAAGTGGTCTACATGAATCCTTTTTCATCATGCTCTATTTAGTATCAAATTTTCGTTCAATTCTAATAAAAAATGATCTTAATTTATTAGAATTGAGCAAAAATTGGATACTAAATAGGACGCAATGGAGAAAAAGGATTCATGTAGCCGACCCCACTTTGTGGGATTAAGGCTTTGTTGTTGTTGTTGTTGTTGTTGTTGTTGTAGTCAATTTTTGACCTAATGAGCTCCCATTAACCCAATTGGTCAACTTTTGACCAAAAATTCAACTTTGGTCAAAATGGTCAATTATTGACCAAATGGGTCAAAAATTGACTATTTTAAAAAAATTGTCTATTTTGAAAAAATGACTTTTTGGTCGAAAATTGACCAGTTGGGTAAATGGTTTTGTCATTTGGTCAAGGATTAACCATTTTGACCAAAGTTGACTTTTTGGTCAGTGATTGACTTATTAGGTCAATAATTGGTCATTAGGTTAAAAATTGGTTTTTTGAACAAAATTAAATGTTTAGTCAAAAGATAACTCTTTGGGTCAACGGGGTGGTCATTGGTTTAGATATTGACCATTTTGACCAAAAGTTGACTTTTTGGTCAAAAGTTGACCTATTTGGTCAATGAGTTGGTAATTTGGTCAAGAGTTGACCATTTTGAACTAAGATGACTTTTTAGTCAAAAGTTGACGTATTTGGTCAGTGGATTGGTCATTGTGACAAAAATTGACCATTTTGACAAAAGTTAAGTTTTTGGTCAAAAGTTAACCTATTGGGTCAACGGGTGGTCAATAGGTCAAAAATTGACTATTTTGACCAAAATTGACTTTTTGGTCAAAAGTTAACCTATTGGGTGTTGACCTCGCGCTTGGTAGAGGTTCGATCTCTCTCCCAAGACTTAGGATCTAGCCATAGGTTTTCCCTTCGACTATCCTAGACGACTAGAAATGGGACCCACCACTTAGAAATTCAAAACGCTTCTTAAATCCCTTCAAAAGTTGACTTTTTGGGTCAATGGAATTGTCTTTTGGTTAAGGATAGACCATTTCGACCAAAGTTGACTTTTTCGTCAGAGATTGACTTATTAGGTCAATAATTGATCATTATGTCCAAAATTGACTATTTTGAACAAAATTGAATTTTTGGTTAAAAGTTTACCCAATGAGTGAACGGGGTGGTCATTAGGTAAGAAATTGACATTTTGACCAAAGTTGGCCTTTTGGTCAAAAGTTGACTTATTTTGTCAATGAGTTGGTAATCGGGTTAAGAATCGACCTTTTCGACCAAAGATGACTTTATGGTCAAAAGTTGACCTATTAGGTCAATGGGTTAGTCATTGGGTCAAAAATTCACCATTTTGACTAAAGTTGACTTTTTGGTCAAAAGTTGACTTATTGGGTCAATGGTTGTTCCTTAGGTCAAAAATTCACTATTTTGACTGAAATTTACTTTTTGTCAAAAATTTACTTATTGAAGCAATGGGTTGGTCATCTGATGAAGGATTGATCATTTTGACCAAAGTTGACTTTTTGGTCAAAAGTCGACCTATTGAGTCAATCGGTCTGTCCTTGGGTCAACGATTGACCATATTCACCAAAGTTAACTTTTTGGTCAAATATTGGCTTACTGGGTCAATAACAGGTCATTAGGTCAAAAATTTACTATTTTGACCAAAATTGACTTTTTGGTCAAAAGTTAACCTATTGGTTCAAAGGGTTGTCATTAAGTCAGAAATTGATCATTTTGATTAAAATTGACTTTTTGGTCAAAAGTTGACCCATTAGGTCAATGGGTTTGTCATTATGTCAAGGATTGACAATTTTGACCAAAGTTAACTTTTTAATCAGAGATTGACTTATTGGGTCAATAATTGGCCACTAGGTCTAAAATTGACTATTTTTACCAAAATAGATTTTTTCGGTCAAAAGTTAACACATTGGCTGAACGGGGTGGTCATTGGATCAGAAATTGACCATTTTGACCAAAGATTACTTCTTGGTCAGAAGTTGACCTATTTTGACAAAAATTAAATTTTTGGTCGAAAGTTAACCCATAGGATCGACGGGGTGGTCATTTGGTCAGATATTGTCCATTTTGAGCAAAGTTAACTTTTGGTCAAAAGTTGACCTATTTGGTCAAGAATTAAGCATTTTTATCGAGGATGACTTTTTGGTCAAAAGTTGATATATTGCATTGAATGGTTGGTCGTCAGGTCAAAAATTGACCATTTTTACCGAAGATGACTTTATAGCCAAAATTTGATATATTGGGTCAATGTGTTGGTCATCGGGTCGAAAATTGACCATTTTTACCAAAGTTGACTTTTGGGTCAATGTGTTGGTCATTGAGTCAAAAGTTGACCATTTTGACCAAAGAAGGCTTTTAATCAAAATTTTACCTATTGGGCTAATGAGTTGGTCATTGGGTAAAAAATTGACCATTTAGAATAAAGTTAACATTTTGGTCAAAAGTTGACCTCTTGGGTCAATGGGTGGTCATTAGGTCAAAAATTGACTATTTTGAACAAAATTGACTTTTTGGTAAAAAGTTGACCTATTGGGTTGGTCAAGGAATAACCATTTTGACTAAAGTTGACTTTTTGGTTAGAGATTGACTTATTGGGTCAATAATTGTTCATTAATTCAAAAATTGATTATTTTGACCAAAACTAAATTTTTGGTGAAAAGTTGACCCATTATTTCAATGGGGTGGTCATTGGGTCACAAATTGATCATTTTGAGCAAAGTTGACTTTTTGGTCAAAAGTTGACCTATTTGTTCAATGAGTTGGTAATTGTGTCAAGAATTGACCATTTTCACCGAAGATAATTTTTAGGTCAAAAGTTGATCTGTTGGATCAATGCGTTGGTCATTAGATCAAAAATTGACCATTTTGACTAAAGTTGACTTTTTGGTCAACGAGTGGTCAATAAGTCAAAAATTGACTATTTTGACCAAAAATTATTTTTTTACTCAAAAGTTGACCTATTGGTTCATTGGGTTTGTCCTTAGGTCAAGGATTGACCATTTTCACCAAAGTTGACATTTTGGTCAAAAGTACAACCTATTGGATCAATCGGTTGGTCATCGGGTTAATGATCGACTATTTTGACCAAAGTTGACTTTTGGACAGAGATTAGCTTACGGGTCAATAATCGGTCATTAAGTCAAAATTTTACTATTTTGATCAAAATCGAATTTTGTTTCGAAAGTCGACCTATCGAGTCAATGAGTGCTCATTAGTCAACAATCGTCTATTTTGATCAAAATCGACTATTTCATCAAAAGTTGATTTATCGGGCCAATGGGTCAGTCATTAGGTTAATGATCGACCATTTTGGCCAAAGTTGACTTTTTGGTCAGAGATTGACTTATTGGGTCAGAAATTGGTCATTAGGTCAAAAATTGATTATTTTGTCCAAAATTAAATTTCTGATCAAAAGTTAACTCATTGGGTCAACGAGGTAGTCATTGGGTCAGAAATTGACCATTTTGACCAAAGTTTACTTTTGGTCAAAAGTTGACCCAATTGTCAATGAGTTGGTAATTGGGTTACTTTTTGGTCAAAAGTTGACCTGTTGGGTAAAAGGTTGGTCATTTGGTTAAAAATTGACCATTTTGACCAAAGTTGACTTTTTGGTCAAAAGTTGACCTATTGGGTCAATGGGTGTTTATTAGGTCAAAAATTGATTATTTTGATCAAATTTTACTTTTTGGTCAAAAGTTGACTTATTGGGTCAGTGGGTTGTTCATCTGGTTAAGGATTGATTATTTTAACCAAAGTTGACTTTTTGGTCAAAAGTCAATTTATTGAGTCAATGGGTCTGTCATTGGATCAACGATTAACCATATTTACCAAAGTTAACTTTTTGGTCAAAGATTGGCTTACTAGGTCAATAACTGGTCATTAGGTCAAAAATTGACTATTTTGACCGAAATTAACTTTTTGGTCAAAAGTTGACCTATTGGTTCAATGGGTGGTCATTAAGTCGAAATTGACTCATTTTGATCAAAATTGATTTTTGGTCTAAATTCGACATATTGGTCAATGGGCTCATCATTATGTCAAGGATCGACAATTTTCACTAAAGTTGATTTTTTGTCGAGATCGATTTATTGGGTCAATAATCGGTCACTGTGTCAAAAATCGACTATTTGACTAAAATCGATTTTTGGTCAAAAGTTAACGCATTGGTCGACGGTAATTATCGGGTCGAAAATCGACTATATTTACCAAAGATGACTTTTTGGTCGAAAGTCGATTTATTTTGACCAAAATCGAATTATTGGTCAAAAGTTAACCCATAGGATCAACGGGGTGGTCATTGGGTCAGAAATTATCTATTTTGAGCAACGTTGACTTTTGGTCAAAAGCTGACCTATTTCGTCAATGAGTTGGTAATTGGGTCAAAAATTGACCATTTTTACCGAATATGAATTTTTGGTCAAAAGTTGATATATTGGGTCAATGTGTTGGTCATCGGGTCAAAAATTGACCATTTTTACTGAAGATGACTTTATGGTCAAAAGTTGATATATTGGGTCAATGTGTTGGTCATCGGATCAAAAGTTGACCATTTTGACCAAAGTTAACTTTTAGGTCAAAAGTTGACCTATTGGGTCAATGGGTGCCCATTAGGTCAAAAGTTTACTATTTTGACCAAAGTTGACTTTTTGGTCAGAGATTGACTTATTAGGTCAATAATTGGTCATTAGGTCAAAAATTGACTATTTTGATATTTTGACCAAAATTGATTTTTAGACAATAGTTAACCCATTGGTTCAACAAGGTGGTCATTGTGTCAGAAATTGATCATTTTTGCCAAAGATGACTTTTTGGTCAAAAGTTGACCAATTTTGACCAAAATTGAATTTTTTGTCAAAAGTTAACCTATTAGGTCAACGGGGTTGTCATTGGGTCAGAAATTTTCCATTTTGACCAAAATTAACTTTTTGGTCAAAAGTTAACCTATTTGGTCAATGAGTTAGTATATGGGTTAACAATTGTTCATTTTGATCGAAAATGACTTTTTGGTCACAAGTTGATCTATTTGGTCAATGGGTTGGTCATTGGGTCAAAAATTGACCATTTTGAGCAAAGTTGACTTTTTGGTCAAAAGTTAACCTAATGGGTTAATGGGTGTTCATTAGATCAAAAATTGACTATTTTGACTAAAGTTGTCTTTTTGGTCAAAAGTTGACCTATTCGGTCAATGGGTTTGTCATTGGGTCAAGGATCGACCATTTTTACCAAAGTCGATTTTTTTGTCGAGATCGACTTATCGGGTCAATAATCGGTCATGAGATCAAAAATCGACTATTTCGACTAAAATTGAATTTTTGGTCAAAAGTTAACCATCAGGTCGACGGGGTTGTCATCGTGCGAAATCGACCATTTTGACCAAAGTTGACTTTTTGGTCAAAAGTTGACGCATTTGGTCAATGAGTTGGAAATAGGGTAAAAAATTGACCATTTTTACCCAAGATGGCTTTTTAATGAAAATTTGACCTATTGGGTAAAAAATTGACAATTTTGACCAAATTTGACTTTTTAGTAAAAAGTTGACCTCTTGTGTCAATGTGTGTTCATTAGGTCAAAAATTGACTTTTTTGAACAAAATTAATTTTTGGTAAAAAGTTGACCTATTAGGTCAATGGGTTGGTCATTTTGTCAAGGATTGACCATTTTGACTAAAGTTGACTTTTTGGTGAGAGTTTGACTTATTTGGTCAATAATTAGTCATTAATTCAAAAATTGATTATTTTGACCAAAATTAAATTTTTGGTGAAAGGTCGACCTATCGGGTCAACGGTGTGGTCATTGTGTCGAAATTAACCATTCCGAACAAAGTCGACTTTTTGGTCAAAAGTCGACATATGTGGTCAATGAGTCGGTAATTGTGTCAAGAGTCGACCATTTCGACCGAAGATGACTTTTTGGTCAAAAGTCGATCTATCGTGTCAATGGGCTCATTATCGGGTCAAAATCGACCATTTCGACCAAAGCCGACATTTTGGTCAAAAATTGACTTATTGGGTCAATGGGTGGTCATTAAGTTAAAAATTAACAATTTTGACCAAAAATATGTTTTTGGTCAAATGTTGACCTATTGGTTCAAAGAGTTTTTCATTGGGTTAAGAATTTACTATTTTAACCAAAGTTGACTTTTTGGTTAAAAGTAGACCTAATAGTCAATCGGTCGGTCGTTGGTCGAAGGATCGACCATTTCGATCTAAAGTTAACTTTTTGCTCGTAGATTAACTCTTGGGTTAATAATCGGTCATTAGTGTTAAAATTGACTATTTTCGACCAAAATCGACTTTTTGGTTAAAAGTCGACATATTGGGTTAATAGGTGCTCATTAGGTCAAAATCGACTATTTTGACCAAAATCGACTTTTTAGTCAAAAGTCGACTCTATCGGGTCAATGGGTCGGTCATCGGCTTAAGGATCGACCATTTCGACCAATGTCGACATTTTGGTTAGAGATCGACTTATCAGTCAATAATCGGTCATTAGCACAAAAATTGATTATTTTGACCAAAATTAATTTTTTTGTCAAAAGTCAACCTAATCTGGTCGTAAAATGACGATTTTCGACCAAATTTAACTTTTTGACAAAAGTCGACCTATTCGGTCAATGAGTTGAATCGGGTCAAGAATCGGCCTTTTTGACCAAAGATGACTTTTGGTCAAAATTTGATCTATTGGGTCAATGAACTGGTCATTTGGTCAAAAATCGATCATTTTCGACCAAAGTCGACATTTTGGTTAAAAGTCGATCTATCGAGTTAATGGGTGGTCATTAGGTCAAAATTGATCATTTCGACAAAAATCGACTTTCGGTTAAAAGTTGTCTTCATGGGTTAATCGGATCGTTATCGGGTCAAAAATCGACCATTTCGACTAAAGTCGACTTTTTGTCAAAAGTCGACTCTATCGGGTCAATGGGTGTTCATTAGATCAAAAATCGACCATTTCGACCAAAATTTACTTTTTAGTCAAAAGTTAACCTATTATGCCAATGGGCTTCGTCATTGGCTCAAGGATTAATCATTTCGACTAAAGTCGACTTTTTGGTCAAAAGTCGATTTATCGAGTCAATGAGTCTCTCTATCGAGTCAACGATCGACCATATTGACTAATGTTAACTTTTTCGGTCGTAGATTGGCTTACTGGGTCAATAACTGGTCATTAGGTCAAAAATTTACTATTTTGACCAAAATTGACTTTTTGGTCAAAAGTTGACCTATTGGTTCAATGGGTGTCATTAAGTTTGAAATTGACTATTTTGATCAAAATTAAATTTTTAGTCAAAATTTGACATGTTAGGTAATGGGTCGTCATCACGTCAAGGATTGACCATATTGACCAAAGTTGACATTTTTGTTAGAGATTGACTTATTGGGTCAATAATTGGTCACTAGGTCAAAAATTGACTATTTTAACCAAAATTTATTTTTGGTCAACAATTAACGCATTGGCTGAACAAGGTGGTCATTGGATCAGAAATTGACCATATTCACCAAAAATGACTTTTTGGTCAGAAGTTGACCTATTTTGACCAAAATTGAATTTTTTATCAAAAGTTATCCCATATGATCAATGAGGTGGTCATCGGTCAGAAATTGTCCATTTTAAGCAATGTCGACTTTTGGTCAAAAGTTGACATATTTGGTCAATGAGTTGGTAAGTGGTTTAAGAATTGACCATTATGACTGAAGATGACTTTTTGGTCAAAAGTTGATATATTGGGTCAATGCGTTGGTCATCAGGTCAAAAATTGACCATTTTAACCAATGTTTACTTTTTGGTCAAAAGTTGACCTATTGGGTCAATGGGTACTCATTAGGTTAAAAGTTGACTAATTTGACCAAAATTAACTTTTTGGTCAAAAGTTGACCAATTGAGTCATTGTGTTTGCCATTATGTCAATGATTGACCATTTTGACAAAAGTTGACTTTTTGGTTAGAGATTGATTTATTAGGTCAATAATTGGTCATTAGGTCAAAATCGACTTTTCGACCAAAATCGAATTTTTAGCCAAAAGTTAACCCATTGGGCCAACGGGTTGGTCATTAGGTAAGAAATTGACCATTTTGACCAAAGTTTACTTTTTGGTCAAAAGTTGACCTATTTGGCCAATTAGTTAGTAATTTGGTCAAGAATTGACCATTTTGACCGAAGTTGACTTTTTAGTCAAAAGTTGACCTACTGGGTCTGTGGTTTGATCATTGGGTCAAAAATTGACCATTTTGACCCAAGTTGACTTTTTGGTCAAAAGTTGAACTATTCAGTTAATGGATGGTCATTAGGTCAAAAATTGACTATTTTGACAAAAAGTAACTTTTTGGTCAAAAGTTGACATATTAGGTCAATGGATTTGTCTTTTGGTCAAAAATTAACTTTTTGGTCAGAGATTGTCTTATTGGGTCAATAATTGGTCATTAAATCAAAAATTGACTATTTCGACCAAAATTGACTTTTTGGTCAAAAGTTGACCTTTTAGGCTAATGGGTCAGTCATTGGGTTAAGGATTGATCATTTTGTCCAAAGTTGACTTTTTGGTCAAAAGTTGACCTATTGGGTCAATGGGTTGGTCATTGGGTCAAAGATTGACCATTTTGACGAAAAGTGACTTTGTGGTCAAAGATTGGCATATTGGGTCAATAATTAGTCAATAGGTCAAAAATTAACTATTTTGACAAAAAATAACTTTTTTGTCAAAAGTTGTCCTATTGGGTCAAAGGGTGGTCATTAAGTCAAAAATTGACAATTTTGACATAAAATGATTTTTTTTTCAAAAGTTGACCTATTGGGTCAAGGATTGACCATTTTGACCAAATTTGACTTTTTGGTCAGAGATTGACTTATTGGGTCAATAATTAGTCATTAGCTCAAAAATTGGCTATTTTGACCAAAATTGAATTTTTGGTTAAAAGTTAACTCATTGGGTAAATGAGGTCGTCATTAGGTTACGAATTAACATTTTGACGAATGATGACTTTTTAATCAAAAGTTGTCCTATTTTGACCAAAATTGAATTTTTGGTCAAAAGTTAACCTATTGAGTCAACGGCCGGTCATTAGAGCCGAAATCGACCATTTCGACCAAAGTCGACATTTTGGTCAAAAGTCGACTCTATTTGGTCAATGTGTCGGTAATTAGGTCAAGAATCGACCATTTCGACCAAAGATGACTATTTGGTCAAAAGTCGATCTATCGGGTCAATGGATTAGTCTTCGTGTCAAAATCGACTATTTCGACCAAAGTTCAATTTTTGGTCAAAAGTTGACCTATTGGGTCAATGGGTGCTCATTAGGTCAAAAATTGACTATTTTGAAAAAAATGACTTTTTTGTCAAAAGTTGACCTATTCATATGGTCAAGGATTAACCATTTTGATAAAAGTTGACTTTTTTGTCAGTGATTGACTTATTAGGTCAATAATTGGTCATTAGATTAAAAATTCATTTTTTTGACCAAAATTGAATTTTTAGTCAAAAGATAACCCTTTGGGTCAACGGGGTGGTCATTGGGTCAGATATTGACCATTTTGACCAAAAGTTGACTTTTTGGTCAAATGTTGACCTATTTGGTCAATGGTTGGTAATTTGGTCAAGAGTCGACCATTTCGACCAAAGATGACTTTTTAGTCAAAAGTCGACCTATTTGTCGGTCGGTTGGTCATTGGGACAAAATTTGACCATTTTGACAAAAGTTGACTTTTTGGTCAAAAGTTGACATATTGGGTGTTGACCTCAATTTTGGTGAGGTCTGATCTCTCTCCTTAGTTCTTAGGATCTAGCCATATGTTTTCCCTTCGACTATCCTAGAGGACTAGAAATGGGACCCACCACTTAGAAATTCAAAACACTACTTAACTCCCTTCAAACCCCACAAGTTTTTTTGTAAACCCCTAGGCCACTTTGAGGGTTAAAATCAATATGTGGAGGTTTAAAGGATGAGGTTTTTGTAGAACTCTTTGGCCTTAGGATTACCCTGGATGTCTTGGTCTTGGTGAGGACAAGCTTGCACACACCACACTCTCACAGACATTCGAAATCCTAAAACAACCCTTACCCAACTTGGCTTCCTGAGTCATGTAGGAAACTCATATGGATGGACCAGACCCCTAAGCCCCTGACTAAGAGGGTTAGGAACAACATATTGAGTGCCTAAAATGAGTCCTCTCATGGCTCTTGTGAGCTTAATATGGCATCATGGCTCAACCAAAATGGTCCCATTTTACTCACAACTAATTAATTTTCATTTTCCCCAAATTTCAATTTTTGCCCCCTGGGTCCTAAACCCACCAAACATACCAAATACCCTTGAAATTATCCAAAATTTGAAAATTGCCTAAATTACCAAAAATTACTCAAAATCAATCCTAAACATTTCCCACCACTCAAATTGATCATCCATGGCCAAATATACCAAAATTTCCAAAAATACCCCCAATACCCTCAAAATACCCAAAATACCCTTTTTGGCCCAAAAATCCAAAAATTCTAAAAATTCCCAAAAAATTCCAAAAAATCTCAAATATTCCCAATTTCATTTTTTCTAACTGGCACATACTCCAATTGTGTCAATTTAATCCAATTTGATCAAAAAAGTCCCAAATGGGCCCTTAAGGCCCAAAATGGCCAATTGACCCAATCCATCCAAAATTCAACCCAAATGTCACCCAATCTTCCCCAAATTTGTTTTGAAATCTTTATAACATCCCCACAAATAAAATTGTAACTTAATTTTCCCCAAATTTGGAATCAAACTTCACCCAAGCCTAGCTCAAACCAAAAATCCCCAATTTATCCTAAACCAACCATGATCCCAAACAAGCCCAAATCCCAAAATTAAGACCCAATCAAAATTTAAAACTCTTTGTTATACCCCCATAAACATTTTTAAACATTAATTAACATCAAACCCAACATTAGCTTAACCTTAGCCCAAATTAGCCCAATTTGACTCATTTTGACCATATTATTAAAAGACCCAAATTAAACCCAATTTAACCCTAAATTGCCCCAAATTGGTTTCAAACCATTCATGACACATTCATAAACTAAATTCAATGCTTATTGGGCCCAATCTTTCACAAAATTTTCATCCACTAATTTGTTTTAAAACCTAAAAGCCCACTTCCCTTAAAGCGTTTTAAAAGCCCATCCAAAATTATTTCAAAAAGCCCAAAATCAATCCAAAGACCACATGACATTTCTTTCTATCATCCTTTTAACCAAAATCACCCCTAAGTTTCAAAACCATCATTAAACCATTCCAAATCAAGCTTCATGAAAAATTTCACCAAAATGCCAAAATTCCTAAAATCTACTTCCATGAAATTAACAAAGCCTCGTCCCAAACCACATGGAGACATTGAGCCAAGCATAAGCCATATGCAAGCCATAGGAGCCACTTTCCACCTCACCAAACCATTGATGGCAAAAGAAGGAGGCTCTTTCTTAATCCTTCATTAATCCTTTTTAACCTCATTCATGTCACACTTTAACCCAAGTTAGGCACCTCACCATGGATGGAAACTTCACCACCCTTTCCTAGCTGACCCAAATGATTCCCTCAGTCCAAAACCAGGTCATGGGAGGCTGCACCCAACCCATTTGCATGAGTTGACCAAGCTAAGCCCAAAAAGAGCCACTTCCCACATTCCCTTTAAATCAATCCCTTTACACATGGCATCAGCCAATTGAGCTCACAAACATCAAGTCCTGACCTCCCTGACCCTGAGGGTGACCTGACCCTGGTCGGACCACCACCCCAGTCGCCGGAAAACACCAGGACGAGAGCACCCATTTGATTCAAAAATACAAAACTCACATGATGAGCTGTCCCATGGCCAATGGCCATTGTGGCTATTCTTCACCTCCCCTAGGCAGCAAATCCCAAGCCCTAACTCCCCCTAGGAAGCCCTCCAGCCATGCCTATTTAAACTCACCTCCCTCACGGCCAAAGAGGGTGCTGAACCAAACATTACCAAAACTCTGCCAAAATCACTCCACACTCTTCTCTAAACCCAAAGCACTTGATCCCCACTGAAATCCAGCCCTAAAACCCTCTCTGCGAGCTCAATTTTAAGCCAAAAAATAGGACACTTCACCAAAGTGAGCCAATCTTCGAATTGATTGACTCTACACCTTTACCAGACTAAGAGAAGAAGTTCCCCAACAAACGCCCCCTCAATAGGCCAGCCATTCTTCCTATCGGCCAAGCTTTGAAATCGGGCTTGGTGGAAATCAAGTCTAGGCATTTCACCACAGCTCCAGGAATCATCCCTAGCTTACTTAGACTCCCTTGAACATGCCGAGCCCCTCTGATTGAAGCTTCACTTCTCAGAGCCAAGGTATTGAACTCCTCCTTCCTGAGAGCTTCTTTCGATTCTCCATTTTGATTGAGTAAATTTCATAGCATCTTAGCCGTATAGATGTGTTCGTCTTGTCGAGATGAGTCCATAAAGTTCAAGAACATGAGATTTCATGGAGAAATGAGCGAGATCATAGGGTTTTAGTGTGGAAGGCTCACGGGACACACTAGTCGTAGACGATGACCAGGAATCGTCGGATCGCGCGTGTATCGAAACGACGACCCAGATTGCACCGGACTAGGGAACGGGACATGAACAGTGGGCCGCGTGGCGCTGAGACAGATGGCGGCGTCGAATAGGGGGGCTACACATGGGCTTTCAATCCACCGTAGTTTGACGCAGCGCTGACTGGGTTAAGTAGATAAATAGATATTTTCTGATTTATTTAAATACCTAGAACTTTCAAAATCCATATCTTTGCATAGAAAAATCAAAAAAATAAATTAAAAATACCCACTTGCTCAGTGAACAAAGGAGAATAATGTGGAAAAAGAATCATGTTATTTTGTCAAGTATTTTATTTTTAATTAATTTAATACTATTTTGAGTATTTTGATTCTCCATTTGAATACACAATTTACCGTGGCATGAGGCCATATGGCTTTTGTAGCCTCTGTTCTTCGGAACATTCCCTGAATTTTTCAAGGCTAGAGGCTATCTCTATGGCAAGTTATTTATTTTCCAAATTTATATGTCTGTTTTGGCATTTTAATTTCAATAATTAGCATATTACTTAGAAAATTCTTAGAAAATTAGGGGACGTAGATTAGGACTAGAGGACCCTAGGAAAATTATGGTTTGATTTAATTCCTTAAAAATAACCTTAATTAGCCTAAACATTCAAAACTGGTCTTTAATTAATTAGGAGTAACCACACATCAAAATCACTTGAAAACAATTCTCCACTGTCACTTACGATGTAGAGAATCTCACATAAAAATTTGAAGTCAATTGGAGATGATTTAGCTCACTAAATGGATCATTTAAGTTGTATGTTCATTTTTAAATTTTAAAAATTAATAAATCCCAAAATACATTTTAAAAATTCAACAAATTGGTTTTGGGGCTTCTCTGGTATCAGAGGAGTCTAACAAAATTAAAATTGGAACTTTCTAAAAATTTTCATTTTTAACCATATTTTTAATATTTTAATAATTAAAAAATAATAAAAATCACAAAAATACTAAAAATCATAAAGATGTCATATTTTGTTCCCTAATCACTTAGGAACCAACCAAATATTTTTCCTAAGTCCCTAGGTTAAGATATTGAATTTTAAGGGCTTAGGATAATTTTAATATTAAAAAATGGATTTTCTAACCTTTGCACTAAATTAATTCTAATAAATACAAAAAAATCAGAAAAATATAAAATTTATTTCTCTGAGTTCCTTTAGGTCAGAGAGATTTAAGAAAAATATAAAACTTAATTTTCAACTTCAATTTTATTTTATAATTAATTAGTACTCCAAAACCTAAAATAATTATAATAAATAAAATATAATTAAAAAATCACCAAAATTGGTCCAAGTGGTCCTCTGGTCAATAGGAACATCCCATAATTTTAATAAGGATAGAAACTTTACCTTGGTCATGTTGTTAAATTTTCATTGAAAATTCTTATTTTTATCAAAATAATTATATAAATTAATTTAAAAACAGAAAAATCATAATTTTTCTTCTAATGTCTTAATTGACTTGTGAGTGAAGTGATAGAAAAATTTTAAGTTCATTTGAGCTCAATTTAGTGAGTTATGAATTGAATAAGCTTAAAAAGGCATAATGGTAATTAAGGATTTTAACCCTAATTAATACTTTAGGTTTAATCAAAAGGGAGGGTAAAAATATTTGATCTTCATCTTCTCTTGGATGACTGAAACTTTGGGAATAAAGGGGTAGAATCCCATTAGTCACTTTGAAAATATCAAAATGGAACTTTAATTAATTAAATCATTTAAATTTTAGGAGAATAATTAAAATTTTGGATTATTAGGGATGTGACTTAAGAAGATACCAATTCTTTAATTCAAAGTCCCTAATTAAATTAATTAAATGGTAATCAATCCTTAATTAATTCTAAAATAATGATTCGAAATTAATAATTAAAAAAGGAAAAATTAAATTAAAGTTTAAAACATTAAATAATTTAACAATCAAATTAAAAAAAAATTTAAACATTTAAAATTAATTTGAAATCACTTAAGAACAAACTTAAAAAAATTTAAAACCATAAGTAATTTCAAAACAACTCATAAAAAAATATAAAAATCAAACTAATTAAAATCAACCTAAAGTACTATAATTAATCCAATTCAAGTCATCAAAATTTAACAAAAATAAATAATTTAAACCCCTCTTTCAACCTAAGCATATTTAAAACATTAAAACTAATCTGAAATATTAAGATCATTTAAAATATAAAGATTTAATCGAATTAAAACAACTTGAACAATATTCCAAACATAAAATTATTAATTAAAATTTTATAACTATACCAAATCACTTTAAATCATCAATTCCAATTTTAAATTAAGAATTGTTAAAATCTTTAACAATTTAATTTGCCCCTAAAGGCTTTCATTATCCTATCTCTTAAATGGAGCATCAAGTGACAAGTCACTTTATTCATCAGATAATCAAATGTTCGAGTTCACTGAGCAAGAAGGAAAACTTAACTATATCTCTTGAATGATTAATTCACTTGTACAATAAAATTCAGTTGGACTTGAAATAATCTTAGAAGTATTGAAAAGATGTTTAGGACCCATCCTAAGCACTTCCTCAATATGATGGGATGTTTTAGAAGAACAATTAAAACTTAATTGTTCTTTGGTGAAGAAAATCATCCTCAACAAAATACAAGAACCTATACGTCATAGGATTTGACTAGCAATAGGATTAGGATTTTGGTAGACAACCAGAACCTTTCCTTAGTTTTACCTAGGTACTTGTTGGAAATATTTAAATACCCTGACATGTGTTTTAAGTGCAGCTTGGAATGACGAGAAGACCCTCCAGGTATGCTTTTATATTATTGCAATTTATTTACCTGCACTGTACTTTATTTTTCATGCATGTTAAACAACAATGTCACATTGCATGAAAACTAAAACTTTTAGGATAGCCACGAAACAGGAACCCAAAACTAAATTAAAATGAATGCAAGATAAAATTCACTGCCACAACATTCAAAATATAAAACAACTCAAAATTTAATCACATATAGAACAACAAAACTACAACTACAATTAAATTAAAATGTCTTGTTGGATGATCGGGAATACCTTGGATAATGTAACCTACGTGTTGCTAATGGGATTTCCCACTATCTAAATGAAAGTGTGGAACTAATTCAGTTAAGTATAGCAAATTCATTTAGACTAAGTGAATCCGATAAAAGTAACAGCGCCAGAATGATGAATCCGTGTGATCTTAACCGGTGTTGTTATAATCAACTTTAAGATTCCCCTAATAAAACACTGAGATATTTGAACATTAAAACTCCTCTAAACCGAAACACTTCTCTCATCTCCAGATTTTCACTTTCTAAAACTAAACCTCTACAACAACAAGGAGCTTGAAACATAGTGGGCAGCACTGCCATCTTCATTGGCAAAACTCGGGTCTACATCAGCAAAACCTTCCTTAGAATTAAATAACCAAGCCATAGGATTTTGAGGTAGTTTGCCTAGTGCAACATAAATCCTTAACTTTGTGTTAGGCATTTGTGTTATGCAATTTAAGCCCTAACCAATCTTAGGACTTCGAGGTAGTCGTTTGGTACGACATAAACCCTCACATCTTCGAGGTTATTTGTGTTATTATGTCATACAAATATAAGTACTAATTAATTAAAATTGGCAGGATTACAATATTAAATAAACTCTCAAAATTGAAGCCAAACAATAGGATAATTTGAAAAGTTACTAAAATTCTTATTGGATCCTCAGCTTCTCCTACTTCTCTTCCTTTGGATTCCTAAAAGAAACTGTTCCAAATCTGATCAATTCCCTATCAAAATTTCCAAAAAATATAAGTCCTTTGAAACCTTAAACTTTGAAATTCTTGAGAGCAAAACCACTGATCATTATCGAGAGTTTTCTTAAGTGATCCCCGTCATTTAAGCTGTAATTAACTATAGGTGCTTGCTCTTATAGGGAACTTTAAGAACCCATGTAATATAAACCCTGCTTGATTTCTTTATATTAAACAGGGGAACTTATCGACTTATAAAATTTGTTTGCAGACCAAACGAATGTCACAAATCTTCTAATTTATTTAATTGGTTTGCAGACCAAGTAGTGTGTCTATTCTTCAAGATAGATACACGATTTCGTTGTGATGCTTGTTTATATAAACTATTTTTGATGTGAGATGGGTTTGATCTCATATCTTAAAATTTTCAAACTTAAAAATTATTTTCATAATTAAATGCTACTTTTCAAACTATATATATATATATATATATATATATATATATATTAAATTTAAAAATCTAAAATTCACCGATAATTTCGTAGGCGACCCCCTTTTCAAAACACATAATCTAATAATATGTCGACATTGAGTCAATGAGTTTGTCATTGGGTCAAAAATTGACCATTTTGTCAAAAGTTGACTTTTAGGTCAGAGATTGACGTATTGGGTCAATAATTGGTCATTACGTCAAAAATTTACTATTTTCACCAAAATAGATTTTTTGGTCAAAAGTTAACCTATTTGGTCAACGATGTGGTCATTGGGTCAGAAATTGACCATTTTAACCAAAGTTGACTTTTTGGTCAACAGTTGAACTATTTTTACCAAAATTAAATTTTTGGTCAAAAGATAACCCATTAGGTCAATATTGTGGTCATTGTGTTAGAAATTGACAATTTTGACCAAAATTGAATTTTTGGTCAAACGAGTTTGTCATTAGGTCAAGGATTGACCATTTTGTCCAAAGTTGACTTTTTGGTCAGAGATTGATTTATTGGGTCAATAATTGGTCATTAATTCAAAAATTAACTATTTTGGTCATTATGTAAAAAATTAATTATTTTTACCAAAATTAATTTTTTGGTCAAAAGTTGACCCATTGTGTCAACTGGGAGGTCATTGGGTCACAAAGTTGACCATTTTAACTAAAGTTGACTTTTTGGTCAAAAGTTGAACTATTTGGTCAATGAGCTGATAATTAGGTCAAGAATTAACCATTTTGACCAAAGATGACTTTTTGGTCAAAACTTGATCTACTGGGTCAATGTGTTGGACATTGGGTAAAAAATTGATAATTTTGACCTAAGTTGTCTTTTTGGCCAAAAGTTAGCCTCTTAGGTCAATTGGTTAGTCATTAAGTAAAAAATTGATTATTTTGACCACAATTGACTTTTTGGTCAAAAGTTGATCTATTGGGTCATAGGATTTGTCATTGGGTCAAGGATTGACAATTTTGACCAAAGTTGACTCTTTAGACAGAGATTGACTATTGGGTCAAAAATTGGTCATTATGTTAAAATTTGACTATTTTGACCAAGATTGAATTTTTGGTCAAAAGTTAACCCATTGCATCAACGGGTAGGTCATTGGTTCAGAAAATGACCTTTTTGACCAAAGTTGACTTTTTGGTCAAAAGTTGACCTATTTGGCCAATGTGTTGGTAATTTGGTCAAGAATTTGACCATTTTGACCAAAGATGACTTTTTGGTCGAAAGATGACCTAATGGGTCACTGAGTTGGTAATTGGGTCGAGAATTGACCATTTTAACTGAAGATAACTTTTCGGTTAAAAGTTGATATATTTGGTCAAATGATTGGACATTGTGCCAAAAATTGAACATTTTGACCAAAGTTGACTTTTTGGTCAAAAGTTGACCAATTGGGTCAATGGGTGCTCGTTAGGTCAAAAGTTTACTATTTTAACCAAAAATGACTTTTTAGACAAAAGTTGACCTACTGGGTCAATGGGTTTGTCATTGGGTCAAGAATTGACCATTTTGACTAAAGTTGACTTTTTTGTTAGAGATTGACTTATTAGGTCAATAATTGGTCAATAGGTCAAAAATTGACTTTTTGACCAAAATTGAATTTTTAGTCAATAGTTAACCCTTTGGGTTAACGGGGTGGTCATTGGGTCAGAAATTGACTAATTTGAACAAAGTTTACTTTTTGGTCAAAAGTTAATCTAGTCGGCCAATGAGTTGTTATTTCGGTCAAGAATTGACCATTTTGACCAAAGATGACTTTTTAGTCAAAAGTTAACCTATTGGATTAGTGGGTTGGTCATTGGGTCAAAAATTGACCATTTTTACCAAAGTTGACTTTTTGGTCAAAAGTTGACCTATAGAGTCAATTGGTGGTTATTAGGTCCAAAATTGATTATTTTGACCAAAATTGACTTTTTGGTCAAAAGTTTACATATTGGGTCAATGGGTTTTGTCTTTGGGTCAAGGATTGACTACTTTGACAAAAGTTGACTTTTTGCTCAGAGATTGATTTATTGGGTCAATAATTAGCATTAATTTAAAAATTGACTATTTTATCAAAAATTGACTTTTTCGTCAAAACTTGACCTATTAGGCGAATGGGTTGGTCATTGGCTTAAGGGTTAATCATTTTGACCAAAGTTAACTTTTGGTTAAAAAGTTGACCTATTGGGTAAATGGGTTGGTCATTGGGTCAAGGATTGACCACTTTGACCAAAGTTGACTTTTTGGTCAAAGATTGAGTTATTGGGTCAATAATTGGTCACTAGGTCAAAAATGGACTCTTTAGATCAAAAATGAATGTTTGGTCAAAAGTTAACCCATTGGGTCAACGGGGTGGTCATTGGGTAAGAAATTGACCATTTTGACCAATGATGACTTTTTAGTTAAAAGTTGACCTATTTTGACCAAAATTGAATTTTTGATCAAAAGTTAACATATTGGGTGAACGGGGTGGTCATTGGGTCTGAATTTGACCAATTTGACCAAAGTTGACTTTTTGGTTAATTGTTGACCTATTTGGTCAATGACTTGGTAATTGGGTCAAGAATCAACCATTTTGACAAAAGATGACTTTTTGGTCAAAAGTTGACCTATTGGATTAATGGGTTGGTCATTAGGTTAAAAATTGACCATTTTGACCAAAGTTGACTTTTTGGTCAAATTTTGACCTATTTGGTCACCGAAGTCGGTAATCGGATAAGAATTCACCATTTTGATCAAAGATGACTTTTTGGTCAAAAGTTGAACTATTGGGTCAATGGGTTGGTCATTGAGTAAAAATCGAACATCTTGACGAAAGTTGACTTTTTAGTTAAAAGTTGATCTATCAGGTCAATGGAGGTCATTAGGTCGAAAATAGATTATTTTGACCAAAATTGATTTTTGGTTAAAAGTTGATCTATCGGGTCAACTGGGTTTGTCATTTAGTCAAAGATCGTCCAATTCGACCAAAGTTGATATTTTTGTTAGAGATTTATTTATTGGATCAATAATTGGTCATTAGGTCAACATTAACTTTTTTGAACAAAATTGAATTTTTAGTCGAAGGTTAACCCAATGGATCAAGGGGTGTTCATTGGGTCAGAAATTAATCATTTTGACCAAAGTTGACTTTTTGGTCAAAGGTTGACCTATTTGGCCAACGAATTGGTAATTGGGTCAAAACTTGACCATTTTGACCAAAGATGAATTTTTAATCAAAAGTTGACCTATTGGGTCAATGGGTTGGTCATTGGGTCAAAAATTTACCATATTGACTAAAGTTGACTTTTTGGTCAAAAGTTGACCTAATGGGTCAACGGGTGGTCATTAGGTCAAAAATTGACTATTTTGACCAAAATTAACTTTTTGAACCAAAGTTGACCTATTCGGTCTATAGGTTTGTTATTGGGTTAAGGATTGACCTTTTTGACCAAAGTTGACTTTTTGCTCAGAGATTGACTATTTTAACAAAAATTAACTTTTTCGTCAAAAGTTGACCTATTAGGCGAATGGGTTGGTCATTGGGTCAAGGATTGATCATTTTGACCAAAGTTGACTTTTTGGTCAAAAGTTGACCTTTTGGGTCAACTTGTTAGTCATTGGGTCAAAGATTGACCATTTTGACCAAAGTTGAGTTTCTGGTCGAAGATTGGCTTACTTGGTCAATAATATGTCATTAGCTAAAAATTTTACTTTTTTGACCAAAATTGACTTTTGTTGTCAAAAGTTGACCTATTGGGTCAATGGGTGGTCGTTAAGTCAAAAATTGACTATTTTGACCAAAATTAACTTTTTGTGCAAAAGTTGACCTATTGGGTCAATGGGTTTGTCATTGGGTTAATGATTGACCATTTTGACCAAAGTTGATTTTTTAGTTAGAGATTGACTTGTTGGATTAATAATTGGTCACTAGGTCAAAAATTGACTGTTTTGATTAAAATTGAATTTTTAGTCAAAAGTTAAACCATTGGGTTAACGGTGTGGTCATTAGGTCGAATTTACCATTTCGACCAAAGTCGACTTTTGGTCAAAAGTCGACTTCTTTGGTCAATGAGTTGGTAATTTGGTCAAGAATTGACCTTTTTGACCAAAGATGACTTTTTGGTCAAAAGTTCACCTATTGGGTCAATAGGTTGATCATTGGGTCAAAAACTGAACATTTTGACAAAAGTTGACTTTTTGGTCAGAGATTAACTTATTGAGTCAATCATTGGACATTAGCTCATAAATTGATTATTTTGACCAAAATTAAACTTTTGGACAAAAGTTTACCCATTGGGTCAACGGGGTCGTCATTGAGTCAAAAATTGACCATTTTGACCAAAGTTGACTTTTTGGTCAAAAGTTGACCTATTTGGTCAATGAGTTGGTAATTTGGTCAAGATTGAACATTTTGATCGAAGATGACTTTTTTTGTCAAAATTTAATTTTTTGGCTCAACTGGTTGGTCATTAGGTCAAAAATTGAACATTTTGACCAAAGTTGACTTTTTGGTCAAAAGTTGACTTATTGGATTAATGGGTGGCCATTTGGTCAAAAATTAACTACTTTGACCAAAATTGACTTCTTAGTCAAAAGTTAACATATTTGGTCAATGGGTTTGTCATTGGGGTCAAGTATTCACTATTTTGACCAAAGTTGACTTTTTGGTCAGAGATCGACTTATTGGGTCAATAATTGGTCATTAGGTAAAAAATTGACCATTTTGTCCAAAGTTCAATTTTTGGTCAAAAGTTAACACATTGGTCAAAAGTTAACCTATTGAGACATTATGTTGGTCATTTGGTCAAAATATGACCATTTTGACCAAAGTTGTCTTTTTGGTCAAAAGTGGAACTAATGGGTCAATGGGTGGTCATTAGGTGAAAAATTGACTATTTTGACCAAAATTAACTTTTTGGCCAAAAGTTGACTTATTAGGCAATGCGTTTGTCATTGGGTCAAGGATTGACCATTTTTTCCAATGTTGACTTTCTGATCAGAGATTGACTTATGGGTCAATAATTGGTTATTAATTCAAAAATTGACTATTTTGGTCATTAGGTTAAAAATTAATTATTTTGACTAAAATTAATTTTTTGGTCAAAAGTTGACTGATTGGGTCAACAGGGTGGTCATTGCTTTAGAAGTTGACCATTTTTGTTAAAGTTGACTTTTGGTCAAAAGTTAACTAATTTCGTCAATGAGCTGGTAATTGGGTCAAGAATTAAGCATTTTCACCAAAGATGACTTTTTGGTCAAAAGTTGATCTATTGGGTCAATGTGTTGGTCATTGGGTCAAAAATTGATCATTTTGACCATAGTTAACTTTTTGGTCAAAAGTTGATCTATCAGTCAAATGGTGGTCATTCAATAAAAATATTTTTGACCAAAATTGACTATTTGGCCAAAATTTGACATATTGGGTCAATGGGTTTATCATCGGGTTAAGGATTGAATATTTAGACAATAGTTGACATTTTGGTCAGAGATTGACTTATTAAGTGAATAATTGGTCATTCGGTCAAAAATTAACTATTTTGACCAAAATTGAATTTTTGGTAAAAAGTTCACCCTTCAGGTCAACGACGTGGTCATTCAGTCGAATTGACCATTTTGACCAAAGTTGATCGCTTGGTCAATGACTGAACTATATTGACCAAAATTGAATTTTTAGTCAAAAGATAACCCATTGGGAACGGGGTTGTCATTGTGTCAAAAATTGATCATTTTTACTAAAGTTATCTTATTGGTCAAAAGTTGACCTATTTAATGAATGAGTTTGTAATTGGGTCAAGAATTAACAATATTGACCAAAGATGACTTTTTGGTCAAAAGTTACCTATTGAGTCATTGGGTTGGTCATTGGGTCAAAATATGACCATTTTGACAAAAGTTGACATTTTGGTCAAAAGTTGAACTATTGGGTCAATGGGTGGTCATTAGAACAAAAAATGACTACTTTGAACAAAATTGACTTTTTGGTCAAAAGTTAACCTATTGAGACATTGGGTTGGTCATTGGGTCAAAATATGACCATTTTAACCAAAGTTGACTTTTTGGTCAAAATTTGAACAAATGGGTCAATGGGTGGTCATTAGGTCAAAAATTGACTATTTTGACCAAAATTAACTTTTAGAACAAAAGTTGACTTATTAGGCAATGGGTTTTTCATTGGGTCAAAGATTGACCATTTCGTCCAAAGTTAACTTTTTGGTCAGAGATTGACTTATTGGGTCAATAATTGGTCATTAATTCAAAAATTGACTATTTTAGTCCTTAGGTCAAAAATTAATTATTTTGACCAAAATTAAATTTTTGGTCAAAAGTTGACCCATTAGGTCAACGGGGTGGTCATTGGGGCAAAAGTTGACCGATTTGACTAATGTTGACTTTTGGGTCAAACGTTGACCTATTTGGTTAAATGAGCTAGTAATTGGGTCAAGAATTAAGCATTTTAACCAAGAATGACTTTTTGGTCAAAAGTTGATCTATCGGGTCAAAGTGCTGGTCATTGGGTTAAAAATTGATCATTTTGACCAAAGTTGACTTTTTGGTCAAAAGTTAACCTATTGGGTCAATTTGTGGTCATTCAGTCAAAAATTGATTATTTTTACCAAAATTGATTATTTGGTCAAAATTTGGCCTATTGGATTAACGGGTTTGTCATTGGGTGAAGGATTGAATATTTTGAGCAAATTTGACTTTTTGGTAAGAGATTGACTTATTGGGTGAATAATTGGTCATTAGGTCAAAAATTGACTATTTTGACCAAAATTGAATTTTTGGTCAAAAGTTAACCCATTAGGTAAACGGGGTGGTCATTGGATCAGAAATTGACCATTTTAACCAAAGTTGACATTTTGGTCAAAAGTTGACCTATTGGGTCAATGGGTCGTCATTGAGTTAAAAATTGATTATTTTAACCAAAATTGACTATTTGGTCAAAAGTTGACCTATTGGGTCAATGGGTTTGTCATTGTGCCAAGGATTGACACTTTTTACCAAAGTTGACTTTTGGGTCAGAGATCGACTTTTGGATCAATAATTGGTCATTATATTAAAAATTGACTATTTTGATCAAAATTGATTTTTTGGTCAAAAGTTGACCTACTAGGCCAATGAGTTGGTCATTGGGTCAAGGATTAATCATTTTGACCAAAGTTGACTTTTTGGTCAAAAGTTTACCAATTGGGTCAATGGGTTGGGGTCAAGGATTGACCATTTTGATAAAAGTTGATTTTTTGGTCAGAGATTAATATACTGGGTCAATAATTGGTCATTAGGCCAAAAATTGACTATTTTGACCAAAACTGACTTTTTGGTCAAAAGTTGACCTTTTGGGTCAATGGGTCAAGCAATGATCATTTTGATCAAAGTTGACTTTTTGGTCAAAAGTTGATCTATTGGGTCAATGACTTGGTCAATGGGTCAAGGATTGACCATTTTTACCAAAATTCACTTTTTGGTCAAAAATTGGCTTTCTGGGTCAATAATTGGTCGTTAGGTTAAAAATTGACTATTTTGATCAAAATTGAGTTTTTGGTCAAAAATTAACCTATCGTGTTAATGGGTGGTCAATAAGTCAAAAGTTGACTATTTTGACCCAAATTGACCTTTTCGTCAAAATTATACCTATTTGATCAATGGGTTTATCATTGGGTCAAGAATTGACCATTTTAACCAAAGTTGACTTTTTGGTCAGTGATTGACAAATTAGGTCAATAATTGGTCATTAGGTAAATAATTGACTATTTTGACCAAAATTAATTTTTCGTTCAAAAGTTAACCCATTGGGTCAACGACGTGATCATTTGGTCAGAAATTGACCATTTTGAGCAAAAATTACTTTTTGGTCAACAGTTGAACTATTTTGAACAAAATTAAATTTTTGGTCAAAATATAACCAATTGGGTCAACGGGGTGGTCATTATGTCATAAATTGACCAATTTGACCAAAGTTGTCTTTTTGGTCAAAAGTTGACCTATTTTAGTCAATGAGTTGGTAATTGGGTCAAAATTTGACCTTTTTCACCAAAGTGACTTTTTGGTTAAAAGGTGACCTATTTTGTCAATGAGTTGGTAATTGGGTCAAAAATTGACCATTTTGACCAAAGATGAATTTTTTGCCAAGAGTTGACCTATTGGGTTAATGGGTAATCTTTAGGTCAAAATTGACTATTTTGACCAAAATTAACTTTTTGGTTAAAAGTTGACTTATTAGGCAATGGGTGTCAATGGGTCAAGAATTGATAATTTTATCCAAAGTTGACTTTTTGGTTAGAGATTGCCTTACTAGGTCAATAATTGGTCATTAATTCAAAAATTGACTTTTTTGTTCATTAGGTCATAAATTAATTATTTTGACCAAAATTAAATTTTTTGGTCAAAAGTTGACACATTAGCTCAATGGGTTGGTCATTGTGTCAGAAGTTGACCACTTTGACTAAAGTGACATTTTGTGTAGAGTTGACCTATTGCGTTAAGGAGCTGGTAATTGGGTCAAGAATTAACCATTCTGACCAAAGATGTCTTTCTCGTCAAAAGTTGATTTATTCGATCAATGTTTTTGTCATTGGGTAAAAAATTGATCATTTTGACCAAAGTTGGCTTTTTGGTCAAAAGTTGACCTATTGGGTCAATGGTGGTAATTCAGTCAAAAATTGACTATCTTGACTAAAATTGACTATTTGGTCAAAAGTTGACCTATTGGGTCAATGGGTTCATTATCAGGTTAAGGATCGAATATTTTGACCATAGTTGACTTTTTGGTCATAGATTGACTTATTGGGTGAATAATTGGTCATTAGGTCAAAAATTGACTATTTTGAGCAAAAATTAAATTTTTGGTCAAAAGTTTACCCATTGGGTGAACGGGGTGGTCATTGGGTCAAAAATTGATCTTTTTTACCAAAGTTGACTTTTTGGTCAAAAGTTGACCTATTGAGCCAATTGGTGGTCATTCATTAAAAAATTAACTATTTTGACCAAAATTGACTATTTGGTCAAAAGCTGACCTATTGAGTCAATGGATTTGTCATTGGGTGAAGGATTGGATATTTTGACCATAGCTGACTTTTTAGTCAGAGATTGACTTATTGGGTGAATAATTGGTCATTAGGTCAAAAATCAACTATTTTGACCAAAATTGAATTTTTGGTCAAAAGTTAACCCATTGGTTGAACGGGGTGGTCATTGGGTCAGAAGTTGACCATTTTGACCAAAGTTGACTTTTTGGTCAAAAGTTGACCTATTAGGTCAATGAGTGGTCACTAAGTAAAAAAATGACTATTTTAACCAAAAATAAATACTTGGTCAAAAGTTGACCTATTGGGTCAATGGGTTTGTCATTGTGCCAAGGGTTGACCATTTTGAACAAAGTTGATTTTTTTGTCAGAGATTGACTTTTGATTCAACAATTGGTTATTAATTCAAAAATTGTTAATTTTGACCAAAATTGACTTTTTGGTCAAAAGTTGATCTATTAGGCCAGTGGGTTGGTCATTGTGTCAAGGATTGATCATTTTGACCAAACTTAACATTTTGGTCAAAAGTTGACCAATTGGGTCAATGGGTTGGTCAATGGGTCAAGGATTGACCATTTTGACTAAAGTTGAATTTTTGGTCAAAGATTGACTTACTGAGTTAATAATTGGTCATTAGGTCAAAAATTGACTATTTTGACCAAAACTGACATTTTGTTCAAATGTTGACCTATTAGTTCAATGGGTCAAGGATTGATCATTTTGATCAAAGTTGATTTTTTCGTCAAAAGTTGTCCTATTGGGTTAATGGGTTGGTTATTGTGTCAAGGATCGACCATTTCGACCAAAGTTCACTTTTTGCTCGTAGATCGGCTTATCGGATCAATAATCGGTCATTAGGTCGAAAATTGACTATTGAGACCAAAATTAACTTTTTGGTAAAAAATTAACCTATTGGGTTAATGGGTGGTCATTAAGTCAAAAATTGATTATTTTGTGCAAAATTGACTTTTAGGTCAAATGTTGACCTATTGGGTCAATGTGTTTGCCATTGGGTTAAGAACTGACCATTTTGACCAATGTTGACTTTTTGGTCAGAGATTGACATATTGGATCAATAATTGGTCATCAGGTCAAAAATTGACTATTTTGACAAAAATTAATTTTTTGGTAAAATTTTAACCCATTGGGTTAACGGGGTGGGGGGGTCATTGGGTCAGAAATTGACCATTTTGACCAAAGATGACTTTTTGGTCAAAAGTTGTCCAATTTTGACCAAAATTGAATTTTTGGTCAAAGGTTAACCTATGGGATCAAAAGGGTGGTCTTTGGGTCAGAAATTGTCCAGTTTGACCAAAGTTGAATTTTTGGTGAAAAGTTGACCTATTTGGTCTATGAGTTGGTAATTCTGTCAAGAATTGACCATTTTGATAAAAGATGACTTTTTGGTCAGAAGTTGACATATTTGGTCAATGGGTTGGTCATTAGTTCAAAAATTAACCATTTTGACAAAAGTTAACTTTTTGGTCAAACGTTTGGTTATTGGGTGAATGGGTGGTCATAAGGTCAAAAATAGACTATTTTGACCAAAATTGTCTTTTAGGTCAAAAGTTGACCTATTGGCTCAATGAGTTTGTCATTGGGTCAAGGATTCGACCATTTCGACCAAAGTTGACTTTTTGGTCAGAGATTGACTTACTGAGTCAATAATTGGTCATAGGTCAAAAAATGACTATTTTGACCAAAATTGAATTTTTGGTCAAAGGTTAACCCATTGGGTCGACGGGGTGGTCATTGGGTCAGAAGTTGACAATTTTGACCAAAGTTTACTTTTTGGTAAAAAGTTGACGTATTTGGTCAATGAGTTTGTGATTGGGTGAAGAGCTGACCATTTTGACCAAAGATGACTTTTTTTATTAAATTTTGACCTATTGGGTCAATGGTTGGTCATTGGGTAAAAATTGACCATTTAGACCGAAGTTGATGTTTGGTGAAAAGTTTTCCTATTGGGTCAATGGGTGGTCATTAGGTCAAAAATTGACTATTTTGAAGAAAATTGACATTACGGTCAAAAGTTGACCTATTTGTTTAACGGGTTTTCCACTGGGTCAAGGATTGACCATTTTGACAATAATTCACTTTTTGGTTAGAGATTGACTTATTGGGTCAATAGTTGGTCAGCAATTCAAAAATTGACTATGTTAACTAATTGGGTCAATGGGTTTGTCATTAGGTTAAGGATTGAATATTTTGACCATAGTTGACTTTTTAGTCAGAGATTGACTTATTGGGTGAATAATTGGTCATTAGGTCAAAAATTGACTATTTTGATCAAAATTAAATTTGTGGTCAAAAGTTAACCTATTGGGTGAACGGGGTGGTCATTGGGTCAGAATTTGACCATTTTGTCCAAAGTTGAATTTTTTGTCAAAAGTTGACCTATTGGGTCAATGAGTGGTCATTAAGTCAAAAATTAACTATTATAACAAAAATTTACTATTTGGTCAAAAGCTGACCTATTGGGTCACTAAATCTGTCATTGTGTCAAGGATTGACCATTTTGACCAAAGTTGACTATTTGATCAGAGATTGACTTTTGGGTCAATAATTGGTCATTAATTGAAAAATTAACTATTTTGACCAAAGTTGACTTTTTGGTGAAAACTTGGCTAATCGAGTCAATTGGTTGGTCATTGGGTCAAGGATTGACCATTTTGACTAAAGTTGACTTTTGGTCGGCCGATCGACATACCGGGTCAATAATTGGTCATTAGGTAAAAAATCGACTATTTTGACCAAAACCGACTTTTAGTCAAATGTCGATCTATCGGGTCAATGGGTTAAGGATCGATCATTTCGACCAAAGTCGACTTTTCGGTGAACAATTGGCCTATTGGATCAATGGGTTGGTCATTGGGTCAAAGATTAACCATTATGACCAAAGTTCAATTTTTGGTCATAGATTAACTTACTCGGTCAAAAATTGGTCAGTAGGTCAAAAATTCACTATTTTGATCAAAAATGACTTTTTGGTAAAAAAATTAACATATTGGGTCAATGGGTGGTCAATAAGTCTAAAATTGATTATTTTGGCCAAAATTGACTTTTTCGTCAAAAGTTGACCTATTAGGTCTATGGGTTTGACATTGGGTCAAGAATTGACCATTTTGACTAAAGTTGACTTTTCGGCCAGAGATTGACATATTGGGTAAATAAGTGGTCATTATGTTAAAAAATGACTAATTTAACCAAAATTGATTTTTCAGTCAAATGTTTACCCATTTGGTCAACGACATGGTCATTGTGTCAGAAATTGGCCATTTTGACCAAAGTTGACTTTTTAGTCAATAGTGGAACTATTTTGACCAAAATTGAATTTTTGGTCAAAAGATAACCCATTGGATCAGTGGGGTGGTTATTGTGTCACAAATTGAACATTTTGACCAAAGTTGTCTTTTTGGTCAAAAGTTAACATATTTAGTCACTGAGTTAGTAATTAGGTTAAAAATTAACCATTTTGACCAAAGTTGACTTTTTGGTCAAAAGTTGACCTATTTGATCAATGAATTGGTAATTGGGAAAAAAATTGACAATTTTGACCAAAGATGACTTTTTGGTCAAAAGTTGACCTATTGAGTCAATGAGTTGGTCATTGGATAAAAAAATTGACCATTTTGACCAAAGTTAACTTTTTGGTCAAAAGTTAACCTATTGCGTCAATGGGTGGTCATTAGGTCAAAAATTGACCATTTTGACATAAGTTAACTTTTCTGTCAGAGATCGACTTATTGGGTCAATAATTGGTCATTAGGTCAAAAATTGGCTATTTTGACTAAAATTGAATTTTTGGTCAAAAGTTAACCCATTGGGTCGACGGGGTTGTCATTGGGTCAGAAATTGACCATTTTGAGCAAAGTTGACTTTTTTTGTCAAAAGTTGACGTATTTGGTCAATGAGTTGTTAATGGGGTCATGAGTTGCCCATTTTGACCAAAGATGACTTTTTAGTCAAATTTTGACCTATTGGGTCATTGAGTAAAAATTTGACCATTTTGACCAAAGTTGACTTTTGGCCAAAAGTTGACCTATTGGGTCAATGGGTGGTCATTAGATCAAAAATTGACTATTTTGAACAAAATTGACTTTTTGGTCAAAAATTGACCTATTGGGTCAATGGGTCTGTCATTGAGTCAAGGATTGACCATTTTGTCCAAAATTCACTTTTTGGCCAGAGATTGACTTTTTGGGTCAATAATTTGTCATTATTTCAAAAATTGACAATTTTGACCAAAATTGACTTTATGGTCAAATTTTGACCTATCAGGCCAATGGGTTGGTCATTGGGTCAATTATCGATCATTTTGACGAAAGTTGATCTTTTTGTCAAAAGCTGACCTATTGGGTCAATGGGTTTGTCATTGCTTCAAGGATAGACCATTTTGACCAAAGTTGACTTTTTAGCCAGAGATTGGCGTACTTTGTCAATTATTGGTCATTAGGTCAAAAATTGATTATTTTGACCAAAATTGATTTTTTGGTCAAATGTTGACCTACTCGGTCAATGGGTTGGTCATTGGGTCAAGAATTGACCATTTTGACCAAAGTTAACTTTTTGGTCAAAAGTTGACCTATTGGGTCAATGGGTTAGTCATTGGGTCAAGGATTGACCATTTTCACCAAAGTTGACTTTTGGTTCGGAGATTGACTTATTGGGTCAATAATTGGTCATTAGGTCAAGAATTGATTATTTTTACCAAATTTAAATTTTTTGTCAAAAGTTTACCCATTGGGTCAACGGGGAGGTCATTGGGTAAGAAATTGACCATTTTGACCAAAGTTAACTTTTTGAACAAAAGTTAACCTATTTGGTCAAAGATTTGACCATTTTGACCAAAGATAATTTTTTGGTCAAGATTTGATCTATTGAGTCAACAGGTAGGTCATTGGGTCAAAAAATTGACCATTTTGACCAAAGTTAACTTTTTGGTCAAAAGTTGACCTATTGGGTTAATGGGTAGTCATTAAGTAAAAAATTGATTATTTTGACCACAATTGACTTTTTGGTCAAAAGTTGATCTATTGGGTCATAGGATTTGTCATTGGGTCATGGATTGACAATTTTAACCAAAGTTGACTCTTTAGTCAGAGATTGACTATTGGGTCAATAATTGGCATTAGGTCAAAAATTGACTATTTTGACCAGGATTGAATTTTTGGTTAAAAGTTAACCCATTGAGTCAACGGGGAGGTCATTGGGTCAGAAAATGACCATTTTGACCAAAATTGACTTTTTGGTCAAAAGTTGACCTATTTGTCCAATGTGTTGGTAATTGGGTCAAGAATTTGACCATTTTGACCAAAGATGACTTTTTGGTCGAAAGATGACCTATTGGATTAATGGGTTGGTCAATGGGTAAAAAATGGTCCATTTTGACCAAAGTTAACTTCTTAGTCAAAAGTTGACCTATTGGGTCACTGAGTTGGTAATTGGGTCGAGAATTGACCATTTTAACCGAAGATAACTTTTCGGTTAAAAGTTGATATATTTGGTCAATTGATTGGACATTGTGTCAAAAATTGAACATTTTAACCAAAGTTGACTTTTTGGTCAAAAGTTGACCAATTGGGTCAATGGGTACTCGTTAGGTCGAAAGTTTACTATTTTAACCAAAAATGACTTTTTAGTCAAAAGTTGACCTACTGGGTCAATGGGTTTACCTTTGGGTTAAGAATTGACCATTTTGACCAAAGTTGACTTTTTCTGAGAGATTGACTTATTAGGTCAATAATTGGTCATTAGGTTAAAAATTTACTTTTTGACCAAAGTTGAATTTTTAGTCAATAGTTAACCCCTTGGGTCAACGGGGTGGTCATTGGGTCAGAAATTGACTAATTTGAACAAAGTTTACTTTTTGGTCAAAAGTTAATCTATTCGGCCAATGAGTTGGTATTTTGGTCAAGTATTGACCATTTTGACCAAAGATGACTTTTGAGTCAAAAGTTGACCTATCGGATCAGTGGGTTGGTCATTGGGTCAAAAATTGACCATTTTTACCAAAGTTGACTTTTTGGTCAAAAGTTGACCTATAGAGTCAATTGGTGGTTATTAGGTCCAAAATTGATTATTTTGACCAAAATTGACTTTTTGGTCAAAAGTTGACATAGTGGGTCAATGGGTTTGTGTTTGGGTCAAGGATTGACTATTTTGACCAAAGTTGACTTTTTGCTCAGAGATTGATTTATTGGGTCAATAATTAGCATTAATTTAAAAACTGACTATTTTATCAAAAATTGACTTTTTCATCAAAACTTGACCTATTAGGCGAATGGGTTGGTCATTGGCTCAAGGATTAATCATTTTGACCAAACTTGACTTTTTGGTCAAAAGTTGACCTATTGGGTCAATAGGTTCGTCATTGGGTCAAGGATTGACCATTTTGACCAAAGTTGAGTTTTTGGTCAGAGATTGACTTACTGGGTCATTTATTGGTCTTTAGGTCAAAAGTTGACTTTTTTTACCAAAATTTGACTTTTTTGTCAAAAGTTGACTTATTGGGTCAATGGGTGGTCATTAAGTCAAAAATGGACGATTGGACCAAAATTAACTTTTTGTTTAAAAGTTGACCTATTGGGTCAACGGGTCGGTCATTGGGTCAATGATTGACCATTTTGACCAAAGTTGACTTTTTAGTCAGAGATTGACTTATTGGGTCATAATTGGTCACTAGGTTAAAAATTGACTGTTTAGATCAAAATTGAATTTTTGGTCAAAAGTTAACCCATTGGGTCAACGGGGTGGTCATTGGGTAAGAAATTGACCATTTTGACCAAAGATAACTTTTTAGTCAAAAGTTGACCTATTTTGACCAAAATTGAATTTTTGGTCAAAAGTTAACCTATTGGGTGAACGGAGTGGTCATTGGGTCAGAATTTGATCATTTTGACTAAAGTTAACTTTTTGGTTAAAAGTTGACCTATTTGGTCAATGACTTGGTAATTTGGTCAAGAATCAACCATTTTGACGAAAGATGACTTTTGGTCAAAAGTTGACCTGTTGGATCAATGGGTTGGTCATTAGGTTAAAAATTGACCATTTTGACGAAAGTTGACTTTTTGGTCAAAGGTTGACCTATTTGGTCACTGAGCTGGTAATTGGGATAACAATTCACCATTTTGACCAAAGATGACTTTTTGGTCAAAAGTTGAACTATTGGGTCAATGGGTTGGTCATTGAGTCAAAAATCGAACATTTTGACAAAGTTGACTTTTTAGTCAAAAGTTGACCTTTTGGGTCAATGGGGGGTCATTAGGTCAAAAATAGATTATTTTGACCAAAATTAATTTTTTGGTTAAAAGTTGACTTATTGGGTCAACGAGTTTGTCATTGGGTCAAAGATTGTCCATTTTGACCAAAGTTGATATTTTTGTTAGAGATTTATTTATTGGATCAATAATTGGTCATTTGGTCAACATTAACTTTTTTGACCAAAATTGAATTTTTAGTCAAAGGTTAACCCAATGGGTCAAGGGGTGTTCATTGGGTAAGAAATTAATCATTTTGACCAAAGTTGACTTTTTGGTCAATGGTTGACCTATTTGGCCAACGAATTGGTAATTGGGTCAAAACTTGACCATTTTGACCAAAGATGAATTTTTAATCGAAAGTTGACCTATTGGATCGATGGGTTGGTCATTGGGTCGAAAATTTACCATATTGACTAAAGTTGACTTTTTGGTCAAAAGTTAACCTAATGGGTCCACGGGTGGTCATTAGGTCAAAAATTAACTATTTTGACCAAAATTAACTTTTTGAACAAAAGTTGACCTATTCAGTCTATAGGTTTGTTATTGGGTTAAGGATTGACCTTTTTGACCAAAGTTGACTTTTTGCTCAGAGATTGACTTATTGTGTAAATAATTGGTCATTAATTTAAAAATTGACTATTTTAACAAAAATTAACTTTTTCGTCAAAAGTTGACCTATTAGGCGAATGGGTTGTTCATTGGGTGAAGGATTGATCATTTTGACCAAAGTTGACTTTTTGGTCAAAAGTTGACCTTTTGGGTCAACTTGTTGGTCATTGGGTCAAACATTGACCATTTTGACCAAAGTAGAGTTTCTGGTCGAAGATTGGCTTACTTGGTCTATAATATGTCATTAGGTAAAAAATTTGCTTTTTTGACCAAAATTGACTTTTGTTGTCAAAAGTTGACCTATTGGGTCAATGGGTGGTCATTAAGTCAAAAATTGACTATTTTGACCAAAATTAACTTTTTGTTCAAAAGTTGACCTATTGGGTCAATGGGTTTGTTATTGGGTTAAGGATTGACCATTTTGACCAAAGTTGATTTTTTAGTCAGAGATTGACTTATTGGACCAATAATTGGTCACTAGGTCAAAAATTGATTGTTTTGATTAAAATTGAATTTTTAGTCAAAAGTTAAACCACTGGGTCAACGGGGTGGTCATTGTGTCAGAAATTTACCATTTTGACCAAAGTTGACTTTTTGGTCAAAAGTTGACTACTTTGGTCAATGAGTTGGTAATGTGGTCAAGAATTGACCTTTTTGATCAAAGTTGACTTTTTGGTCAAAAGTTCACCTATTGGGTCAATAGGTTGATCATTGGGTCAAAAACTGAATATTTTGACAAAAGTTGACATTTTGGTCAGAGATTAACTTATTGAGTCAATCATTGGACATTTGGTCAAAAATTGATTATTTTGACTAAAATTAAACTTTTGGATAAAAGTTTACACATTGGGTCAACGGGGTCATCTTTGAGTCAAAAATTGACCATTTTGACCAAAGTTGACTTTTTGGTCAAAAGTTGACCTATTTGGTCAATGAGTTGGTAATTTGGTCAAGATTGAACATTTTGATCGAAGATGACTTTTTTTGTCAAAATTTGATCTTTTGGGTCAACTAGTTGGTCATTAGGTCAAAAATTGAACATTTTGACCAAAGTTGACTTTTAGGTCAAAAGTTGACCTATTGGATTAATGGGTGGCCATTTCGTCAAAAATTGACTACTTTGACCAAAATTGACTTCTTAGTCAAAAGTTAACATATTTGGTCAATGGGTTTGTCATTGGGGTCAAGGATTCACTATTTTAACCAAAGTTGACTTTTTGGTCAGAGATCGACTTCTTGGTTCAATAATTGGTCATTAGGTAAAAAATTGACTATTTTGGCCAAAGTTCAATTTTTGGTCAAAAGTTAACACATTGGGTCAAAATTTGTTAATTTTGACCAAACATGACTTTTTGGTCAAAAGATAACCTATTGAGACATTGTGTTGGTGATTTGGTCAAAATATGACCATTTTGACCAAAGTTGTCTTTCTGGTCACAAGTGGAACTAATGGGTCAACGGGTGGTCATTAGGTCAAAAATTGACTGTTTTGACCAAAATTAACTTTTTGGCCAAAAGTTGACTTATTAGGCAATGGGTTTGTCATTGGGTCAAGGATTGACCTTTTTTTCCAATGTTGACTTTTTGATCAGAGATTGACTTATGGGTCAATAATTGGTCATTAATTCAAAAATTTACTATTTTGGTTATTAGGTTAAAAATTAATTATTTTGACCAAAATTAAATTTTTGGTCAAACTTTGCTGATTGGGTCAACAGGGTGGTCATTGCGTCAGAAGTTGACCATTTTGATTAAAGTTGACTTTTTGGTCAAAAGTTAACCAATTTAGAGAATGAGCTGGTAATTGGGTCAAGAATTAAGCATTTTCACCAAAGATGACTTTTTGGTCAAAAGTTGATCTATTGGGTCAATGTGTTGGACATTGGGTCAAAAATTGATCATTTTGACCATAGTTGACTTTTTGGTCAAAAGTTGATCTATTGGGTCAAATGGTGGTCATTCAGTCAAAAATATTTTGACCAAAATTGACTATTTGGTCAAAATTTGACATATTGAGTCAATGAGTTTGTCATCGGGTTAAGGATTGAATATTTTAACCATGGTTGACTTTTTGGTCAGAGATTGACTTATTAAGTGAATAATTGGTCATTAGGTCAAAAATTGACTATTTTGACCAAAATTGAATTTTTGGTAAAAAGTTCACCCTTCGGGTCAACGACGTGGTCATTGAGTCAGAAATTGACCATTTTGACCAAAGTTGACTGTTTGTCAACAGTTAAACTATAGTAACCAAAATTGAATTTTTAGTCAAAAGATAACCCATTGGGTCAACGGGGTTGTCATTGTGTCAGAAATTGATCATTTTGACCAAAGTAATCTTATTGGTCAAAAGTTGACCTATTTAATGAATGAGTTTATAATTGGGCCAAGAATTAACAATATTGACCAAAGATGACTTTTTGGTCAAAAGTTACCTATTGAGTCATTGGGTTGGTCATTGGGTCAAAATATGACCATTTTGACCAAAGTTGACATTTTGGTCAAAAGTTGAACTATTCGGTCAATGGGTGGTCATTAGGACAAAAAATGACTACTTTGAACAAAATTGACTTTTTGGTCAAAAGTTAACCTATTGAGACATTGGGTTGGTCATTGGGTCAAAATATGACCATTTTGACCAAAGTTGACTTCTTGGTCAAAAGTTGAACAAATGGGTCAATGGGTGGTCATTAGGTCAAAAATTGACTATTTTGACCAAAATTAACCTTTAGGACAAAAGTTGACTTATTGGGCAATGGGTTTGTCATTGGGTCAAAGATTGACCATTTTGTCCAAAGTTGACTTTTTGGTCAGAGATTGACTTATTGGGTCAATAATTGGTCATTAATTCAAAAATTGACTATTTTGGTCATTAGGTCAAAAATTAATTATTTTGACCAAAATTAAATTTTTGGTCAAAAGTTGACACATTGGGTCAAGGGGGTGGTCATTGGGTCAGAAGTTGACCGTTTTGACTAATGTTGACTTTTCGGTCAAAAGTTGATCTATTTGGTCAATGAGCTGGTAATTGGGTCCAGAATTAAGCATTTTAACCAAGAATGACTTTTTGGTCAAAAGTTGATCTATCGGGTCAATGTGCTGGTCATTGGGTTAAAAATTGATCATTTTGACCAAATTTGACTTTTTGGTCAAAAGTTAACCTATTAGGTCAATTGGTGGTCATTTAGTCAAAAATTGACTATTTTGACCAAAATTGATTATTTGGTCAAAATTTGACCTATTCGATTAACGGGTTTTTCATTGGGAGAAGGATTGAATATTTTGAGCAAATTTGACTTTTTGGTAATAGATTAACTTATTGGGTGAATAATTGGTCATTGGGTCAAAAATTGACTATTTTGACCAAAATTGAATTTTTGGTCAAAAGTTAACCCATTAGGTCAACGGGGTGGTCATTAAATTAGAAATTAACCATTTTAACCAAAGTTGACTTTTTGGTCAAAAGTTGACCTATTGGGTCAATGGGTGGACATTGAGTTAAAAATTGATTATTTTAACCAAAACTTACTATTTGGTCAAAAGTTGACCTATTGGGTCAATGCATTTGTCATTGTGTCAAGGATTGACACTTTTTACAAAAGTTGACTTTTTGGTCAGAGATCGACTTTTGGATCAATAATTGGTCATTAATTTAAAAATTGACTGTTTTGATCAAAATTGACTTTTTGGTCAAAAGTTGACCAATAAGGCCAATGAGTTGGTCATTGGGTCAAGGATTAATCATTTTGACCAAAATTGACTTTTTGGTCAAAAGTTGACATTGTGGGTCAATGGGTTTGTCTTTGGGTCAAGGATTGACTATTTTGACCAAAGTTGACTTTTTGCTCAGAGATTGATTTATTGGGTCAATAATTAGCATTAATTTAAAAATTGACTATTTTATCAAAATTTGACTTTTTCGTCAAAACTTGACCTATTAGGCGAATGGGTTGGTCATTGGCTCAAGGATTAATCATTTTGACCAATGTTGACTTTTTGGTCAAAAGTTGACCTATTGGGTCAATAGGTTCGTCATTGGGTCAAGGATTGACCAGTTTGACCAAAGTTGAGTTTTTGGTCAGAGATTGGCTTACTGGGTCATTAATTGGTCTTTTGGTCAAAAGTTGACTTTTTTTACCAAAATTTGACTTTTTTGTCAAAAGTTGGCTTATTGGGTCAATGGGTGGTCATTAAGTCAAAAATTGACGATTGGACCAAAATTAACTTTTTGTTCACAAGTTGACCTATTGGGTCAATTGGTCGGTCATTGGGTTAATGATTGACCATTTTGACCAAAGTTGACTTTTTAGTCAGAGATTGACTTATTGGGTCAATAATTGGTCACTAGGTCAAAAATTGACTGTTTAGATCAAAATTGAATTTTTTGTCAAAAGTTAACCCAGTGGGTCAACGGGGTGGTCATTGGGTCAGAAATTGACCATTTTGACCAAAGATGGCTTTTTAGTCAAAAGTTGACCTATTTTGACCAAAATTGAATTTTTGGTCAAAAGTTAACCTATTTCGTGAACGGGGTGGTCATTGGGTCAGAATTTGACCATTTTGACCAAAGTTAACATTTTGGTTAAAAGTTGTACCTATTTGTTCAATGACTTGGTAATTTGGTCAAGAATCAACCATTTTGACGAAAGATGACTTTTTGGTCAAAAGTTGACCTGTTGGATCAATAGGTTGGTCATTAGGTTAAAATTTGACCATTTTGACCAAAGTTGACTTTTTGGTCAAAGGTTGACCTATTTGGTCACTGAGCTGGTAATTGGGATAAGAATTCAACATTTTGACCAAAGATGACTTTTTGGTCAAAAGTTGAACTATTGGGTCAATGGGTTGGTCATTGAGTCAAAAATCGAACATTTTGATAAAGTTAACTTTTTAGTCAAAAGTTGACCTATTGGGTGGGTCAATGGGGGGTCATTAGGTAAAAATAGATTATTTCGACCAAAATTGATTTTTTGGTTAAAAGTTGACCTATTGGGTCAATGGGTTTGTCATTGGGTCAAAGATTGTCCATTTTGACCAAAGTTGATTTTTTATTTAGAGATTTATTTATTGATTCAATAATTGGTCATTAGGTCAACATTAACTTTTTTGACCAAAATTGAATTTTTAGTCAAAGGTTAACCCAATGGTTCAAGGGGTGTTCATTGGGTCAGAAATTAATCATTTTGACCAAAGTTGACTTTTTGGTCAATGGTTGACCTATTTGGCCAACGAATTGGTAATTGGGTCAACACTTGACCATTTTGACCAAAGATGAATTTTTAATCAAAAGTTGACCTATTGGGTCAATGGGTTGGTCATTGGGTCAAAAATTGACCATATTTACTAAAGTTGACTTTTTGGTCAAAAGTTGACCTTATGGGTCAACGGGTGGTCATTAGGTAAAAAATTCACTATTTTGACCAAAATTAACTTTTTGAACAAAAGTTGACCTATTCGGTCTATAGGTTTGTTATTGCGTTAAGGATTGACCTTTTTGACCAAAGTTGACTTTTTGCTTAGAGATTGACTAATTGTGTTAATAATTGGTCATTAATTTAAAAATTGACTATTTTAACAAAAATTAACTTTTTCGTCAAAAGTCGACCTATTAGGCGAATGGGTCGGTCATTGGGTCAAGGATTGATCATTTCGACCAAAGTTGATTTTTGGTCAAAAGTTGACTTTTCGGGTCAACTTGTTGGTCATTGGGTCAAAGATCGACCATTTCGACCAAAGTCGAGTTTCGGTCGAAGATCGGGCTTACTTGGTCTATAATATGTCATTAGGTAAAAAATTTGCTTTTTTGACCAAAATTGACTTTTGTTGTCAAAAGTTGACCTATTGGGTCAATGGGTGGTCATTAAGTCAACAATTGACTATTTTGACCAAAATTAACTTTTTGTTCAAAAGTTGACCTATCAGGTTAATGGGTCTTGTTATTAGGTTAAGGATCGACCATTTCGACCAAAGTTGATTTTTAGTCGTAGATTGACTTATTGGATCAATAATTGGTCACTAGGTCAAAAATTGATTGTTTTGATTAAAATTGAATTTTTAGTCAAAAGTTAAACCATATGAGTCCAACTGGAGTGGTCAATCGGTCGAAATTTACCATTTTGACCAAAGTTGACTTTTTGGTCAAAAGTTGACTACTTTGGTCAATGAGTTGGTAATTTGGTCAAGAATTGACATTTTTGACCAAAGATGACTTTTTGGTCAAAAGTTCACCTATTGGGTCAATAGGTTGATCATTGGGTCAAAAACTGAATATTTTGACAAAAGTTAACATTTTGGTCAAAGATTAACTTATTGAGTCAATCATTGGACATTAGGTCAAAAATTGATTATTTTGACCGAAATTAAACTTTTGGACAAAAGTTTACCCATTGGGTCAACGGGGTCATCATTGAGTCAAAAATTGACCATTTTGACCAAAGTTGACTTTTTGGTCAAAAGTTGACCTATTTGGTCAATGAGTTGGTAATTTGGTCAAGATTGAACATTTTGATCGAAGATGACTTTTTTTGTCAAAATTTGATCTTTTGGGTCAAGTGGTTGGTCATTAGGTCAAAAATTGAACATTTCGACCAAAGTCAACTTTTTTGGTCAAAAGTCGACCTATTGGATTAATGGGTGGCATTTGGTCAAAAATTGACTACTTTGACCAAAATTGACTTCTTAGTCAAAAGTTAACATATTTGGTCAATGGGTTTGTCAATGGGGTCAAGGATTCACTATTTTAACAAAAGTTGACTTTTTGGTCAGAGATCGACTTATTGGGTCAATAATTGGTCATTAGGTAAATAATTGACTATTTTGTCCAAAATTCAATTTTGGTCAAAAGTTAACACATTGGGTCAAAATTTGTCAATTTTGACCAAACATGACTTTTTGGTCAAAAGTTAACCTATTGAGACATTATGTTAGTCATTTGGTCAAAATATGACCATTTTGACCAAAGTTGTCTTTTTTGTCAAAAGTGGAACTAATGGGTCAATAGGTGGTCATTAGGTCAAAAATTGACTGTTTTGACCAAAATTAACTTTTTAGCCAAAAGTTGACTTATTAGGCAATGAGTTTGTCATTGGGTCAAGGATTGACCATTTTTTCCAATGTTGACTTTTTGATCAGAGATTCACTTATGGGTCAATAATTGGTCATTAATTCAAAAATTGACTATTTTGGTTATTAGGTTAAAAATTATTTATTTTGACCAAAATTAAATTTTTGGTCAAACTTTGATTGATTGGGTCAACAGGGTGGTCATTCCTTCAGAAGTTGACCATTTTTATTAAAGTTGACTTTTTGGTCAAAAGTTAACCAATTTAGAGAATGAGCTGGTAATTGGGTCAAGAATTAAGCATTTTCACCAAAGATGACTTTTTGGTCAAAAGTTGATCTATTGGGTCAATGTGTTGGTCATTGGGTAAAAAATTGATCATTTTGACCATAGTTGACTTTTTGGTCAAAAGTTGATCTATTGGGTCAAATGGTGGTCATTCAGTCAAAAATATTTTGACCAAAATTAACTATTTGGTCAAAATTTGACATATTGGGTCAATGGGTTTGTCATCGGGTTAAGGATTGAATACTTTGACCATAGTTGACTTTTTGGTCAGAGATTGACTTATTAAGTGAATAATTGGTCATTAGGTCAAAATCGACTATTTTCGACCAAAATCGAATTTTTTGTAAAAGTTCAATTCTTCGGGTCAACGACGTGGTCATTGAGTCAGAAATTGACCTTTTTGACCAAAGTTGACTGTTTGGTCAACACTTGAACTATAGTGACCAAAACTGAATTTTTAGTCAAAAGATACCCATTGGGTCAAAGGGGTTGTCATTGTGTCAGAAATTGATCATTTTGACCAAAGTTATCTTATTGGTCAAAAGTTGACCTATTTAATGAATGAGTTTATAATTGAGCCAAGAGTTAACAATATTGACCAAAGATGACTTTTTGGTCAAAAGTTACCTATTGAGTCATTAGGTTGGTCATTGGGTCAAAATAAGACCATTTTGACCAAAGTTGACATTTTGGTCAAAAGTTGAACTATTGGGTCAATGAGTGGTCATTAGGACAAAAAATGACTACTTTGAACAAAATTGACTTTTTGGTCAAAAGTTAACCTATTGAGACATTGGGTTGGTCATTGGGTCAAAAATATGACCATTTCGACCAAAGTTGACTTTTTGGTCAAAAGTTGAACAAATGGGTCAATGGGTGGTCATTAGGTCAAAAATTGACTATTTTGACAAAAATTAACTTTTAGGACAAAAGTTGACCTATTGGGCAATGGGTTTGTCATTGGGTCAAGGATTGACCATTTTGACCAAAGTTGACTTTTTGGTCAGAGATTGACTTATTGGGTCAATAATTGGTCATTAATTCAAAAATTGATTATTTTGGTCATTAGGTCAAAAATTAATTATTTTGACCAAAAATAAATTTTTGGTCAAAAGTTGACTCATTGGGTCAACGGGGTGGTCATTGGGTCAGAAGTTGACAGTTTTGACTAATGTTGACTTTTTGGTCAAAAGTTGACCTATTTGGTCAATGAGCTGGTAATTGGGTCAAGAATTAAGCATTTTAACCAAGAATGACTTTTCGGACAAAAGTTGATCTATCGGGTCAATGTGCTGGTCATTGGGTTAAAACTTGATCATTTTGACCAAAGTTGACTTTTTGGTCAAAAGTTAACCTATTGGGTCAATTGGTGGTCATTCAGTCAAAATCGACTTATTTCGACTAAAATTGATTATTTGGTCAGTACTTGACCTATTGGATTAACGGGTTTGTCATTGGGTGAAGGATTGAATATTTTAAGCAAATTTGACTTTTTGGTAAGAGATTGACTTATTGGGTGAATAATTGGTCATTGAGTCAAAAATTAACTATTTTGACCAAAATTGAATTTTTGGTCAAAAGTTAACCCATTAGATCAACGGGGTGGTCATTAAATTAGAAATTGACCATTTTAACCAAAGTTGACTTTTTGGTCAAAAGTTGACCTATTGGGTCAATGGGTGGACATTGAGTTGAAAATTGATTATTTTAACCAAAATTGACTATTTGGTCAAAAGTTGACCTATTGGGTCAATGCATTTGTCATTGTGTCGAGGATTGACACTTTTTACCAAAGTTGACTTTTTGGTCGGAGATCAACTTTTGGATCAATAATTGGTCATTAAATTAAAAATTGACTATTTTGATCAAAATTGACTTTTTGGTCAAAAGTTGACCTATTAGGCCAATGAGTTGGTCATTGGGTCAAGGATTAATCATTTTGACCAAAGTTGACTTTTTTGTCAAAAGTTTACCAATTGGGTCAATGGGTTGGTCATTAGGTCATTGACCTTTTTTCCAAAAGTTGACTTTTTGGTCATAGATTAACTTACTGGGTCAAAAATTGGTCATTAGGTCAAAAATTGACTATTTTGACCAAAATTGACTTTTTGGTCAAAAGTTTACCTTTTGGGTCAATGGGTCAAGGATTGATCATTTTGACCAAAGTTGACTTTTTGGTCAAAAGTTGACCTATTGGGTCAATGGCTTGGTCAATGGGTCAAGGATTGACCATTTTTACCAAAATTCACTTTTTGGTCAAAGATTGACTTACTGGGTCAATAATTGGTCGTTAGGTTAAAAATTGACTATTTCGATCAAAATTGAATTTTTGGTCAAAAATTAACCTATTGGATCAATGGGTGGTCAATAAGTCAAAAGTTCACTATTTTGACCAAAATTGACTTTTTGGTCAAAATTATACCTATTAGATCAATGGGTTTATCATTAGGTCAAGAATTGACCATTTTGAACAAAGTTGACTTTTTGATCAGTGATTGACATATTAGGTCAATAATTGGTCATTAAGTAAATAATTGACTATTTTGACCAAAATTAATTTTTCGTTCAAAAGATAACCCATTGGGTTAACGACGTGATCATTGGGTCAGAAATTGACCATTTTGAGCAAAAATTACTTTTTGGTCAAAAGTGGAACTATTTTGACCAAAATTGAATTTTTGGTCAAAATATAACCAATTGGGTCAATGGGGTGGTCATTGTGTCATAAATTGACCATTTTGACCAAAGTTGTCTTTTTGGTCAAAAGTTGACCTATTTAGTCAATGAGTTTGTAATTGAGTCAAAATTTGACATTTTTCACCAAAGTTGACTTTTTGGTTAAAAGGTGACCTATTTGGTCAATGAGTTTGTAATTGGGTCAAAAATTGACCATTTTGACCAAAGATGAATTTTTTGTCATGAGTTGACCTATTGGGTTAATGGGTAGTCTTTAGGTCAAAAATTGAATATTTTGACCAAAATTAACTTTTTGGTTAAAAGTTGACTTATTAGGCATTGGGTTTGTCATTGGGTCAAGAATTGATAATTTTGTCCAAAGTTAACTTTTTGGTTAGAGATTGCCTTATTAGGTCAATAATTGGTCATTAATTCAAAAATTGACTTTTTTGTTCATTAGGTCATAAATTAATTATTTTGAACAAAATTAAATTTTTGGTCAAAAGTTGACACATTAGCTCAACGGATTGGTCATTGTGTCAGAAGTTGACCACTTTGACTAAAGTGACATTTTGTCAAAAGTTGACCTATTGCGTCAAGAAGCTGGTAATTGGGTCAAGAATTAACAATTTTGACCAAAGATGACTTTCTGGTCAAAAGTTGATTTATTCGGTTAATGTGTTTGTCATTGGGTCAAAAGTTGATCATTTTGACCAAAGTTGGCTTTTTGGTCAAAAGTTGACATATTGGGTCAATGGTGGTAATTCAGTCAAAAATTAACTATCTTGACTAAAATTGACTATTTGGTCAAAAGTTGACCTATTGGGTCAATGGGTTTGTCATTGTGTTAAGGAGTGAATATTTTGACCATAGTTGACTTTTTGGTCATATATTGACTTATTGGGTGAATAATTGGTCATTAGGTCAAAAATTGACTATTTTGAGCAAAATTAAATTTTTGGTCAAAAGTTTACCCATTGGGTGAACGGGGTGGCCATTGGGTAAAAAATTGACCATTTTGACTAAAGTTGACTTTTTGGTCAAAGTTGACCTATTGGTTCAATGGGTGGTCATTAAGTAAAAAAATTGACTATTTCAACCAAAATTGACTATTTGGTCAAAAGTTGACCTATTGGGTCAATGGATTTTTCATTGCTTCAAGGATTAACAATTTTAACCAAAGTTGACTTTTGGTCAGAGATTGACTTTTGGGTTAATAAATTGGTCATTAATTCAAAAATTGACTATTTTGACCAAAATTGACTTTTTGGTCCAAAGTTGACTTATTAGGCCAATGGTTCGTTCACGGGTTAAGGATCGATCATTTCGACCAAAGTCGACTTTTGGTCAAAAGTCGACCAATCGGGTCAATGGGTTGGTCATTAGAGTCAAGGATTAACGATTTTGACCAAAGTCGACTTTTGGTCGCAGATCGACTTACTAGGTCAGTAATTAGTCATTAGGTCAAAAATTGTCTATTTTGACCAAAACTGACTTTTTGGTCAAATGGCGACCTATTGGGTCAATGGGTCAGGGATGGATCGTTTTGACCAAAGTTGACTTTTTAGTCAAAAGTTAACCTATTGGGTCAATGTGTTGGTCATTGGGTCAAGGATTGATCATTTTGACCAAAGTTCACTTTTTGCTCGTAGATTGACTTACTGGGTCAACAAATGGTCATTAGGTCAAAAATTGACTATATTGACCAAAATTGACTTTTTGGTCAAAAATTAACCTATTGGGTCAATGGGTGGTCATTAAGTCAAAAGATGGCTATTTGGACCAAAATTTATTTTTTGGTAAAAAGTTGACCTATTGGGTCAAAGGGTTCGTCATTGGATTCAAGAATTGACCATTTTGACAAAAGTTGACTTTTTGGTCAGAGATTGACATATTGGGTCAATAATTGGTCATCAGGTCAAAAATTGACTATTTTGACCAAAATTGATTTTTTGGTCAAAAGTTAACCCAATGGGTCAATGGGCGGGTCATTGGGCTAGAAATTGACCATTTTTACCAAAGATAACTTTTTGGTCAAAAGTTGTCCAATTTTGACCAAAATTGAATTTTTTGATAACTGTTAACCTATTGGGTCAACAGGGTGGTCATTAGGTCAGAAATTATCCAGTTTGACCAAAGTTGACTTTTTGGTCAAAAGTTGACCTATTTGGTCAATGAGTTGGTAGTTGGGTCAAGAATTGACCATTTTGACCGAAGATGAATTTTTGGCAAAAGTTGATCTATTGGGTTAATGAGTTTGTTCTTGTGTCAAAAATTGACCATTTTGAACAAAGTTGACTTTCTGGAAATAAGTTGACCTATTGGGTCAATGGGTGGTCTTTAGTTCAAAAATTGACTTTTTTGACCAAAATTATCTTTTAACATAAGTTGAACTATTGGGTCAATGAGTTTGTCATTAGGTCATGCATTGACCATTTTGACCAAAGTTGACTTTTTGGTCAGAGATTGACTTATTGGGTCAATAATTGGTCACTAGGTCAAAAATTATCTATTTTGACCAAAATTGAATTTTTGGTCAAAAGTTACCCATCGGGTCTACGGGGTGGTCATTGGGTCAAAAATTAACCATTTTGACCAATGTTGACTTTTTGGTCAAAAGTTGATTTATTTGGTCAATTAGTTTGTAATTGGGTCAAAAGTTGACCAATTTGACCAAAGATCACTTTTTAGTCAAATTTTAACCTATTAAGTCAATGGGAAAAAAAATTAACCATTTAACCAAATTTTACGTTTTGTCAAAAGTTGACCTATTGGGTCAATGGTTTTGTCATTGGGTTAAGGATTGAATATTTTTACCAAAATTGACTTTTTGGTCAAAAGTTGACCAATTGGGTCAATGAGTTTGTCGTTGGGTTAAGGATTGAATATTTTGACCATAGTTGACTTTTTGGTTAGAGATTAACTTATTGGGTGAATAATTGGTCATTACGTCATAAATTGACTATTTTGACCAAAATTGAATTTTTGGTCAGAAATTGGACCCATTGAGTTAACAGTGTGGTCGTTGGGTCAGAAATTGACCATTTTGGCCAAAGTTGACTTTTTGGTTGAAAGTTGACCTATTGGGTCAATGGGTGGTCGTTAAGTTTAACCGAAATTGACTATTTGGTCAAAAGTTGACCTATTGTGTCAGTGGGTTTGTCACTGTGTCAAGGATTTACCATTTTGAACAAAGTTATCGTTTTCGTCAAAGATTGACTTTTGAGTTAATAATTGGTCATTAATTCAAAATTGACTATTTTCACTAAAATTAACATTTTGGTCTAAAGTTGACTTATTAGGCCAATGGGTTGGTCATTGGTTCAAGGATTGATCATTTTGACCAAAGTTGACTTTTTGGTCAAAAGTTTACCAATTCGGTCAATAGGTTGGTAATTGGGTCAAGGATCTGACAATTTTAGGCCAAAGTCGACTTTTTGCTTAAAGATTGGCTTACTAGGTCAATAATTGGTCATTAGGTCAAAAATTGCCTATTTTGACAAAAATTGACTTTTTGGTCAAATGTTGACCGATTGGGTCAATGGGTCAAGGATTAATCATTTTGACTAAAGTTGACTTATTGGTCAAAAGTTGACATATTGGGTTAATGGGTTGGTCAATGGGTCAATGATTGACCATTTTGTTCAAAGTTCAGTTTCTGGTCAGAGATTGGCTTACTGGGTCAATAATTGGTCAATATGTCAGAAATTGACTATTTTGATCAAAATTGACTTTTTTGGTCAAAAATTAACCTATTGGGTCAATGGGTGGTCATTAAGTCAAAAATTAACTTTTTTGATCAAAATTGACTTTTTGGTCAAAGTTAACTAATTAGGCCAATGGGTTTGTCATTGGGTCAAGATATGACCATTTTGACCAAAGTTAACTTTTTGGTCAGAGATTGACAAATTGGGTCAATAATTGGTCATTAGGACAAAAATTGACTATTTTGACCAAAATTGATTTTCTAGTCAAAAGTTAACCCATTTGGTCAAAAATTAACCATTTTGACAAAAGTTGACTTTTTGGTCAACCATTGAACTATTTTGACCAAAATTAAATTTTTGGTCAAAAGTTAACCCATTGGGTTAACGGCATGGTCATTGTGTCAGAAATTGTCCATTTTGACCAAAGTTATTTTTTTGGTCAAAAGTTGACCTATTTAGTCAATGAGTTGGTAATTGGGTAAAAAATTAACCATTTTGACCAAAGTTAACTTTCTGGTCAAAAGTTAATCTATTTGGTCATTGAGTTGGTAATTGGGTCAAGAAATGACCATTTTGACCAAAGATGACTTTTTGGTCAAAAGTTGACCTATTTGGTCAATGGGTGGTGATTAGGTAAAAAATTGATTATTTTGACTAAAATTAACTTTTTGGTCAAAAGTTGACTTATTGGGCAATGAGTTTGTCATTGGGTCAAGGATTGACCATTTTGTCCAAAGTTGCCTTTTTGATCAGAGATTTACTTATTGGGTAAATATTTAGTCAATAATTCAAAAATTGACTATTTTGGTCATTAGGTCAAAAATTAATTTTTTTGACAAAAATTAAAATTTTTGGTCAAAAGTTGACACATTTGGTCAATTGGGTGGTCATTGGGTCAGAAGTTGACCTTTTTGGTCAATGAGGTGGTAATTGGGTCAAAAATTAACCATTTTGACCCAAGATGACTTTTTGGTTAAAAATTGATATATTGGGTCAACGTGTTCATCATTGGGTAAAAAATTGATCTTTTTGACCAATGTTGACTTTTTGGTCAAAAGTTGACCTATTGAGTCAATTGGTGGTCATTCATTAAAAAATTGACTATTTTGACCAATATTGACTATTTGGTCAAAAGCTGACCTATTGGGTCAATGGGTTTGTCATTGGGTGAAGGATTGGATATTTTGACCATAGCTGACTTTTTAGTCAGAGATTGACTTATTGGGTGAATAATTGGTCATTAGGTCAAAAATCGACTATTTTGACCAAAATTGAATTTTTGGTCAAAAGTTAACCCATTGGGTGAACAGGGTGGTCATTGGGTTAGAAGTTGATCATTTTGACCAAAGTTGACTTTTTGGTCAAAAGTTGACCTATTAGGTCAATGGTTTGTCACTAAGTAAAAAATTGACTATTTTAACCAAAAATAAATATTTGGTCAAAAGTTGACCTATTGGGTCAATGGGTTTGTCATTGTGCCAAGGGTTGACCATTTTGAACAAAGTTGACTTTTTGAGTCGAGAGTCGACTTTTGATTCGATAATTGGTCATTAATTCAAAAATTGTCTATTTTGATTAAAATTGACAATTTGGTTAAAAGTTGACCTATTAGGCCAATGGGTTGGTCATTGTGTCAAGGATTGATCATTTTGACCAAACTTGACATTTTGGTCAAAAGTTGACCAATTGGGTCAATGGGTTGGTCATTGGATAATCGGCTATTTTGACCAAAGTTGAATTTTTGGTCAAAGATTGACTTACTGGGTTAATAATTAGTCATTAGGTCAAAAATTGACTATTTTGACCAAAACTGAGTTCAAATGTTGACCTATTAGTTCAATGGGTCAAGGATTGATCATTTTGATCAAAGTTGATTTTTTCGTCAAAAGTTGACCTATTGGGTTAATGGGTTGGCTATTGGGTCAAGGATTGACAATTTTTTCCAAAGTTCACTTTTTGCTCAGAGATTAGCTTACTAGATCAATAATTGGTCATTAGGTCAAAAATTGACTATTTAGACCAAAATTAACTTTTTGGTCAAAAATTAACCTATTGGGTCATTGGGTGGTCATTAAGTCAAAAATTGATTATTTTATGCAAAATTGAATTTTAGGTCAAAAGTTGACCTATTGGGTCAATGTGTTTGCCATTGGGTTAAGAATTGACCATTTTGACCAAAGTTGACTTTTTAGTCAGAGATTGACATACTGGATCAATAATTGGTCATTAGGTCAAAAATTGACTATTTTGACCAAAATTGATTTTTTGGTCAAATTTTAACCCATTGGGTTAACGGGGGGGTCATTGGGTCAGAAATTGACCATTTTGACCAAAGATGACTTTTTGTTTAAAAGTTGTCCAATTTTGACCAAAATTGAATTTTTGGTCAAAAGTTAACTTATTGGATCAAAAGGGTGGTCATTGGGTCAAAAATTGTCCAGTTTGACCAAAGTTGAATTTTTGGTGAAAAGTTGACCTATTTGGTCAATGAGTTGTATTAGCATCGAAGAATTGACCATTTTGATAAAAGATGACTTTTTGGTCAAAAGTTGACATATTTGGTCAATGGGTTGGTCATTAGGTCAAAAATTGACCATTTTGACAAAAGTTAACTTTTTGGTCAAACGTTTGGCTATTGGGTCAATGGGTGGTCATAAGGTCAAAAATAGACTATTTTGACCGAAATTGTCTTTTAGGTCAGAAGTTGACCTATTGGCTCAATGAGTTTTTCATTGGGTCAAGGATTGACCATTTTGACCAAAGTTGACTTTTTGGTCAGAGATTGACTTACTGAGTCAATAATTGGTCATAGGTCAAAAAATGACTATTTTGACCAAAATTGAATTTTTGGTCAAAGGTTAACCCATTGGGTCGGCAGGAGTGGTCATTAGATCGAAGTTGTCAATTTTGACCAAAGTTTACATTTTGGTAAAAAGTTGAGCGTATTTGAGTCGATGAGTTTGTGATTGGGTGAAGAAGTTGGCCATTTTGACCAAAAATGACTTTTTAGATAAATTTTGACCTATTGGGTCAATGGGTTGGTCATTGGGTAAAAAATTAACCATTATGACCAAAGTTGATGTTTGGTGAAAAGTTTTCCTATTGGGTCAATGGGTGTTCATTAGGTCAAAAATTGACTATTTTGAAGAAAACTGACTTTACGGTCAAAAGTTGACCTATTAGTTTAACGGGTTTTCCACTGGGTCAAGGATTGACCATTTTGACAATAATTCACTTTTTGGTTAGAGATTGACTTATTGGGTCAATAGTTGGTCAGCAATTCAAAAATTGACTATGTTAACTAATTGGGTCAATGGGTTTGTCATTAGGTTAAGGATTGAATATTTTGACCATAGTTGACTTTTTGGTCAGAGATGGACTTATTGTGTGAATGGTCATTAGGTCAAAAATTGACTATTTTGATCAAAATTAAATTTGTGGTCAAAAGTTAACCTATTGGGTGAACTGGGTGGTCATTGGGTCCGAAATTGACCATTTTGTCCAAAGTTGACTTTTTTGTCAAAAGTTGACTTATTGGGTCAATGGTTGGTCATTAAGTCAAAAATTATCTATTATAACAAAAATTTACTATTTGGTCAAAAGTTGACCTATTGGGTCACTGGATCTGTCATTGTGTCAAGGATTGACCATTTTCACCGAAGTTGACTTTTTGATCAGAGATTGACTTTTGGGTCAATAATCGGTCATTAATTCAAAAATTAACTATTTTGACCAAAGTTGACTTTTTGGTGAAAAGTTGGCTAATCGAGCCAATTGGTTGGTCATTGGGTCAAGGATTGACCATTTTGACTAAAGTTGACTTTTTGGTCAGAGATTGACATACTAGGTCAAAAATTGGTCATTATGTAAAAAATTGACTATTTTGACCAAAACTGACTTTTTGGTCAAATGTTGATCTATTGGGTCAATGGGTTAAGGATTGATCATTTTGACCAAAGTTGACTTTTTGGTGAACAATTGACCTGTTGGATCAATGGGTTGGTCATTGGGTCAAGGATTAACCATTTTGACCAAAGTTCACTTTTTGGTCATAGATTAACTTACTCGGTCAAAAATTGGTCAGTAGGTCAAAAATTCACTATTTTGATCAAAATTGACTTTTTGGTAAAAAAATTAACATATTGGGTCAATGGGTGGTCAATAAGTCTAAAATTGATTATTTTGGCCAAAATTGACTTTTTCGTCAAAAGTTGACCTATTGGGTCTATGGGTTTGACATTGGGTCAAGAATTGACCATTTTAACTAAAGTTGACTTTTTGGTCAGAGATTGACATATTGGGTCAATAAGTGGTCATTATGTTAAAAAATGACTACTTTAACCAAAATTGATTTTTCAGTCAAAAGTTTACCCATTTGGTCAAAGACATGGTCATTGGGTCAGAAATTGACCATTTTGACCAAAGTTGACTTTTTAGTGAATAGTCGAACTATTTTGACTAAAATTGAATTTTTGGTCAAAAGATAACCCATTGGATCAATGTGGTGGTTATTGTGTCAAAAATTGACCATTTTGACCAAAGTTCTCTTTTTGGTCATAAGTTAACATATTTAGTCAATGAGTTAGTAATTGGGTTAAAAATTAACCATTTTTTACCAAAGTTGACTTTTTAGGCAAAAGTTAACCTATTTGGTCAATGAATTGGTAATTGGGTGAAAAATTGACAATTTCGACCAAAGATGACTTTTTGGACAAAAGTTGACCTATTGAGTCAATGGGTTGGTCATTGGATAAAAAATTGACCATTTTGACCAAAGTTAACTTCTTGGTCAAAAGTTGACCTATTGGGTCAATGGGTGGTCATTAGGTCAAAAATTGACCGTTTTGACATAAGTTGACTTTCGGTCAGAGATCGACTTATTGGGTCAATAATTAGTCATTAGGTCAAAAATTGACTATTTTCACTAAAATTGAATTTTTGGTCAAAAGTTAACCCATTGGGTCGACGGGGTTGGTCATTGAGTCAAAAATTGATCTTTTTGACCAAAGTTGACTTTTTGGTCAAAAGTTGACCTGTTGAGTCAATTGGTGGTCATTCATTGAAAAATTGACTATTTTGACCAAAATTGACTATTTAGTCAAAAGCTGACTTATTGGGTCAATGGGTTTGTCATTGGGTGAAGGATTGGATATTTTGACCATAGCTGACTTTTTAGTCAGAGATTGACTTATTGGGTCAATAATTGTTCATTAGGTCAAAAATTGACTATTTTGACCAAAATTGAATTTTTTGTCAAAAGTTAACCCATTGGGTGAACGGGGTGGTCATTGGGTCAGAAGTTGACCATTTTGACCAAAGTTGACTTTTTGGTCAAAAGTTTACCTATTAGGTCAATGGGTGGTCACTAAGTAAAAAATTGACTATTTTAACCAAAAATAAATATTTACTCAAAAGTTGACCTATTGGGTCAATGGGTTTGTCATTGTGCCAAGGGTTGACCATTTTGAACAAAGTTGACTTTTTGGTCAGAGATTGACTTTCGATTCAATAATTGGTCATTAATTCAAAAATTGTCAATTTTGACCAAAATTGACTTTTTGGTCAAAAGTTGACCTATTAAGCCAATGGGTTGGTCATTGTGTCATGGATTGATCATTTGACCAAACTTGACATTTTGGTCAAAAGTTGACCAATTGGGTCAATGGGTTGGTCATTGGGTCAAGGATTGACCATTTTGACCAAAGTTGAATTTTTGGTCAAAGATTGACTTATTGGGTTAATAATTGGTCATTAGGTCAAAAATTGATTATTTTGACCAAAACTGACATTTTGTTCAAATGATGACCTATTAGTTCAATGGGTCAAGGATTGATCATTTTGATCAAAGTTGATTTTTTCGTCAAAAGTTGACCTATTGGGTTAATGGGTTGGTTATTGGGTCAAGGATTGACCATTTTGACCAAAGTTCACTTTTTGCTCAGAGATTGGCTTACTGGATCAATAATTGGTCATTAGGTCGAAAATTGACTATTTAGACCAAAATTAACTTTTTCATCAAAAATTAACCTATTGGGTCAATGGGTGGTCATTAAGTCAAAAATTGATTATTTTGTGCAAAATTGACTTTTAGGTCAAAAGTTGACCTATTGGGTCAATGTGTTTGCCATTGGGTTAAGAATTGACCATTTTGACCAAAGTTGACTTTTTAGTCAGAGATTGACATATTGGATCAATAATTGGTCATTAAGTCAAAAATTGACTATTTTGGCCAAAATTGATTTTTTGGTCAAATTTTAACCCATTGAGTTAATGGGGGTCATTGGGTCAGAAATTGACTAATTTGACCAAAGATGACTTTTTGGTCAAAAGTTGTCCAATTTTGACCAAAATTGAATTTTTGGTCAAAACTTAACCTATTTGGTCAAAAGGGTGGTCATTGGGTCAGAAATTGTTCAGTTTGACCAAAGTTGAATTTTTGGTGAAAAGTTGACCTATTTGGTCAATGAGTTGGTAATTCTGTCAAGAATTGACCATTTTGATAAAAGATGACTTTTTGGTCAAAAGTTGACATATTTGGTCAATGGGTTGGTCATTAGGTCAAAAATTGACCATTTTGACAAAAGTTAACTTTTTGGTCAAACGTTTGGCTATTGGGTCAATGGGTGGTCATAAGGTCAAAAATTGACTATTTTGACCAAAATTGTCTTTTAGGTCAAAAGTTGACCTATTGGGTCAATGAGTTTGTCATTGGGTCAAGGATTGACCATTTTGACAAAAGTTGAATTTTTTGTCAGAGATTGACTTACTGGGTCAATAATTGGTCATAGGTCAAAAAATGACTATTTTGACCAAAATTGAATTTTTAGTCAAAGGTCAAACCATTGGGTCGACGGGCTGGTCATTAGGTCAGAAGTTGACAATTTTGACCAAAGTTGACTTTTTGGTAAAAAGTTGACGTATTTGGTCAATGAGTTGGTGATTGGGTGAAGAGCTGACCATTTTGACCAAAGATGACTTTTTAGTTAAATTTTGACCTATTGGGTCAATGGGTTGGTCATTGGGTAAAAAATTGACCATTTTGACCAAAGTCGATGTTTGGTGAAAAGTTTTCCTATTGGGTCAATGGGTGGTCATTAGGTCAAAAATTGACTATTTTGAAGAAAATTGACTTTACGGTCAAAAGTTGACCAATTATTTTAACGGGTTTTCCACTGGGTCAAGGATTGACCATTTTGACAATAATTCACTTTTTGGTTAGAGATTGACTTATTGGGTCAATAGTTGGTCAGCAACTCAAAAATTGACTATGTTAACTAATTGGGTCAATGGGTTTGTCTTTAGGTTAAGGATTGAATATTTTGACCATAGTTGACTTTTTGGTCAAAGATTGACTTATTGGGTGAATAATTGGTCATTAGGTCAAAAATTGACGATTTTGATCAAAATTAAATTTGTGGTCAAAAGTTAACCTATTGGGTGAACGGGATGGTCATTGGGTCAGAAATTAAGCATTTTGTCCAAAGTTGACTTTTCTGTCAAAATTTGACCTATTGGGTCAGTGGGTGGTCATTAAGTCAAAAATTAACTATTATAACAAAAATTTACTATTTGGTCAAAAGTTGACCTATTGGGTCACTGGATCTGTCAATGTGTCATGGATTGACCATTTTGACCAAAGTTGACTTTTTGATCAGAGATTGACTTTTGGGTCAATAATTTATCATTAATTCAAAAATTAACTATTTTGACCAAAGTTAACTTTTTGGTGAAAAGTTGGCTAATCGAGCCATTATGTTGGTCATTGGGTCAATGATTGAGCATTTTGACTAAAGTTGACTTTTTGGTCAGAGATTGACATACTAGGTCAATAATTGGTCATTAGGTAAAAAATTGACTATTTTGACCAAAATTGACTTTTTGATCAAATGTTGATCTATTGAGAGTTAGATGGGTTAAGGATTGATCATTTTGACCAAAGTTGACTTTTTGGTCGAGCAAGTTGACGCTATTGGATCAATGGGTTGGTCATTGCGTCGAGGATTAACCATTATGACCAAAGTTCGACTTTTTGGTCAGAGATTAACTTATTGAGTAAATAATTGGTCAGTAGGTCAAAAATTGATTATTTCGATCAAAATTGACTTTTTGGTAAAAAATTAACATATTGGGTCAATGGGTGGTCAATAAGTCTAAAAATGATTATTTTGGCCAAAATTGACTTTTTCGTCAAAAGTTGACCTCTTGGGTCTATAGGTTTGACATTGGGTCAAGAATTGACCATTTTAACTAAAGTTGACTTTTTGGTCAGAGATTGACATATTGGGTCAATAAGTGGTCATTATGTTAAAAAATGACTATTTTAACCAAAATTGATTTTTTAGTCAAATGTTTACCCATTTAGTCAACGACATGGTCATTGGGTCAAAAATTGACCATTTTGACCAAAATTGAGTTTTGAGTCAATAGTTGAACTATTTTGACCAAAATTGAATTTATGGTCAAAAGATAACCCATTGGATCAACGGGGTGGTTATTGTGTCAGAAATTGACCATTTTGACCAAAGTTGTCTTTTTGGCCAAAAGTTAACATATTTAGTCAATGAGTTAGTAATTGGGTTAAAAATTAACCATTTTGACCAAAGTTGACTTTTTGGTCAAAAGTTGATCTATTTGGTCAATGAATTGGTAATTGGGTTAAAAATTAACAATTTCGATCAAAGTTGACTTTTTGATCAAAAGTTGACCTATTGAGTCAATGGGTTGGTCATTAGATAAAAAATTGACCATTTTGACCAAAGTTAACTTTTTGGTCAAAAGTTGACCTATTGGGTCAATCGGTGGTCATTAGGTCAAAAATTGACCATTTTAACATAAGTTGACTTTTCGGTCAGAGATCGACTTATTGGGTCAATAATTGGTCATTAGGTTAAAAATTGACTATTTTCACTAAAATTGAATTTTTGGTCATAAGTTAATCCATTGGGTCGACGGGGTGGTCATTGGGTCAAAAATTGATCTTTTTGACCAAATGGGTCAAAAATTGATCTTTTTGACCAAAGTTGACTTTTTGGTCAAAAGTTGACCTATTGAGTCAATTGGTGGTCATTCATTAAAAAATTGACTATTTTGACCAAAATTGACTATTTGGTCATAAGCTGACCTATTGGGTCAATGGGTTTGTCATTGGGTGAAGGATTGGATATTTTGACCATAGCTGACTTTTTAGTCAAAGATTGACTTATTGGGTGAACAATTGGTCATTAGGTCAAAAATCAACTATTTTGACCAAAATTAAATTTTTGGTCAAAAGTTAACTCATTGGGTGAATGGGGTGGTCATTGGATCAGAAGTTGACCGTTTTGACCAAAGTTGACTTTTTAGGGTCAATGGGTGGTCACTAAGTAAAAAATTGACTATTTTAACCAAAAATAAATATTTGGTCAAAAGTTGACCTATTGGGTCAATGGGTTTGTCATTGTGCCAAGGGTTGACCATTTTGAACAAAGTTGACTTTTTGGTCAGAGATTGACTTTTGATTCAATAATTGGTCATTAATTCGAAAATTGTCAATTTTGACCAAAATTGACTTTTTGGTCAAAAGTTGACTTATTAGGCCAATGGGTTGGTCATTGTGTCATGGATTGATCATTTGACCAAACGTGACTTTTTGGTCGAAAAGTTGACTGATCGGGTGATGTGTTGGTCATTGGGTCAAGGATCGACCATTTCGACTAAAGTTGAATTTTTGGTCAAAGATTGACTTATCGGGTTAATGGGTTGGTCATTAGATCGAAAATTGACTCATTTTGACCAAAATCGACATTTTGTTCAAATTGACTGGACCTATTAGTTAACTAGGTCAATGATTGATCATTTCGATCAAAGTTGATTTTTCGTCAAAAGTTGACCTGTCAGGTTCGATGGGTTTGTTATCGGGTCGAGGATTGACCATTTCGACCAAAGTTCACTTTTTGCTCGAAGATTAGCTATCGGATCAATAATTGGTCATTAGGTCGAAAATTGATTATTTAGACCAAAATTAACTTTTTCGTCGAAAATTAACTTATTGGGTCGATGGGTTGGTCATTAAGTCAAAAATTGATTATTTTGTGCAAAATCGACTTTTAGATCAAAAGAAGACTTATTGGGTCAATGTGTTTGCCATCTAGGTTAAGAATTGACCATTTTGACCAAAGTTGACTTTTTAGTCGAAGAGTTGACATAATTGGATCAATGAATTAGTCATTAGGTCGAAAATTGACTATTTTGACCAAAATTGATTTTTTTGGTCAAATTTTAACCTATCAGGTTAACGGAGTGTCATTGGGTCAGAAATTGACCATTTTGACCAAATATGACTTTTTGGTCAAAAGTCGTCCAGTTTTTGACCAAAATTGAATTTTTGGTCAAAAGTTAACCTATTGGGTCAAAAGGGTGGCTCATCGGGTCGAGATTGTCCAATTTGACCAAAGTTGACATTTTGGTCGAAACGTCGACTATTAGGTCAATGAGTTGGTAATTCTGTCAAGAATTGACCATTTTGATAAAAGATGACTTTTTGGTCAAAATTTGACATATTTGGTCAATGAGTTGTCATTAGGTCAAAAATTGATCATTTTGACAAAAGTTAACTTTTTGGTCAAACGTTTGGCTATTGGGTCAATGGGTCGTCATAAGGTCAAAAATTGACTATTTTGACCAAAATTATCTTTTAGGTCAAAAGTTGACCTATTAGATCAATGAGTTTGTCATTGGGTCAAGGATTGACCATTTTGACCAAAGTTGACTTTTGGTCGAGATCGACTTACTTGGGTCGATAATTAGTCATAGGTAAAAAATTGACTATTTTGACAAAAATTGAATTTTTGGTCAAATGTTAACCCAATCGGTCGACGGGGTGGTCATTGGGTCAGAAGTTGACAATTTTGACCAAAGTTGACTTTTTGGTAAAAAGTTCACCCATTTGGTCAATGAGTTGGAGATTGGGTGAAGAGCTGACCATTTTGACCAAAGATGACTTTTTTTATTAAATTTTGACCTATTAGATCAATGGTTGGTCATCAGAGTGAATTGACCATTTTGACCGAAGTTGATGTTTGGTGAAAGTTTTCCTATTGGATCAATGGGTGGTCATTAGACAAAATTGACTATTTTGAAGAAAATTGACTTTAAGGTCCAAAGTTGACTATTGGGTTAACGAGTTTTCCATCGAGTCAAGGATTGACCATTTTGACAATAATTCACTTTTTGGTTAGAGATTGACTTATTGGGTCAATAGTTGGTCAGCAATTCAAAAATTCACTATGTTTACTAGAATTGACTTTTTAGTCAAAAGTTGACCTATTATGCCAATGAGTTGGTCATTGGGTTAATGATTGATCATTTCGACCCAAGTTGATACTTTTGATCGAAAGTTGACCTATTGAGTTGATGTGTTGGTCATTAGGTAAAGATTGACTATTTTGACAAAAGTTGACTTTTGGGTCGAAGTTGACTTCATTGGGATCGATAATTGGTCATTAGGTCAAAAATTGATATTTTGACCAAAATTGACTTTTGGTCGAAACGTTGACCTACTTAGGTCGATGGGTTGAGTCATTGGGTTGAGAATTGACCATTTTGACCAAAGTTGACTTTTTGGTTAAAAGTTGACCTATTGGGTCAATGGGTTGGTCATTGGGTCAAGGATTGACCATTTTGACTAAAGTTGACTTTTTGGTCGGAGATTGACATATTGGGTCAATGGGTTGGTCATTGTGTCAAGAATTGACCATTTTGACCAAAGTTGAATTTTTGGTCAAAAGTTGACCTATTAGCTAATTGGGTTGGTCATTTGTTCGAGGATTGACTATTTTGACCAAAGTTGACATTTTGGTCGATGATTGACTTATTGGGTCGATAATTGGTCATTAGGTCGAAAATTGATTATTTTGACCAAATTAAATTTTTGGTTAAAAGTTGACTCTGTTGGGTCAACTGGATGGTCATTGGAGTCGGAAATTTACCCTCTTGACTTGTTGGTCGAAGTTGACCTATTTGGTCAATGGGTTAGTAATTAGGTCGAATTAGTACCATTTTAAGCGAGATGACTTTTTGGGTCGAAAACTTGATCTATTAGGTCATTGGGTAAAAGCTGACCATTTTGACCAAAGTTGACTTTTTGCTCGAAAGTTGACTATTGGGTCAATAGGTGGTCATTCAGGTCAAAAATTGACTATTTTAACCAAAATTGACTTTTTGGTCAAAAGTTGACATATTTGGTCAATGGGATTTTCATTTTGTCAAGGATTGACCATTTTGACCAAAATTGAGTTTTTTGTCAAAGATTGACTATTGGGTCAATAATTGGTCATTATTTTAAAAAAAGACTATTTTGACCAAAATTGAATTTTTGGTCAAAAGTCGATCTATTAAATTAATGTTAGTCATTTGCTCAAGATCGATCATTTTGATAAGGTCGACTTTTAGTCAAAAGTTCACCTATTGGGTCAATGGGTTGGTCATGTAGGTCTCGACAGACGGACCATTTGAACCAAAGTTGACTTTTTAGTCAGAGATTGGATTACTATGTCTATATTTTGTCAGTAGGTCAAAAATTGACTATTTTGACCAAAGTTAACTTTTTGGTCAAATGTTGACCAATTGGTTCAATGGGTTTGTCATTGGGTCAAGAAGACCATTTTTACTAAACTTGACTATTAGGTGAGAGATTGACTTATTTGGTCAATAATTGATCATTAGGTTGAAAATTGACTATTTTGACCAAAATTGAATTTTTTGTAAAAGGTTAACTCATTGGGTCAACGGCGTGGTCATTGGGTCAGAAATTGATCATTTTGACTAAAGATGACTTTTTGGTTGAAAATTGACTATTTCGACCAAAATCAATTTCGGTCAAAAGTTAACCCATTGAGTAAACGGAGCTGGTCATTGTGATCGAAATTGACCTTTTTGTCCAAAGTTATATTTTTGGTCAATGAGTTGGTAATTGGGTCAAGAATTAACAATTTTGACCAAAGATGACTTTTGGGTAAAAGTTGACATATTGGGTCAATGCGTTGGTCATTAGGTCAAAAATTAACCATTTTGACCAATGTTGACTTTTTGGTCAAAAGTTCACCTATTGGGTTAATGGATGTTCATTATGTCAAAAATTGACTATTTTAACCAAAATTGATTTTTTGGTTAAAAGTTGACTTATCGGGTCAAGGATCGATCATTTTGTCCAACGCTTGATCGCTTTAGTCGAGAGATTGACTTATTGAGATCAATAATTGGTCATTAATTCAAAATCGATTATTGTGACCAAAATTGATTATTTGGTCGAAAGTTGACTATAAGGCTAATAGCTTGGTCATCAGATCATAGATTGATCATTTTGTCTGAAGTTCACTTTTTAGTCAAAATTCGTCCTATTGGGTCAATGGGTTGGTCATCGGGTTAAGATTAATCATTTTGACTAAAAGTGACTTTTTGGTCGAAGATTGACATATTGGGTCAATAATTGACTCATTAGGTCGAAAATTAACTATTTTGACAAAAATTGACTTTTGGACAAAAGTTAACCTATTAGGTCGATGAGTTGGTTATTAAGTTAAAAATTGACTATTTTGACTAAAATGACTTTTTGTTCAAAAGTTGACCTATCGGGTCAATGGGTTTGTCATTAGGTCAAGGATTGACCATTTTGACCAAAGTTGACTTTTTGGTCGATGATTGACTTATTGGGTCGAATAATTGGTCATTTGGTCGAAAATTAACTATTTTGACCAAAATTAAATTTTTAGTCGAAAAGTTAACCTATTGGGTCGATAGGGTTGGTCATTGGATCTGGAGATTGACCATTTTAACCAAAGATGACTTTTGGTCAAAAGTTGACTATTTTGACCAAAATTGAATTTTTGGTCGAAAGTTAACCTTTTGGGTCAACATGGTAGTCATTCGGTCGAGAAGTTGATCATTTTGACCAAAGTTGACTTTTTAGTCGAAAGTTGACTGTTTGGTCGATGAGTTGATAATTAGGCAAGAATTGACCATTTTGACCAAAGATGACTTTTTGGTCAAAAGTTGACTTCTTAGGTTAATGCGGTCATTGGGTTAAAAATTGACCATTTTGACCAAAGTTGACTTTTTGGTCAAAAGTTGACCTATTGGGTCAATGGGTGGTCATTAGGTTAAAAATTGATTATTTTGACCAAAATTGACTTTTGGTCAAAAGTTGACCTATAGGGTCAATGGGTTTGTCATTGGGTTGAGATTGACCATTTTGACCAAAGTTGAATTTTTGGTCAGAGATTGACTTATTGGGTCAATAATTAGTTATTAATTCAAAAATTGATTATTTTGACGAAAATTGACTTTTTGATCAAAGTTGACTTATTAGGCCAATGGGTTGGTCTTTGGGTCAAGGATTGATCATTTTGACCAAAGTTGACTTTTTGTTCGAAGTTGACTTATTGGATCGATGAGTTAGTCATTGGGTCAAGGATTAACCATTTTAACCAAAGTTGACTTTTTGGTCAAAGAGTTGACTTATTGGGTCGATAATTAGTCATTAGGTCGAAAATTAACTATTTTGACAAAAGTTGACTTTTAGTCGAAAGTTGACTTTGGGTCGATGGGTTTGTCATTGGATCAAGATTGACCATTTTGACCAAAGTTGACTTTGTTAGTTGACTAATTAGATTGATAATTGGTCATTAGATCGAAAATTGACTATTTTGACCAAAATTGATTTTTGGTCGAAAGTTGACTCATTGGTCGATGAGGTGGTCATTGGATGGAATTGATCATTTTGACCAAAGTTGACTTTTTAGTCGAAAGTTGACCATTTTGACTAAAGATGGAATTTTTGGTCAAAAGTTGACCTATTAGATTCGATGGGTTGGTTATTGGTCGAGAATTGACCATTTTGACCGAAGTTGACGTTTTGAGTCGAAAGTTGACTATTTGGTCAATGGGTTGGTCATTAGGTCATAAATTGACCATTTTGACTAAAGTTGACTTTTTAGTCGAAAGTTGACCTCTTGGTTCGATGGGTTGGTCATTGGGTTAAAATTCATTATTTTGACTGAAAGTTGACTTTTTTGTCGAAAAGTTGACTATTAGATCAATAAGTCTGGTCATTTGGTCGAGAATTAACCATTTTGGCCCAAGTTGACTTTTGAGTCGAGAGATTGACTATTAGATCGATAATTGGTCATTAGGTCAAGGAATTGAATTTTGACTCGAAATTGACTTTTTGGTCGATAAGTTGACCCATTAGAGTTGACAAGGTGGTCATTAGATTAAAAATTGACCATTTTGACCCAAATGACTTTTTGATCAAAAAGTTGTCGATTTCGACCAAATTGAATTTTGGTCGAAAGTTAGACTAGTCGGTCAGCGGGGGTCTTTGGTCGAAATTGACAATTTGACCAAAGTTGACTTTATTGAAAGTTGACTTATTTAGTCGATGAGTTGGTAATTGGTCAAGAACTGATAATTTTGACCGAAGATGTCTTTTCAGTGAAATTAACTACTTGTTGATGAGTTAGTCATTAGGTCAAAAATTAGCCATTTTGACAAAAGCTGATTTTTGGGTCAAAAGTTGATCTATTAGGTCGATGGGTAGTCATTAGGGTTGAAAAATTGACTATTTTGACCAAAATTGACTTTGGTCAATAAGTTGACCTATTAGGTCAATGGGTTTGTCATTGGGTCGAGGATTGACCATTTTGACCAAAAGTTGACTTTTTGGTCGAAGATTGACTTATTGGGTCGATAATTGGTCATTAGGTTAAAAATTGACTATTTTGACTAAAATTAAATTTTTGAAGTAGCTAACTGTTGGGTCGACGAGTGGTCATTAGGTCGAAATTGACTATTTTGACGAAATTGACTTATTGGTAAAAAGTCGATGATGGTCAATAAGTTTAGAATTGGAAAGGTTGACCATATTGATCCAAAGGTGACATTTTCGGTGAAAGTTTGACTTATTGGGTCAATGGGTTGGTCATTAGTGATAAAATTGATCATTTTGACCAAAGTTGAATTTTGGTCGAAAAGTTGTCCTATTGGGTCGATGGGTGGTCATTAGGTCAAAAATTGAGCTATTTTGACAGAAATTTGACTTTATGGTCGAAAAGTTGACTATTAGGTCGACGGGTTTGTCATTAGGTTGAGGATTGACCTTTTTGACGAAAATTCGACTTCTTGGTCGGAGATTGACGTATTGGGTAAAAATTGGTCATCGATTAAAAATTACTTATTTTGACCAAAATTGACTTTTTGGTGATAATTGACCTAATAGAGCCGAATGGATTGGTCATTAGGTTAATGATTTATCATTTTGACCGAAGTTGATCTTTTTGTTCAAAGTTGATCTATTGGGTCGATGGGTTGGTTATTAGCGTAGAGGATTGACCATTTTGACCGAAAGTTGACTTTTTGGTCGAAGATTGGCTTATTAGGTCGATAATTGGTCATTAGGTCAAATCATATGTATTTGACCAAAATTGATTTTTTGGTCAAACGTTGACCTATTAGGTCAATGGGTTGGCCTTTAGGTCGAGAATTGACTATTTTGATCAAAGTTGACTTTTTGATTAAAAGTTGACTATTGGGTCGATGGGTTGGTCATTGGATCGAGATTGACCATTTTGACCAAAGTTGACTTTGGTCGGAGATTTACTTATTGGGTCGATAATTGGTCATTAGGTCGAAATTGATTATGTTGACCAAAATTAAATTTTTTGTCGAAATTTACCCATTGGGTCGACGGGGTGGTTATTGGGTCGAAATTGATCATTTTGACCAAAGTTGACTTTTTGATCAAAAGTTGACTTATTTGGTCAATGAGTTGGTAATTGGGTCAAGATTTGACCATTTTGACCGAAGATAACTTTTTGGCCAAAATTTGATCTATTGGTTCAACGGGTAGGCCATTGGGTAAAAAATTGACTATTTTGACCAAAATTGACTTTTTAGTCAAAAGTTGACCTATTGGGTTAATGGGTGGTCATTAGGTCAAAAATTGGTTATTTTGACCACAATTTACTTTTTGGTTAAGATTTGACTTATTGGATCGAATGCGCTTGTCATTGGGTCAAGGATTAAATTTTTTGACCAAAGTTGACTTTCTGGTCGAAGATTGCTATTAAAGTCGATAAATGGTCATTAGGTCGAAAATTGATTGTTTTGACCGAAATTGAATTTTTGGTCGAAAGTTAATCCATTGGGTCAACGGGGTGATCATTAGGTCGAGAATTGACCATTTTGACCAAAGTTGACTTTTTGGTCGAAAGTTGATCTATTGGGTCAATAGGTGGTCATTAAGTAAAAAATTGTTTATTTTAACCAATATTGACTATTTGGTCAAACATTGAGATATTGGTTAAATGAGTTTTTCATTATGTCAAGGATTGACCATTTTGACCGAATTTGACTTTTTGGTTAGAGATTGACTTATTAGGTCAGTAAATGGTCATTAATTCAAAAATTGACTATTTTGACCAAAATTCATTTTTTGTTCAAAAGTTGACCTATTAGGCCACTGGGTTGGTCAATGGGACAAGGATTGATCATTTTGACAAAAGTTAACTTTTTGGTTAAAAGTTGACTAATTGAGTCAATGGGTTGGTCATTGGGTCAAGGATTGACCATTTTGACCAACGTTAACTTCTTTGTCAGATATTGGTTTAGTGGGTCAAAAATTGGTCATTAGGTCAAAAATTAACAATTTTAACCAAAATTGACTTTTGGTCAAAAGTTAACCTATTGGGTCAAAGGGTTGGTCATTGGGTTAAGGATTGACTATGTTGACCAAAGTTACCTTTTTGGTCAAAATTTGAGCTTTTTAGGTCAATGAGACGGTCATTAGGTCAAAAATTGACAATTTTGAGCAAAATTGACTTTTTTTTGTCAAAAGTTGACTTATTGGGTCCATAAGTTGATCATTTTTGTCAAGGAATAACTATTTTAGCCAAAGTTGACTTTTTAGTGAAAGTTAACAAATTGGATCAATGGGTTGGTCATTGGATGAAGGATTGATTATTTTCACCAAAGTTGACATTAAGGTCATTGTGTCGAAATTGATCATTTTGACCAAATTTGCGCTTTTTGGTCGAAAGTTGACCTTTTGGGTCGATGAGGTGGTCATTAGGTCGAAAATTGTCGATTTTGACCAAAATTGACATTTTTGTTCAAAAGTTGACCTATTGGGTTAATAATTGGTAATTAAGTCAAAAAATTTACTTTTTGACCAAAATTAATTTTTTTGTCAAAAGTAGATCTATTGGGTAAGTGGGTTGGTTATTTGGTCAAGGATTTACCATTTTGAGCAAAGTTATCTTTTTGTTGAAAAGTTGCCAGTTGGGTCAATGGGTTTGTCATTGGGTAAAGGATTGACAATTATGACTAAAGTTGACTTTTTGGTCAGAGATTCACTTATTGTGTTAATAATTGGTCATTAGGTAAAAAATTGTCTATTTTGACCCAAAAGATGAATTTCTGGGTAAAATTTGACCAATTTGGTCGATGGGTTGCTCATTGGGTCAAAAATTGACCATTTTGACCAAAGTTGACTTTTTGGTTAAAAGTTGACCTTTTTGGTTAATGGGGGTCATTAGGTCAAAATTTGATTATTTTGACCAAAATTGACTTTTTGGTCAAAACTTGACCTTCTGGGTTAATGGGCTGGCTATTGGGTTAAGTTTTGACCATTTTGACCTAAGTTGACTTTTTCGTTAAAAGTTGACATATTGGGTCAATGGGTTGGTCATTGGGTCAGAAATTGACCATTGTAACTAAAGTTGACTTTTTAGTCAAAAGTTCACCTTTGGGTCAATGGGTTTTTCATTGAATCAAAAATTAACCATTTTGAAAAAAGTTGACATTTTGGTCGAAGATTGGCTTACTGGGTCAATAATTGGTCATTTGGTCAAAAATTGACTATTTTGACCAAAATTTTCTTTTTGGTTAAAAGTTGACATATTGGGTTAATAGGTTGGTCATTGGGTCACGAATTGACCATTTTGACCAAAGTTGAATTTTTGGTCGAAAGTTGACTGTTAGTTTAAATGGGTTGGTCATTGGTTCGATGATTGACTATTTTGACCAAAGTTGACATTTTGGTTAGTGATTGACTTATTGGGTCAATAATTTGTCATAGGTCAAAAATTGATTACATTGATCAAAATTAAATTTTTGGTTAAAAGTTGAACTATTGGGTCAACTGGGTGGTCATTGGATCAGAAATTTACCCTTTTAACTTTTTTATCAGAAGTTGACCTATTTGGTCAATGAGTTGGTAATTAGGTCAAGAATTGACCATTTTGATCGAAGATGACTTTTTGGTTAAAAGTTGATCTATTGGGTCATTGGGTGGTCATTAGGTCAAAATTTGACTATTTTGACCAAAATTGACTTTTTGGTCAAAAGTTGACCTATTTGGTCAATGGATTTGTCCTTTGGTCAAGGATTGACAATTTTGACCAAAGTTGAGTTTTTTTCAAAGATTGACTATTGGGTCAATAATTGGTCATTAATTTAAAAAAAGTTTATTTTGACCAAAATAAACTTTTGGTCAAAAGTTGACCTATTAGGCCAATGGGTTGGTCATTTGCTCAAGGATTGATCATTTTGACTAAGGTTGACTTTTTGTCAAAAGTTAACTTATTGGTTCAACAGGCTTGTCGGTGGGTCAAGGATGGACCATTTTGTTCGAAGTTGACTTTTGGTCAGAGATTGGCTTACTGGGTCTATAATTGGTCATTAGGTAAAAAATTGACTATTTTGACCAAAATTGACTTTTGGTCGAAAGTTGACTGTTAGATCGATGGGTGGTCATTAAGTCGAAAATCGATCATTTTGACCAAAATTGAGTATTTGGTCAAAAGTTGACCTATTGGGTCAATGGGTTTGTCATTAAGTCAAGGAGACCATTTTAAACAAAGTTGGTTATTTAGTGAGAGATTGACTTATTTGGTTAATAATTGGTCATTAGGTCAAAAATTGACTATTTTGACCAAAATTAAATTTTTGGTAAAAGGTTAACTCATTGGGTCAACGGCGTGGTCATTGGGTCAGAAATTAACCATTTTGAGTAAAGATGACTTTTTGGTTAAAAGTTGACCTATTTTGACCAAAATTGAATTTCTGGTTAAAAGTTAACCCATTGGATAAAAAGAGAGGTCATTGTGTCAAAAATTGACCATTTTGCCCAACGTTATTTTTTGAATTCGATGAGTTGGTAATTGGGTCGAGAATTGATAATTTTGCCCAAAGATGACTTTTTGGTCAAAAGTTGACTTATTGGGTCAATGGGTTGGTCATTAGGTCAAAAATTAACCATTTTGACCAAAGTTGACTTTTTGGTGAAAAGTTCACCTATTGGGTCAATGATGTTCATTAGGTCACAAATTGACTATTTTAACCAAAATTGATTTTTTGGTCATAAGTTGACCAATTGGGCAAGGATTGACCATTTTGTCCAACGTTGCCGTCTTGATCAGAGATTGACTTACTGGGTCAATAATTGGGTAGTAATTCAAAAATTGACCATTTTGACCAAAATTAACTATTTGGTCAAAAGTTGACCTATAAGGCTAATGGGTTGGTCATTGGGTCGAGGATTAATCATTTTGTCCAAAGTTCACTTTTTGGTCAAAATTTAACCTATTGGGACAATGGGTGGTCATTGGGTTAAGGATTGACTATTTTAACTAAAAGTGACTTTGTGGTCAAAGATTGGCTTATTGGGTCAATAATTACTCATTAGGTCAAAAATTAACTATTTTGACAAAAATTGACTTTTTGGTCAAAAGTTAACCTATTGGGTCAATGGGTGGTCATTAAGTTATAAATTGACTATTTTAACTAAAATTGACATTTTGTTCAAAAGTTGACCTATTGGGTCAACGGGTTTGTCATTGGGTCAAGAATTGGCCATTTTGACCAAAGTTGACTTTTTGGTCAGTGATTGACTTATTGGGTCAACAATTGGTCATTAGGTCAAAAATTAACTATTTTGACTAAAATTAAATTTTTAGTCAAAAGCTAATCCAATGGGTTAATAGGGTGGTTATTGGATCAGGAATTGACCATTTTAACCAAAAATGACTTTTTATTCAAAAGTTGACCTATTTTGACCAAAATTGAATTTTGGTCGAAGTTAGCTATATTGATCGACATGGTGGTCATTCGGTCAGAAATTGACCATTTTGAACAAAGTTGACTTTTTGGTCAAAAGTTGACCTATTTGGTTAATAAGTTGATAATTGGGTCAAGAATTGACCATTTTGACCAAATATGACTTTTTGGTCAAAAGTTGACCTCTTGGGTCAATGGGTTAAAATTGGCCATTTTGACCAAAGTTGACTTTTTGGTCAAAATTTTACTTTGGTCAATGAGTTGGTTATTTGGTTAAGAATTAACCATTTTGACCGAAGTTGACTTTGGGTCAAAAGTTGACCTACTGGGTGAATAGGTTGGTCATTGGGTAAAAAATTCCTATTTTGACCAAAGTTAACTGTTTGGGCAAAAGTTGACTTATTAGGTTATTGGGTGGTCGTTAGAACAAAAATTGACTTTTTGACCAAAATTGACTTTTTGGTCGAAAAGTTGACTGTATTGAGTCGATGGGTTTGTCATTAGGTCGAAGATTGACCATTTTAACCAATGTTGATTTTTGTCGGATATTGATTTATTAGATTGATAATTGGTCATTGGGTCGAAATTTGACTTTTTGACAAAATTGATTTTTAGTCGAAGTTAGCTTGATAGATTGATGAGGTAGTCATTAGGTCGAAAAATTGATCCTTTTTGACCAAAGTTGACTTTTTGGTCGAAAGGTTAACTTATTTGGTCGATGAATTGGTAATTAGGTCGAGGATTTGACCATCTTGATCAAAGTCGACTTTTAGTTGAAGCTGACTGATTAGATTCGATGGGTTCGTCATTCGAGTCGAAATTAACCATTTTGAGCAAAGTTGTCTTTTGGTCGAAAGTTGACTGTTAGTGTTCGATGGATGGTCATTAGGATCGAAAATTGATTATTTTAACCAAAGTTGACTTTTTAGTCAAAGTTGATCTTTTGGGTTAATAGGTTTGTGATGGGGTCAAGATTTCACATTTTTGGTCATTAATTCAAAAACTGAATATTTTAATAAAAATTAACTTTTTGGTTAAAAGTTGATCTTTTAGGCCAATGGGTTGGTCATTAGATTGAGCGATTATTTTGACCAAAGTTCACTTTGGTCGAAAGTTGACATATTGGATTCGATGAGTTGGTCATTAGGTCGAGATTAACCATTTTGACCAAAGTTGACTTTGTGGTCAAAGTTAGCTTATTGGTAAATAATTAGTTATTAGGTCGAAAATTGACTATTTTGACAAAAATTGACTTTTAGGTAAAAAGTTGACTTATTGGGTCGATGGGTGGTCGAGTCAAAAATTGATTATTTTGACCAAAATTGACTTTTTGTTCGAAAGTTGACTATTAGGTAATGGGTTTGTCATTAGGTCGAGATTGACCATTTTAACCAAAGTTGACTTTTGGTCGGTGATTGACTAATTGGATTGATAATTGGTCATTAGGTCGAAAAATGTATTTGACCAAGATTAAATTTTGGTCAAAGTTAACCTTTGGGTTAATGGGGTGGTCATTGGATCGAGTTATTATTTTGACCGAAGATGGCTTTTTGGTCGAAAGTTAATGTATTTTGACCAAATTGACCTTTTGGTCGGAAGTTAACTATTGGATCGACGGGGTGGTCATTGGGTCGAGAAATTGACCATTTTGACCAAAGTTGAGCTTTTGGTCGAAAGTTGACTGTTTGGTCGATTAGTTGATAGTTAGGTCATGAATTAACCATTTTGACCAAAGATGACTTTTTGTTCGAAATTGTGACCTCTTCGGTTAATGGGTTGAAAATTGACCATTATAATGACTCAAAGTTGACTTTTTGGTGAGATTGACTTTTGGTCGATGAGTGGTAATTTGGTCGACGAATTTACCATTTGATCAAAAGATGACTTTTTGGTTGAAAGTTGACTATTGGGTCGATGGGTTGCTTCATAAAATTGGCTATTTTGACGAAGTTGATTTTTTGAGTCGAAAGTTGACTTATTGGGTCGATGGAGTGGTCATTAGAGTTAAAAATTGACATTTTGACAAAAGTTGATTTTTGGTCGAAAGTTAACTGTTGGGTCGATGGGTTTGTCATTGGGTCGAGATTGACCATTTTGACCAAAGTTGACTTTTTGGTCGAGATTGACAAATTGAGTCGATAATTGGTCATTAGAGTCGAATTGATTTTTTGATCAAAATTGAATTTTTGACAAAAAGTTAACCATTGGGTTGATGGGTTGGTCGTTGGATCAAGGAATTGACCATTTTGACCAAAGATGAGCTATTTGGTCGAAAGTTAGCGTATTTTGACTAGAATTGAATTTTGGTCAAAAGTTAACCTATTGTGTCGATGAAGTTAGTCATTAGGTTAGAAATTGACCATTTTGACCCATGTTGACTTTTTGGTCGAAAGTTGACTATTTGGTCGATTAGTTGATAATTGGGTAAAAAATTAACAATTTTGACGAAAGATGACTTTTGAGTCGAAAAGTTAAACTCTTGTGTCGATGGGTTAAGAATTGACCATTTTGACTAAAGTTAACTTTTTGGTCGAAAGTTGACTGTTGATCGATGAGTTAGTAATTGTAGTCGAAATTGACCATTTGGACGAAAGATGACTTTGTGGTCGAAAGTTGACTGTTGGGTCGATGGGTTGGTCGTAGTAAAAATTGACCATTTTGACCAAAGTTGACTTTTTGGTCGAAGTTGACCTATTGAGTCGACGGGTGGTCATTAGGTCGAAAATTCATAGTTTTGACCAAAATTGACTTTTTGGTCGAAAGTTGACTTATTAGGTCGATGGGTTTGTCATTGGGTCGAGATTGACCATTTTGACCGAAGTTAACTTTTTGGTCGAGATGTGATTTGTTAGAGTCGATAATTGGTCGTTAGGTCGAAAGTTAACTTTTTTGACCAAGATTGATTTTTTTGATCGAAAGTTAACACAATGGGTTCAACGGGGTGGTCATTGGGTAAAAGATTGACCATTTTGTCAAAGTTGACTTTTTAGTCGAAGGTTGACTGTTGGTGGATTAATTGGTAATTAGGTCGGAATTGACCATTTTGACCAAAAGTTGACTTCTTAGTCGAAAGTTGACTATTGGGTCAGATGGGTTAGTCATTGGGTCGAAAATGGACCACTTTAGTACTGAAAGTTGACCTATTAGGTCGATGGGTTGGTCATTAGGACAAAAATTGATTATTTTGACCAGAAATTGACTTTTTGGTCGAAAGTTGACCTGTTTGTGTCAGTGGGTTTGTCATTAGGTCGGAGTTGACCATTTTGACCAAAGTTGACTTTTTGCTCGAGAGATTGAGCTCTTTGGGTCGATAATTGGTCATTAATTCAAAATTGACTATTTTAACGAAAATTGACTTTTTGGTCGAAGTTGGACTTATGGGTTGGTCATTAGATTGAGGATTGATCATTTTGACGAAAGTTCACTTTTTGGTCGAAAGTTGACTATTAGGTCGATGGGTTTAGGCATTAGGTCGACCAGCGGCCATTTTGACAAAAGTTGACTTTTTGGTCGAGAGATTGGTTCTGTGGATTGATAATTGGTGATTTGGTCGAAAATTGACTATTTTGACAAAAATTGACTTTACTGGTCGAAGTTCAGCTGTATTAGGTTGAAAGGGTAGTCATTTACAGTCGAAAAGTTATTTATTTTAGACTAAAATTGACTTTTTATTCAAAGTTGACTTATTAGGTCGATGGGTTTGTCATAGGGTCGAGATTTGACCATTTTGACCAAAGTTGATATTTTGGTCAAAGATTGACTTTTGGGTCGAAAAATTGGTCGCAATGTCGATAAATGCGATTTATTTTGACCAAAATTGAATTTTGGTCGAAAGTTAACCATGTGTCGAATGGGATGGTAATTGGGTCAGAAATTGATCATTTTGACCAAAGATGACCTCTTAGTCAAAAGCTGACCTATTTTAACCAAAATAGAATTTTTTGTCAAAAGTTAACCTATTGGGTCAACGTGGTGGTCATTGGGTCCGAAATTGACCATTTTGACCAAAGTTGAATTTTTGGTCAAAAGTTGACCTATTTGCTAAATGGGTTGGTCATTGGTTCAATGATTGACTATTTTGACCAAAGTTGACATTTTGGTTAGTGATTGACTTATTGGGTCAATAATTTGTCATAGGTTAAAAATTGATTACATTGATCAAAATTAAATTTTTGGTTAAAAGTTGAACTATTGGGTCAACTGGGTGGTCATTGGATCAGAAGTTTACCTTTTAACTTTTTTATCAGAAGTTGACTCTATTTAGTCGATGAGTTGGTAATTAGGTCGAATGTGACCATTTTTACGAAGATTGACTTTTTGGTTGAAAAGTTGATCTATTAGGTCGATGGGTGGTCATTAGGTCAAAATTTGACTATTTTGACCAAAATTGACTTTTTGGTCAAAAGTTGACATATTTTGTCAATGGATTTGTCCTTTGGTCAAGGATTGACAATTTTGACCAAAGTTGAGTTTTTTGTCAAGATTGACTTATTGGGTCGATAATTGGTCATTAATTTAAAAATTAGTATTATTTTGACGAAAATTAACTTTTTGGTCGAAAGTTGACCTATTAGGCCGATGGGTTGGTCGTTTGCTCGAGGATTGATCATTTTGACTAAGGTTGACTTTTTGTCGAAAGTTAACTTATTGGTTCGATGGGCTTGGTCGGTGGGTCGAGGATGGACCATTTTGACCAAAGTTGACTTTTGGTCAGAGATTGGCTTGCTGGGTCAATAATTGGTCATTAGGTCAAAAGTTGACTATTTTGACCAAAATTGACTTTTTGAGTGAAAGTTGACCTATTGGGTCAGATGGGTGGTCGTTAAGTCGAAATACGACCATTTTGACCAAAATTAAGTATTTAGTCAAAAGTTGACTATTAGAGTCGATGGGTTTGTCATTAAGTCGAGGAGACCATTTTAAACAAAGTTGGTTATTTAGTGAGAGATTGACTTATTTGGTTAATAATTGGTCATTAGGTCGAAAATTGGTATTTTGACGGAAATTAAATTTTTAGGTAAAAAGTTAAGCTCATTGGAGTCAATCAGCAGTGGTCATTGGGTACGAGAAATTAACCATTTTGAGTAAAGATGACTTTTTGGTTAAAAGTTGACTATTTTGACCAAAATTGAATTTCTGGTTAAAAGTTAACCCATTGGATAAAAAGAGAGGTCATTGTGTCAAAAATTGACCATTTTGCCCAACGTTATCTTTTTGGTCAATGAGTTGGTAATTGGGTCAAGAATTGATAATTTTGCCCAAAGATGACTTTTTGGTCAAAAGTTGACTTATTGGGTCAATGGGTTGGTCATTAGGTCTAAAATTAACCATTTTGACCAAAGTTGACTTTTTGGTGAAAAGTTGCACTTTATTAGAGTCAATCTTTATTCATTCGGTCCAAATTACTATTTTAGCGAAATTAATTTTTTGGTCATAAGTTGACCAATTGGGCAAGGATTGACCATTTTGTCCAACGTTGCCGTCTTGATCAGAGATTGACTTACTGGGTCAATAATTGGGTAGTAATTCAAAAATTGACTATTTTGACCAAAATTAACTATTTGGTCAAAAGTTGACCAATAAGGCTAATGGGTTGGTCATTGGGTCAAGGATTAATCATTTTGTCCAAAGTTCACTTTTTAGTCAAAATTTAACCTATTGGGACAATGGGTGGTCATTGGGTTAAGGATTGACTATTTTAACTAAAATTGACTTTGTGGTCAAAGATTTTCTTATTAGGTCAATAATTACTCATTAGGTCAAAAATTTACTATTTTGACAAAAATTGACTTTTTGGTCAAAAGTTAACCTATTGGGTCAATGGGTGGTCATTAAGTTATAAATTGACTATTTTAACTAAAAATGACATTTTGTTCAAAAGTTGACCTATTGGGTCAATGGGTTGTCATTGGGTCAAGAATTGGCCATTTTGACCAAAGTTGACTTTTTAGTCAAGGTGATTGACTTATTGGGTCGACAATTGGTCATTAGGTCGAAAATTAACTATTTTGATTAAAATTAAATTTTTGTCAGCTAATTGCGATGAGGTTAATAGGGTGGTTATTGGATCAGGAATTGACCATTTTAACCAAAAATGACTTTTTGTTCAAAAGTTGACCTATTTTGACCAAAATTGAATTTTTGGTCAAAAGTTAACCTATTTGGTCAACATGGTGGTCATTCGGTCATAAATTGACCATTTTGAACAAAGTTGACTTTTTGATCAAAAGTTGACCTATTTGGTTAATAAGTTGATAATTGGGTCAAGAATTGACCATTTTGACCAAATATGACTTTTTGCTCAAAAGTTGACCTCTTGGGTCAATGGGTTGGTCATTGGGTTAAAATTGGCCATTTTGACCAAAGTTGACTTTTTGGTCAAAATTTTACTTTGGTCAATGAGTTGGTTATTTGCTTAAGAATTAACCATTTTGACCGAAGTTGACTTTGGGTCAAAAGTTGACCTACTAGGTCAATAGGTTGGTCATTGGGTCAAAAATTCACTATTTTGACCAAAGTTAACTGTTTGGGCAAAAGTTGACTTATTAGGTTATTGGGTGGTCATTAGAACAAAAATTGACTTTTTGACCAAAATTAACTTTTTGGTGAAAAGTTGACCTATTGGGTCAATGGGTTTGTCATTGGGTCAAAGATTGACCAATTTAACCAATGTTGATTTTTTTGTCAGATATTGATTTATTGGGTCAATAATTGGTCATTAGGTCAAAATTTGACTTTTTTTACCAAAATTGATTTTTTTGTCAAAGGCTAACCCAATGGGTTAATGAGGTGGTCATTGGGTCAGAAATTATCCTTTTTGACCAAAGTTGACTTTTTGGTCAAAGGTTAACCTATTTGGCCAATGAATTGGTAATTAGGTCAGGATTTGACCATCTTGACCAAAGATGACTTTTTGGTCAGCGACTTCATTGGATTGATGGGTTCGTCTTCGGGTTAAAAATTAACCATTTTGAGCAAAGTTATCTTTTTGGTCAAAAGTTGACCTATTGTGTCAATGGATGGTCATTAGGTCAAAAATTGATTATTTTAACCAAATTGACATTTTGGTCAAAAGTTGATATTTTGGGTTAATAGGTTAGTGATGGGGTCAAGATTTCACCTTTTTGGTCATTAATTCAAAAACTGACTATTTTAATAAAAATTAACTTTTTGGTTAAAAGTTGATCTTTTAGGCCAATGGGTTGGTCATTAGGTCAAAGACTGATCATTTTGACCAAAGTTCACTTTTTGGTCAAAAGTTGACATATTGGGTCAATGGTTTGGTCATTGGGTCAAGGATTAACCATTTTGACCAAAAGCGACATTGTGGTCAAAGATTAACTTATTGGTAAATAATTTGTTATTAGGTCAAAAATTAATTATTTTGACAAAAAATTGACTTTTAGGTAAAAAGTTGACTTATTGGGTCAATGGGTGGTCAGTCAAAATTGACTATTTTGACCAAAATTGACTTTTTGTTCAAAAGTTGACCTATTAGTTAATGGGTTTGTCATTGGGTCAAAGATTGACCATTTTAACCAAAGTTGACATTTTGGTCGATGAGTTGGCTAATTAGGTTGATGAATTAGTCATTAGATACGAAAATTGACCATTTTGACCAAAATTAAATTTTTGGTCGAAGTTAACCTTGGGTCAATAAGGTTGGTCATTGGATCAAGGAATTGACTATTTTGACCAAAGTGACTTTTGACAAAAGTTGACTTTTTAGGTAGCATAAAGTTAAATTATATTTTGACCCAAATTGACCTTTTGGTCAAAAGTTAACCTATTGGGTCAACAGGGTGGTTAATGGGTCAGAGATTGAACTTTTTGACCAAAGTTAACTTTTTGGTCGAAGTTGACTTATTTGGTCGATTAGTTGATAATTAGGTCATGAATAATGACCATTTTGACCAAAATTGACTTTTGTTAAAATTGAACCTCTTGATCATTGGGTTAAAAATTGGCCATTTTAACCAAAGTTGACTTTTTGGTTGAAAGTTGACTTATTTGGTCAATGAGTTGGTAATTTAGTCAACGATTTACCATTTTGACCGAAAGATGACTTTTTGGATCAAAGATTTGATCTATTGGATTGATGGGTTGGTCATTAAAAATTGGTAATTGACTTTGACTAAAGTTTATTTTTTGGTTGAAGTTGACCTCTTGAGATTGATAGGGTGGTCATTAGGTCAAAAATTGACAATTTTGACAAAAATTAATTTTTGGCCAAAAGTTGACCTATTGGGTCAATGGGTTTGCCATTGGGTCAAAGATTGACCATTTTGACCAAAGTTGACTTTTTGGTCAGTGATTGACAAATTAGGTCAATAATTGGTCATTAGGTCAAAAATTGACTTTTTTGATCAAAATTGAATTTTTGGCCAAAAGTTAACCCATTGGGTCAATGGGGTGGTCATTGGATCAGGAATTGACCATTTTGACCAAGATGGCTATTTGGTCGAAGTTGACGTATTTTGACCAAATTGAATTTTTGGTCAAAAGTTAACCTATTGTGTCAGCGGGGTGGTCATTGGGTCAAAAATTGACCATTTTGACCAATGTTGACTTTTTGGTCAAAAGTTGACCTATTTGGTCAATTAGTTTATAATTGGGTAAAAAATTAACAATTTTGACCAAAGATGACTTTTTGGTCAAAAGTTAAACTCTTGTGTCAATGGGTTAAAAATTGACCATTTTGACTAAAGTTAACTTTCTGGTCAAAAGTTGACCTATTTGATCGATGATTTAGTAATTAGTATCGAGAATCGACCATTTGGACCAAAGATGACTTTGTGGTCAAAAGTTGACCTACTAGGTCAATGGGTTAGTCAAAAAAAATTGACCATTTTAACCAAAGTTTACTTTTTGGTCAAAAGTTGACCTTTGGGTCAACGGGTGGTCATTAGGTCAAAAATTCACAATTTTGACCAAAATTGACTTTTTGGTCAAAAGTTGACCTATTAGGTCAATGGGTTTGTCATTGGGTCAAAGATTGACCATTTTAACCAAAGTTAATTTTTTGGTCAAAGATTGATTTGTTGGGTCAATAATTGGTCATTAGGTCAAAATTTGACTTTTTTGACTAAAATTGATTTTTGTGTCAATTCTTTAACACAATGGGTTAACGGGGTGGTCATTGGGTCAAAAATTGACCATTTTGACGAAAGTTGACTTTTTGGTGAGTTGACCTGTTTGGTCGATTAATTGGTAATTAGGTCTGGAATTGACCATTTTGACCAAAGATTACTTCTTAGTCAAAAGTTGACCTATTGGGTCAATGGGTTGGTCATTGGGTCAAAAATGGACCATTTTGACAAAGTTGACCTATTGGGTCAATGGGTGGTCATTAGGACAAAAATTGATTATTTTGACCAAAATTGACTTTTTGGTCAAAGGTTGACCTTTTGTGTCAGTAGGTTTGTCATTGGGTCAAGGATTGACCATTTTGACCAAATTTGACTTTTTGCTCAGAGATTGACTTACTGGGTCAATAATTGGTCATTAATTCAAAAATTGACAATTTTAACAAAAATTGACTTTTTGGTGGAGTTGACCATGGGTTAGTCATTGGGTCGAAGTTGATCATTTTGGCGAAAGTTCACTTTTTGGTCGAAAGTTGACTATTAGGTCGATGGGTTGGTCATTTAGGTCGACAGTGACCATTTTGACAAAGTTGACTTTTTGGTCGAGAGATTGGTTTCTTGGGTTCGATAATTTGTCGATTTGGTCGAAAATTGACTATTTTTGACAAAATTGACTTTATGGTCAAAAGTTCGCCTATTAGGTTGAAAGGGTAGTCATTAAGTCAAAAATTGACTATTTTGACTAAAATTGACTTTTTATTCAAAAGTTGACTTATTAGGTCGATGGGTTTGTCATAGGGTCAAGGTTTGACCATTTTGACCAAAGTTGACATTTTGGTCAGAGATTGACTTTTTGGGTTAAAAATTGGTCACAATGTCAAAAATCAACTATTTTGACCAAAATTGAATTTTTGGTCAAAAATTAACCCAATGTGTCGATGGGATGGTAATTGGGTCGAGAAATTGATCATTTTGACCAAAGATGACTTTTTGGTCGAGTGACTATTTTAACCAAAATAGAATTTTTGGTCAAAAGTTAACCTATTGGGTCAACGTGGTGGTCATTGGGTCTGAAAATGACCATTTTGACCAAAGTTGACATTTTGTTCAAAAGTTGACTTATTTGGTCAAAGAGTTGGTAAATGGGTCAAGAATTAACCATTTAGACCATAGTTGACTTTTTGGTCAGAAGTTAACTATGGGGTCGATGGGTTGGTCATTAGATCGAAAATTGACCATTTTGACGAAGTTGACTTTTGGTCGGAGATTGACTTATTGGGTCGATAATTGGTCATTAGGTCGAAATTGATTATTTTGACCAAAATCAAATTTTTGGTAAAGTTTACCCATTGGGTTGCCGAGGTAGTCATTAGGTCAGAAATTGACCATTTTGACCGAAGTTGACTTTTTGGTCAAAGTTGACTGTTGCTTCGATGAGTTCGTAATTGTGTCAAGAATTAAACATTTTGTCCGAAGTTGACTTTTTTATCAAAATTTGATCTATTGGGTCAACGGGTTAGTCATTGGGTTAAAAGTTGATCATTTTGACCAAAGTTGACTTTTTGGTCAAAAGTTGACCTCTTGGGTTAATGGTTGGTCATTTGGTTATTAATTGACTATTTTGACCAAAATTGACTTTTTGGTCAAAAGTTAACCTATTGGGTCAATGGGTTTATCATTGGGTCAAGGATTGACTATTTTTACCAAAATTGACTTCTTGGTAAGAGATTAACTTATTGGGTCAATTATTGGGTCAATAATAAGGTCAACCGGGAGGTCTTTGGGTCAGAAATTGACCATTTTGACCAAATTTGACTTTTTTGTTAAAAGTTGACCTATTTGGTCAATGAGTTGGTAATTGGGTCAAGAATTAACATTTTTTTAGCAAAGATGAATTTTAGTAAAATGTTGACCTATTGGATCAATGGGTTGGTCATTGGGTCAAAAATTAACCATTTTGACCAAAGTTGACTTTTTGGTCAAAAGTTGACGTTTTGGGTCAATGGGTGGTCATTAAGTCAAAACTTGATTATTTTGAACAAAGTTGACTTTTTGGTCAAAAGTTGACTTATGGGGTCAATGGGGGTGTCATTAGGTCAAGGATTGATCATTTTGACCAAAGTTGACTTTTTGGTCAGAGTTTGACTTATTGGGTCAATGATTGGTCATTAATTAAAAAACTGCAAATTTTAACCAAAATAATCTTTTTCGTCAAAAGTTGACCTATTAGGTCAATCAGTTGGTCATTGGGTCAAGGATTGATCATTTCGAACAAAGTTGACATTTTGGTCAAAAGTTGTCCTATTGGGTCAATGGGCTGATCATTGGGTCAAGGATTAACCATCTTAACCAAAGTTAACGTTTTCGTAGCTTATTGATTTACTTGGCAAAAAATTGGTCATTAGGTCAAAAATTGACTATTTTGACCAAAATTAACTTTTTAGTCGAAAGTTAACTTATTGGGTCGATGGGTTGGTCATTGAGTCGAGGATTGACCATTTTGACAAAGTTGTCTTTACAGTCGAAAGTTGACTGTTGGAGGTCGATGAGGTGGTCATTGAGTCGAAATCGACGATTTTAGACAAAATTAACTTTTTGGTCGAATGTTGGCTATTAGATCGATACGTTGGTCTTTGGGTCAAGGATTAACCATTTTTACCAAAGTCGGCTTTTTAGTTAAAAGTTAACAAATTGGGTCAATGAGTTTATCGTTAGATCAAGGATTGATCATTTTCACCAAAGTTGACATTTAGGTCATTGTGTCAAAGAATTAACCATTTTGACGAAATTTGACTTTTTGGTTAAAAGTTGACCTTTTGGGTCGATAGAGGTGGTCGATTGGTCAAAAGTGACAATTTTGACCAAAATTGACTTTTTTGTTAAAAGTTGTCATGTTGGGTGAATGGACTGGTGAAAGTTGTTATTTGATCGATACTTTGGTCATTGGGTTCGAGGATTAACCATTTTGACCAAAGTTGACTTCTTGAGTCGAAAGTTGACTATTGGATTCGATTGGTAGGTCATTTGGGTCAAAGATTGATCATTTTGACCAAGACAGACTTTTTGGTCAAAAGATGACCGTTCGGGTTAATAATTTGAAATTAAGTCGAAAATTTATTATTTTGACCAAAATTGACTATTTGGTCAAAAGTAGATCTATTGGGTCGATGGGTTTGTTATTGGGTCGAATTTCCCGTTTTGACCAAAATTGACTTTTTGTTGAAAGGCGTCTATTGGGTCGGGGGTTGGTTATTGGGTCAAGGATTTACCATTTTGACCAAAGTTACCTTTTTGGGTCAATGGGCTTATGATTGGGTTAACAATTGACGATTATGACAAAAGTTGACTTTTTGGATAGAGATTAACTTATTGAGTGAATAATTGGTCATTAGGTTAAAAATTGACTATTTTAACCCGAATTGACTTTTTGTTCAAAAGTTGACTTATCGGGTCAATGTGTTTGTCATTGGGTCAAGAATTAACCAGTTTGACAAAACTTGACTTTTTGGTCAAAAGTTGACCTGTTCGATAAATGGGTTGGTCTTATGGTCAAAAATTGACCATTTTGACCAAAGTTAAGTTTTTGGTCAAATGTTGACCTATTTGGTTAATGGGAGGTCATTAGGTCAAAATTTGACTATTTTGGCCAAAATTGACTTTTTGGTCAAAAGTTAACCTATTGGGTCAATGTGTTAATGTTTGACCATTTTTACCAAATTTGACTTTTTGTTCAAAAGTTGACCTATTAGGTCAATGGGTTGGTCATTAGGTCAGAAATAGATCATTTTGAGCAAAATTGACTTTTTGGTCAAAAGTTGACATATTAGGCCAATGGGTTGGTCATTGTTTCAAGGATTGATCATGGTCAAAAGCTAGCCTATTAGGCCAATGGGTTTGTCATTGAGTCAAGGATTGATCATTTTGACTAAAGTTGACTTTTTGTTCAAAAGTTGAACTCTTGGGTCAATGGGTTGGTCAATGGGTTAAAAATTGACCATTTTGGCCAATGTTGACTTTTTGGTCAAAAGTTGACCTATTTGGTCAATGAACTGGTTATTTGGTCAAGAATAGACCATTTTGACCAAAGATGACTTTTTGGTCAAAATTTAACCTTCTAGGTCAATGGGTTGGTCATTGGGTCAAAAATTCATCATTTTGACCAAAGTTGCATTTTTGGTTAAAAGTTGACCTATTGGGTTAGAGATTGACTTATTGAGTCAATAATTGGTCATTAGGTCAAAAATTAACTATTTTAACCTAAATTGACTTTTTGTTCAAAAGTTGACTTATCGGGTCAATATGTTGGTCATTGGGTCAAGAATTGAGCATTTTGACAAAACTTGACTTTTTGGTCAAAAGTTGACCTATTGGGTAAATGGGTTGGTCATATGGTCAAAAATTGACCATTTTGACCATAGTTGAGCTTTTGGTCAAAAGTTGACATATTTGGTCGATGAGGGTCATTAGGTCGAATTTAGTATTTTGACAAAAATTGACTTTTTGGTCAAAAGTTAACCTATTGGGACAATGGGTTGATCAATGGGTTAAGGTTTGACGATTTTTATTAAAGTTTACTTTTTGTTCAAAAGTTGACCTATTAGGTCAATGGGTTACTCATTAGGTCATAAATAGACTATTTTGACCAAAATTAACTTTTTGGTCAAAAGTTGACATATTAGGCCAATGGGTTGGTCATTGTTTCAAGTTGATCATGATCGAAAGTTGACTATTAGGCCGATGGGTTGGTCATTGGGTCGAGGATTGATCATTTTGACTAAAGTTGACTTTTTGGTCAAAAGTTGAACTCTTGGGTTAATGGGTTGGTCAAGGGTTTGGTCATTGGGTTAAAAATTAACCGTTTTGACCAAAGTTGACTATTTGGTCAAAAGTTGACCTATTTGGTCAATGAGCTGGTTATTTGGTCAAGAATTGACCATTTTGACCAAAGATGACTTTTTGGTCAAAAGTTGACCTACTGGGTCAATGGGTTGGTCATTAGATTCGAAAATTCGCCATTTTGACCAAATTTGTATTTTGGTTAAAAGTTGACTATTAGATTGATGGGTGGTTATAAGGTCAAAATTTGACAATTCTGACCAAAATTTACTTTTTGGTCAAAAGTTGACCTATTGGGTCAATGGGTTTGCCATTGGGTCAAAGATTGACCATTTTAAACCATGTTTATTTTTTTGTCAGAGATTGATTTATTGGGTCAATAATTGGTCATTAGGTCAAAAATTAACTTTTTTGACCAAAATTGAATTTTTGTCAAAGGCTAACCCAATGGGTCAACGGGGTGCTCATTGGGTCAGAAATTGACCTTTTTGACCAAAGTTAACTTTTTGGTCAAAGGTTGACCTATTTGGCCAATGACTTGGTAATTGTGTCAGGAATTGACCATTTTGACCAAAGATGACTTTTTCAGTAAAAAAATTGACCTATTGGGTCAATGGGTTGGTCATTGGGTAAAAAATTGACCATTTTGAGCAAAGTTGACTTTTTGGTCAAAAGTTGACCTATTGGGTCAATGGATGGTCATTAGGTCAAAAATCGGTTATTTTGATCAAATTGACTTTTTGGTCAAAAGTTGACCCATTGGGTCAATATGTTTGTCATTGGGTCAAGGATTCACCATTTTGACCAAAGTTGATTTTTTGCTCAGAGATTGACTTATTAGGTCAATAATTGGTCATTAATTCAAAAATTGTCAATTTTAACAAACATTGAGTTTTTGGTCAAAAGTTGACCCATTAGGCCAATGGGTTGGTCATTCGTCGAAGGAATGATCATTTTGGCGAAAGTTCACTTTTTGTTGAAAGTTACACATTGGGTCGATGGGTTGTTCATTGGATCGAGGATTAGCAATTTTAACCGAAAGTGACTTTGTGGTCGAAAGATTGGCTTCTTTGGGTCGATAATTGGTCATTAGGTCGAAAATTAACAATTTTGACAAAAATTGACTTTTTGGTCGAAAGTTGACCTATTAGCTCGATGGGTGGTCATTAAGTCGAAAATTGACTATTTTGACCAAAATTGACTTTTTGGTCGAAAGTTGACTATTAGGTCGATGTGTTTGTCATTGAGTCAAAGATTGACCATTTTGACCAAAGTTGACATTTTGGTCAGTGATTGACTAATTGGGTCAATAAATGATCATTAGGTCAAAAATTGACTATTTTGACCACAATTGAATTTTTGGTCAAAAGTTAACCATTTGGTCAATGGGGTGGTCATTGGATCAGGATATGACCCTTTTGACAAAAGATGGCTATTTTGTCAAAAGTTGACGTATTTTGACCAAAATTGAATTTTTGGTTAAAATTTAACTTATTGGGTCAACAGGGTGGTCATTGGGTCTTAAATTGACCATTTTGACCAAGGTTGACTTTTTGGTCAAAAGTTGACCTCTTGTGTCAATGGGTTAAAAATTGACAACTTTGACCAAAGTTAACTTTTTGGTCAAAAGTTGACCTATTTGATCAATGAGCCGGTAATTGGGTCAAGAATTGACCATTTGGACCAAAGATGACTTTTTGGTCAAAAGTTGACCTATTGGGTCAATGGGTTAGTCATCAAAAATTGACCATTTTGACCAAAGTTTACTTTTTAGTGAAAAGTTGACCTATTGGGTCATGGGTGGTCATTAGGTCAAAAATTGACAATTTTGACCAAAATTCACTTTTTGGTCAAAAGTTGACCTGATTGAATTGATGGTTTTGTCATTGGGTCAATTGACCATTTAACGAGAGTTAATTTTTGGTCGAAGATTGATTTATTGGGTCGACTAATTAGTCATTAGGTTGGTTTGACTTTTTTCAAAAATTGATTTTTTTGTCAAAGGCTAACCCAATGGGTCAACGAGGTGATCATTGGGTCAAAAATTGACTATTTTGACCAAAGTTAACTTTTTGGTCAAAGGTTAACCTATTTGGCCAATTAATTGGTAATTAGGTCTGGAATTGACCATTTTGACCAAAGATAACTTCTTAGTCAAAAGTTGACCTATTGGGTCAATGGGTTGGTCATTGGGTCAAAAATGGACCATTTTGGCAAAGTTGACCTATTGGGTCAATGGGTGGTCATTAGGACAAAAATTGACTATTTTGGCCAAAATTGACTTTTTGGCCAAAAGTTTACCTTTTAGGTCAGTAGGTTTGTCATTAAGTCAAGGATTGACCAATTTGACCAAAGTTGACTTTTTCCTCAGAGATTGACTTACTTGGTCAATAATTGGTCATTAATTCAAAAATTGACTATTTTAACAAAAATTGACTTTTTGGTCAAAAGTTGACATATAGGTTGGTCATTGAGGTAAGGATTGATCATTTTGACGAAAGTTCACTTTTTGGTCAAAAGTTGACCTATTGTATCAATGGGTTGGTCACTGGGCCAAGAATTAACCATTTTGACCAAAGTTGACTTTTTGGTCAGAGATTGGCTTACTGGTTCAATAATTGGTCATTGGTCAAAAAATAGACTATTTTGACAATAATTAACTTTTTAGTCAAAAGTTGACATATTGGGCCAATGGGTAGTCATTAAGTCAAAAATTGACTATTTTGACTAAAATTGACTTTTATCCAATAGTTGACTTACTAGGTCGATGGGTTTGTCATAGGGTCAAGGATTGACCATTTTGACCAAAGTTGACATTTTGGTCAGAGATTGACTTATTGGGTCGAAAATTGGTCACTAGGTCAAAAATTAACTATTTTGACCAAAATTAAATTTTTGGTCAAAAATTAACCCAATGTGTCTATGGGATGGTAATTGGGTCAGAAATTGACCATTTTGACCAAAGATGACTTTTTGGTCAAAAGCTGACCTATTTTGACCAAAATTGAATTTTTGGTCAAAAGTTAACCTATTGGGTCAATGTGGTGGTCATTGGGTCTGGAATTAACCATTTTGACCAAAGTTGACATTTTGGTCAAAAGTTGACTTATTTGGTCAATGAGTTGGTAAATGGGTCAAGAATTAATCATGTAGACCATAGTTGACTTTTTGGTTAGAAGTTAACCTATGGGGTCAATGGGTTGGTCATTAGGTCAAAAATTGACAATTTTGACCAAAGTTGACTTTTTGGTCAGAGATTGACTTATTTGGTTAATAATTGGTCATAAGGTTAAAATTTGATTATTTTGACCAAAATTAATTTTTTGGTCAGAAGTTAACCTATTAGGTCAACGGGGTGGTCATTGGGTCAGAAATTGACCATTTTGACCAAAGTTGACTTTTTGGTCCAAAGTTGACCTATTTGCTCAATGAGTTCGTAATTGTGTCAAGAATTAAACATTTTGACCGAAGTTAACTTTTTTTTCAAAATTTGATCTATTGGGTCAACAGGTTTGTCATTGGGATAAAAATTGACCATTTTGACCAAAGTTGATTTTTTGGTCAAAAGTTGACCTTTTGGGTTAATGGTTGGTCATTAGGTCAAAAATTGACTATTTTGACCAATATTGACTTTTTGGTCAAAAGATAACCTATTGGGTCAATGGGTTTTTCATTGGGTCAAAGATTGACTATTTTGACCAAAATTGACTTCTTGGTAAGAGATTAACTTATTGGGTCCATATTTGGGTCAACTGGGAGGTCATTGGGTCAGAAATTGACCTTTTTGACCTAATTTGACTTTTTGGTCAAAAGTTGACCTATTTGGTCAATGAGTTGGTAATTGGGTCAAGAATTAACATTTTTTTAGCAAAGATGACTTTTTAGTAAAATGTTGACATATTAGATCAATGGGTTGGTCATTGGGTCAAAAATTGACCATTTTGACCAAAGTTGACTTTTTGGTCTAAAGTTGACGTTTTGGGTCAATGGGTGGTCATTAGGTAAAAATTGACTATTTTGAACAAAGTTGACGTTTTGGTCAAAAGTTGACTTATGGGGTCAATGGGTTTGCCATTAGGTCAATGATTGATCATTTTGACCAAAGTTAACTTTTTGGTCAGAGTTTGACTTATGGAGTCAATGATTAGTCATTAATTAAAAAATTACCAATTTTAACCAAAATGGACTTTTCGTCAAAAGTTTACCTATTAGGTCAATCAGTTGGTCATTGGGTCAAGGATTGATCATTTTGACCAAAGTTGACATTTTGGTCATAAGTTGTCCTATTGGATCAATGGGTTGGTCATTGGGTCAAGGATTAACCATCTTGACCAAAGTTAACGTTTTCGTTGCAGATTGATTTACTTGGCAAAAAATTGGTCATTAGGTCAAAAATTGACTATTTTGACCAAAATTAACTTTTTGGTCAAAAGTTACCCTATTGGGTTGACGGGTTGGTCATTGGGTCAAGGATTGACCATTTTGACCAAAGTTGTCTTTCTGGTCAAAAGTTGACCTATTTAGGTCAATGAGGTGGTCATTAGATCAAAAATTGATAATTTTCAGCAAAATTGACTTTTTGGTCAAATGCTGACCTATTGGGTTAATACGTTGGTCTTTGGGTCAAGGATTAACCATTTTGGCCAAAGTTGAGTTTTTAGTCAAAAGTTAACAAATTGGGTCAATGGGTTTATCGTTAGATCAAGGATTGACCATTTTCACCAAAGTTGACATTTAGGTCATTGTGTCAGAAATTAACCATTTTGACAAAATTTGATTTTTGGTAAAAAGTTGACCTTTTGGGTCAACGAGGTGGTCATTTGGTCAAAAAACTGACAATTTTGACCAAAATTGACTTTTTTTTGTCAAAAGTTCTTCTATTGGGTCAATGGACTGGTCAAAATTTGTTCTATTAGATCAATACTTTGGTCATTAGGTCAAGGATTAACCATTTTGACCAAAGTTGACTTCTTGGTCAAAAGTTGACCTATTAGGTCTATTGGTAGGTCATTTGGGTCAAGGATTGATCATTTTGACCAAAGTTGACTTTTTGGTCAAAAGATGACCTATCGGGTTAATAATTTGTAATTAAGTTAAAATTTTAATATTTTGACCAAAATTGACTATTTGGTCAAAAGTCGATCTATTGGGTCAGTGGGTTGGATATTGGGTCAAAGATTTCCCATTTTGATGAAAATTGACTTTTTGTTCAAAAGACGATCTATTGGGTCAGGGGGTTGGTTATTGGGTCAAGGATTTACCATTTTTACCAAAGTTACCTTTTTGGGTCAATGGGGGTTAAGAATTGGCGATTATGATCAATGTTGACTTTTTGGTTAGAGATTAACTTATTAAGCCAATAATTGGTCATTAGGTCAAAAATTAATTATTTTAACCAAAATTGACTTTTTGTTCAAAAGTTGACTTATCGGGTCAATGCGTTGGTCATTGGGTCAAGAATTGACCATTTTGATAAAACTTGACTTTTTGGTCAAAAGTTGACCTATTGGGTAAATGGGTTGGTCATATGGTCAAAAATTGACCATGTTGACCAAAGTTGAGTTTTTGGTCAAAAGTTGACCTATTTGGTCAATGGGGGGTCATTAGGTCAAAATTTGACTATTTTGACCAAAATTGACTTTTTGGTCAAAAGTTAACCTATTGGGACAATGGGTTTGTCAATGGGTTAAGGTTTGACCATTTTTACCAAAGTTTACTTTTTGTTCAAAAGTTGACCTATTAGGTCAATGGGTTGGTCATTAGGTCATAAATAGACTATTTTGACCAAAATTGACTTTTTGGTCAAAAGTTGACATATTAGGCCAATGGGTTAGTCATTATTTCAAGGATTGATCATGGTCAAAAGTTGACCTATTAGGCCAATGGGTTGGTCATTGGGTCAGGGATTGATCATTTTGACTAAAGTTGACTTTTTGGTCAAAAGTTGAACTCTTGGGTTAATGGGTTGGTCAAGGGTTTGGTCATTGGGTTAAAAATTAACCGTTTTGACCAAAGTTACCTTTTTGGTCAAAAGTTGACCTATTTGGTCAATGAGCTGGTTATTTGGTAAAGAATTGACCATTTTGACCAAAGATGACTATTTGGTCAAAAATTGACCTACTGGGTCAATGGGTTGGGCATTGGGTCAAAAATTCACCATTTTGACCAAATTTGTATTTTTGGTTAAAAGTTGACCTATTGGGTCAATGGGTGGTCATTAGATCAAAAATTGACTATTTTGACCAAAATTTACTTTTTGGTCAAAAGTTAACCTATTGGGTCAATGGGTTTGCTATTGGGTCAATGGGTTTGCTATTGGGTCAAAGATTGGCCATATCAACCAATGTTTATTTTTTTTGTTAGAGATTGATTTATTGGATCAATAATTGGTCATTAGGTCAAAAATTGATTTTTTTACCAAAATTGAATTTTTTGTCAAAGGCTAACCCAATGGGTCAACGGGGTGGTCATTGGGTCAGAAATTGACCTTTTTGACCAAAGTTCACTTTTTGGTCAAAGGCTGACCTATTTGGCCAATGAATTGGTAATTGGGTCAGGAATTGACCATTTTGACCAAAGATGACTTTTTAGTAAAAAATTGACCTATTTGGTCAATGGTTGGTCATTGGGTAAAAAATTAATCATTTTGAGCAAAGTTGATTTTTTGGTCAAAAGTTGATTTAATGGGTCATTGAATGGTCATTGGGTCAAAAATTGATTATTTTGACCAAATTGACTTTTTAGTCAAAAGTTGACCCATTGAGTCATTAGGTTTGTCATTGGGTCAAGGATTTACCATTTTGACCAAAGTTGATTTTTTGCTCAGAGATTGACTTAGTAGGTCAATAATTGATCAATAATTCAAAAATTGACAATTTTAACAAAAATTGGCTTTTTGGTCAAAAGTTGACCCATTAGGCCAATGGGTTGGTCATTGTGTTAAGGATTGATCATGTTGAGCAAAGTTCACTTTTTGTTCAAAAGTTAACATATTGGGTCAATGGTTTGGTCATTGGGTCAAGGATTAACCATTTTAACCAAGAGTGACTTTGTTGTCAAAGATTAGCTTACTCGGTAAATAATTACTCATTAGGTCAAAAATTAACAATTTTGACAAAAATTGACTTTTTGGTCAAAAGTTGACCTATTGGCTCATTGGGTGGTCATTAAGTCAAAAATTGACTATTTTAACCAAAATTGACTTTTTGTTCAAAAATTGACCTATTGGGTTAATGGGTTTATCATTGAGTCAAAGATTGTTCATTTTGACCAAAGTTGACTTTTAGTCAGTGAATGACTAATTGGGTCAATAATTGGTCATTAGGATAAATATTGACTATTTTGACCAAAATTGAATTTTTTGTCAGAAGTTAACTTATTGGGTCAATGAGGTGGTCATTGGATCAGGAATTGACCATTTTGACCAAAGATGACTTTTTGGTCAAAAGTTAACTTATTTTGACCAAAATTGAATTTTTGGTCAAAAGTTAACCTATTGGGTCAACGGGGTGGTCATTGGGTCAGAAATTGACCATCTTGACCAAACTTGACTTTTTGGTCAAAAGTTGACCTTTTTGGTCAAAAGTTGACCTTTTTGGTCAATGAGTTGATAATTAGGTCATGAATTGACCATTTTGACAAAAGATGACTTTTTGGTCAAAAGTTAAACTCATGGGTCAATGGGTTGGTCATTGGGTTAAAAATTCACCATTTTGACCAAAGTTGACTTTTTTGTCAAAAGTTGACCTATTTGGTCAATGGGTGGTCTTTAGGTAAAAATTGACTATTTCGACCAAAGATGACTTTTTGGTCAAAAGTTGACCGACTGGGTTAATGGGTTGGTCGTTGGGTAAAAAATTTACCATTTTGACCAAAGTTGACGGTTTGGTCAAAAGTTGACAAATTGGGTCAATGGGTGGTCATTTGGTCAAAAATTGACTATTTTGACCAAAATTGACTTTTTGGTCAAAAGTTGACCTATTGGGTCAATGCATTTTTCATTGGGTCAAAGATTGACCATTTTATCCAAAGTTGATTTTTTTGTCAAAGATTGATTTATTAGGTCAATAATTGGTCATGAGGTCAAAAATTGTCTTTTTTGACCAAAATTGAATTTTTTATCAAAGGCTAACCCCATGGTCAACTTCGTGGTCATTGGTCATAAATTGACCTTTTTGACCAAAGTTAACTTTTTAGTCAAATGTTGACATATTTGGCCAGTGAATTGTTAATTGGGTCAGGAATTGACCATTTTGACCAACGATGACTTTTTAATCAAAAGTTGACCTTTTGGGTCAATGAGTTGGTCATTGGATCAAAAATTGACCATTTTGAGTAAAGTTGACTTTTTTGTCAAAAGTTGACCTTATGGGTCAATGGATGGTCATTAGGTCAAAATTAATTATTTTGACCAAATTGACTTTTTGGTCAAAAGTTGACCTATTGGGTCAATAGGTTTTTCATTGGGTCAAGGATTCACCATTTTGACCAAAGTTGACTTTTTGCTCAGAGATTGACTATTAGGCTAATGGGTTGTCATTGGGTCAACAATTAGTCATTAATTCAAAATTTGATTATTTTAACAAAAATTGACTTTTTGGTCAAAAGTTGACCTATTAGGCTAATGGGTTGGTCATTGGGTCAAGGATTGATCATTTTGACCAAAGTTCACTTTTTCGTCAAAAGTTGACCCATTGGGTCAATGGGTTGGTCATTGGGTCAAGGATTAACTAATTTGACCAAAAGTGACTTGTGGTCAAAGATTGCCTTACTGGGTCAATAATTAGTCATTAGGTCAAAAATTAACTATTTTGACAAAAGTTGACTTTTTGGTCAAAATTTGACCTATTTGGTCAATGGGTGGTCATTAAGTTAAAAATTGACTATTTTGAGCAAAATTGACTTTTTGTTCAAAAGTTGACCTATGGGGTCTATGGGTTTGTCATTGGGTCAAAGATTAACCATTTTGACCAAAGTTGACTTTTTGGTCAGTGATTGACTAATTCGGTCAATAATTGGTCATTAGGTCAAAAATTGACAATTTTGACCAAGATTGAATTTTTTGCTCAAAAGTTAACCCATTGGGTTAATGGGGTGGTCATTGGATTGAGAATTGACCTATTTTAACCAAATAGAATTTTTTGTCAAAAGTTAACCTATTGGGTCAATGGGGTGGTCATTGGGTCAGAAATTGACTATTTTTACTAAAGTTGACTTTTGGTCAAAAGTTAACCTATTTGGTCAATGAGTTGAGAATTTGGTCATGAATTGACCATTTTGACCAAAGATGACTTTGTTGTTAAAAGTTGACCTCTTGGGTTAATGGGTTGGTCATTGGGTTAAAAATTAACCATTTTGACAAAAGTTGACTTTTAGGTCAAAAGTTGACCAAGTTGGTCAATGAGCTGGTAATTGGGTCAACAATTGACCATTTTGACTAAAGATGACTTTTTGGTCAAAAATTGACCTATTGGGTCAATGGGTTGGTCATAAAAAATGACCATTTTGACCAAAGTGTTCTTTTTGGTCAAAAGTTGACCTATTGGGTCATTGGGTGGTCATTAGGTCAAAAATTGACAATTTTGACCAAAATTGACTTTTTTGTCAAAAGTTGACCTATTGGGTCAATGGGTTTGTCATTAGGTCAAAGATTGACCATTTTAACCAAAGTTCATTTTTTGGTCAAAGGTTGATTTATTGGGTCAATTATTGGTCATTAAGTCAAAATTTGACTTTTTGACTAAAATTGAATTTTTTGTCAAAGGCTAACCCAGTGGGTCAACAGGGTAGTCATTGGGTCAGAAATTGACCATTTTGACCAAAGTTGACGTTTTGGTCAAAGGTTGACATATTTGGCCAATAAACTGGTAATTCGGTCAGGAATTGACATTTTGACCAAAGATGACTTTTTAGTTAAAAGTTGACCTATTGGGTCAATGGGTTGGTCATTGGGTCAAAAATTGACCATTTTGACCAAAGTTGACTTTTTGGTCAAAAGTTGACCTATTGGGTCAATAATTGGTCATTTGGTCAAAAATTGATAATTTTGACTAAAATTTACTTTCTAGTCAGAGATTGACTTAATGGGAGAATAATTTGTCATTAGGTAAAAAATTGATTATTTTGACCAAAATTAATTGCTTTGTCAAAAGTTAACCCTTGGGTTAGAAATTTACCATTTTGATCAAAGTTGACTTTTTGGTTAAAAATTAACCTATTTGGTCTATGAGTTGGTAATTGGGTCAACAATTGACAATTTTGACTAAAGATGACTTTTTTGTCAAAATTTGATCTATTGGGTCAATGGGTTGGTCATTTGGTCAGAAATTGATCATTTTGGCCAAAGTTGACTTTTTGGTCAAAAGATAACCTATTGGGTTAATGGGTGGTCATTAGGTAAAAAATTTAATATTTTGACCAAAATTATCTTTTTTGGTCAAAAGTTGACTTATTTGGTCAAAGATTGACTTATTGGCTCAATAATTGGTCATTAGGTCAAAATTTTAGTATTTGACCAAAGATGACTTTTTTGTCAAAATTTTAATATTTGACCAAATGATAAAAATTGATTATTTTGACCAAAGTTGACTTTTTAGTCAAAAGTTGACCTATTGGGTCCATGGGTTGGTCTTTGTGTTAAAAATTGATCTTTTTGACCAAAGTTGACTTTTTGTTCAAAAGTTGACCTATTGGGTCAATGGGTGGTCATTAGGTCAAAAATTGACTATTTTGACCTCAATTGACTTTTTGGTCGAAAGTTGACCAATTGGGTCATTGGGTGGTCGTTTAATCAAAAATTGACTATTTTGACAAAAATTGACTTTTCGGTCAAAAGTTAAAGTATTGTGTCAATGAGTTTGTCATTGGGTCAATGATTGACCCTTTTGACTAAAGTTGATTTTTTGGTTAAAGATTGACTTATTTGGTCAATAATTGGTCATTAGGTCAAAAATTGATTATTTTGACAAAAATTAAATTTTTTGTCAAATGTTGACCCATTGGGTAAACGGGGGTGCTCATTGGCTCAAAATTGACCATTTTGACCAAAGTTAACTTTTTGGTAAAAAATTGACCTATTTGGTCAATGAGTTGGTAATTGGGCCAAGAATTTACCTTTTTGATCTAAGATGACTTTTTTGGTTAAAAGTTAACCTATTGGGTCAATGGGTTGGTCATCGTGGCAAAAACTAATAATTTTGACATAAGTTGACTTTTGGTGAAAAGTTGACCTATTGGGTCAATGGGCGGTCATTAGGTCAAAAATTAAATTTTGACCAAAATTGATTTTTTAGTTAAAAGTTGACATTTTGGGTTAATTGGTTTTTTACTAGGTCAATGATTGACCATTTTGATTAAAGTTGGCTTTTTGGTCAGAGAATGACTTACTGGGTCACTAATTGGTCATTAGGTCAAAAATTGACTTTTTGGTCGAAAGTTAACCTATTGGGCCAAGGATTAACCATTTTGACCAAAGTTGTTTTTTTGGTCAAAGGTTGACTATTTAGGTCAATGAGGCCGTCATTAGGTAAAAAATTGTCAATTTTTAACAAAATTGACTTTTTGGTCAAGAGTTGACCTACTGGGTCAATGGGTTGGCCATTGGGTCAAGGATTAACAATTTCGACCAAACTTGACTTTTTAGTCAAAAGTTGACAAAATAGGTCAATGGGTTGGTGATTGGAACAAGGATTGACCATTTTCACCAAAGTTGGCACTTAGGTCATTGTGTTAGAAATTAACCATTTTGACCAAAATTGACTTTTAGGTCAAATGTTGTTCTTTTTGGTCGATGAGTTGGTCATTGGGTCAAGGATTGACCATTTTGTCCAAAGTTGACTTTTTGGTCAAAAGTTGACCAATTAGGTCAATGGGTTGGTCATTGGGTCAAGAATTGACCATTTTGACCAAAGTTGACTTTTTGGTCAGAGATTGACTTATTCGGTCAATAATTGGTCATTAGGTCAAAAATTGATTATTTTGACCAAAATTAAATTTTTGGTCAAAGTTGACCCATTGGGTCAACTAAGTGGTCATTGGGTCAGAAATTGATCAATTTGACCAAAGTTGACTTTTTGGTCAAAAGTTGACCTATTGGGTCAATGGTTTATTTTATTGGGTCAAGGATTGCCCATTTTGACCAAAGTTAACTTTTTAGTCAGAGATTGGATTGCTGGGTCAATAATTGGTCATTAGGTTAAAAATTGACTATTTTGACAAAAAATAATTTTTTTGATCAAAAGTTGACCTATGGTCAATGGGTTTGTCATTGGGTCAAGGATTGTACATATTGAACAAAGTTGACTTTTTTGTCACAGATTTACTTATTGGGTTAATAATTGGTAATTAGGTCAATATTTGTCTATTTTGACCAAAATTGAATTTTTGGTCAAAAGTTAAGCCATTGGGTTGACGGGGTGGTCATTGGGTTAGAAATTGACCATTTTGACCAAAGATTACTTTTTGGTCAAAAGTTAACCTATTTTGACTAATATTGAATTTTTTGTTAAAAGTTAACCCATTGGGTCAACATGAAGGTCAATGGGTCAGAAATTGACAATTTTTACCAAAGATGACTCTTTGGTCAAAAGTTGACTTATTGGGTCAATAATTGACCAATTTGACCAAAGTTGACTTTTTTGTCAAAAGTTGACCTATTGAGTCAATGAGTGGTCATTAGGTCAAAAATTAACTATTTTGACTAAAGTTGACTTTTTCGTCAAAAGTTGACCTATTGGGTTATTGAGTTTTTCATTGGGTCAAGTATTGTCCATTTTGAACAAAGTTGACTTTTTGATCAGAGATTGACTTATTGGGTTAATAATTGGTCATTAGGTCAGTAATTGTCTATTTTGACCAAAATTGAATTTTTGGTCAAAAGTTAAGCCATTGGGTCAACGGGGTGGTCATTGGGTTAGAAATTGATCATTTTTACTAAAGATAACTTTTTGGTCAAAAGTTGACCTATTTAGACCAAAATTAAATTTTTGGTCAAAAATTAACCCATTAAGTCAACATGGTGGTCATTGGGTGAGAAATATACCATGTTGACCTCATTTTTGGTGATGTTTTTTCTTCTCTCCTTAGTCCTTAGGATCGAGCCATAGGTTTTCCCTTGACTATCCTAGAGGACTAGAAATGAGACCCACCACTTAGAAACTCAAACCACTTCTTAACTCCCTTCAAACCCCACATGTTTGATTATAAACCCCTAATTCACTTGGAGGGTTAAGATCAAATGTGGAGGTTTAAAGGATGAGTTCCCTATTGGACTCTTTGGCCTTAGGACTACCCTGGGTGGCCTGGTCTGGTGAGGGTTGATCTGCACACATTACACTTTCACACACATTCCAAATACTAAAACCATTCATACCTTGCTTGACTTCCTGACTCATGTTAGAAATTCATATGGATGGACCTTAACCCCTAGGCCCTTGGCTAAGAGGGTTAGGAACAACATAGTGAATACCTCAAATGAGTCCTCTCATGGCTCTTATGGGCTTGATATGGCTTCATGGTTCAACCAAAGTGATTCAATTTTACTCAAACTTGATCAATCTTCATTTTTCCAAAAGTTCAATTTTTGACCCTCGGGGCCCTACACCCACTAAACCTACCAAATGCCCTTAAAAATATCCAAAATTTCCAAAATTTCCTAAATTACCCAAAATTGCTTAAAACTAATCCTAAAAATTTCCTCTCCATTCAAATTGATCACTCTTAGCCAAATATACCATAGTTTCCAAAAATACCCCCCCAATACCCTCCAAATACCCAAAATGCCCTTTTTAGCCAAAAATTCCATAAATTCCGAAAATTCCCAAAAAATTCTAAAAAAATCCCAAATATTCCCAATTGCATTTTGTTTAACTACACCATAAGCCTATTTTTTCAATTTAACCCACTTTTACCAAAACCCCCAATTTGATCCATTTTAAACCTAAAGTGAGGCCACTGTCATACCAAACCACCCCAATTGACCTCAATTTTGGTCCAATTCAATTCTAAACTTCAATTCCATATCCCTAATATCAATCTAGACTAAATTCAAGCCCAACTTGATTAACATTTGGATCCAATTTCAATTTGAAGCCTAAATCCCCAAAATTGGCCTAAACCCAAACCCAACCCAAATAGGCCCAAATCCCAAAATCAAAGCCCAACCAAAGTTGAAAACTATTTATAACACTCCCCTAAACATTTCTCAACATTAATTTTACATCAAATCTAATGTTAAACCAACATTAACCCAAGATAGCCAAAGTTAGCCCAATTTGACCCATTTTGGACCCCATTACCAAAAAGGCCCAAATTAAACCTATTTCAATTCCAAATGACACCAAACCTTCTACAAATCACTCATGCCACAGTCCTAAACTAAACACAACATTTTTTTAGCCTAATCTTTCACAAAATCTCCATCCACCAATTTGTTTTCAAACTTAAAAGCCCACTTCCATAAAGCCTTTAAAAGCCCACTTTCCATAAAATTCAAAAGCCCAAAATCCATCTCCAAACCCACATGAAACCTTTTCTTCATCATTCCTTTGATAATCCTATTTGACCAAAGTCTTAAACCATCATGAAATCAACCCATTTGTAGCATCATGACAAATCCCATCAAAGGAATCCAAAGTTTTCAAAATTCCAAATAACCCTTTTCCATGCAAGTGAGCCAACCTTTTCCCAAGCTATGAGCAAGCCAAATGAAGCCATGGAGCCATGAATAAGCCAAATGCAAGCCATGGGGAGCCCTTTCCACCTCACCATGCCACTTATGGCAAGAAGGGGGGAGCCTTTCCTAAGCCTTCACTAAACCTTTTTTAACCCCATCAATGATACACTTTAACCAAAATTGGCACCTCACCTTGGATGGGGACTTCACCACACATGTGAGGCTGACCCAAATGATCTCACATCAGCCCAAATTAAGCCTTGGTGAGTGAACCAAGCCAAAACCATGAATTGACCCAAATTGGACCAAAAATGCTCCTTACACCCATGCCATTTAAATCCTTAACTTTATACATGGCAATCCCAAATTGATTGCACCAAAATCAAACTCTAACCTCCCCTCCACCTGAACACATATTTTGAACCCACTAATCAACCCCCATGGCCACCCAAAGCTCCACCATAACCTTCTATATTTAAACCCCACCTCCATGGCCAAGAGGAGGAGATGCAAGAATTACCTTGGGGAGACCCAGCCAAATTGTTCCCAAAGCTTTTCCAAGCATTACTAAGCTCAATCAAACCATTTCTAATTGAGGCCTCACCTCTTGGACGAAGGCATCAAATTTTTCTCCTCTAACAGAGCATGTTTTAATTTTCTGTGAATATTTACATGCTTTAAGTATATCATCACTGTATAGATGTGTGCTACTCGATTAGTCGATCATTTAAAAAAAAATTCATTCAATTTCATTGAGAAACGAGTGAGATATCAATGTTTGAAGGTGGACGGTTTTGGGTGAATAGCACTAGGAGAGAGGAGCAGCAGCGGTCTGATCAGGCGTGTATCTGACGGACGACCCTGATGTAGTCGGACGGATCTTCATCCGTGAACAGGCACCATACAGAACCACACTGGCCAATAGGAGAGCGACACGTGGATTGAGTGGGAATTGGATTTTTTGGATTTATTTTTGACACAAAACTTCAAAAAATCATAACTTTGCCTAGAAAACTCCAAAAAATAAAATAAAAATACCCTCTTACTCATGAAAACGAGGAGAATAATGTGAAAGTAATTTTATTTTTTTATTTAATCCATATTTTATTTTTAATTAATTAAATAGTGTTTTCAATATTTTAATTCTTCATCCATGTAGGAGCTTCACCATGACTTGAAATTTTTATATGTTATTCTATGCATAATAGTTGATCTTTCCTGATTTTTCCAAAGTTAGGAAAAATTTTCATAATGAGATATCTATTTTTAAATATTATGCTTCAGTTTACCTATAATAATTATAAAAATTACCATGTTACTTAGAAAAATCTAGAAAAATTAGAGTATGTTCTCTTTGACCAGAGAAACATTAGAAAATTATCTCATGATTTATTTCAATCAAACAAACTCTAATTTGGCAAAACCTTAAAATGAAATTTTAATTAATTAGGATTAACCACACATCAAAATAACTTGAAAATAATTCTCCACTGAACTTTAGGATCATAGAAACCTCATACAAAATTTTGATATCAATTGGAAATGTTTAGCCCCATTAAATGAATTAATTAAGTCACATAACCAAAATTAAACTTTAAAATTTCATAACTCCAAAAATACATTTAAAAAATTCACCAAATTCTTTTGTGGGCTCTCTGATATTAGAGAAGTCTATTAAAGTTAAAATTGGAATTTTAAAAAAAAAATTATTTTTAATCATATTTTAATATTTTAAATAATTAAAAAATAATAAAAATCATAAAAATATTAAAAATCATAAAAATGTCATATTTTGACTCCTAATCACTTAGGAACAAACAAAATTTTTTTCCAAGTCTCAAAGTAAAGATATTGATTTTCAAATTCTTAAAACAACTTTTAATATTAAAAAATGTATTTTCCAACCTTTTCACTAAATTAATTCCAATAAATCAAAGAAATATTAGAAAATTGTAAAATGTGTTTCTCTGAACTCCTTGAGGTCAGAGAGGTTTAAGAAAAATATAAAATCCATTTTTCAACTTTAATTTTATTTTATAATTAATTAATACTCTAAAACTCAAAATAATTATAATAAATAAAATATAATTCAAAAAATCACTAAAATTGGTCCAAGTGGTTCTCTGGTCATTAGGAACATTCCATACTTTTCTTAAGGACAAAAACCTTTCCTTGGTCATGTTGTTGAATTTTCCTTGAAAATCGCTATTTTTCATTAAAAATAATTATATAAATAAATTAAATTCAGAAAAATCATATTTTCTCCTCTAATGTCTTAATTGACATGTGAGTGAAGTGACATAAAAATTTCAAGTTCATGTGAACTCAATTTAGTGAGTTATGAAATAAATAAGCTTAAAAGGGCATATTAATAATTAAAGAATTTAAACCCCTTTATTAAACTTTTAGGTTTAATTAAAATAGAGGGTAAAATATTTGATTTTATGCTTTTTGGATGATTGAAACTTTGGGAAATTTAAAAGGGTAGGAACCCATTAATCACTTTTAATAAAAAATGAAACTTTGATTATTTAAACAATTTAAATTTTTGGAAGAACAATAAAAATTTGAATTATTAAAAATAAGGATATAACTTGAGAGGATATTAACCATTTAATAAAAAAATCCCTAAATAAATCACTCCAATAATATTTAACTCTTAATTAAGATTAAAATGACAATCCAAACTGAGTAAATTAAAAAATTAAAAATAAATAACCATTAAATTAAAGAAAAGTTCAAAATATTAGATAATTTAATAATTAAATTAAATTAAATTAAATTAAGTAAAAATTAAATTAAATTAAAATTAAATTAAATTAACATTTTAACAATTAAGTTAAACTAAATTAAAAAATATTTAAATTAAATTAAATTAAATTAAATCAAATTTATATTAAATTAAGTTAACATCATTCAATAATAAAAGTAAAACAAATTTAAAATATTAAGATCACCTAAAGTATAAAGATTTAAACCAAAAATAATTTGAACACTATTCCAAACTTAAAATTATTTATTAAAACCTCATAATTAAATTAAATCACTTTAAACCATTAACTCAAACTTTAAATTAAGAATGATTGAAATTCTCAACAAACCAACTTGCCTTTAAAGGCTTTAATTATTATAACTCTTAAATAGAGTATTAAGTGAGATGTCACTTCATTCATCAGGTAATCAAATGCCCAAGTTCACTGAGCAAGAGACAAAGCTTAACTAAACTCCTGGATGATTAATTCACCTGTGCAACTAAATTTACTTGGAATCAAAATAATCTCAAAAGTATTGAAAAGATGTTTAGGACTCGTCCTAAGAACTTCCTCAATATGACAGGATGTTTTAGAAGAACAATTGAATTTAATTGTTCTTTGATGAAGAAAATCATCCTTTAACAAATTCATGAACCTAAACATCATAGGAATGACTAGTTATAGGATTAGGATTTTGGTAGACAACCAAATCCTTCCCTTAGCTTTACCTAGGTACTTGTTGAAATATTTAAATGCCTTAACATGTATTTCAAGTGCAGCTTGGAATGAGGGGAAGACCCTTCAGGAAGGCTTTTATTATGTTGCAATTTATTTTTATGCAATTTTCTTACATGCACTGTGTTTTACCCTTCTTGCATGTTAAACAAGACTGTTGCATGAAAACCAAAACCTTTAGGGTAGTCCCTAAACTGAAACCAGAACTAAATTAAAAGTCACTACAAGAAAAAATTCACCGCCACAACATTCTCAAATATAAAACAACTCAAAATTTAATCATAAACAGAACAACAAAACTACAATTATAACTAAATTAAAACGTCTCGTTGAATGATCTAGAATACATCGGATGATGTAACTCACGTGTTACTAACGGGATTTCCCACGGTCTAAATGAAAGTGTGGAACTCATTCAGTTGAGTTTAGCAATCTCATCTGAGCTAAGTGAATTTGATGAAAATAACGGTGTCGGGATGACGGAACCGTGGGATCTTAATTGATTTTGTTTAAACAACTTTAAGATTTGTTTTAATTAAAATATTAAAAATATTTGGACTTTAAGATTTCTAAACCAAAAAACTTTTCTCATCTCTTGATTTTCACCTTCTACAACTAAACCTCTGCAACAACAAGGAGCTCGGAGCACGGTGAGCAGCACGACCATCGTCATCAGCAAAACTCGGATCTACACCAGCTAAACCTTTCTTAGAATTAAATAACCAAGCCATAGGACCTCGAGGCAGTTTGCCTAGTGCAACACAAATCCTCAACTCTTTGTTAGGCATTTGCATGATCATGTTATGTAAATTAAGCCCTAACCGGTCTTAGGACTCCGAGGTGGTCGTTTGGTATGACATAAACCCTCACATCTTCGAGGCTATTTGTGTGATTATATCATACAAATATAAGACCTAAATAAATAAAATTCGCAGGAATGCATCATTAAATAAAATCCCAAAAGTTTGGGAAGTTGTCAAGATTCTTCTTGGATCCTCAGCTTCTCCTACTTCTCTTTCTTTGGATTCTTAAAATAAACTGTTCCGAATTTGAGCTAATCCCTATTGAAATTTCCAAAATTCAATCCTTTGAAACCTTAAACTTTGAAATTCTTGAGAGTAAAACCACTGATCATTATCAAGAGTTTTCTTAAATGATTCTTGTCATTTAAGATGTAATTAACTATAGGGGCTTGCCCTTATAAGGAACTTTAAGAACCCAGGTAATATAAACCCTGCTTAATTCATTTATATTAAGCAGGGGAACTTGTCGGCTTATAAAATTGGTTAGCAAACTAAACGGATGTCACAAATCTTCTAGTTTATTTAACTTAGCCTCATCATCAAGCAGTGTGTCTATTTTTCGGGATAGATACACGGTTTGCGGTGTGGTGCTCGTTTATATAAACTATTTGGGATGTGAGATCGGTTTAATTTCATATCTTAAAAGTTTCAAACTTAAAATTATTTTCAAAATTAAATGCTACTTTCAAATTAAATATATATATTTAAATCAAATTTAAAATCTAAAATTCGCCGACAATTTCTGTTAGGCGACCCCTTTCTCTAAAGTACAACACAAACCTAAAAATATGCCGACAGCTTTTGGCGACTCCGCTGGGGACAAGTTCCTCTCTCCATTTTGATTAGATGGTTTTGCTTTCATAAATCGATAGTGAGTCCATATCCCTAGTGGACCAAAACTATCATTCTTCCATTGGCATACTACGTTCATTTTTATCTTGAACGGTTATAGTGAACTTCTCTCGGATTTATGAGCCACTGTTCAGACACCCCTAAATAGAGAGGTTCCGAAATCCTTTTACCTCTTTTTCTGAGGTGGGGCGGACCCCCCAATAGGTGTTAGCTTAGGAGCGGTCCTTCAGATTAAGAAGTCTTACGAGACTTTCTCTTCCTTTCCAATTCTGAATCGAATCCTTTACCTCTTCTATACCTTTGAACAATCCGTTCCTAATAAACAAATCCTCTAATAAACGATTCTTTTAATAAACAAATCCTTTTAAAATCATAAATACATAAATGAAAATGTGTTCGGACTCTTTCTTTTTCGTCCTAAGTTTTACGACAAAAGGAAGCATAATTTGGGACTAATACTCATAATCTACCCTGCAGAAAATGACTGCGCCAAAGTTAATTTTCTCCTTCACCAATGGAATGGACTTCACCGTCTATAAAGATGAGCTGCCTGACAATGGGATCATTTGTTTTGGACAAGGATTCGACAATACAGATATCAAGTTTGTTGACGTCACTCTCTTCGCACTAATGGACAAAGTGCCAGGAACTGAAGAGCCTGTAATTGAGTTCAACTTGAAGTCGGCTCAAGAATTCCCTCCCCTGTAAAGGGTTCCAGCTGAAAGAAGTACTGCTGTACGTAGGAGGACCGTTGTCTCTACCCTATCAGGTCTAGTCACCTCTCGCACCTACCCGGCACGCCAAACTAAAGGGGAATGAAATCCAAGTCTGTGATGAGCCTATCACCGTGGAGGGTACAGATTTTGCTACAATACCATCTGTTTTTGAGATTGGGTCCAGTTCAAGAGCTACACCCCTAACTCATACTCAAAGGAGAAATAGAAGTAGAAAGATCACCAAGATCGAGAAAGCCAAAGCTGCTGAAGTTGCTTTTCTAGAAGAAATTCCTGAGGAAAGAGAAGAATTGCCTGAGTATATACCTCTGTTGGAAGGGAGTAGGTTTCACCCCCTCTCTGCTGCATCGGATGAAGAAGATGTCCGAAGGATTGCCGCTACACTACCCCGACCATCATACTATAGTAATTTTAAAAGAAAAAGAGTTAAGACTGCACCATTTGCTTGGCTACAAGCTGTAATAGAAAAATTGGCAAAGAAAGAAAGATACCCTGTGTTAGAAATCCTAAGAAGAATGGGACGAGTGCCAGCTAGATCTCGCCTTGGACCGCGAGTAGAGCCTGTCACGGCCGTGGAGAAGCCAAGGAAGAAAATGAGAGCTAGTTCACCTGTTGTTGTATCGGGCCATCATATTAGGGAGGACACCACCTACCGGCATATAGTCGATAGAACTTCCAGTCCTTGGCCTTCTGCTGCAAGAAGGATGGTGTGGCGACCTATTATTATCGAGCTGAGACCAACACAACGCCCTGAGAAGAAAAGTCTCGTCAAAGAGCCAAAATCAGAAGGAAGTGCTACCGCGATAAAGGTAACTCTCAAAAAATAAGTTCAACAACCATCACGCAGCAACCGCGAGACCGTCTGGAAGAGACCCCCCGAAGATACTATAGGATAGCTAAGGACGGATATCCGCCGGTTGGCAAAAGAAAGAGGAGAAAAGTTGGAAAATTAAGTTGACTCATCAGAGTTCATGGATGAGGAGTATGCCGAGATAAACATGGTTGAGACACGAGCATCGTCAGCTTCGCAAGGTGCTCCGACAGCTGCGGAAAGAGATGAGCTGGAAGTGATGAGAGCGTAGCTTCGGGAAAGAGATGATACAATTTCCCAGATGGCAAAGATGATGGAAGAGATGGCTGCTGTCTTTGCCACTCTCCAGAGTCAAGTGCAACCTCAGAAAGAGATACCCCCAGAGATCATACATATAGCCGATGGAGGAAAAGAGATCACATCTGTCAACGGAGACGAGCCACCAAAGAAGGATTCTGCATAGAGCATGATTCCCGAAAAGGACATTAAAAACATGGTAGAACAATAGGTGCGAGAAGCCTTAGAACAATCTAAGAGTGGAGCATCTATTCAGACGGGTAGACCTTACCCCGAAGAGTTCGATGCAGTCCAATACCCGAAAGGCTTTGTACCACCTCTGTTTAAGACTTTTCATGGAACGGGAAACCCCCGGCTGCATGTCGCACATTTTCGTGCTAGTTACTGCAATGCCGGTGGGAGTGATGCTTTACTCTTCTATCAGTTCGTCAGCAGTTTGTCAGGGATCGCCTCTGACTGGTACACAGAATTGCTAAATGGTTCGGTTAAAACCTTTACAGAGTTAGAAAACCTTTTCGTTAAGCGGTTTGCCGGGGCTCGGCACCATATCACCATCGGTGATCTAGTGGTGGAACACCAGAAACCGAACGAGACTTTAGTGGATTACATACTTCGATGGAGGAACTTAAGCATGAAGTGTGAACCACAGCTTCAGGAACAACATGCAGTCGGCATCTTTCTTAAAAGTATCCATGGCCCGATAGCACTTCTCCTTAAAGGATTTACAATCAAGACTTTCGAGAAGCTGCAAGGCCGGGAGCTTGCAAGAGGAAGCAAAGCAGCTAAGTTTTGTGGACAAGAACGATAAGCATAAGCCCGTGAAAACATTCAAAAAGAAATCCAGAATCGTCACGACAGTCAATAAGGGCAAGCAGCCAGTGCAGATACAGCCAGAGCGGCCACACTTAGCTATCAACCACCGCAGTGTACTTACCAACAACCTCAGCAGGGTTATCAAATGCCTCGACCGAGCTATCAGTCACCTCAGCATTATGAAAAACCGCCTCGTCCACAGTATACCCTAAAAGATTTTCTGAACAAGGAATATCGATTCAAAACTGAAGCAGTAGCGAAAATGTTCCGCAATTTAATGAAGACACCAGATTTTTAGCTACCAGAGCCTAAAAGGCCGGAAGAACTCAATAAGAAAGATCATCCAAACTATTGCCCTTACCACCGAATGCTCGAGCATAAGATAGAGGATTGCATCACTTTCAAGAGTTGGCTTGACAACAATCTCCGGAAAGGGAACATAACGATCCCGAAGGAATACATGAAGGAACCCCAAAAGGGAGGTTCTGTCAACGTTATTTCAACGGATCCCATTGTTCCAATAGACCCTTACACAACCCAGGATGGATGGAGTACCGTCTGGATAAAGTCTTCAAAGAAAATCTTAGATCACATCCAAAACGCTTCGGTGCGTGCTTCAACTCGAAGTTTGAAACCTGCCGAGCCGGCACTATCACTTGCGATTTATGAACCGCCCTAGAAGGAAGCAAAGATCGTAGAAGAAAAGAAAATAAAGGCTCCAAAGAGTAAATTAGGGGCTGCTTATCCTAGGATGGTTGTTTCCGATTTGGGGGGAGAAATCCCTCGAACCTCTAACTCTGTATGATTATTTGCTGGCCCCGACGGGATCTTATAATGATAAGAGTTTTGGCATTGGCTACGTTTTGACTGTTTCTAACGATTCATAACTAACAAAAACCAACCTAATCCGGATCTCGATTCCGATATAAATAATGATTCTCAAATCATACTAAACCTCGATGACCACGACGAAGAAGATGCTCACAAAGGAGGCTACGAGAGCTCAACAAGCAACGAGTCTATTTGCAAATTTCGAGGAGCTCCAATCTCGATAGAATTGGAGTTATCAGATTCTGAAGCAACGCTAGAAGAGCCAAACATTCCAATTCAAGAGGATACACTGTCAGATCCAACACCAAATTCAAAAGAAATAACAGAAGTAAATCTAAGAAGTGGAAAAGTTCTACCACCGAGAATGGGTACAAAAGATAAAGGAAAGTAGGTGGTTGCTCAGGAAGAGTCAACCCCAGCAAAGGAATTGCCCACGCAGGAAGAAACTGAAGAACATGGTAATAAAGTGGATTATAAGTGCTAGCCCATCTTAGGAAGCTACCAGCCAAACTAAGTATATACGACGCTCTGATCCTATCAAAAGAGACGAGGGAAGCTCTGATCAAGGCTATACTTGATCCAGAGATTTGTTTAGCTCAAATGGCCGATAATTCCTTCGATGAGGCTTTCTCATTAAAAGAACAACGAGGTGTTACCTTCACGGACAATGATTTACTACTCGGAACGGCTGATCACAATCGACCATTGTACATTTCAATCACTATTGGAAAGTTTACGCTCTCTAGAGTGTTGGTTGATCCAGGAGCATCAATCAACATAATGAGCCTTTGAACGTTAGCATATTTGGAAATTGATGCTCATGACCTCGAAGCGGACAAGATGTTATTAGGAGGGTTCAATCAGAAAGGAGAAAGAGCTCTTGGATCGATAACATTACTGATGATGACCGGCGATTTAGCAAAGGCAACTGCAAAATTCCACATAATTGATTCTGAGACATCGTTCAACACTCCACTAGGTTAGACATGGATACATGAAAAACGGAAGTTACCGTCGTCTTTGCACCAGTGCATAAAGTATTATGAAGGAGGAGAACAGTGTATCAAAGGTGACTTGCGACCGTTCTCCATACATGAAATCAGAATTCATGAAGATCCAGCCTATTACGCACCTCCGAAGAAAACAATCTTTTTTAGAAACACCGTACCAAATGAAGCAAAAGAAGTGCAAGATGATAAAGAGCCTGAAATTCTAGTCCAACTGTTATTCACCACTCCCTTACGGCGAGATGGTGAAGGTTTCTCCAGAACTCGCACCCGAGGTTGAGGCCGGGGACGAGGTCGTGGAAGAGACGTTGGGACAGTTGGACAGAAGAAACCAATCATCAATGTTGATTGGGAGACCAGTTCCGAAGAAGAAGAAGTCAAGAAAGAAGCAGCGACAGTAAATAAAAAGAAACCCCAGTTCAAGATCTCTCTTGAAGATGAAAAGAATGAAGAATACAAATTAATGTACGAAAAGATTAACCATTATGTACATACTATGACCCTGACCTCAATCCATTCTAATAAGATCGAGGGTTTGGTGGTCAAGGAAGTGCATGGTGGTGGTGTAAAGCCAATCAAGTTCTACCGAGGTGCTTCTTTTTCCAATACTGAAAAAGATGTACAATTTGAAGATGTTACTTCTTCTGAATTAATAGAATTGCCTTTTGAGTTGTACTCTCCCTGTGTTCAAAATTTAATTCAACGTGGCAACATTTTGAAAAATGATGGAATAACGCCAGTCGGCCTCTCAATTCAAAACATGGTCTCAGATTCGGCACGGTAGGGTGTGTTGACGATACAGGATTTTGCTTGGTTGTCACTTGCGAGCCTAATGAAGACTGCTTAGAAACCTCAGAAGATCTCGAAGATCTACCAATCGGAGATGCTCCGCTAGAATTCGAAGAAGAAATTAAATCTACAATAGACGAGTTAATGTAAGTTAACTTAGGTACTAGCGAAGAGACTAGGCCGACCTTTGTTAGCTCTTACTCAATAAAGAAGACTCCGAAAACATAATCAAGCTATTGATGGAATTCAAGGACTGTTTTGCTTGGAGTTATGATGAAATGCCAGGATTAGCTCCAGAAGTCGCAGTTCACAAATTAGGAGTGGATCCCACTGCTGTTCCAGTTAGACAAGCTCCAAGAAGAATGCGTCTAGAGATTGAACAACAAGTTATAGCTGAAGTTAAGAAGCTAATAGACGCTAAATTTGTATGTGAAGAACAATATCGAACTTGGTTAGCCAATGTGGTACCAGTCAGAAAGAAGAATGGTCAGATCAGAATTTACGTAGACTTCAGAGATTTAAACAAAGCATGTCCAAAGGACGAATTCCCTCTACCAATTCCAGAATTGATGATCGACATTGCTTCAACACATTAAATCTTTTCTTTCATGGATGGATCTTTGGGATACAACCAGATAAAGATGGCACCAGAAGATAAAAAGCTTACAGCCTTCAGAACGCCGATCGGGGTATACTGCTACACAGTGATGCCGTTTGGATTAAAAAACGCAGGAGCAACTTATCAAAGAGCAATGACAAGGATTTTCGATGATCTCATTCACAAATAAGTCGACTGCTAAGTAGATGATGTGGTCATCAAAAGCAAACTAAAAGAGGATCACTTGTATGATTTGAGAATTGTTTTCGAGCGATTAAGATGATATAACCTTAAGACGAATCCCTTGAAATGCGCCTTCGACGTTACCTCTGGGAAATTCTTTGGATTTTTCGTCCGACATAGTGGAATTGAAATTGATCCGGAGAAGATTAAAGCCATCTTAGAAATGCCACCTCCTAAAACCTTGAAACAACTATGGTCCTTTCAAGGAAAATTGGCATATCTTCGACGCTTTATCTCAAACTTGTCAGGAAGGTGTTAGCCTTTTTCTGCTTTGGTTAAGAAGGATGCCAAGTTTACTTGGGACTCCAAATGTCAACAGGACTTCGATGACATTAAGTAATATTTAATGACACCTCCTATCTTAGCAGCCTAAGTCTCAGGTAGACCGTTGATACTTTATACCGTAGCTTTAGACCACTCTCTCGGAGCCCTGTTAGCCCAGGTCAATGAAGAGGGAAAAGAAAACGCACTCTATTACCTAAGCCGTCGTCTAATTCCGAAGGAAGTAAAGTATCCTCCTATTGAGAAGCACTATTTGGCCCTATTCTTCGCCGCACAGAAGCTCAGGCACTACATGCTTTCCCATAAGGTCAACCTTATTTCGAAGTTTAATCCATTGCAATATTTGATGACCCGACCGATGCTTTCCGACAGACTTGCCAGGTGGTCAGTGATACTATTGTAATTCGATATAACTTTTGTTCCTCTTCATGCCGTAAAGGGCCAAGTCCGAGCAGACTTCCTTGCAGCACACACTTTACCGGCAAAATTGCCTCTCAACGACGACTTTCCAGACGAGCAGATAATGAGCCTAGAAGACCCTGATGATCAGCGTTGGGAACTGTACTTCGATGGAGCATCCTCAGCGCAGAAAGATAAAGAATCGCAAACGATAGTGCCTGGTAAGGCAGGAATCAGACTAATCTTTACAATGCCGGAGCGGGGAATGTTAAGGTATTCCTACCATCTAACAGAACCGTGTACAAACAACGAGGCGGAATACGAAGCCCTTATAACAGGATTGGAATTAACCATTCAGATGGGGATAACAGACATCAATCTCTTTTGAGATTCATAGTTGATCATTCAGCAAGTTGCAGGACAGTACATGATTTTAAAACCAAGACTTGAGTAGTACTTTCAGTATGCCATGAAATTTTTGGAGCGGATTCCAAATGTAACAATCTATAAGATTCCTAGAAAAGAAAATGCTCTCGCCAATGCGTTAGCTCGACTTGCAAAGGAATTTGCCTGCTTGCAGTATGAGTCATTTGAAGTGTCAGTTCAAGGAAGACAAGTCCTATCACAGCTCGACATGGATGTAATACCCAAATTAGCAGAAAAAATAGAAGAAACAATTGCAGCAGTGACAGAAAATACAGAAGATTGGCGGTAGCTACTAATAGACTACTTGCAAATAGGAAATCTACCAGACGATAAGTCCTTTGCTCATCAAATCAAGAAAAGAACTCTATCTTACGCACTAATAAAAAACACATTATACAGAAGGTCTTTTGATCAGATGTTGCTAAGATGCCTGAGCGGGTCCGAGGCTTGTGAAATCGTTAAAGAAGTATACTCTGGACTTTATGGCGCTCATCAGTCAGGTCCAAAAATGAAAATGAAGAGTAAAAGACTAGGGTACTACTGGCCCTCGATGATGATCGATTGCATGAAGATTACCAAAAGTTGTCACCAGTGCCAAGTGCATGGAGTGACTCTACATCAACCTCCAAATGTGCTACATCCGACAATTGCATCATGGCCATTTGAGTGTTGGGGTACAGATATTGTGGGTCTGAATCATCTCAGATAATGGGTCAGCGTTCAAGGGTATAAAGATCAACTTTTTTGTCAGAAGACATGGGATCGACTGGCGTTATTCGACAATCTACTACCCAAGAGTGAACGGCTTGGCCGAGGCTTTTAATAAAACTCTCGTCCAAATCCTAAAGAAAACTTTGGACGACAACAAGAGAAATTGGCACAAGAAGTTGTTAGAAGCCTTATGGGTATACGGGACGACTTTCAGAACTCCTACCCAGTCTACGCCTTACACCTTAGTGTACGGGTCCGAGGCCGTTCTACCCTTTGAGGTTCAGCTTTCGTCTCTCAGAATTGCAGTTGCAAACCAAATCACTACAAAAGAAAATGCAGGCCAAGATGATCCAGGCCCATGATAAATTGGTCCGTCCAAGGACATTCAAAGTCGGTGACTTGGTTTTAGTTCTCAGAAGACCTATTCTTGCACATCGCAAGATAGGTGGTAAATTTGAACCAACATGGGAAGGGCCATTCGTGGTCGAGACAGTCTACTCAAGAGGTTCCTACCAGCTTGTAAATTACCGTGGAGAATGACCTATGCTTCCAATTAATGGACGATATCTCAAGAAGTATTACACAACCTGATGTTTCGAATGATGAATCCTCATTCCTAGAAGCACGGGCACAAAAATTACTTATGACTGGGTCCGAACCCAAAAATATAAAAAAAATATAAAAAAACAGTGGATGATAAAGAAAATCGTTTAAAAAAATGTTAAAAAAAGAAAACATGTGAAATCCTGATAATAATGTTTTTATCCTTCCTTTCAAATCGAGTCTCACTCTTGATCTCTCTTGATCTTTTCCTACTTCTATTTAAATTCAAAATAAATGAATAAAAAGCTCTTCATTAATAAACAAATATTTTTTCTACTGTTCTTGTTCTTAGTACAGCCCCTGATCCTTTCCTTGTTTTTATGCAGGGAAATGTCAAACGGGCGGTTGGTTCTGATTAGATGAACTTTGAACAAAACAAATGGAAAATAAAAATAAACGAGAACTCTTTTAAGAATCTAATGTCAAAATGAATTCTAAACTGACATGAACTCTAAATATTTTTGAAATTGAATCACCAAAACGAACGAAATGAATTTAAATCTCAATCTGAATCCTTCGATCTGAATCCTTCGGTCTGAATCCTTCAATTATTCTTCAAAAAAAAATCTGTTTGAAACTCTTCTGAAATTCAAATCTCTTCCTCGACTTGTCACCGGGTTGAGTCTTTTCAGCTTGGTACACTTACCATTTCTTTTTAAATCTTTTCTCTGCGTGTTAGAGGATCGACTAGTTCTATTGACACGGAGCCACGAACTTTGTTCAATTTGGTTCCGATAGCATGGGAATGGATCCCTCTTCATACAGATAAATCTTCGAGATTGGAACCCGTTTCCATTTCTCATTTAATCTTCGAGATTGGAACTAGTTTCCATTTCTCATTAAATCCTCGAGATTGGAACCGGTTTCCATTTCTCATTAAATCTTCGAGATTGGAACCAGTTTCCATTTCTCATTAAATCTTCAACATTGGAACCAGTTTCCATTTCTCATTAAATCTTCGGGATTGGAACTGGTTTCCATTTCTCATTAAACCTACGAGACTGGCACCAAATTCCAGTTCTCTCCTTTCGAGTTCGGTACCAAATTCTGACTCTCTTTCCGAGATTGATACTAAATTTCAATTTTCCCTTTTTGAGACTGGTACCAAATTCCAGTTCTCATTTCAAGATCAGTACCTAAATTCTGATTCTCATCATTTTCAATAGATACTTAAACTCCAATTCTCACTCAGAGGCTGGTACCTAAATTTCAGTTCTCTTCGCGGTTGCGAGGTTGGAACCTAAGTTCCAATTCTCATTTCAAATTCAGATTTCCTTAAGTTGATTTTAAATTAAAACTCAGAACAAATTGAAACTTAAACTCACACATTAAAACTTAAAACAGAAAGTGAAATGAAATCTAAATCAAATTTCCCCAGATCTTATGATCAAGAATTCACCTCTTTTTCTTTTCCCCAGCGAGAGTTTAAGAATCTCCAGTCTTGGAGATATACCTGTTACTCCCCAGGAAAAAAAATTTTCTATACTTCATTCTAAGTGTCACTTAGACATCTGCATTGGTTCTGTTGATCTTTTCGGTCAACGCCAATACGTGCGGTGTGCTCCGTCAGCACACCATACCTATTGGGGGTCCATTTGTTGACCTCATTTTTGGTGAGGTCTTTTCTTCTCTCCGTAGTGCTTAGGATCTAGCCATAGGTTTTCCCTTGACTATCCTAGAGGACTAGAAATGGGACCCACCACTTAGAAACTCAAACCACTTCTTAACTCCCTTTAAACCCCACATGTTTGATTATAAACCCCTTTTTCACTTGGAGGGTTAGGATCAAATGTGGAGGTTTAATGGATGAGTTCCTTATAGGACTCTTTGGCCTTAGGACTACCCTGGGTGGCCTGGTCTGGTGAGGGTTGACCTACACACATTACACTTTCACACACATTACAGATCCTAAAACCATTCATACCTAGCTTGACTTCCTGACTCATGTAGGTAATTCATATGGATGGACCTTAACCCCTAGGCTCTTAGCTAAGAGGGTTAGGAACAACATAGTGAATACCTCAAATGAGTCCTCTCATGGATCTTATGGGCATGATATGGTTTCATGGTTCAACCAAAGTGATTCCATTTTACTCAAACTTGATCAATCTTCATTTTTCCAAAATTTCAATTTTTGACTCTCGGGGCCCTACACCCACTAAACCTACCAAATGCTCTTGAAAATATCCAAAATTTCCAAAATTTCCCAAATTACCCAAAATTCCTCAAAACCAATCTGAAACATTTCCTAACCATTCAAATTGATCACCCTTAGCCAAATATACCAAAGTTCGCAAAAATACCCCCCAATACCCTACAAATACCCAAAATGCCCTTCTTAGCCAAAAATTCCATAAATTCTGAAAATTCATAAAAAATTCCATTAAATCCTAAATATTCCTAATTTCATTTTGTTTAACTACACCATTAACCAATTTTGTCAATTTAACCCACTTTTATCGAAACCCCCAATTTGATCCATTTTAAACCTAAAGTGAGCCCAATGTCAAACCAAACCACCCCAATTGACCTCAATTTTGGTCCAATTCAATTCTAAACTTCAATTCCGTATACCAAATATCAATCTAGACTAAATCCAAGCCCAACTTGATTAACATTTGGATCCAATTTCAATTTGAAGCGTACATCCCCTAAATTGGCCTAAACTCAAACCTAACCCAAATAGGCCCAAATCCCAAAATCAAAGCCCAACAAAAGTTGAAAACTCTTTATAACACTCCACTAAACATTTTTCAATATTAATGTTACATCAAATCCAACCTTAAACCAACATTAACCCAAGATAGCCAAAGTTAGCCCAATTTGACCCATTTTGGGCCCCATTACCAAAAAGGCCCAAATTAAACCTATTTCAATTCCAAATGACACCAAACCTTATCCAAATCACTCATGCCACACTCCTAAACTAAACCCAACATTTGTTTAGCCTAATCTTTCACAAAATCTCCATCCACCAGTTTGTTTTCAAACTTAAAAGCCCACTTCTATAAAGCCTTTAAAAGCCCACTTTCCATCAAATTCAAAAGCCCAAAATCCATCCCAAAGCCCACATGAAACCTTTTCTTCATCATTCCTTTGATAATCCTATTTGACCAAAGTCTTAAACCATCATGAAATCAACCCATTTGTAGCATCATGACAAATCCCATCAAAGGAATCCAAAGTATTCAAAATTCCAAATAACCCTTTTCCATGCAAGTGAGCCAACCTTTTCCCAAACGACGAGCAAGCCAAATAAAGCCATGGAACCATGCATAAGCCATATGCAAGCTATGGGGAGCCCTTTCCACCTCACCATGCCACTTATGGCAAGAAGAGGGGAGCCTTTCCTAAGCCTTCACTAAACCTTTTTTAACCCCATCAATGATACACTTTAACCAAAATTGGCCACCTCACCTTTGATGGGGACTTCACCACACATGTGAGGCTGACCCAAATGATCTCACATCTGCCCAAATCAAGCCTTGGTGAGTGAACCAAGCCAAAACCATGAATTGATCCAAATTGGACCAAAATGCTCCTTACACCCATGCCATTTAAATCCTCGGCTTTACACATGGCAATCCCAAATTAATTGCACCAAAATCAAACTCTGACCTCCCCTCCACCTAAACACATATTTTGAACCCACTAATCAACCCCCATGGCCACCCAAAGCGCCACCATAACCTTCTATATTTAAACCCCACCTCCATGGCCAAGAGGAGGAGATGCAAGATTTACCTTGGGGAGACCCTTCCAAATTGTTCCCAAAGCTTTTCCAAGAATCCCTATGCTCAATCAAACCATTTTCAGTTGAGGCCTCACCTCTTGGATGAAGGTATCAAATTTTTTCCCCTCCAACCGAGCATGTTTTAATTTTCTTTAAATATTTACGTGCTTTAAGTATATCATCAACGTATAGATGTGTGATACTCGATTAGACGATCATTTAAAAAAAAATTCATTAAATTTCTTTAAGAAATGAGTGAGATATCATGGTTTGAAGGTGGATGGTTTTGGGTGACTAGCACTAGGAGAGAGGAGCAGCAGCCGTCCGATCAGGCGTGTATCTGACGGACGGCCCTGATGCAGTCAGTCAAATCTTCATTCGTGAATATGCGCCATACAGAGCCACGCTGGCCAATAGGAGAGCGACACGTGGATTGAGCGGGAAATGGATTTTTTGGATTTAGTTTTGACACAAAACTTCAAAAAATCATAACTTTGCCTAGAAAACTCCAAAAAATAAAATAAAAATACCGTCTTGCTCATGAAAATGAGGAGAATAATGTGAAAGTAATTTTATTTTTATTTAATCCATATTTTATTTTTAATTAATTAAATAGTGTTTTTAATATTTTAATTCTTCATGCATGTAGGAGCTTCAACATAACTTAAATTTTTTATATGTTATTCTATGCATAATGGTTGATCTTTCCTGATTTTTCTAAAGTCAGGAAAGATTTCTATGATGAGATATCTATTTTTAAATATTTTACTTCAGTTTTCCTATAATAATTATAAAAATTTCCATGTTACTTAGAAAAATCTCGAAAAATTAGAGTATGTTTCCTTTGACCAGAGAAATATTAGAAAATTATCTCATGATTTATTTCAATCAAACAAACTCTAATTTGGCCAAAACCTTAAAATGGAATTTTAATTAATTAGGATTAACCACAAATCAAAATAACTTGAAAATAATTCTCCATTGAACTTTAGGATCAGAGAAACCTCATATAAAAATTTGATATCAATTAGAAATGTTTAGCCCCACTAAATGAATTAATTAAGTCACATAACAAAAATTAAACTTTAAAAATTCATAACTCCAAAAATATATTTCAAAAATTTACCAAATTGGTTTTGTGTGCTCTCTGATATCAGAGAAGTCTTTAAAAATAAAAATTGGAATTTTTTAAATTTTTTTTATTTTTAATCATATTTTAATATTTTAAATAATTAAAATATAATAAGAATCATAAAAATATTAAAAAACATAAAAATATCATATTTTGACTCCTAATCACTTAGGAATAAACCAATTACTTTTCCCAAGTCTCAAAGTAAAGATATTGAATTTCAAATGCTTAAAACAACTTTTAATATTAAAAAATATATTTTCCAACTTTTTCACTAAATTAATTCTAATAATTCAAAGAAAAATCAGAAAATTGTAAAATTTGTTTCTCTGAACTCCTTGAGGTCAGAGAGTTTTAAGAAAAATATAAAATCCATTTTCCAACTTTAATTTTATTTTATAATTAATTAATACTTTAAAACTCAAAATAATTATAATAAAAAAAAATAATTCAAAAAATCACCAAAATTGGTCCAAGTGGTGCTCTGGTCATTTGAAACCTTCCATAAGTTTCTAAAGGATAGAAATCTTTCCTTGGTCATGTTGTTGAATTTTTCTTAAAAATCCCTACTTTTCATTAAAAATAATTATATAAATAAATTAAATTCAGAAAAAATCATATTTTCTTCTCTAATGTCTTAATTGACATGTGAGTGAAGTGACATAAAAATTTCAAGTTCATGTGAACTCAATTTAGTGAGTTATGAAATAAATAAGCTTAAAAGGGCATATTAATAATAAAGAATTTAAACCCCTTTATTAAAATTTTAGGTTTAATTAAAATAGAGGGTAAAATATTTGATTTTATGCTTTTTGGATGATTGAAACTTTGGGAAATTTAAAAGGGTAGGAACCCATTAATCACTTTTAATAAAAAATGAAACTTTGATTATTTAAACAATTTAAATTTTTGGAAGAACAATAAAAATTTGAATTATTAAAAATAAGGATATAACTTGAGAGGATATTAATCATTTAATAAAAAAAATCCCTAAATAAATCACTCCAATAATATTTAACTCTTAATTAAGATTAAAATGATAATCCAAACTGAGTAAATTAAAAAATTAAAAATAAATAACCATTAAATTAAAGAAAAGTTCAAAATATTAAATAATTTAATAATTAAATTAAATTAAATTAAGTAAAAATTAAATTAAAATTAAAATTAAATTAAATTAACATTTTAACAATTAAGTTAAGCTAAATTAAAAAATATTTAAGTTAAATTAAATTAAATTAAATCAATTTTATATTAAATTAAGTTAACATCATTCAATAATAAAAGTAAACTAAATTTAAAATATTAAGATCACCTAAAGTATAAAGATTTAAACCAAAAAATAATTTGAACACTATTCCAAACTTAAAATTATTTATTAAAACCTCATAATTAAATTAAATCACTTTAAACCATTAACTCAAACTTTAAATTAAGAATGATTAAAATTCTCAACAAACCAACTTGCCTTTAAAGGCTTTAATTATTATAACTCTTAAATAGAGTATTAAGTGAGATATCACTTCATTCATCAGGTAATCAAATGCCCAAGTTCACTGAGCAAGAGACAAAGCTTAACTAAACTCCTGGATGATTCATTCACCTATGCAACTAAATTTACTTGGACTCAAAATAATCTCGGAAGTATTCAAAGATGTTTAGGACTCGTCCTAAGCACTTCCTCAATATGACAGGATGTTTTAGAAGAAGAATTGAATTTTATTGTTCTTTGATGAAGAAAATCGTCCTTAAACAAGTTCAAGAACCTAGACATCATAGGAATGACTAGTTATAGGATTAGGATCTTGGTAGACAACCAAAACCTTCCCTTAGCTTTACCTAGGTACTTGTTGAAATATTTAAATGCCTTAAAATATATTTCAAGTGCAGCTTGGAATGACGGGAAGACCCTTCAGGTATGCTTTTATTATGTTGCAATTTATTTTTATGCAATTTTCTTACATGCACTGTGTTTTACCCTTCTTGTATGTTAAACAAGACTGTTGCGTGAAAATCAAAACCTTTAGGGTAGTCCCTAAACTGAAACCAGAACTAAATTAAAAGTCACCACAAGATAAAATTCACCGCCAAAACATTCCAAAATATAAAACAACTCTAAACTTAAGCACAAAGAGAACAACAAAACTATAATTATAACTAAATTAAAATGTCTCGTTGAATAATCGGGAATACCTCAGATGATGTAACCCATGTGTTGCTAACAGGAATTCCCACGGTCTAAATGAAAGTGTGGAACTCATTCAGTTAAGTTTAGTAAATTCATCTGGATAAAGTGAATTCGATGAAAATAACGGTGCCAGGATCACGGAACCGTGGGATCTTAATTGGTTCTGTTTAAACAACTTTAAGATTTGTTTTAATTAAAATATTAAAAATATTTGGACTTTAAGATTTATAAACCAAAACACTTTTCTCATCTCTTGATTTTCACCTTCTACAACTAAACCTTTGCAACAACAAGGAGCTCGGAGCATGGTGGGCAGCACGACCATCGTCATCAGCAAAACTCGGATCTACATCAGCTAAACCTTTCTTAGAATTAAATAACCAATCCATAGGACTTCGAGGTAGTTTGCCTAGTGCAACACAAATCATCAACTCTTTGTTAGGCATTTGCATGATCATGTCATGTAAATTAAGCTCTAACCGGTCTTAGGACTCCGAGGTGGTCGTTTGGTACGACATAAAACCTCATATCTTCGAGGCTATTTGTGCTATTATATCATACAAATATAAGACCTAAATAAATAAAATTGGCAGGATTGCAACATTAAATAAACTCTCAAATCTAAACCAAATAATAGGATAGTTTGGGATGTTGTCAAGATTCTTCTTAGATCCTCAGCTTCTCCTACTTCTCTTTCTTTGGATTCTTAATATAAACTGTTTCGAATTTTAGCTAATCCCTATTCAAATTTCCAAAATTCAATCCTTTGAAACCATAAACTTTGAAATTTTTGAGAGCAAAACCACTGATCATTATCGAGAGTTTTTTTAAATGATTCTCGTCATTTAAGATGTAATTAACTATAGGGGCTTGCCCTTATAGGGAACTTTAAGAACCCAGGTAATATAAACCTCGCTTAATTCATTTATATTAACTAGGGGAACTTCTCGGCTTATTAAATTGGTTCGCAGACTAAACGGATGTCAGAAATCTTCTAGTTTATTTAACCGAGCCTCATCATCAAGCTGTGTGTCTGTTCTTCGGGATAGATACACGGTTTGTGGTGTGGTTCTCGTTTATATAAACTATTTGGGATGTGAGATCGGTTTAATTTCATATCTTAAAATTTTCAAACTTAAAATTATTTTTAAAAATAAATGCTACTTTAAAATTATATATATATATATATATAAATCAAATTTAAAATCTAAAATTAACCGACAATTTCTGTTAGGTGACCCCTTTTTCTAAAGTACAATACAAACCTAAACATATGCCGACAGACCATTTTTTACTAAAGATGACTTTTTGGTCAAAAGTTGAGCTATTGGATCAAAAAATAACTAATTTGACCAAAGTTGACTTTTTGGTCAATAGTTGACCTATTGAGTCAATGGGTGGTCATTAGGTCAAAAATTAATTATTTTACTAAATTTGACCTTTTTGTCAAAAGTTGACCTATTGGGTCAATGAGTTTGTCATTAGGTCAAGGATTGACCATTTTGACTAAAGTTGACTTTTTGGTCATAGATTGACTTATTGGGTTAATAATTGGTCATTAATTCAAAAGTAGACTATTTTGGTCATTAGGTTAAAATTGACTATTTTGATAAAAATTAAATTTTTTGTCAGAAGTTAATGCGTTTGGTCAACGAGATGGTCATTAGTTCAGAAATCAAGCATTTTGACCAAAGTTGACTTTTTCTCAAAAGTTGACCTATTTGGTCAATGATTTGGTAATTGGGTCAAGAATTGATCGTTTTGACAAAAAAATAACATTTTGGTCAGAAGTTAACCTACTGGGTCAATGGGTTGGTCATTGGGTCTAAAATTAACCATTTTGACTAAAGTTGACTTTTTTGCCAAAAGTAGACCTATTGGGTCAATGGGTGGTCATTAAGTTAAAAATTAACTATTTTGACCAAACTTGACTATTTTGACCAAAATTGACTATTTGGTCAAAAGTTGACTTATTGGGTCAATGGGTTGGTCATTAGGTCAAGGGTTGACCATTTTGACCGAAGTTGAATTTTTGGTCAAAAGTTGAACTTTTGGGTTAATGGGTAGGTCATTGGGTCGAAACTTGACCATTTTGACCAAAGTTGACTTTTTAGTCAAAATTGACCTATTGGGTCAATGGGCGGTCATTAGGTCAAAAATTGACTATTTTGACCAAAAATGACTTTTGGTAAAAAATTGACTTATTTGGTTAATGGGTTTATCATTGGGTCAAGGATTGACCATTTTGACCAAAGTTGACTTTTTGGTCGGAGATTGACTAATTTAGTCAATAATTGGTCAATAATTCAAAAATTGACTATTTTAACCAAAATTGACTTTTTGGTTAAAATTTAATCTATTAGGCCAATTGGTTGCTCATTGGGTTAAGAATTGATCATTTTGACGAAAGTTGACTTTTTGGTCAAAAGTTGACCTATTGGGTCGATGGGTTGGCCATTGGGTCATGGATTGACCATTTTGACCAAAGTTGACTTTTTGTTCAATGATTGGCTTATTGGGTCAATAAATTGTCATTACGTCAAAAATTGACTATTTTGACCAAAATTAACTTTTTGGTCAAATATTGATCTATAGGGTCTATGGGTTGGTCATTTGGTCAAGGATTGACCATTTTTACCAAAGTTAACTTTTTGGTAAAAAGTTGATCTATTGGGTCAACGGTTGGTCATTGGGTCGAGGATTTACCATTTTGACCAAAGTTGACTTTTTGTTAGAGATTGACTTATTGGGTCAATAATTGTTCTTTAGGTCAATAATTGGTCTTTAGGTCAAAAAATGATTATTTTGACCAAAATTAAATTTTTTGTCAAAAGTTGACCCGTTGGGCCAACGGGGTGGTCATTGAGTCAAAAATTGACCAGTTTTACCAAAGATGACTTTTTAGTCAAAAGTTGACCTATTGGGTCATTGGGAAAAAAAATTTACCATTTTGACCAAAGTTGACTTTTGTTCAAAAGTTGACCTATTGGGTCAATGGGTGGACATTACGTCAAAAATTGACTATTTTGACCAAACTTGACTTTTTGGCCAAAAGTTTACCTATTGGGTCATTGGGTGGTCATTAAGTAAAAAATTGATTATTTTGACCAAAATTGACTTTTCGGTCAATAGTTAAAGTATTGTGTCAATGGGTTTATCATTGGGTCAAGGATTGACAATTTTGACCAAAGTTAATTTTTTGGTTAAAGATTGACTTAATGGGTCAATAATTGGTCATTAGGTCAAAAATTGACTATTTTACAAAAATTAAGTTTTTTGCCAAAAGTTGACCCATTTGGTCAATGAGGTGGTCATTAGGTCAAAAATTGACCATTTTGACCAAAGTTAACTTTTTGGTCAAAAATTGACATATTTGGTCAATGAGTTGGAAATTGGGTCAAGAATTTACCATTTTAATCGAAAATAATTTTTTTGGTCAAAAGATGACCTTTTGGGTCAGTAGGTTGATCATTGGGTCAAAAATTAACCATTTTGACTAAAGCAGAATTTTAGTCAAAAGTTGTCCTATTGGGTTAATGGGTGGTCATTAGGTAAAAAATTGGCTATTTTGACCAAAATAGATTTTTTGGTCAAAAGTTGACCTATTGGGTCAATGGGTTTGTCATTAGGTCAAGGATTGACCATTTTGACCAAAGTTGACTTTTTGCTCAGAGATTGACTTACTGGGTCAATAATTGGTCATTAGGTCAAAAATTGACTTTTTAGTCAAAAGTTGACATATTGGGTCAATGATTGACCATTTTGACCAAAGTTGTCTTTTTGGTCAAAAGTTGACTATTTTGTCAATGAGGTGGTCATTAGGTCAAAAAGTAACAATTTTTAGCAAAATTGACTTTTTGTTTAAGAGTTGACTTATTGGGTCAATGGGTTGGCCATTGGGTCAAGGAATAACAATTTTTTCCAAAGTTGACTTTTTAGTCAAAAGTTGACAAATTGGGTTAATGGGTTGGTCAATGGAACAAGGATTGACCATTTTCACCAAAGTTGACATTTAGGTCATTGTGTCAGAAATTGACCATTTGGACCAAAATTGACTTTTTGGTTAAAAGTTATCCTTTTGGGTCAATGAGTTAGTCATTGGGTCAAGGATTGAACATTTTGACCAAAGTTAACTTTTTGGTCAAAAGTTGACCTATTGGGTCAATGGGTTGGACATTGGGTCAAGAATTGACCATTTTGACCAAAGTTGACTATTTGGTCAGAGATTGACTTATTGGCTAAATAATTGGTCATTAGGTCAAAAATTGTTTTTTTTAACTAAAATTAACTTTTTGGTCAAAAGTTGACCCATTGGGTCAACGTTGTGGTCATTGGGTTATAAATTGACCATTTTGACCAAAGTTGACTTTTTTGTCAAAAGTTTACCTATTGGGTCAATGGGTTGGTCATTGGCTCAAAGATTGACTATTTTGACCAAAGTTGATTTTTTTGTCAGAGATTAGCTTACTTGGTCAATATTTGGTCATTAGGTTAACAATTGATTATTTTGATCAAAATTGATTTTTTTGGTCAAACGTTGACCTATTGGGTCAATGGGTTTGTCATTAGGTCAAGGATTGTCCACTTTGAACAAAGTTGAATTTTTTATCAGAGATTGACTTATTGGGTTAATAATTGGTCATTAGGGAAATAATTGTCTATTTTGACAAAAAAATGAATTTTTGGTAAGAAGTTAACCCATTGGGTCAACGGGGTGGTCATTGGGTTAGAAATTGACCATTTTGACCAAAATTAACTTTTTGGTCAAAAGTTGACCTATTTTGACCAAAATTGAATTTTTGGTCAAAAGATAACCCATTGGGTCAGAAATTGACCATTTTGACTAAAGTTGACTTTTTGGTCAAAAGTTAACTTATTTGGTTCAAGAGTTAGTAATTGGGTCAAGAATTGACCATTTTGACCAAAGATGACTTTTTGATCAAAAGTTGACTTATTGGGTCAAAAATTAACCAATTTGACCAAAGTTAATTTTTTTGTCAAAAGTTGACCTATTGGGTCAATAGGTTGTCATTAGTTCAAAAATTAACAAGTTTGACCAAAGTTGACTTTTTGTTCAAATGTTGACCTATTGGGCCAATGAGTTTATCGTTGGGTCAGGGTTTGACCATTTTGACCAAAGTTGCCTTTTTGGTCAGAAATTTACTTATTGGGTCAATGGGTGATCATTAAGTAAAAAATTATCTATTTTGATCAAAATTGATTATTGGTCAAAAGTTGACTTATTGGGTCAATGGGTTGGTCATTGGGTTAAAGATTAACCATTTTGACCGAAGTTGATTTTTTGGTCAAAAGTTGACCTATTGGGTCAATAGATTGTTCATTAAGTCAAAAATCGACCATTTTGAGCAAAGTTGACTTTTTGGTCAAAAATTAACCAGTTAGGTCAATGGGTAGTCGTTAGGTCAAAAATTCACTATTTTGACCAAAATTGACTTTTTTGTCAAAAATTGACCTATTTGGTCAATGGGTTTGTAATTGAGTTGGGGATTGATCATTTTAACTAAAGTTGATTTTTTTGGTCAAAGATTGACTTATTGGGTCAATAATTGATCAATAAATCAAAAATTAATTATTTTGACCAGAATTGACTTTTGGGTCAAATGTTGATCTATTAGGTCAATGGGTTGTTCATTGGGACAAGAATTAATCATTTTAACCAAAGTTGACTTTTTGTTCAAAAGTTGTCTATTGGGTCAATGTGTTGGTCATTGGGTCAAGGCTTGACCATTTTGACCAAAGTTGATTTTTTGGTCACAGATTGTCTTAGTGGGTCAATAATTGGTCATTAGGTCAAAATATTAACTACTTTGACCAAAATTGACTTTTTGATAAAAAATTAACCAATTGGGTCAAGAGGTGGTCATTGGGTCAAGGATTTACCATTTTGACCAAAGTTTTTTTTTTGACAGAGATTGATTTATTGGGTCAATAATTGGTCATTTGGTCAAGAATTGATTATATTCACCGAAATTAAATTTTTTGTCAAAAGTTGACCCATTGGGTCAATGGGGTGGTCATTAGGTTAAAAATTGACCATTTTGACCATAGATGACTTTTTAGTCAAAAATTGACCTATTGGGTAATGGATTGCTCTTTGGGTCAAATATTGACCATTTTGACCAAAGTTGACTTTTTGGTCAAAAGTTGACATATTGGGTCACTGGGTGGTCATTAGGTCAAAAATTGACTATTTTGACCAAAATTGAATTTTTGATCAAAAGTTAACCTATTGAGTCACTGGGTTGGTCATTGGGTCAAGGATTGACCATTTTAATTAAAGTTGACTATTTGGGTCAAAAGTTAATCTATTGGGTCAACGGGTTGGTTATTTGGTCAAGGATTTACCATTTTGACTAATGTTGACATTTTGTCAGAGATTGACTTTTTGGGTCAATAATTGGTCATTAGGTCAAGATTTGATTATTTCATCCAAATTTAAATTATTTGTCAAAAGTTGACCCATTTGGTCATCGAAGTGGTCATTGGCTAAAAAATTAACCATTTTGACCTAAGATGACTTTTTAGTTAAAAGTTAAGCTATTGGTCAATGGGTTGGTCATTGGGTCAAAAATTGACCATTTTGACCAAAGTGACTTTTTGGTCAAAAGTTGACCTATTGGGCAATGGGTGGTCATTAGGTCAAAAATTGAATATTTTGACCAAAATTGACTTTTGGTCAAAAGTTGACCTATAGGGTCATTTGGTGGACATTAAGTCAAAAATTGACTATTCTGACCAAAATTTACTTTTCGGTCAAAAGTTAAAGTATTGTGTAAAATGGGTTTGTCATTGGGTCAAGCATTGACCAATTTAACCAAAGTTGATTTTTTGGTCAAAGATTGACTTATTGGGTCAAAAATTGACTATTTTGAACAAAGTTAACATTTTCGTAAAAAATTGACCTATTTGCTCAATGAGTTGGTAATTGGGTCAAGAATTTACCATTTTAACCGAAGATGACTTTTTGGTCAAAAGTTGATCTATCAGGTCAATGTGTTGGTCATTGCGTCGAAAATTAACCATTTTGACTAAAGTCGACTTCTAGTCGAAAGTTGTCCTATTAGGTCAATGAGTGGTCATTAGGCCAAAAATTGACTATTTTGAACAAAATTCATTTTCTGGTCAATGGGTTTGTCATTGCGTCAAGGATTGACCATTTTTACAAAAGTTGACTTTTTGGTCAGAGATTGTCTTACTGGGTCAATAATTGGTCATTAGGTCAAAAATTGACTTTTTAGTAAAAAGTTGACCTATAGGGTAAAGAATTGACCATTTTGACCAAAGTTGTCTGTTTGGTCAAATGTTGACAATTTAGGTCAATGAGGCGGTCATTAGGACAAAAATTGATAATTTTTAGTAAAATTAACTTATTGGGTCAATGGGTTGGCCATTGGGTCAAGGATTAACATTTTGGCCAAAGTTGACTTTTTAGTTAAAAGTTGACAAATTTGGTCAATGAGTTGGTCATTAGAACAAGGGTTGACCATTTTCACCAAACTTGACATTTAGGTCATTTTGTCACAAATTAGCCATTTTGACCAAAATTGACTTTTTGGTCAAAAGTTATCCTTTCGGGTCAATGTGTTGTTCATTGGATTTACCATTTTGACTAAAGTTGACCTTTTGGTTAAAATTTGACCTATTGGGTCAACGGGTTGGTCATTAGGTCAAAGATTGACCATTTTGACCAAAGTTGATTTTTTGGTTAGAGATTGGCTTACTGGGTCAATAATTGGTCAATAGGTCAAAAATTAACTATTTTGACCAAAATTAACTTTTTTGGTCAAAAGTTGACCTATTGGGTCAATCTGTTTGTCATTGAGTCAAGGATTGTCCATTTTGAACAAAGTTGACATTTTGGTCAGGGATTGACTTATTGGGTTAATAATTGGTCATTAGGTTAATAAGTGTCTGTTTTGACGAAAATTGAATTTTTGGTTAAATGTTAACCCATTGGGTCAAAGGGGTGGTCATTGGGTTAGAAATTGATCATTTTGGCCAAAGATGACTTTTTGGTCAAAAGCTGACCTATTTTGACCAAAAATGAATTTTTGGTCAAAAGTTAACCCATTGGGTCAACATGGTGGTCATTGGGTCAGAAATTGACCATTTTGACCTAGTTGACTTTTTGGTCAAAAGTTGACCTATTTGGTCAATGAGTTGGTAATTGGGTCAAGAATTGACAATTTTGACTAAAGGTGACAAGTTTGTCAAAAGTTGACCTATTGGGTCAAAAATTGACCAATTTGACCAAAGTTGACTTTTTAGTCTAAAGTTGACCTATTAGGTCAAATGGTTGGTCCTTGGGTCAAAAATTAAACATTTTTTACGAAAGTTGACTTTTTGTTCTAAAGTTGACATATTGGGTCAATGGGTGGTCATTAGGTTAAAAATTAACTATTTTGACCAAATTTGACTTTTTTGTCAAATGTTGTCCTTTTGGGTCAATGAGTTTGTCATTGAGTTAAGGATTGACCATTTTGACCAGAGTTGACTTTTTGGTCAGAGATTGACTTATTGGGTCAATAATTAGTCATTAATTCAAAAATTGACTATTTTTGTCATTAGGTCAAAAATTGATTATTTTAAAAAAAATTAATTTTTTTGTCAGAAGTTAACACATTAGGTCAACGAGGTGATCATTGGGTCAAAGATTGACCATTTTGACAAAAAGTTCACTTTTTTGTCAAAAGTTGACCTATTTGGTCAATGAGTTGCTAATTGGGTCAAGAATTGACCATTTTGACCTTTTTTCGTCAAAAGTTGACCTACTGGGTCAGTGGGTTGGTCATTAAGTCAAAAATTGACTATTTTGGCCAAAATTGACTATTTGGTCAAAAGTTGACGTATTGGGTCAATGTGTTGGTGATTGGGTCAAGGATTAACAATTTTGTTCGAAGTTGACTTTTTGGTCAAAAGTTGACCTTTTGGGTCAAAAGGTTTGTAATTGGATCGAAAATTAACTATTTTGACCGAAGTTCAGTTTTTGGTGAAAAATTGACCTATTGGGTCAATGGGTCTTCATTAGGTTAAAAATTGACTATTTTGACCAAAAATTGACTTTTTGGTCAAAAATTGACCTATTTGGTCAATGGGTTTGTCATTGGGTCAAGGATTGACCATTTTGACCAAAGTTGACTTTTTGGTCAGAGATTGACTTATTGGATCAATAATTGGTCAATAATTGAAAATTTAACTATTTTAACTAAAATTGACTTTGTGGTCAAAAGTTGATCTAATTGACCAATGTGTTGTTCATTGGGTCAAGAATTGATCATTTTGACCAAAGTTGACTTTTTGGTCAATAGTTGTCCTATTGGGTCAATGGGTTGGTCATTGGGTCAATGATTGAACATTTTGACTTAAGTTGACTTTTGGTCAGAGATTGGCTTACTGGTTTATTAATTGGTCATTAGGTTAAAAATTGACTATTTTGACCAAATTTAACTTTTTGGTCAATAGTTGACCTATTGGGTCAATGGGTGGGTCATTGAGTCAAGTATTGACCACTTTGACTAAAGTTGACTTTTTGTCAAAGATTGACTTATTGGGTCAATAATTGGTCATTTGGTCTAAAATTGATTATTTTGACCAAAATTAAATTTTTTGTCAAAAGTTAACCCATTGGGTCAACGGGGTGGTTATTGGGTCAAAAATTGATAATTTTGACCAAAGATGACTTTTTGTTCAAAAGTTGAGCTATTGGGTTAATGGGTTGGTCATTGGGTCAAAAATTGATTAGTTTTTACCAAAGGTGACTTTTTGTTTAAAAGTTGACTTATTGGGTCAATGGGTGGTCATTAGTTCAAAAATTGACCATATTGACCAAAATTAACTTTTTGGTCAAAAGTTGATCTATTGGGTCAATGCGTTGGTCAATGAGTCAAGGATTGACCATTTTGACCAAAGTTGACTTTTTGGTCAAAAGTTGACCTATTGGGTCAACGGGTTCGTCATTGGGTCAAGGATTTACCATTTTTTCCAAAGTTGACTTTTTGTCAAAGATTCACTTATTGGGTCAATAATTGGTAATTAGGTCAAAAAATGATTATTTTGACCAAAATTAAATTTTTGGTCAAAAGTTGACCCATTGGGTCAATGGAAATGTCATTAGGTCAAAAATTGACCATTTTAACCAAAGTTGACGTTTTGTTCAAAAGTTGACTTGTTCGGTCAATGGGTTGGTCGTTGTTTTAAGGATTTACCATTTTGACCAAAGTTCATTTTTTGCTCAGAGATTGGCTTACTGGGTCAATAATTGGTCATCAAGTCAAAAATTGACTATTTTGATTAAAATTGATTTTTTTGGTCAAAAGTTGACCTATTGGGTCAATGGGTTTGTCAATGGGTCAAGGATTGTCCATTTCGAACAAAGTTGACTTTTTGGGTTAATAATTGGTCATTAGGTCAATAATTGTCTATTTTGACCAAAATTGAATTTTTGATCAAAAGTTAACCGATTGGGTCGACGGGTTCGTCGTTGGGTTAGAAATTGACCATTTTGACCAAAGATGACTTTTTGGTCAAAAGTTGACCTATTTTGACCAATATTGAATTTTTGGTCAAAAGTTGACCCATTGAGTCAACAGGGTGGTCATTGGATAAAAAATTGACCATTTTGACCAAAGTTGACTTTGTGGTCAAAAGTTGACCTTTTTGGTCAATGAGTTAGTCATTGGGTTAAGAATTGACTATTTTGACCGAAGAAGACTTTTTTGTCAAAAGTTGATCTATTGGGTCAATGGGTTGGTCATTGGGTCAAAAATTAACCATTTTAACCAAAGTTGACCTTTTGGTCAAAAGTTGACTTTTTGGGTCAATGGGTGGTCATCAAGACAAAAATTAACTATTTTAACCAAAATTAACTCTTCAGTCGAATGTTGACCTATTGGGTCAATTGGTTTGTCATTTGGTCAACCATTGACTAATTTGACCAAAGTTAACTTTTTGGTCAGAGATTAACTTATTATGTCAATAATTGATCATTAATTAAAAAATTGACCACTTTGGTCATTAGCTCAAAAATTGACTGTTTTGACCAAAATTAAATTTTTGGTCAAAAGTTGACCCATTGGGTCAATGGGTGACCATTGGGTCAAAAATTGACCATTTTGACCAAAATTGACTTTTTGGTCAAAAGTTGATTTATTGGGACAATAGGTTTGTCATTGGGTCAAGGATTGACCATTTTGACCAAAGTTGACTTTTTGGTCAGAGATTGACTTATTGGGTCAATAATTGGTCATTAATTCAAAAATTTACTATTTTAACCAAAATTGACTTTTTAGTCGAAAGTTGACTTATTATGCCAATGGGATGGTCATTAGGTCAAGGATTGATCATTTTTTTCCAAAGTTGACTTTTTGATCAAAAGTTGACATATTGCGTCAATGGGTTGGTCATTGGGCCATGAATTGACCATTTTAACCAAAGTTAACTTTTTGGTCAGAGATTGGCTTACTCGGTCAAAAATTGACTATTTTGACAAAAATTGATTATTTAGCCAAAAGGTTTTCTATTAGGTGAATATGTTGGTCATTGGGTCAAGGATTGACCATTTTGACCGAAGTTCACTTTTTGGTCAAAGGTTGACCTATTGGGTCAACGGGTTGGACATTGGGTCAAGGATTTGTCATTTTGACCAAAGTTGACTTTTTGTCAGAGATTCACTTATTGGGTCATTAATTGGTAATTAGGTCAAAAATTAGTTAAATTGACTATTTTGATTAAAATTGTCTATTGGGTCAAAAGTTGACCTATTGGGCCAATGGGTTTGCCATTGGGTCAACGATTGACCATTTTGACCAAAGTTGAATTTTTGGTCAGACATTGACTAATTGGGTCAATAATTGGTCATTAGGTCAAAAATGAGTATTTGACCCGATTTTTGTATTTCCAAATACAAGAATTTGTTACCACTGCTAGAAAATTTAATTTCTGGTAAAAGCGCAAAACACTTGACCCGGAATAACTTGCTATATAGATGTGTAATTTACGGCAATAGCATTAAATAAAACTTGATTGCTTCTGAATGCTAGGCCGTTAGTGATTAAGACTTTTTTAAATATATGTTTAAATAGCAAAATATAATTTTAAAGGAAAATATTTTATATACTTTTTGGGTACTACGCAAGTATACGTATCGTTTCAAGTAATAAAGGGCTTTGAAACAAAGACCCCAGTATCGATCCCACGGGGAAAAAATATGGTAATAAATTTTTAAATATTGTATTTCAAAATCTTTTTGTTTTTTAATCTAACTATAAATTACTTTTAGTTTACTAGATGCAGATAAAGAAAACAATAATAAGAAAATGATTTTGTGAAAACTATATAAAACAAACAACTTTCTTCCTTTCAATTAATCCAAGATTTTTAAGATAATTTAATATTTGTTGGAGAATCTATTTTATGGTATTGTGCCAAATAGAAGCATTCCTATTCTTTACCCTTTGATCCAGGCGCAAAGAGCATTGGTTAATCTACAGATCAGGTCCGGATGTATTATTAGAAATATGGGTTAATCTTGGCTCACACTACTAGATGTCCAAGGGTGGCTATGGTCGACCCTACTAGTGACCCTTTATTTATCTATAAATCAAATTATAAGAATTTAGTCTGTCACTCTAAAAATTTATAAATTCTACGCCCTTTAAATCTTATCTTCCTATTTATTTGCACTTCAAATTTAATAGCCCACGCATGGCCTTCGACTACCCAAGGGTTCATGTGACATCTACAAGTTAAGAGTTCTTCTCCTTTTAGGTCTCAAAACTCTTCAACAGGTTTTAACAATTTAAATGGCCAATTTAAAAAGTAAAGTAAGATCAGGTATTCATATCACCACAATGTTTTGAAAATATTTTGATTGCCAATTCTTCATCGAATTTTATGTTATCTAATTTATCTTTTCATAATTAAAAGAAGAAAGTAACTAACTACTCAGAACACATTGAATATAAACAGCAAAACATAATAAATAAATTTTGAATCAAAAATAAAATACTTATCTCAAATATTCCTTCTACAGATCTTCTGATTCCTTTGACTCCACAGTGTAATGAACTCCAAAAGCAACAACTTGAAAATAAACTCACTAAACTAAGTAAAAGTGACCCTAAATTTCTCTCTCTATTTCTCTCTCTAAGGATGAGAGATTCTAAAGTGGCTAAGAGATAGGGGATACAATGGGGGCGCCATTTTCTGAAGGAGTGGACTCCTATTTATAGGCTTCAAGGGTTGCCTTGAGGCACCTCTTCAAAACATGTCCAAATTCAATGAATCTTCTAGAAGGTTTGTCTGGCGCCTAGGCGCTGGACACTGCGTCCAGTTCTTCGCACCTCTTCACTTTGGCTCGCACCTCTTCACGATTAAAACCTTTTTGGAGCGTCCAAATGCAATGTATCACATGTCCTATTATCAGGGAACAACTGCCAGTTTTCTAGAATTACCAATAACCGCTCACTCCGTCAAAATAACTGTCCAAAAGTCTTCATAAACTTGGCAGTTTCTGTATCGAGTCTGGCGAGTAGGCGCCAACTTCTGGCCCCTAGGCGCCAGGCCATAATTTTTTATAATTCTTGTATTTTGCTCCATTTTTACTCCTTTTTGCTCCTTTATCACCCTTTTTCCTTTTTTGACCTTTTTACATCACCTACATCCAAAAACACAAAAATACCTTTTATTAAAGCATAATATCCTTAGAAATTGATAAAAATCAAGGCATAAAAATAGGTATTTTTTTCATGGATCAGTATTTTCACTAAAATTGATTTTTTTATCAAAAGTTAACCCGTTGGGTCAATGGGGTAGTCATTGGGTCAGAAATTGACCATTTTAAACAAAGATGACTTTTTGGTCAACAGTTGACCTATTGGGTCAATGGGTTGGTCTTTGGATCAAAAATTGACATTTTTGACCAAAGTTAACTTTTTGGTCAAAAGATGACTTTTGGGTCAATGGGAGGTCATTAAGCCAAAATTGACTATTTTGAACAAAATTGACTTATTTGGTCAAAAGTTGACCTATTGGGTCAATGGGTTTTTCATTGGGTCTAGGATTGACCAGTTTGAGCAAAGTTGACTTTTTGGTCAAAGATTGACTTATTGGGTCAATAATTGGCCATTAAATCAAAATTTCTCTATTTTGACCAAAATTGACTTTTCTGTCAAAAGTTGACCTATTAGGCCAATGTGTTGGTCATTGGGTAAAGGATTGATCATTTTGTCTAAAGTTGACATTTTAGTCGAAAGTTGACCAATTGTGTCAATGGGTTGGTCATTGGGTCAAGGATTGACCATTTTGACCAAAGTTGACTTTTTGGTCAGAGATTGGCTTACGGGTCAATAATTGATCATTAGGTCAAAAATTGACTTTTTGACCAAAATTGACTTTTTGGTCAAAAGTTCACCTATTGGGTCAATGGGTTAGTCATTTAGTCAAGGATTGACCATTTTGACCAAAGTTGACTTTTTGGTCAAAAGTTAACTTAGTGGGAAAATGTGATGGTCTTTGGGTCAAGGATAAACCATTTTGACGAAAATTGACTTTTTGGTCAAAGATTAACTTATTGGGTCAATAATTTGTTATTAGATACAAAATTGAGTATTTTGAGTAAAATTAAATTTTTTTCAAAAATTGACCCATTGTATCAACGGGGTGGTCATTGGTTCAGAAATTGACCATTTTGACCACAGTTGACTTTTTTGGTCAAAAGTTAACTTATTGGGTCAATGGGTTAGTCATTGGGTCAAGGATTGAACATTTTGACCAAAGTTGACTTTTTGGAAAAAAGTTTACTTATTGGGACAATGGGATGGTCATTGGATCAAAGATAAACTAGTTTGACCAAAATTGACTTTTTGGTCAAAGATTTACTTATTGGGTCAATAATTTGTCATTAGGTCAAAAATTGAGTATTTTGACCAAAATTAAATTTTTTGTCAAGAGTTAACCTATTGTCATTGGGTCAGAAATTGACCATTTTGATCGAAGATGACTTTTTTTGTCAAAAGTTAATCTATTAGGTCAATCAGTTGGTCATTTGGTCAAAAATTAACCATTTTGACCAAAGTTCACTTTTTGGTCAAAAGATGACATGTTGGGTCAATGGGTGGTCATTAGGTCAAAAGTTGACTATTTTGACCAAAATTGACTCTTTAGTCAAATTTTGACCTAATGGGTCAATGGGTTTGTCATTGGGTCAACGATTGACCAATTTGACCAAAGTGGACTTTTTGGTCAGAGAATGAATTATTGGGTCAATAATTGATCATTAATACAATAAATGATCGTTTTGGTCATTAGGTCAAAAATTAACCGTTTTGACCAAAATTAAATTTTTGGTCAAAAGTTGACCCATTGGGCCAACGGGGTGGTCAATGGATCAGAAATTGACCATTTTGACCAAAGTTTACTTTTTTGCCAAAAGTTGACATTTTTGGTCAATGAGTTGGTAATTGGTTCAAGAATTGTCCATTTTGTCCGAAGATGACTTTTTGATCAAAAGTTGATCTATTGGGTCAATGGGTTAGTCATTGGGTCAAAAATTGACAATTTTGACCAAAGTTGACTTTTTGGTTCAAAGCTAACTTATTGGATCAATGGGTGGTCATTCAGTCAAAAATTGACTATATTGACCAAAATTAACTATTTGGTCAAAAGTTGACCTATTGGGTCAATGGGTTGGTTATTAGGTCAAAATTATTTATTTTGACAAAAAATTGAATTTTTGGTCAACAGTTAACCCATTGGGTCAAAGGGATGGTCATTGGGTCAGAAGTTAACCATTTTGACCAAAGATGACTTTTGGGTCAAAAGTTGACCTATTGGGTCAACGGGTTGGTCATTAGGTCAAAAATTGACCATTTTGACCAAAGTTGACTTTCTTGGTCAAAAGTTGACTAATTGGATCAATGGGTGGTCATTACGTCAAAAATTGATTATTTTGACAAAATTTGACTATTTGGTTAAAAGTTGACCTATTGGGTCAATGGGTTTGTCATTGGGTCACAGATTGACCATTTTAACCAAAGTTGACTTTTTAGTCAGAGATTGACTTATTCGGTCTATAATTGGTCATTAATTCAAAATTTTACTATTTTGACCAAAATTAACGTTTTGGTCAAAAGTTGACCTATTAGGCTAATGGGTTGGTCATTTGGTCATGGATTGATCATTTTGTCCAAAGTTGAATTTTTGATCAAAAGTTGACATATTGGGTCAATGGGTTGGTCATTGGGTCAAGGATTGACCATTTTTACCAAAGTTGACTTTTTGGTTAGACATTGGCTTACTAGGTCAAAAATTAACTATTTTGACCAAAATTAATTTTTTGGTCAAAAGTTTATCTATTGGGTCAATAGATTGGTCATTGGGTTAAGGATTGATCATTTTGACTAAAGTTGACTTTTTGGTCAAAAGTTGTCCTATCAAGTCAATGGGTTGGTCATTCGGTCAAGAATTGACCATTTTGACCAAAGTTGGCTTTTTAGTCAGAGATTGACTTATTGGGTCAATAATTGGTCATTAGGTCAAAAATTGATTATTTTGACAAAAATTAAATTTTTTGTCAAAAGTTGACCTATTGGGTCATCGGGGTGGTCATTGCGACAGAAATTGACTATTTTGACCAAAGTTGACTTTTTGGCCAAAGTTAACTTATGTGTTCAATGAGTTGGTAATTGGGTTAAGAATTGACCATTTTGACGGAAGATGACTTTTGGGTCAAAGTTTGATCTATTGGGTCAATGAGTTTGGTTATTGGTTCAAATTTTAACCATTTTGACCAAAGTTGACTTTTTGGTCAAAAGTTGACCTAATGCGTTAATGGGTGGTCATTTGGTCAAAAATTAATTATTTTCACCAAATTTGACTTTTTGGTCAAAATTTGACCTATTAGTTTAATGGGTTTGTCATTAGGTCAAGGATTGACCATTTTTACCAAAGTTGAGTTTTTGGTCACAGATTGAATTATTGGGTCAATAATTGATCATTAATTCAAAAATAGACTAATTTGGTCATTAGGTCAAAAATTGACTATTTTGATAAAAATTAATTTTTTTGTCGGAAGTTAACGCATTGGGTCAACGGGGTGGTCATTGGGTCAGAAATTAACCATTTTGACCAAAGTTGACTTTTTTTGTTGAAAGTTAACCTTTTTGGTCAATGAGTTGGTAATTGGGTCAAGAATTGACCATTAGACCATAGATGACTTCTTTGGTCAAAAGTTAACCTACTAAGTCAATGGGTTGGTCATTGGGTCAAAAATTGACCATTTTATCCAAAGTTGACTTTTTGGTAAAAAGTTAACTTAATATGTCAATGGGTGGATTAAGTAAAAAATTGTCTATTTTGACCAAAGTTGACTTTTTGGTCAAAATTTAACTTATTGGGTCAATGGGTGGTCATTAAGTAAAAAATTATCTATTTTGACCAAAATTGACTATTTGGTCAAAAGTTGACCTATTGGGTCAATGGGTTGGTCATTGGGTCAAAGATTGACCATTTTGATCGAAGTTGACTTTTTGGTCAAAACTTGAACTATTGGATCAATAGGTTGTTCATTAAGTCAAAAATAGACCATTTTGAGCAAAGTTGACTTTTTGGTAAAAAAATTAACCTATTGGGTCAATGGGTGTTCATTTGGTCCAAAATTCACTATTTTGACCAAAATTGACCTTTTTGTTAAAAATTGAACAATTTGGTCAATTGGTTTGTGATTGAGTCAGGGATTGGCCAGTTTAACCAAAGTTGATTTTTTGGAGAGAGATTGACTTATGGGTTAATAATTGGTCAATAATTCAAAAATTGACTATTTTGACCAAAATTTACCTTTGGGTCAAAAGTTGATATATTAGACTAATGGGTGTTCATTGGGTCAAGAATTGATCATTTTGACCAAAGTTGACTTTTTGTTCAAAACTTGCCTATTGGGTCAATGTGTTGGTGATTGGGTCAAGGCTTGACCATTTTGACCAAAGTTTACTTTTGGTGAGAGATTGGCTTACTATGTCAATAACTGGTCATTAGGTCAAAAATTGACTATTCTTTTACCAAAATTGACTTTTTGGTCAAAAGTTCACCTACTGGGACAAGAGGTTGGTCTTTGGGTCAAGGATTTACCTTTTTGACCAAAGTTGGCTTTTTGTCAGAGATTGATCTATTGGGTCAATAATTGGTCATTTGGTCAAAAATTGATTATTTTCACCAAAATTAATTTTTTATCAAAAGTTGACCCATTAGGTCAACGGGGTGGTCATTAGGTTAAAAATTGACCATTTTGACCATAGATGACTTTTTAGCCAAAAGTTGACCTATTGGGTTAATGGGTTGGTCTTTGGGTTAAATATTGACCATTTTGACTAAACTTGACTTTTTGGTCATAAGTTGACCTACTGGGTCACTCGGTGGTCATTAGGTCAAAAATTGGTTTTTTGACCAAAAGTTGACCTATTTGGTCAATGGGTTGGTCATTGGGTTAAGGATTGACCATTTTTACCAAAGTTGACATTTTGGTCAACAGTTGATCTATTAGGTCAACGAGTTGGTTATTTGGACATGGATTTACCATTTTGACCAAAGTTGACTTTGTCAGAGATTGACTTACTGGGTCGATAATTGGTCATTAGGTCAAAATTTGATTATTTTGTCGTAAATTAAATTATTTGTCAAAATTTGACCCATTTGGTCATCGGGGTGGTCATCGGGTAAAAAATTGACCATTTTGAGCCAAGATGACTTTTTAGTCAAAAGTTGACCTATTGGATCAATGGGTTGGTCATTGGGTCCAAAATTGACAATTTTGACCAAAGTTGACTTTTTGGTCAAATGTTATCCTATTGGGTCAATAGGTAGTCATTAGGTTAAAAATTGACTATTTTGACCAAAATTGACTTTTTTGTCAAAAGTTGACCAATTGGGTCATTTGGTGGTCATTAAGTTAAAAATTGACTATTTTGACCCAAATTCATTTTTCGGTCAAAAGTTAAAGTATTGTGTCAATGGGTTTGTCATTGGGTCAAGGATTGACCATTTTGACCAAAGTTGATTTTTGGTTAAAGATTGACTTATTGAGTCAATAATTGGTCATTAGCTCAAATATTGATTATTTTGACCAAAATTAAATTTTTTGTCAAAAGTCGACCCATTGGGTAAACGGGGTGGTCATTGGGTCAAAAATTGACCATTTTAAACAAAGTTAACATTTTGGTAAAAAATTGACCTATTTTGTTAATGAGTTGGTAATTGGGTAAAAAATTTACCATTTTGACCGAAGATGACTTTTTTGGTCAAAAGTTGACCTATTGGGTCATGGGTGGTCATTAGGCCAAAAATTGACTATTTTAAACAAAATTGATTTTTAGTCAAAAGTTGACCTATTGGGTCAATGGGTTTGTTATTAAGTCAAGGATTGACCATTTTGACAAAAGTTGACTTTTTGGTCAGAGATTGACATACTGGGTTAATAATTGGTCATTATGTCAAAAATTCACTTTTTGGTCAAAAGTTGACCTATTGGGTCGAAGATTGACCATTTTGACAAAAGTTATCTTTTTGGTCAAAAGTTGACAATTTAGGTCAATGATGCGGTCATTAGGTCAAAATTTAACAATTTTTAGTAAAATATACTTATTGGGTCAATGGGTTGGTCATTGAGTCAAGGATTAACAATTTTGGCCAAAGTTGACTTTTAGTCAAAAGTTGATAAATTGGGTCAATGGGTTGGTCATTGGAACAAGGATTGACCATTTTCACCAAAGTTGACAGTTAGGTCATTGTGTCAGAAATTGACGATTTTGACCAAAATTGACTTTTTGGTCAAAAGTTGTCCTTTTGGGTCAATGTGTTGGTCATTGGGTCAAGGATTCACAATTTTGACTAAAGTTGACTTTTTAGTCAAAAGTTGACCTATTGGGTCAACGGGTTGGTCATTGCGTTAAGGATTGACCATTTTGACCAAAGTTGACTTTTTGGTCAGAGATTGACTTACTGGGTCAATAATTGGTCATTTGGTCAAAAATTGACTATTTTGACCAAAATTGATTTTTTGGTCAAAAGTTGAAATATTGGGTCAATGGTTTTGTCATTGGGTCAAGGATTGTCCATTTTGAACAAAGTTGACTTTTTGGTCAGAGATTGACTTATTGGGATAATAATTGGTCATTAGGTCAATAATTGTCTATTTTGACCAAAATTGAATTTTTTGTCAAAAGTTAACCCATTGGGTCAACGGGGTGGTCATAGGGTTAGAAATTGACCATTTTGACCAAAGATGACTTTTTGGTCAAAAGTTGACCTATTTAGACCAAAAATGAATTTTTGGTCAAAAGTTAACCCATTGGGTCAGAAATTAACCATTTCGACCTAGTTAACTTTTTGGTCAAAAGTTGACCTATTTGGTCAATGAGTTGGTAATTGGGTCAAGAATTGTCCATTTTAAGCAAAGATGACATTTTGGTCAAAAGTTAACCTATTGGGTCAAAAATTGACAAATTTGACCAAAGTTGACATTTTAGTCAAATGTTGACTTATTGGGTCAATGTGTTGGTTATTGGGGCAAAAATTGACCATTTTTTACAAAAGTTGACTTTTTGTTCAAAAGTTGACCTATTGGGTCAATGGGTGGTCATTAGGTCAAAAATTAACTATTTTGGCTAAAATTGACTTTTTCGACAAAAGTTGACCTTTTGGGTCAATGATTTTGTCATTCGGTCAAGGATTGACCATTTTGACCAAAGTTGACTTTTTGGTCAGAGATTGACTTATTGGGTCAATAATTAGTCATTAATTCAAAAATTTACTATTTTTGTCATAAGGTTAAAAATTGACTATTTTGTCAAAAATTAAATTTTTTGTTAGAAGTTAACGCATTTGGTCAACGGGGTGATCGTTGGGTCAGAAATTGACCATTATGACAGAGGTTAAGATTTTTTTGTCAAAAGTTGACCTATTTGGTCATTGAGTTGGTAATTGGGTCAAGAATTGACCATTTTGACCATTTTTGGTCAAAAGTTGACCTACTGGGTCAATGGATTGGTCATTAAGTCAAAAATTGACTATTTTAACCAAAATAAACTATTTGGTCAAAAGTTGGCCTATTGGGTCTATGGGTTGGTCATTGGGTCAAGGATTGACCATTTTGACCGAAGTTAACTTTTTGGTCAAAAGTTGACCTATTGGGTCAATAGGTTGGTCATTGGATCAAAAATTGACCGTTCTGGCCGAAGTTCACTTTTTGGTCAAAAATTGACCTATTGGGTCAATGGGTCATCCCTAGGTTAAAAATTGACTATTTTGACCAAAATTGACTTATTGGTAAAAAATTGACCTATTTGGTCAATGGGTTTGTCATTGGGTCAAGGATTGATCATTTTGTCTAAAGTAGACTTTTTGGTCAGAGATTGACTTATTGTGTCAATAATTGGTCAATAATTCAAAAATTGTCTATTTTAACTAAAATTGACTTTTTGGTCAAAAGTTGCTCTATTAGGCCATGGGTTATTCTTTGGGTCAAGAAATGATCATTTTGACCAAAGCTGGCTTTTTGGTCAATAGTTAACCTATTGGGTCAATGGGTTGGTCATTGGGTCAAGGATTGACCATTTTGACCAAAGTTGAGTTTTTGGTCAGAGATTGGCTTACTGCGTCAATAATTGGTCATTAGGTAAAAAATTGCCTTTTTTTTTACTAAATTTAACTTTTTGGTCAAAAGTTGACCTATGGGGTCAATGTGTTGGTCATTGGGTCAAGTATTGACTATTTTGACCGAAGTTGACCTTTTGGTCAAAAGTTGACCTATTTGGTCAATGCATTTGTCATTGGGTCAAGGATTATCCATTTTGAACAAAGTTGACTTTTTGGGTTAATAATTGGTCATTAGGTCAATCATTATCTATTTTGACCAAAATTAAGTTCTTGGTTAAAAGTTAACCGATTGGGTCAACAGGGTATTCAATGGGTTATAAATTGACCATTTTCACCAAAGATGACTTTTTGGTCAAAAGTTCACCTATTCTGACAAAAATTGAATTTTTTGTCAAATGTTGACCCATTGGGTCAAAGGGGTGGCCATTGGATCAGAAATTTACCATTTTGACAAAAGTTGACTTTGTGGTCAAAAGTTGACCTGTTTGGTCAATGAGTTGGTGATTGGGTCAAGAATTGACCATTTTGATTGAAGATAAATTTTTTGTCGAAAGTTAATCTATTGGGTCAATGGGTTGGTCATTGGGTCAAAAATTAACCATTTTGACCAAACTTGACTTTTTGGTCAAAAGTTGACTTGTTGGGTCAATGTGTGGTCTTTGGTCAAAAATTAACTGTTTTGATAAAAATTGACTCTTTAGTTAAATTTTGACCTATTGGGTCGATAGGTTTGTCATTGGGTCAACGATTGACTAATTTGACCAAAGTTGACTCTTTGGTTAGAGATTGTCTTCTTATGTCAATAATTGATCAATAATTTAAAAATTGATCCTTTTAGTCATTAGGTCAAAAATTAACTGTTTTGACCAGAATTAAATTTTTGGTCAAAAATTAACCCATTAGGTCAACGGGGTGGTCATTGGGTTAGAAATTGACCATTATATCCAAAATTGACTTTTTGGTTAAAAGTTGACCTATTTGGTCAATGAGTTGGTAATTGGGTCAAGAATTGACCATTTTGACCAAAGATGACTTTTTGGTCAATAGTTGATATATTGGGTCAATGGGTTGGTCATTGGGTCAAACATTGACCATTTTGACAAAAGTTAAATTTTTGGTCAAAAGTTGACATATTAGGTTGGTGGGTGGTCATTTAGTCAAAAATTGACTATAATGACCAAAATTAACTATTTGGTTAAAAGTTGACCATATAGGTCAATGGGTTGGTCATTAGTTCAAAATTGATTATTTTGACAAAAATTGATTTTTTGGTCAACCGTTAACCCATTGGGTCAACGGGAAGGTCATTGGGTAAGAAATAAACCATTTCGACCAAAGATGACTTTCGGGTCAAAAGTTGATCTATTGGGTCAATGGGTTGGTCAATGGGTCAAAAATTAACCATTTTGACCAAAGTTGACTTTTTTGGTCAAAAGTTGACTCTTTGGGTGAATGGGTGGTCATTACATAAAAAATTGACTATTTTGACCAACATTAACTATTTGGTCAAACGTTGACCTATTGGGTCAATGGGTTTGTCATTGGGTCAAGGATTGTCCATTCTGACCAAAGTTGACTTTTTGGTCAGATATTGACTTATTGGGTCAAAAATTGATGATTAATTCAAAAATTTACTATTTTGACCAAAATTGACTTTTTGGTCAAAAGTTGACTTATTATGCCAATGGGTTGGTCATTTGGTCAAGGATTGATCATTTTGTCCAAAGTTAACTTTTTGATCAAAAGTTGACCTATTGCGTCAATGAGTTGGTCATTGGGTCATGAATTGACCATTTTGACCAAAGTTAACTTTTTGGTCAGAGATTGGCTTTCTAGGTCAAATATTGACTATTTTGACCAAAATTGATTTTTTGGTCAAAAGTTTATTTTTTGGGTCAATAGGTTAGTCATTGGGTCAAGGATTTACCATTTTGACCAAAGTTGACTTTTTGATCAAGGATTGACTTATTGGGTCAATAATTGGTCATTAATTTAAAATTCACTATTTTTGACCAAAATTGACTTTTTTACCAAAAGTTAACCTACTAGGCCAATGGATTGGTCATTGGGTCAAGGATTGATCATTTTGTCCAAAGTTGACTTTTTGGTCAAAATTTGACCTATTGGGTCAATGGGTTGGTCATTGGGTCAAGGATTGACCATTTTGACCAAAGTTGACTTTTTGGTCAGAGATTGGCTTACTGGGTCAATAATTGGTCATTTGGTCAAAAATTGATTATTTTGACCAAAATTGACTTATTTGCCAAAAGTTAACCTATTGGGTCAATGGGTTAGTCATTGGGTCAAGGATTGACCATTTTGACCAAAGTTGACTTTTTGGTCAAAAGTTAACTTATTGGGACAATGGGCTGGTCTTTGGGTCAAGGATTGACCTTTTTTACCAAAATTGACATTTTGGTCAAAGATTGACTTATTCGGTCAATAATTTGTCATTAGGTCAAAAATTGAGTATTTTGACAAAAATTAAAGTTGTTGTCAAAATTTGCCTTATCAGGTAACCGGGGAGGTCACTCGGGTCGAAAATTGACCATTTTGACCAAAGATGACTTTTAGGTCAAAAGTTGTCTTATTTGGTCAATGAGTTGGTAATTGGGTCAAGAATTGACCATTTTGACCAAAGATGACATTTTGGTCAAAAGTTAATCTATTGGATCAATGGGTTGTTCATTGGGTCAAAAATTAACCATTTTGACTAAAGTTGATTTTTTGGTCAAAAGTTGACCAATTGGGTCAAAAGGTGGTCATTAGGTCAAAAACTGACTATTTTGACAAAAATTGACTTTTTGGTCAAATGTTGACCTCTTGGGTCAATGGGTTTTTATTGGTTCAACTATTGACCATTTTGACCAAAGATAACTTTTTGGTCAGAGATTGACTTATTGGATCAATAATTGCTCATTAGTTCAAAAATTGGTCGTTTTGGTCATTAGTTCAAAAATTGACTGTTTTGACAAAAAAATATGGGTCAAAACTTGACCCATTGGGTCAATAGGTGGTAATTGGGTCATAAATTGACCATTTTGACCAAAGTTGGATTTTTGGTCAAACATTGACCTATTTGATGAATGAGTTGGTAATTAGGTCAAGAATTAATCATTTTGACTGAAGATGACTTTTTGGTTAAAAGTTGATCTACTAGGTCATTGGGTTGGTCATTGGGTCAAAAATTGACCTTTTTAACCAAAGTTAACTTTTTGGTGAAAACTTGACCTATTGGGTCAATGGGATATCATTGAGTCAAAAATTGTCTATACTGACCAAAATTAACTATTTAGTCAAAAGTTGACCTATTGGGTCAATAAGTTTATCATTGGGTCAAGGATTTACTATTTTGACCAAAGTTGAATTTTTGGTCAGAGATTGGCTTATTGGCTCAAAAATTGGTCATTAGGTCAAAATTGAAATTTTAGTCAAAAGTTAACCCATTGGGTTAACTGGATGGTCATTGGGTCAGAAATTGACCATTTTGACCAAAGATGATTTTTGGGTCAAAAGTTGACCTATTGGGTTTATAGGTTGGTCATTGGGTCAACAAATGACCATTTTGACCAAAGTTGACTTTTTTTTGTCAAAAGTTGACTAATTGGGTAAATGGGTGATCATTACGTCAAAAATTGAGTATTTTGACGAAAATTGACTATTTGGTCAAAAGATAACCTATTGCATAATGGGTTTGTCATTGGGTCAAGGATTGACCTTTTTGACCAAAGTTGACTTTTTAGTCCCAAATTGACTAATTGTGTCAATAATTGGTCATTAATTCAAAAATTGACCATTCTGGTCATTGGGTAAAAAATTGACATTTTGACAAAAATTAATTTTTTGGTCAAAAGCTGACCCATTGGGTCAACGGGGTGGTCATTGGATCAGAAATTGACCATTTTGACCAAAGATGACTTTTGGGTCAAAAGTTAGCCTATTTAGTCATTGAGTTGGTAATTGGGTCAAGAATTGACCATTTTGACCAAATATGACTTTTGGTTAAAAGTTGATCTATTAGGTCATTGGGTTGGTCATTGGGTTAAAAATTGACTATTTTGACAAAAGTTGACTTTTTGTTCAAAAGTTAACCAATTGGGTCAATGGGTGGTTATTCAGTCAAAAATTGACTATATTGACCAAGATAAACTATTTGGTCAAAAGTTGACCTATTGGGTCAATGTGTTTGTCATTGGGTCATGGATTTACCTTTTTAACCAAAGTAGAATTTTTTGTTAGAGATTGACCTATTGAGTCAATAATTGTTCATTAGGTCAAAATTGACTATTTTTACCAGAATTAAATTTTTGGTCAAAAGTTAACCCATTTTGTTAACGGGTTGGTCATTGGGTAAAAAAATGACTATTTTGACGAAAGATGACTTTTGGGTCAAAAGTTGACCTATTGGGTCAATGGGTTGGTCATTGGGTCAAAAATTGACTATTTTGACCAAAGTTGACTTTTATGTCAAAGGTTGACTAATTGGGTTAATCGATGGTCATTATTTTAAAAATTTACAATTTTGACCAAAATTGACTATTTTGTCGAAAGTTGACTATTTAGTCGAAAGTTGACCTATTGGGTCAATGGGGTTGTCTTTGGGTCAAGGATTGATCATTTTAACCAAAGTTCACATTTTGGCCAGAGATTGACTTATTGGGTCAATAATTGGTCATTAATTCAAAAATTTACTATTTTGACCAAAATTAACTTTTTGGTCAAAAGTTGACCTATTAGGCCAATGGATTGGTAATGAGGTCAAGGATTGATCATTTTGTCCAAAGTTGACTTTCTAGGCAAACGTTGAACTATTGGGTCAAGGATTGACCATGTTAACCAAAGTTGACTTTTTGGTCAGAGATTGGCTTACTAGGTCAAAAATTAACAAATTTGACCAAAATTGATTTTTTTGGTTAAAAGTTTACTTATTGGGTCAATAGGTTGAACATTGGGTCAAGGATTGACAATTTTGACCAAAATTGACTTTTTTGTCAAAATTTATCCTATTTAGTCAATGGGTTGGTCATTGGGTCAAGGATTGACCATTTTGACCAAAGTTGGCTTTTTGGTCAGAGATGGACTTATTGGGTCAATATTGGTCATTAGGTAAAAAATTGATTATTTTGACCAAAATTAATTTTTTGGTCAAAAGATAACTTATTGGGTCAACGGGGTGGTCATTGGGTCAGAAATTGACCATTTTGACTAAAGTTGACTTTTTGGTCAAAAGTTAGCTTATTTGGTTAAAGAGTTGGTAATTGGGTTAGGAACTGACCATTTTGAAGGAAGATGACTTTTTAGACAAAATTTGATCTATTGGGTCAATGGGTTGGTCATTGGGTCAAAAATTGACTATTTTGACCAGAGTAGACTTTTTGGTCAAAAGTTGACCTATTGGGTTAATGGTTGGTCATTAGGTCAAAAATAGACTATTTTGACCAAAATTGACTATTTTGACTAAAATTGACTATTTTGACCAAAATTTACTATTTTGACCAAAATTGACTATTTTGACCAAAATTGACTATTTAGTCAAAAGTTGACCTATTGGGTCAATGGGTTTGTCATTGGGTCAAGGATTGACTATTTTGACCAAAGTTGACTTTTTGCTCAGAGATTGACTTATTGGTTTAATAATTGGTCATTAGGTAAAAAATTAACTATTTTGAGAAAAATTAGCTTTTTGGTCAAAAGTATACCAAATAGGATAATGGGTTGGTCATTGAATCAAGGATTGATCATTTTGACCAAAGTTTATTTTTTGGTCAAAAGTTGACCTATTGGGTCAATGGGTTGGTCATTGGGTCTAGGATTGACCATATTGACCAAAGTTGACTTTTTAGATAGAGATTGGCTTATTGGGTCAATAATTGGTCATTACGTCAAAAATTGACTATTTTGACTAAAATTGACTTTTGGGACAAAAGTTGATCTATTGGGTCAATGGGTTGGTCTTTGTGTGAAAGATTGACCATTTTTACCAAAGTTGGCTTTTTAGTCAAAATTTGACCTATTCAGGTTAATGAGGTGGTCAATAGGTCAAAAATTGATAATTTTGAGCAAAATTCACTTTTTGGTCAAAAGTTGATATATTGGGTCAATGGGTTGGTCATTGGGTCAAGGATTCACCATTTTGGCAGAAATTGGCTTTTTAGTCAAAAGTTGACAAAGTGTGTCAATGGGTTGGTCATTGGATCAAGGATTGACCATTTTCACCAAAGTTGACATTTAGGTCATTGTGTCGAAATCGATCATTTTGAGCAAATTTGACTTTTTGGTCAAAAGTTGACCTTTCTTGTGAATGAGGTGGTCATTAGGTCAAACATTGACAATTTTAACCAAAATTGACTTTTTGATCAAAAGTTGTCAATTTGGGTCAATGAGTTGGTTAATGGGTCAAGGATTGATCATTTTAACCAAAGTTAGCTTTTTGTTCAAAAGTTGTCTATTGGGTCAATGTGTAGGTCATTGGGTCAAGGCTTGACCATTTTGACCAAAGTTGATTTTTTGGTCAGAGATTGTCTTACTGGGTTAATAATTGGTCATTAGGTCAAAAATTAACTACTTTGACCAAAATTGACTTTTTGGAAAAAATTAACCAATTGGGTCAAGAGGTGGTCATTGGGTCAAGGATTAACCATTTTAACCAAAGTTGACTTTTTTACAGAGATTGACTTATTGGCTCTATAATTGGTCATTTGGTCAAAAATTGATTATATTCACCAAAATTAATTTTTTTGTCAAAAGTTGACCCATTGGGTCAATGTGGTGGTCATTAGGTTAAAAATTGACCATTTTAACCATAGATGACCTTTTAGTCAAAAGTTGACCTATAGGGTAATGGATTGGTCTTTGGGTCAAATATTGACCATTTTGACCAAAGTTGACTTTTTGGTCAAAAGTTGACATATTGGGTCACTGGGTGGTCATTAGGTCAAAAATTGACTATTTTGACCAAAGCTGAATTTTTGATCAAAAGTTGACCTATTGAGTCAATGGGTTGGTCATTGGGTCAAGGATTGACCATTTTGATTAAAGTTGACTTTTTGGGTCAAAAGTTGATCTATTGGGTCAACGGGTTGGTTATTGGGTCAAGCATTTACCATTTTGACTAATGTTGACTTTTTGTCAGAGATTGACTTTTTGGGTCAATAATTGATCATTAGGTCAAGATTTGATTATTTTGTCCAAATTTAAATTATTTGTCAAAAGTTGACCCATTTGGTCATCGAAATGGTCATTGGCTAAAAAATTGAACATTTTGACCTAAGATGACTTTTTAGTCAAAAGTTAAGCTATTGGGTCAATGGGTTGGTCATTGGGTCAAAAATTGATCATTTTGACCAAAGTTGACTTTTTGGTAAAAAGTTGACCTATTGGGTCAATGGGTGGTCATTAGGTCAAAAATTGACTATTTTGACCAAAATTGACTTTTTGGTCAAAGTTGACCTATAGGGTCATTTGGTGGACATTAAGTCAAAAATTGACTATTCTGACCAAAATTTACTTTTCGGTCAAAAGTTAAAGTGTTGTGTCAATGGGTTTGTCATTGGGTCAAGCATTGACCATTTTAACCAATGTTGATTTTTTGGTCAAAGATTGACTTATTGGGTCAAAAATTGACCATTTTGAACAAAGTTAACATTTTCGTAAAAAAATGACCTATTTGCTCAATGAGTTGGTAATTGGGTCAAGAATTTACCATTTTAACCGAAGATGACTTTTTGGTGAAAAGTTGACCTATTGGGTCAATGAGTTGGTCATTGCGTCGAAAATTAACCATTTTGACTAAAGTTGACTTCTAGTCGAAAGTTGTCCTATTGGGTCAATTAGTGGTCATTAGGCCAAAAATTGACTATTTTGAACAAAATTCATTTTCTGGTCAATGGGTTTGTCATTGCGTCAAGGATTGACCATTTTTACAAAAGTTGACTTTTTGGTCAGAGATTGTCTTACTGGGTCAATAATTGGCCATTAGGTGAAAAATTGACTTTTTAGTAAAAAGTTGACCTATTGGGTAAAGAATTGACCATTTTGACCAAAGTTGTCTTTTTGATCAAATTTTGACAATTTAGGTCAATGAGGCGGTCATTAGGTCAAAAATTGACTTATTGGGTCAATGGGTTGGCCATTGGGTCAAGGATTAACAATTTTGGCCAAAGTTGACTTTTTAGTTAAAAGTTGACAAATTGGATCAATGAGTTGGTCATTAGAACAAGGGTTGACCATTTTGACCAAACTTGACATTTAGGTCATTGTGTCACAAATTGACCATTTTGACCAGAATTGACTTTTTGGTCAAAAGTTGTCCTTTCGGGTCAATATGTTGTTCATTGGGTCAAGGATTGACCATTTTGACTAAAGTTGACTTTTTAGTCAAAAGTTGACCTATTGGGTCAACGGGTTGGTCATTAGGTCAAGGATTGACCATTTTGACCAAAGTTGACTTTTTGGTTAGAGATTGCCTTACTGGGTTAATAATTGGTTAATAGGTCAAAAATTAACTATTTTGACCAAAATTGACTTTTTTGGTCAAAAGTTGACCTATTGGGTCAATCGGTTTGTCATTGAGTCAAGGATTGTCCATTTTGACATAGTTGACTTTTTGGTCAGGGATTGACTTATTGGGTTAATAATTGGTCATTAGGTTAATAAGTGTCTGTTTTGACGAAAATTGAATGTTCGGTCAAATGTTAACCCATTGTGTCAAAGGGGTGGTCATTGGGTTAGAAATTGACCATTTTGGCCAAAGATGACTTTTTGGTCAAAAGCTGACCTATTTTGACCAAAAATGAATTTTTGGTCAAAAGTTAACCCATTGGGTCAACATAGTGGTCATTGGGTCAGAAATTGACTATTTTGACCTAGTTGACTTTTTGGTCAAAAGTTGACCTATTTGGTCAATGAGTTGGTAATTGGGTCAAGAATTGACCATTTTGACTAAAGATGACAAGTTTGTCAAAACTTGACCTATTGGGTCAAAAATTGACCAATATGACCAAAGTTGACTTTTTAGTCTAAAGTTGACATATTGGGTCAAATGGTTGGTCCTTGGGTAAAAAATTGAACATTTTTTACGAAAGTTGACTTTTTGTTCTAAAGTTGACCTATTGAGTCAATGGGTGGTCATTAGGTTAAAAATTAACTATTTTGACCAAATTTGACTTTTTCGTCAAAGTTGTCCTTTTAGGTCAATGAGTTTGTCATTGAGTCAAGGATTGACCATTTTGACCAGAGTTGACTTTTTGGTCAGAGATTGACTTATTGGGTCAATAATTAGTCATTAATTCAAAAATTGACTATTTTTGTCATTAGGTCAAAAATTGATTATTTTGACAAAAATTAAATTTTTTGTCAGAAGTTAACGCATTAGGTCAACGAGGTGATCATTGGGTCAAAGATTGACCATTTTGACAAAAAGTTCACTTTTTTGTCAAAAGTTGACCTATTTGGTAAATGAGTTGCTAATTGGGTCAAGAATTAACCATTTTGACCTTTTTTGGTCAAAAGTTGACCTACTAGGTTAATGGGATGGTCATTAAGTCAACAATTAACTATTTTGGCCAAAATTGACTATTTGGTCAAAAATTGACGTATTGGGTCAAAGTGTTGGTGATTGGGTCAAGGATTGACATTTTTGTTCGAAGTTGACTTTTTGGTCAAAAGTTGACTTTTTGGGTCAATAGGTTAGTAATTGGATCGAAAATTAACCATTTTGACCGAAGTTCACTTTTTGGTGAAAAATTGACCTATTGGGTCAACGGGTCGTCATTAGGTTAAAAATTGACTATTTTGACTAAAAATTGACGTTTTGGTCAAAAATTGACCTTTTTGGTCAATGGGTTTGTCATTGGGTCAAGGATTGACCATTTTGACCAAAGTTGACTTTTTGGTCAGAGATTGACTTATTGGAAACATAATTGGTCAATAATTGAAAATTTAACTATTTTAACTAAAATTGACTTTGTGGTCAAATGTTGTTCTAATTGACCAATGTGTTGTTCATTGGGTCAAGAATTGATCATTTTGACCAATGTTGACTTTTTGGTCAATAGTTGCCCTATTGGGTCAATGGGTTGGTCATTGGGTCAATGATTGAACATTTTGACTTAAGTTGACTTTTTGGTCAGAGATTGGCTTACTGGTTTAATAATTGGTCATTAGGTTAAAAATTGACTATTTTGACCAAATTTAACTTTTTGGTCAATAGTTGACCTATTGGGTTAATGGGTGGGTCATTGAGTCAAGTATTGACCACTTTGACTAAAGTTGACTTTTTGTCAGAGATTGACTTATTGGGTCAATAATTGGTCATTAGGTCTAAAATTGATTATTTTGACCAAAATTAAATTTTTTTGTCAAAAGTTAACCCATTGGGTCAACGAGGTGATTATTGGGTCAAAAATGGACAATTTTGACCAAAGATGACTTTTTGTTCAAAAGTTGAGCTATTGGGTTATTGGGTTGGTCATTGGGTCAAAAATTGATCAGTTTTTACCAAAGGTGACTTTTTGTTCAAAAGTTGACCTATTGGGTCAATGGGTGGTCATTAGTTCGAAAATTGACTATATTGACCAAAATTAACTTTTTGGTCAAAAGTTGATCTATTAGGTCGATGCGTTGGTCGATGAGTTAAGGATTGACCATTTTGACCAAAGTTGACTTTTGGTCGAAAGTTGATCTATTGAGTCAACGGGTTCGATCATTGGGTCAAGGATTTACCATTTTTACCAAAGTTGACTTTTTGTCGAAGATTCGAGTTATTGGGTCAATAATTGGTAATTAGGTCAAAAAATGATTATTTTGACCAAAATTAATTTTTTGGTCAAAAGTTGACCCATTGGGTCAATGGAAATGTCATTAAGTCAAAAATTGACCATTTTAACCAAAGTTGACTTTTTGTTCAAAAGTTGACTTATTCGGTCAATGGGTTGGTCATTGTTTTAAGGATTTACCATTTTTACCAAAGTTCACTTTTTGCTCGAGATTGACTTGTCGAGTTGATAATTGGTCATCAAGTCGAATTGACTATTTTGATTAAAATTGATTTTTGGTCGAAAGTTGACTTATTGGGTCAATGGGTTTGTCAATGGGTCGAGGATTGTCCATTTCGAAAAAAGTTGACTTTTTGGGTTAATAATTGGTCATTAGGTCAATAATTGTCTATTTTGACCAAAATTGAATTTTTGATCAAAAGTTAACAGATTGGGTCGACGGGGTGGTCGTTGGGTTAGAAATTGACCATTTTGACCGAAGATGACTTTTTGTTCAAATGTTGACCTATTTTGACCAATATTGAATTTTTGTCAAAAGATGACCCATTGAGTCAACAGGGTGGTCATTGGATAAAAAATTGACCATTTTGACCAAAGTTAACTTTGTGGTCAAAAGTTGACATTTTTGGTCAATGAGTTAGTCATTGGGTTTAGAATTGACTATTTTGACCGAAGAAGACTTTTTTGTCAAAAGTTGATCAATTGGGTCAATGGGTTGGTCATTGGGTCAAAAATTAACCATTTTAACCAAAATTGACTTTTTGGTCAAAAATTGACTTGTTGGGTCAATGGGCGGTCATCAAGTCAAAAGTTAACTATTTCGACCAAAATTAACTCTTTAGTCGAATGTTGACCTATTGGGTCAATTGGTTTGTCATTTGGTCAACCATTGACTAATTTGACCAAAGGTAACTTTTTGGTCAGAGATTAACTTATTATGTCAATAATTTATCATTAATTAAAAAATTGACCATTTTGGTCATTAGCTCAAAAATTGACTGTTTTGACCAAAATTAAATTTTTGGTCAAAAGTTGACCCATTTGGTTAATGGGGTGGTCATTGGGTCAGAAATTGACCATTTTGACCAAAATTGACTTTTTTGTCAAAAGTTGACATATTTGGTCAATGAGTTGGAAATTGGGTCAAGAAATGACCATTTTGACAAAAGATGAATCTTTGGTCAAAAGTTGATCTATTAGAGTCAATGGGTTGGTTATTGGGTTAAAAATTGACCATTTTGACCGAAGTTAACTTTTGGTCAAAAGTTGACTGTCAGATCGATGGGTGCTCATTTAGTCGAAATTGACTATATCGACCCAAATTAACTTTTTGGTCAAAAGTTGACTATTGGGTCGATGGGTTGGTCATTAGATCGAAATTGACTATTTTGATCAAAGTTGAATTTTGGTCAACTGTTAACCCATTGGGTGAACGAGATGGTCATTGGGTCGAGAAATAATCATTTTGACTAAAGATGACTTTTGGTCAAAAGTTGACTTATTTGGTTAATAGTTGGTCAGAAAATTATCCATTTTTTACCATAGTTGACTTTTTTAGTCAAAAGTTGACTAATTAGGTCAAAGGGTGGTCATTACGTCAAAAATTGTCTATTTTGACCAAAATTGACTATTTGGTCAAAAGTTGACTTAGTGGGTCAATAGGTTTGTCATTGGGTCAAGGATTGACCATTTTGACCAAAGTTGACTTATTTGGTCAGAGATTGACTTATTGGGTCAATAATTAGTCATTAATTTAAAAATTTACTATTTTAACCAAAATTGACTTTTTAGTCGAAAGTTGACCTATTATGCCAATGGGATGGTCATTAGGTCGAAGATTGATCATTTTGTCCAAAGTTGACATTTTGATCAAAGTTGACCTATTAGCGTTAATGGGTTGGTCATTAGGCAATGAATCGAGCATTTTAACCAAAGTTAACTTTTTGGTCAGAGATTGGCTTACTCGGTCAAAAATTGACTATTTTGACCAAAATTGATTATTTAGCCAAAAGTTTTTCTATTAGGTGAATAGGTTGGTCATTGGGTCAAGGATTGACCATTTTGGCCAAAGTTGACTTTTTGGTCAAAGGTTGACCCTATTGGGTCAACGGGTTGGACATTGGGTCAAGGATTTGGCATTTTGACCAAAGTTGACTTTTTGTCAGAGATTCACTTATTGGGTCATTAATTGTTAATTAGGTCAAAAATTAGTTAAATTGATTTATTTCGATTAAAATTGTCTATTGGGTCAAAAGTTGACCTATTGGGACAATGGGTTTGCCATTGGGTCGAACGTATTGACCATTTTGACCAAAGTTGAATTTTTGGTCGAGACATTGACTAATTAGTTCGATAATTGGTCATTGAGATCGAAAAATGAGTATTTTGACTAGATTTTTGTGTTTCCAAATACAAGAATTTGTTACCACTGCTTAGAAAATTTAATTTACGCAAGTGCGTAAAACACTTGACCCGGAATAACTTGCTATATAGATGTGTAATTTACGGCAATAGCATTAAATAAAACTTGATTGCTTCTGAATGCTAGGCCGTTAGTGATTAAGACTTTTTTAAATATATGTTTATATAGCAAAATATAATTTTAAAGGAAAATATTTTATATACTTTTTGGGTACTACGCAAGTATACGTATCGTTTCAAGTAATAAAGGGCTTTGAAACAAAGACCCCAGTATCGATCCCACGGGGAAAAAATATGGTAATAAATTTTTAAATATTGTATTTCAAAATCTTTTTGTATTTTAATCTAACTATAAATTACTTTTAGTTTACTAGATGCAGATAAAGAAAACAATAATAAGAAAATGATTTTTTGAAAACTATATAAAACAAACAACTTTCTTCCTTTCAATTAATCCAAGATTTTTAAGATAATTTAATATTTGTTGGAGAATACTATTTTATGGTATTGTGCGAAATAGAAGCATTCCTATTCTTTACCATTTGATCCGGACGCAAAGAACATTAGGCTAATCTACAGATCAAGTCCGGATGTATTGTTAGTAGATATGGGTTAATCTAGGCTCACACTACTAGATGTCCAAGGGTGGCTATGGTCGACCCTACTAGTTCCCTATCTATAAATCAAATTATAAGAATTTAGTCTGTCACTTAAAAACTTATAAATTCTACGCCCTTTAAATCTTATCTTCCTATTTATTTGCACTTCACCTTGAATAGCCCGTGCATGGCCTTCGACTACCCAAGGGTTCATGTGACATCTACAGGTTAAGAGTTCTTCTCCTTCTAGGTCTCAAAACTCTTCAACAGGTTTTAACAATTTAAATGGCCAATTTAAAAAGTAAAGTAAGATCAGGTATTCATATCATCACAATATTTTGAAAATATTTTGATTGTCAATTCTCCATCGAATTTTATGTTATCTAATTTATCTTTTCATAATTGAAAGAAGAAAGTAACTAACTACTCAGAACACATTGAATATAAACAACAAAACATAATAAACAAATTTAGAATAAAAAATAAAATACTTATCTCAAATATTCCTTCTACAGATCTTCGATTCCTACTGACTCCAAATGGTGTAATGAACTCAAGATGCAACAACTTGAAAATAAACTCACTAAACTAAATAAAAGTGGCCCTAAATTTCTCTCTCTATTTCTGTCTCTAAGGATGAGAGATTCTAAAGTGGCTAAGAGATAGGGGATACATTGGGGGGCGTCATTTTCTGAAGATGTAGACTCCTATTTATAGGCTTCAAGGGTTGCCTTGAGGCACCTCTTAAAAACATGTCCAAATTCAATGAATCTTCTAGAAGGTTTGTCTGGCGCCTAGTCCCTGGACACTGCGTCCAGTTCTTCGCACCTCTTCACTTTGGCTCGCACCTCTTCACTATTAAAACTTTTTTAGAGCGTCCAAATGCAATGTATCACATGTCCTACGTATCGAGGAACAATCGCCGGTCTTCTAGAATGTCCGATAAGCGCTCACTCCGTCGAAATAACTTTCCGAAAGTCTTCAAAACTTCGGCTCGTATCGAGTGCGGCGCGTGGCGCCAGCTCCGGCCCTTAGGCGCCAACTTCGGGCCCCAGGCGCCGAGCCATAATTTTTTATAATTCTTGTATTTTTGCTCCATTTTTGCTCCTTTTTGCTCCTTTATCACCCTTTTTCCTTTTTTTCACCTTTTTACATCACCTACATCCAAAAACACAAAAATACCTTTCATTAAAGCATAATATCCTTAGAAATTGATAAAAATCAAAGCATAAAAATAGGTACTTTTTTCATGGATCAGTATTTTCACTAAAATTGATTTTTTTATCAAAAGTTAACCCGTTGGGTCAATGGGGTAGTCATTGGGTCAGAAATAGACCATTTTAAACAAAGATGACTTTTTGGTCAACAGTTGACCTATTGGCTCAATGGGTTGGTCATTGGATCAAAAATTGACCATTTTGACCAAAGTTAACTTTTTGGTCAAAAGATGACTTTTTGGGTTAATGGGAGGTCATTAAGCCAAAATTGACTATTTTGACCAAAATTGACTTATTTGATAAAAAGTTGACCTATTAGGTCAATGGGTTTTTCATTGGGTCTAGGATTGACCATTTTGAGCAAAGTTGACTTTTTGGTCGGAGATTGACTTATTAGGTCGATAATTGGTCATTAAATCAAAATTTCTACTATTTTGACCAAAATTAACTTTTGCATCAAAAGTTGACCTATTAGGCCAATGTGTTGGTTATTGGGTCAAGGATTGATCATTTTGTCTAAAGTTGACATTTTAGTCAAAAGTTGACCTATTGTGTCAATGGGTTGGTCATTGGGTCAAGGATTGTCCATTTTGACCAAAGTTGACTTTTTGGTCAGAGATTGACTTACTGGGTCAATAATTGGTCAATAGGTCAAAAATTGACTTTTTGACCAAAATTGACTTTTTGGTCAAAAGTTCACTTATTGGGTCAATGGGTTAGTCATTTAGTCAAGGATTGACCATTTTGACCAAAGTTGACTTTTTGGTCAAAAGTTAACTTAGTGGGAAAATGTGATGGTCTTTGGGTTCGAGGATAAACCATTTTGACGAAAATTGACTTTTTGGTCGAAGATTAACTTATTGGAGTCGATAATTTGTCATTAGATACAAAATTGAGTATTTTGAGCAAAATTAAATTTTTTGAAAAGTTGACCGATTTGTGTCGACGGGGTGGTCATTGGGTCGAGAATTGATCATTTTGACCACAGTTGACTTTTTGGTCAAAAGTTAACCTATTGGGTTAATGGGTTAGTCATTGGGTCAAGGATTGACCATTTTGACCAAAGTTGACTTTTTGGACAAAAGTTAACTTATTAGGACAATGGGATGGTCTTTGGATCAAGGATAAACTAGTTTGCCCAAAATTGACTTTTTGGTCAAAGATTGACTTATTGGGTAAATAATTTGTCATTAGGTCAAAAATGGAGTATTTTGACCAAAATTAAATTTTTTTGTCAAGAGTTAACCTATTGTGTCAACGGGGTGGTCATTGGGTCAGAAATTGACCATTTTGATCGAAGATGAGTTTTTTGTCAAAAGTTGATCTATTAGGTCAATTAGTTGGTCATTTGATCAAAAATTAACCATTTTGACCAAAGTTAACTTTTTAGTCAAAAGTTGAGATGTTGGGTCAATGGGTGGTCATTAGGTCAAAAGTTGACTATTTTGACCAAAATTGACTCGTTAGTCAAATTTTGACCTAATGGGTCAATGGGTTTGTCATTGGGTCAACGATTGACCATTTGACGAAGTGGACTTTTTGGTCGGAGAATGAATTATTGGGTCGATAATCGATCTTTAATACAATAAATGATCGTTTTGGTCATTAGGTCGAAAATTAGCCTTTTGACCGAAATTAAATTTTTAGTTCGAAAGTTGACCCGTTAGTCTGACGGGGTGGTCAATGGATCAGAAATTGACCATTTTGACCAAAGTTTACTTTTTTGCCAAAAGTTGACATTTTTGGTCAATGAGTTGGTAATATGGTCAAGAATTGTCCATTTTGACCGAAGATGACTTTTTGATCAAAAGTTGATCTATTGGGTCAATGGGTTAGTCAATGGGTCAAAAATTGACAATTTTGACCAAAGTTGACTTTTTGGTCCAAAGCTGACTTATTGGATCAATGGGTGGTTATTCAGTCAAAAATTGACTATATTGACCAAAATTAACTATTTGGTCAAAAGTTGACCTATTGGATCAATGGGTTGGTTAATAGGTCAAAATTGTCTATTTTGAGAAAAAATTGAATTTTTGGTCAACAGTTAACCAATTGGGTTCGAAGGGATGGTCATTTGGGTCGAAGTTAACCATTTTGACCAAAGATACTTTTAGATCGAAAGTTGACCTATTGGGTCAACGGGTTAGTCGATTAGGTCAAAAATTGACCAATTTGACAAAAGTTGATTTTCTTGGTCAAAAGTTGACTAATTGGATCAATGGGTGGTCATTACGTCAAAAATTGATTATTTTGACAAAATTTGACTATGTGGTCAAAAGTTGACCTATTGGGTCAATGGGTTTGTCATTGGGTTACAGATTGACCATTTTAACCAAAGTTAACTTTTTGGTCAGAGATTGACTTATTGGGTCTATAATTGGCCATTAATTCAAAATTTTACTATTTTGACCCAAATTAACTTTTTGGTCAAAAGTTGACCTATTAGGCTAATGGGTTGGTCATTTGGTCATGGATTGATCATTTTGTCCAAAGTTGAATTTTTGATCAAAAGTTGACATATTAGATTGATGGGTTGGTCGTTGGATCGAAGGATTGATCATTTCTACCAAAGTTGACTTTTTGGTTAGACATTGGCTTACTTGGTCAAAAATTAACTATTTTGACCAAAATTGATTTTTTGGTCAAAAGTTTATCTATTAGGTCAATTGGTTGGTCATAGGGTCAAGGATTGACCATTTTGACTAAAGTTGACTTTTTGGTCAAAAGTTGTCCTATCAGGTCAATGGTTGGCCATTCGGTCAAGAATTGACCATTTTGACCAATGTTGGCTTTTTAGTCAGAGATTGACTTATTGGGTCAATAATTTGTCATTAGCTCAAAAATTTATTATTTTGACAAAAATTAAATTTTTTGTCAAAAGTTGACCAATTGGGTCATCGGGGTGGTCATTGGGTCAGAAATTGACTATTTTGACCAAAGTTGACTTTTTGGCCAAAGTTAACTTATGTGTTCAATGAGTTGGTAATTGGGTTAAGAATTGACCATTCTGACAGAAGATGACTTTTGGGTCAAAATTTGATATATTGGGTCAATGAGTTTGGTTATTGGTTCAAATTTTGACCATTTTGACCAAAGTTGACTTTTTGGTCAAAAGTTGACCTAATGCGTTAATGGGTGGTCATTTGGTCAAAAAATAATTATTTTCACCAAATTTGACTTTTTAGTAAAAATTTGACCTATTAGTTTAATGGGTTTGTCATTAGGTCAAGGATTGACCATTTTTACCAAAGTTGAGTTTTTGGTCACAGAGTTAATTATTGGGTCAATAATTGATCATTAATTCAAAAATAGAGTAATTTGGTCATTAGGTCAAAAATTGACTATTTTGACAAAAATTAAATTTTTTGTCGAAAGTTAACGCATTGGGTCAACGAGGTGGTCATTGGGTCAGAAATTAACCATTTTGACCAAAGTTGACTTTTTTGTTAAAAGTTAACCTTTTTGGTCAATGAGTTGGTAATTGGGTCAAGAATTGACCATTAGACCATAGATGACTTCTTTGGTCAAAAGTTCACCTACTAAGTCAATGGGTTAGTCATTGGGTCAAAAATTGACCATTTTGACCAAAGTTGACTTTTTGGTCAAAAGTTAACTTATTATGTCAATGGGTGGACTAAGTAAAAAATTATCTATTTTGACCAAAGTTTACTTTTTGGTCAAAAGTTAACTTATTGGGTCAATGGGTGGTCATTAAGTAAAAAAATTGTCTATTTTGACCAAAATTGACTATTTAGTCAAAAGTTGACCTATTGGGTCAATGGGTTGGTCATTGGGTCAAAGATTGACCATTTTGACCGAAGTTGACTTTTTGGTCAAAACTTGATCTATTGGATCAATAGGTTGTTCATTAAGTCAAAAGTCGACCATTTTGAGCAAAGTTGACTTTTTGGTCGAAAATTAACCTATTGGGTCAATGGGTGTTCATTAGGTCCAAAATTCACTATTTTGACCAAAATTGACCTTTTTGTTAAAAATTGAACAATTTGGTCAATGGGTTTGTGATTGAGTCAGGGATTGGCCAATTTAACCAAAGTTGATTTTTTGGACAGAGATTGACTTATGGGTTAATAATTGATCAATAATTCAAAAATTGACTATTTTGACCAAAATTGACTTTTGGGTCAAAAGTTGATTTATTAGGCTAATGGGTTATTCATTGGGTCAAGAATTGATCATTTTGACCAAAGTTGACTTTTTGTTCAAAACTTGCCTATTGGGTCAATGTGTTGGTGATTGGGTCAAGGCTTGACCATTTTGACCAAAGTTTAATTTTGGTCAGAGATTGGCTTACTATGTCAATAACTGGTCATTAGGTCAAAAATTGACTACTGTTTACCAAAATTGACTTTTTGGTCAAAAGTTCACCTACTGGGACAAGAGGTTGGTCTTTGGGTCAAGGATTTACCATTTTGACCAAAGTTGGGTTTTTGTCAGAGATTGATCTATTGGGTCAATAATTGGTCATTTGGTCAAAAATTGATTATTTTAACCAAAATTTATTTTTTATCAAAAGTTGACCCATTAGGTCAACGGGGTGGTCAATAGGTTAAAAATTGACCATTTTGACCATAGATGACCTTTTAGCTGAAAGTTGACCTATTGGGTTAATGGGTTGGTCTTTGGGTTAAATATTGACCATTTTGACCAAAGTTGACTTTTTGGTCAGAAGTTGACCTACTGGGTCACTCGGTGGTCATTAGGTCAAAAATTGATTTTTTGACCAAAATTGACTTACTGGGTCGATAATTGGTCATTAGGTCAAAATTTGATTATTTTGTCGTAAATTAAATTATTTGTCAAAATTTGACCCATTTGGTCATCGGGGTGGTCATTGGGTAAAAAATTGACCATTTTGACCCAAGATGAATTTTTAGTCAAAAGTTGACCTATTGGATCAATGGGTTGGTCATTGGGTCAAAAATTGACAATTTTAACCAAAGTTGACTTTTTGGTCAAATGTTAACCTATTGGGTCAATAGGTAGTCATTAGGTTAAAAATTGACTATGTTGACCAAAATTGACTTTTTGTCAAAAGTTGACTAATTGGGTCATTTGGTGGTCATTAAGTCAAAAATTGACTATTTTGACCCAAATTCACTTTTCGGTCAAAAGTTATAGTATTGTGTCAATGGGTTTGTCATTGGGTCAAGGATTGACCATTTTGACCAAAGTTGATTTTTTGGTTAAAGATTGACTTATTGGGTCAATAATTGGTCATTAGCTCAAATATTGATTATTTTAACAAAAATTAAATTTTTTGTCAGAAGTCGACCCATTGGGTAAACGGGGTGGTCATTGGGTCAAAAATTGACCATTTTAAACAAAGTTAACATTTTGGTAAAAAATTGACCTATTTTGTTAATGAGTTGGTAATTGGGTCAAGAATTTACCGTTTTGACCGAAGATGACTTTTTTGTTTAAAAGTTGACCTATTGGGTCAATGGGTTGGTTCTTGCGTCAAAAATTAACCATTTTGACCAAAGTTGACTTTTGGTCAAAAGTTGACCTATTGGGTCATGGGTGGTCATTAGGCCAAAAATTGACTATTTTAAACAAAATTGATTTTTAGTCAAAAGTTGACCTATTGGGTCAATGGGTTTGTTATTAAGTCAAGGATTGACCATTTTGACAAAAGTTGACTTTTTGGTCAGAGATTGACTTACTGGGTTAATAATTGGTCATTATGTCAAAAATTCACTTTTTGGTCAAAAGTTGACCTATTGGGTCAAGGATTGACCATTTTGACAAAAGTTATCTTTTTGGTCAAAAGTTGACAATTTAGGTCAATGATGCGGTCATTAGGTCAAAATTTAACAATTTTTAGTAAAATATACTTATTGGGTCAATGGGTTGGTCATTGAGTCAAGGATTAACAATTTTGGCCAAAGTTGACTTTTAGTCAAAAGTTGATAAATTTGCTCAATGGGTTGGTCATTGGAACAAGGATTGACCATTTTCACCAAAGTTGACAGTTAGGTCATTGTGTCAAAAATTGACCATTTTGACCAAAATTGACTTTTTCGTCAGAAGTTGTCCTTTTGGGTCAATTTGTTGGTCATTGGGTCAAGGATTCAACATTTTGACTAAAGTTGACTTTTCGGTCAAAAGTTGACCTATTGGGTCAACGGGTTGGTCATTGCGTTAAGGATTGACCATTTTGACCAAAGTTGACTTTTTGGTCAGAGATTGACTTACTGGGTCAATAATTGGTCATTTGGTCAAAAATTGACTATTTTGACCAAAATTGATTTTTTGGTCAAAAGTTGACGTATTGGGTCAATGGGTTTGTCATTGGGTCAAGGATTGTCCATTTTGAACAAAGTTGACTTTTTGGTCAGAGATTGACTTATTTGGATAATAATTGGTCATTAGGTCAAGAATTGTCTATTTTGACCAAAATTTAATTTTTTGTCAAAAGTTAACCCATTGGGTCAACAGGGTGGTCATAGGGTTAGAAATTGACCATTTTGACCTAGTTAACTTTTTGGTCAAAAGTTGACCTATTTGGTCAATGAGTTGGTAATTGGGTCAAGAATTGACCATTTTAAGCAAAGATGACATTTTGGTCAAAAGTTAACCTATTGGGTCAAAAATTGACAAATGTTGACTTATTGGGTCAATGGGTAGTCATTAAGTCAAAAATTAACTATTTTGGCTAAAATTGACTTTTTCAACAAAAGTTGACCTTTTGGGTCAATGAGTTTGTCATCGGTCAAGGATTGACCATTTTGACCAAAGTTGACTTTTGGTTAGAGATTGACTTATTGGGTCAATAATTAGTCATTAATTCAAAAATTTACTATTTTGTCATATGGTTAAAAATTGACTATTTTGTCAAAAATTAAATTTTTTCTTAGAAGTTAATGCATTTGGTCAACGGGGTGATCGTTGGGTCAGAAATTGACCCTTTTGACAAAAGTTAAGTTTTTTTGTCAAAAGTTGACCTATTTGGTCATTGAGTTGGTAATTGGGTCAAGAATTGACCATTTTGACCATTTTTGGTCAAAAGTTGACCTACTGGGACAAAGGGTTGGTCATTAAGACAAAAATTGACTATTTTAACCAAAATAAACTATTTGGTCAAAAGTTGGCCTATTGGGTCAATGGGTTGGTCATTGGGTCAAGGATTGACCATTTTGACTGAAGTTAACTTTTTGGTGAAAAGTTGACCTATTGGGTCAATAGGTTGGTCATTGGATCAAAAATTGACCGTTCTGGCCGAAGTTCACTTTTTGGTCAAAAATTGACCTATTGGGTCAATGGGTCGTCCCCTAGGTTAAAAATTGACGATTTTGACCAAAATTGATGATTTTCACCAAAATTGACTTATTGGTAAAAAATTGACCTATTTGGTCAATGGGTTTGTCATTGGGTCAAGGATTGACCATTTTATCTAAAGTAGATTTTTTGGTCATAGATTGACTTATTGCGTCAATATATGGTCAATAATTCAAAAATTGACTATTTTAACTAAAATTGAATTTTTGGTCAAAAGTTGATCTATTAGGCCATGGGTTGTTCATTGGGTCAAGAAATGATCATTTTGACAAAAGCTGGCTTTTTGGTCAATAGTTGACCTATTGGGTCAATGGGTTGGTCATTGGGTCAAGGATTGACCATTTTGACCAAAGTTGATTTTTTGGTCAGAGATTGGCTTACTGGGTCAATTATTAGTCATAAGGTCAAAAATTGCTTTTTCTTTTACTAAATTTAACTTTTTGGTCAAAAATTGACCTATGGGGTCAATAGGTTGGTCATTGGGTCAAGTATTGACCATTTTGACCGAAGTTGAACTTTTAGTCAAAAGTTGACCTATTTTGTCAATGCATTTGTCATTGGGTCAAGGATTATCCATTTTGAACAGTTGGCTTTTTGGGTTAATAATTGGTCATTAGGTCAATCATTATCTATTTTGACCAAAATTAAGTTTTTGGTTAAAAGTTAACCGATTGGGTCAACAGGGTGTTCATAGGGTTAGAAATTGACCATTTTCACCAAAGATGACTTTTTGGTTAAAAGTTCACTTATTCTGACAAAAATTGAATTTTTTGTCAAATGTTGACCCATTGGGTCAACGGGGTGGCCATTGGATCTGAAATTGACCATTTTGACTAAAGTTGACTTTGTGGTCAAAAGTTGACCTATTTGGTCAATGAGTTGGTGATTGGGTCAAGAATTGACCATTTTGACTGAAGATGAATTTTATGTCGAAAGTTAATCTATTGGGTCAATGGGTTGATCATTGGGTCAAAAATTAACCATTTTGACCAAACTTGACTTTTTGGTCAAAAGTTGACCTGTTGGGTCAATGGGTGGTCATTTGGTCAAAAATTAACTGTTTTGACAAAAATTGACTCTTTAGTCAAATTTTGACCTATTGGGTCAATAGGTTTGTCATTGGGTCAACGATTGACTAATTTGACCAAAGTTGACTCTTTGGTTAGAGATTGTCTTCTTTTGTCAATAATTGATCATTAATTTAAAAATTGACCCTTTTAATCATTAGGTCAAAAATTGACTGTTTTGACCAAAATTAAATTTTTGGTCAAAAATTGACCCATTAGGTTAACGGGGTGGTCATTGGATCAGAAATTGACCATTACAACCAAAATTGACTTTTTGGTCAAAAGTTGACCTATTTGGTCAATGAGTTGGTATTTGGATCGAGAATTGACCATTTTGACCAAAGATGACTTTTTGGTCAAAAGTTGATATATTGGGTCAATGGGTTGGTCATTGGGTCAAACATTGACCATTTTGACAAAAGTTGAATTTTTGGTCAAAAGTTGACATATTAGGTTGGTGGATGGTCATTTAGTCAAAAATTGACTATAATGACCAAAATTAACTATTTGGTCAAAAGTTGACCTAATAGGTCAATGGGTTGGTCATTAGGTCAAAATTGATTATCTTGACCAAAATTGAATTTTTAGTCAACCGTTAACCCATTGGGTCAACGGGAAGGTCATTGGGTAAGAAATAAACCATTTTGACCAAAGATGACTTTTGGGTCAAAAGTTGACCTATTGGGCCAATGGGTCAAAAATTGACCATTTTGACTAAAGTTGACTTTTTTGGTCAAAAGTTGACTCTTTGGGTGAATGGGTGGTCATTACATAAAAAATTGACTATTTTGACCAACATTAACTATTTGGTCAAACGTTGACCTATTGGGTCAATGGGTTTGTCATTGGGTCAAGGATTGTCCATTCTGACCAACGTTGACTTTTTGGTCAGATATTGACTTATTGGGTCAAAAATTGGTGATTAATTCAAAAATTTACTATTTTGACCAAAATTGACTTTTTGGTCAAAAGTTGACCTATTATGCCAATGGGTTGGTCATTTGGTCAAGGATTGATCATTTTGTCCAAAGTTGACTTTATGATCAAAGTTGACCTATTGCGTCAATGGGTTGGTCATTAGGTCATGAATTGACAATTTTGACCAAAGTTAACTTTTTGGTCATTGGTTGGCTTACTAGGTCAAAAATTGACTATTTTGACCAAAATTGATTTTTTGGTCAAAAGTTTATTTATTGGGTCAATAGGTTAGTCATTGGGTCAAGGATTGACCATTTTGACCAAAGTTGACTTTTTGATCAAGGATTGACTTATTGGGTCAATAATTGGTCATTAATTTAAAATTCACTGTTTTGATCAAAATTGACTTTTTTGCCAAAAGATAACCTACTAGGCCAATGGATTGGTCATTGGGTCAAGGATTGATCATTTTGTCCAAAGTTGACTTTTTGGTCAAAATTTGACCTATCAGGTCAATGGGTTAGTCATTGGGCCGAGGATTGACCATTTTGACCGAAGTTGACTTTTTGGTCAGAGATTGGCTTACTGGGTCAATAATTGGTCATTAGGTCAAAAATTGATTATTTTGACCAAAATTGACTTATTTGCCAAAAGTTAACCTATTGGGTCAATGGGTTAGTCATTGGGTCAAGGATTGGCCATTTTGACAAAAGTTGACTTTTTGGTCAAAAGTTAACTTATTGGGACAATGGGCTGGTCTTTGGGTCAAGGATTGACCATTTTTACCAAAATTGACATTTTGGTCAAAGATTGACTTATTCGGTCAATAATTTGTCATTAGGTCAAAAATTGAGTATTTTGACAAAAAATAAATTTGTTGTCAAAATTTGCCTCATTGGGTAACCTGGGAGGTCACTGGGTCAAAAATTGACCATTTTGACCAAAGATGACTTTTAGGTCAAAAGTTGTCTTATTTGGTCAATGAGTTGGTAATTGGGTCAAGAATTGACCATTTTGACCCAAGATGACATTTTGGTCAAAAGTTAATCTTTTGGATCAATGAGTTAGTCATTGGGCAAAAATTAACCATTTTTACTAAAGTTGATATTTTGGTCAAAAGTTAACCAATTGGGTCAAAGGGTGGTCATTAGGTCAAAAACTGACTATTTTGAAAAAAATTGACTTTTTGGTCAAATGTTGACCTCTTGGGTCAATGGGTTTGTCATTGGGTCAACTATTGACCATTTTGACCAAAGATAACTTTTTGGTCAGAGATTGACTTATTGGATCAATAATTGGTCATTAGTTCAAAAATTGGTTGTTTTGGTCATTAGTTCAAAAATTGACTGTTTTGACAAAAAATATTGGTCAAAACTTGACCCATTGGGTCAACGGGTGGTAATTGGGTCATAAATTGACCATTTTGACCAAAGTTGGGTTTTTGGTCAAACGTTGACCTATTTGGTGAATGAGTTGGTAATTGGGTCAAGAATTAATCATTTTGACTGAAGATGACTTTTTGGTTAAAAGTTGATCTACTGGGTCAATGGGTTGGTCATTGGGTCAAAAATTGACCATTTTAACCAAAGTTAACTTTTTGGTGAAAACTTGACCTATTGGGTCAATGGGATATCATTAAGTCAAAAATTGTAAATACTGACCAAAATTAACTATTTAGTCAAACGTTGACCTATTGGGTCAATAAGTTTATCATTGGGTCAAGGATTTACTATTTTGACCAAAGTTAAATTTTTGGTCAGAGATTGACTTATTAGCTCAATAATTGGTCATTAGGTCAAAATTGAATTTTTGGTCAAAAGTTAACCCATTGGGTCAACGGGATGGTCATTAGGTCAGAAATTGACCATTTTAACTAAAGATGATTTTTGGGTCTAAAGTTGACCTATTGGGTTAATAGGTTGGTCATTAGGTCAACAATTAACCATTTTGACTAAAGTTGACTTTTTTGGGTCAAAAGTTGACTAATTGGGTAAATGGGCGATCATTACGTCAAAAATTGAGTATTTTGACCAAAATTGACTATTTGGTCAAAAAATAACCTATTGGGTCAGTGGGTTTGTCATTGGGTCAAGGATTGACCTTTTTGACCAAAGTTGACTTTTTAGTCACAGATTGACTAATTGTGTCAATAATTGGTCATTAATTCAAAAATTGACCATTTTGGTCTTTGGGTCAAAAATTGACTATTTTGACAAAAAATAAATTTGGTCAAAAGTTGACCCATTGGGTCAACGGGGTGTTCATTGGGTCATAAATTGACCATTTTGACCAAAGATGACTTTAAGGTCAAAAGTTAGCCTATTTAGTCAATGAGTTAGTAATTGGGTCAAGAATTAATCATTTTGACTCGAATATGACTTTTGGTTAAAAGTTGATCTATTAGGTCATTGGGTCAGTCATTGGGTCAAAAATTGACTATTTTGACAAAGTTGACTTTTTGTTCAAAAGTTAACCTATTGGGTCAATTGGTGGTTATTCAGTCAAAAATTGACTATATTGACCAAGATAAACTATTTGGTCAAAAGTTGACCTATTGGGTCAATGAGTTTGTCAATGGGTCATGGATTTAACTTTTTAACCAAAGTTGAATTTTTGGTTAGAGATTGACCTATTGAGTCAATAATTGGTCATTAGGTCAAAATTGACTATTTTGACCAGAATTAAATTTTTTGTCAAAAGTTAACCCATTTTGTCAACGAGTTGGTCATTGGGTAAAAAATTGACCATTTTGACGAAAGATGACTTTTGGGTCAAAAGTTGACCTATTGAGTCAATGGGTCAAAAATTGATCATTTTGACCAAAGTTGACTTTTTATGTCAAAAGTTAACTAATTGGGTTAATGGGAGGTCATTATTTCAAAAATTGACAATTTTGACCAAAGATCGATTTTTCAGTCGAAAGTTGACCTATTGGAGTCAATGGGTTAGTCTTTGGGTCAAGGATTGATCATTTTAACCAAAGTTCACATTTTGGTCGAGATTGACTTATTGGGTCAATAATTGGTCATTAATTCGAAAATTTCTATTTTGACCGAAATTGACTTTGGTCAAAGTTGACTATAGGTAAATGGATTGGTCATTAGGTCAAGGATTGATCATTTTGTCCAAAGTTGAAAATTGACTATTTGGTCAAAAGATAACCTATTGGGTCAATGGGTTTGTCATTGGGTCAAGGATTGACCTTTTTTACCAAAGTTGACTTTTTAGTCACAGATTGACTAATTGTGTAAATAATTGGTCATTAATTCAAAAATTGACCATTTTGGTCATTGGGTCAAAAATTGACATTTTTACAAAAATTAAATTTTTGGTCAAAAGCTGACCCATTGGGTCAACGGGGTGGTCATTGGGTCAGAAATTGACCATTTTGACCAAAGATGACTTTTGGGTCAAAAGTTAGCCTTTGTAGTCAATGAGTTGGTAATTGGGTCAAGAATTGACCATTTTGACCAAATATGACTTTTGGTTAAAAGTTGATCCATTAGGTCATTGGGTTGGTCGTTGGGTTGGTCATTGGGTCAAAAATTGACTATTTTGACAAAAGTTGACTTTTTGTTCAAAAGTTAACCTATTGGGTCAATGGGTAGTTATTCAATCAAAAATTGACTATATTGACCAAGATAAACTATTTGGTCAAAAGTTGACATATTGGGTCAATGGGTTTGTCATTGGGTCAAGGATTTACCTTTTTAACCAAAGTTGAATTTTTGGTTAGAGATTGACCTATTGAGTCAATAATTGTTCATTAGGTCAAAATTGACTATTTTGACCAGAATTAAATTTTTGTCAAAAGTTAACCCATTTTGTCAACGGGTTGGTCATTGGGTAAAAAATTGACCATTTTGACGAAAGATGACTTTTGGGTCAAAAGTTGACCTATTGAGTCAATGGGTTGGTCATTGGGTCAAAAATTGACCATTTTGACCAAAGTTGACTTTTTATGTCAAAAGTTGACTAATTGGGTTAATGGGAGGTCATTATTTCAAAAATTGACTATTTTGACCAAAATTGACTATTTGGTCGAAAGTTGACTATTTGGTCGAAAGTTGACCTATTGGGTCAATGGGGTTGTCTTTGGGTCAAGGATTGATCATTTTAACCAAAGTTCACATTTTAGTCAGAGATTGACTTATTGGGTCAATAATTGGTCTTTAATTCAAAAATTTACTATTTTGACCAAAATTGACTTTTTGGTCAAAAGTTGACCTATTAGGCTAATGGATTGGTCATTAGGTCAAGGATTGATCATTTTGTTCAAAGTTGATTTTCTAGGCAAACGTTGACCTATTAGGTCAAGGATTGACCATGTTAATCAAAGTTGACTTTTTGGTCAAAGATTGGCTTACTAGGTCAAAAATTAACAAATTTGACCAAAATTGATTTTTTTGGTTAAAAGTTTACTTATTGGGTCAATAGGTTGATCATTGGGTCAAGGATTGACAATTTTGACCAAAGTTAACTTTTTTGTCAAAAGTTATCCTATTTAGTCAATGGGTTGGTCATTGGGTCAAGGATTGACCATTTTGACCAAAGTTGGCTTTTTAGTCAGAGATGAACTTATTTGGTTAATCTTGGTCATTAGGTAAAAAATTGATTATTTTGACCAAAATTAATTTTTTGGTCAAAAGATAACTTATTGGGTCAACGGGGTGGTCATTGGGTCAGAAATTGACCATTTTGACCAAAGTTGACTTTTTGGTCAAAAGTTAGCTTATTTGGTTAAAGAGTTGGTAATTGGGTTAAGAATTGACCATTTTGACGGAAGATGACTTTGTAGACAAAATTTGATCTATTGGGTTAATGGGTTGGTCATTGGGTCAAAAATTGACTATTTTGACCAAAGTAGACTTTTTGGTCAAAAGTTGACCTATTGGGTTAATTATTGGTCATTAGGTCAAAAATTGACTATTTTGACCAAAATTGACTATTTAGTCAAAAGTTGACCTATTGGGTCAATGGGTTTGTCATTGGGTCATAGATTGACTATTTTGACCAAAGTTGACTTTTTGCTCAAAGATTGACTTATTGGTTTAATAATTCGTCATTAGGTAAAAAATTAACTATTTTGAGAAAAATTGGCTTTTTGGTCAAAAGTATACCTAATAGGATAATGGGTTGGTCATTGAATCAAGGATTGATCATTTTGACCAAAGTTGATTTTTTGGTCAAAAGTTGACCTATTGGGTCAATGGGTTGGTCTTTGTGTGAAAGATTGACCATTTTTACCAAAGTTGGCTTTTTGGTCAAAATTTGACCGATTCAGGTTAATGAGGTGGTCAATAGGTAAAAAATTGATAATTTTGAGCAAAATTCACTTTTTGGTCCAAAGTTGATATATTGGGTCAATGGGTTGGTCATTGGGTTAAGGATTCACCATTTTGGCAGAAATTGGCTTTTTAGTCAAAAGTTGACAAAGTGTGTCAATGGGTTGGTCATTGGATCAAGGATTGACCATTTTCACCAAAGTTGACATTTAGGTCATTGTGTCAGAAATTGACCATTTTGAGCAAATTTGACTTTTTGGTCAAAAGTTGACCTTTCTTGTGAATGAGGTGGTCATTAGGTCAAACATTGACAATTTTCACCAAAATTGACTTTTTGATCAAAAGTTGTCAATTTGGGTCAATGAGTTGGTTAATGGGTCAAGGATTGACTATTTTGACCGAAGTTGACTTTTTGGTCCAAAGTTGACCTATTAGGTCAATGGGTTGGTCATTGTGTCAAGGATTGATCATTTTGATCAAAGATTACATTTTGGTCAAAAGTTGTCCATTGGGTCAATGAGTTTGTAATTTGGTCAAGAATTCACCATTTTGACCAGAGATGACTTTTTGGTCAAAAGTTGACCTATTGGGTTAATGGGTTGGTAAGTGGGTCAAGAATTAACCACTTTGGTCATTGGTCAAGGATAGACCATTTAGACCAAAGTTGAATATTTGATTAGAGATTGACTTATTGGGTCAATAATTGGTCAAAAGTTAACCGATTGGGTCAACAGGGTGATCATTTGGTCAGAAATTGACCATTTTGACCAAAGTTGACTTTTTGGTCAAGAGTTGATCTATTTGGTCAAAGAGTTGGTAATTTGGTCAAGAATTGACCATTCTGACATAAGATAACTTTTTGGTCAAAATTTGATCTATTGGTTCAATGGGTTGGGCATTGGGTCAAAAATTGACCATTTTAACCAAAGTTGACTTTTTAGTCAAAAGTTAACCTATTGGGTCAATGGGTGGTCATTAAGTCAAAAATTAGCTATTTTGACCAAAATTATTTGACAAAATTATTTGGTTAAAAGTTGACCTATTGGGTTAACGGGTTTGTCATTGGGTCAAGGATTGACCATTTTGACCGAAGTTGGCTTTTTGGTCAAAGATTGACTTATTGGGTCAATAATTGGTGATTAATTCAAAAATTGACAATTTTGAACAAAATTTACTTTTTAGTCAAATGTTGTCCTATTAGGCCAATGGGTTGGTCATTGGGTCAAGGATTAATCATTTTGACCAAAGTTGACTTTTTGGTCAAAAGTTGACCTATTGGGTCAATGGGTTGGTCATTGGGTCAAGGATTAACCATTTTTACCAAAGTTGACTTTTTGGTCAGAGATTGGCTTTCTGGGTCAATAATTTTTCTTTAGGTCAAAAATTGACTATTTTGACCAAAATTGATTTTTTTTGCCAATATTTGACCTATTGGGTCAATGGGTTGGTCATTGATTCAAGGATTCATCATTTTGTCCAAAATTGACTTTTGCTCAAAAGTTGACCTATTGGGTCAATGGGTCGGTCAATGGGTCAAGGATTAACCATTTTGACCAAAGTTGACTTTTTAGTCAGAGATTGACTTATTAGGTCAATAATTAGTCATTGGTTCAGAAATTGATTATTTTGACCAAAATTAAATTTTTGGTCAAAAGTTGAGCCATTGGGTCAACGGGGTGGTCATTGGGTTAGAAATTAAACATTTTGACCAAATTTGACTATCTGGTTAATAGTTTACCTATTTCGTTAATGAGTTGGTATGTGGGTCAAGAATTGACCATTTTGACCAAAGATGACTTTTTGGTCAAAATTTGATCTATCGTGTCAAAGGGTTGGTCATTGGGTTAAAAATTGACCATTTTGACCAAAGTTGACTTTTTGGTCAAATGTTGACCTATTGGGTCAATGGGTGGTAATTAGGTTAAAAATTGACTATTTTGACCAAAATTGACTTTTTGGTCAAAATTTGACATATTGGGTCAATGGGTTTGTCATTGGGTCAAGGATTGACCATTTTAACCAAAGTTGACTTTTGGTCAGAGATTAGTTCTTGGGTCAATAATTGGCCATTAGGTGGATAAATTTATTATTTTAACTAAAAGTAAATTTTTTGTCAAAAGTTTACCCATTAAGTCAACGGGGTGGTCATTGGGTCAGAAATTGACCATTTTAACAAAAGTTCACTTTTTTCTTAAAAGTTGACCTTTTTGGTCAATGAGTTAGTAATTGGGTCAAGAATTTATCATTTTGACCAAAGATTGCTTTTTGGTCAAAAGTTGACCAATTGGGTTAATGGGTTGGTCAATAGGTCAAAAATTGTTCATTTTGACCAAAGTTGACTTTTTGGTCAAAAGTTGACCTATTGGGTCATTGGGTGGTCATGAGGTCAAAAATTGACAATTTTTACCAAAATTGACTTTTTGATCAAAATTTGACATATTGGGTCAATGGGTTTGTTATTGGGTTAAGGATTGACCATTTTGACCAAAGTTGACTTTTTGGTCAGAGATTGACTTAGTCGGTCAATAATTGGTCATTAATTCAATAATTGTCTATTTTTGTCATTAGGTCAAAATTTGACTATTTTGACCAAAATTAATTTTTTGGTCGAAACTTGACCCATTGGGCTAACGGGAGGTCATTGGGTAAAAAATTGACCATTTTCACCAAAGTTGACTTTTTGGTTAAAAATTGACCTTATTTGGTCAATGAGTAAGTAATTGGGACAACAATAGACCATTTTGACCGAAGATTGACTTTTTGGTCAAAAGTTGACCTGTTAGGCCAATGGGTTGGTCATTAGGTCAATGATTGATAAATCTGACCAAGTTCACTTTTTGGTCAAAAGTTCACTTATTGGGTTAATGGGTTGGTCATAGGGTCAAGGATTCACCATTTTGACCAAAGTTAACTTTTTGGTCAGAGATTGGCTTTGTGGTTCCATAATTGTTCATTAGGTCAGAAATTGACCATTTTGACCAAAGTTGACTTGTTGGTCAAAAGTTGACCTATCTGCTTTAAGAGTTGGTAATTGGCTCAAGAATTAACAATTTTGAACAAAGATGATTTTTTGGTTAAAAATTGACATATTGGGTCAATGGGTTGGTCATTAAGTCAAAATTTGGCTATTTTGACCAAAGTTGACTTTTTAGTTAATGTTGACCTATTGGGTCAATAGTGGTCTTTAGGCTAAAAATTGACTATTTTTACCAAAATTAACTTTTTGGTCGAATGTTTACCTATTGTGTCAATGGTTTTGTCATTGGGTCAAGGATAGACTATTATGACCAAAGTTGGCTTTTTGGTCAAAGATTGATTTATTGGGTCAATAGTTGGTCATTAGGTCAAAAATTGATTATTTTGTCCAAAATTAAATTTTTGCTCAAAAGTTGACCCATTCGGTCAACGGGGTGGTCATTGGGTCAGAAATTCATCATTTTGACCAAAATTGGCTTTTTGGTCAAAAGTTGACTTATTTGGTCAATGAGTTGGTAATTGGGTCAAAAATTAACCATTTTGACTGAAGATAACTTTTTGGTCAAATCTTGATCTATTGGGTCAATGGGTTGGTCATTGGGTTAAAAATTGACCATTTTGACCAAAGTTAACTTTTTGGCCAAAAGTTGACCTATTGGGTTAATGGGTGGTCATTAGGTCAAAAATTGACTTTTTTGATCAAAATTGACTTTTTTGACAAAAATTGACTTTTTAGTAAAAATTTGACCTATTAGGTCAATGGGTTTGTCTTTGAGTCAAGGATTGACCATTTTGACCAAAGTTGAATTTATAGCAGAGATTGAATTATTGGGTCAATAATTAGTCATTAATTCAAAAATTGACTATTTTAAAAAAAATGACTTTTTTTGTCAAAAGTTGACTTATTAGGCCAATGGATTGGTCATTGGCTGAAGGATTTATCATTTTGACCAAAGTTGACTCTTTGGTCAAAAGTTCAATTATTGGGTCAAAGGGTTGGTCATTGAGTCAAGGGTTGACCATTTTAACCAATGTTTACATTTTGGTCAGAGATTGCTTACTGGGTCAATAACTAGTCATTAGATCAAAATTGACTATTATGAACAAAATTGTTTTTTGTCAAAAGTTGACCTATTAGGTCAATGGGTTGGTCATTGGGTCAATGATTGACGATTTTGACCAAAGTTTACCTTTTGGTTAAAAGTTGACCTATTGAGTCAATGGGTTGGTCGTTGGGTCAAGGATTAAGAATTTTGACAAAAGTTGACTTTTTGGTTAGAGATTAACTTATTGGGCCGATATTAGGTCATTAGGTCAAAAATTGACTATTTTGACAGAAGTTAAATTTTTGGTGAAAAGTTAACCCATTGGGTTACCGGGGTGGTCATTAGGTCAGAAATTGACCATCTTGACAAAGATGACTTTTTGGTCAAAAGTTTACCAATTTTGATCAAAATTGATTTTTGGTCAAATGCTAACCATTGAGACAACGGGGTGGTCATTGGGTCAGAAATTGACCATTTTGACCAAACTTGACTTTTTAATCAAAAGTTCACAAAGTGGGTCAATGGGTCATCATGAGGTCAAAAATTGACTATTTTGACTAAAATTGACTTTTTGGTCAAAAGTTGACTTAATGGGTCAATGGGTTTGTAATTGGGTTAATGATTGAACATTTTGACCAAAGTTAACTTTTTGGTTAGAGATTGACTTATTGAATCAATAATTGGTCATTAATTCAAAAATTGACTATTTTGGTCATTAGGTCAAAAATGACTATTTTGAATAAAATTAAATTTTTGGTCAAAAGTTGACACATTAGGCCAACTGGGTGGTCATTAGGTTACAAATTGACCATTTTGACCAAAGTTTACTTTTGGTCAAAGGTTGAGCTATTTGGTCAATGTGTTGGTAATTGGGTCAAGAATTCACCATTTTGACCAAAGATGACTTTTTGGTTAAAACTTGATCTATTGGGTCAATGGGTTGATCATTGGGTAAAAAATTAACCATTTTGACCTGACTTAACTTTTGGATCAAAGATTGGCCTATTGGGTAAATGGGTGAACATTCAGTCAAAAATTAACTATTTTAACAAAAATTGAATTTTTAGTTAAAACTTGACCTATTGGGTCAATGGGTTTGTCATTCGGTCAAGGTTTGACCATTTTTACCAAGGTGACTTTTTGGTCAAAGATTGACTTATTGGGTCAATAATTGGACATTAATTTAAAAATTAACTATTTTAACCAAAATAGACTTTTGGGTCAAAAGTTAACCTATTGGTCAATGGGTTACTCATTGGGTTAAGGATTGACCATTTTGACCAAAGTTGACTTTTTGGTCGAAAGTTTACCAATTGGGTCAATGTGTTGGTATTTGGGTCAACGATTGACCATTTTGACCAGAATTGACTTTTTGGTCAAAGATTGACTTATTGGGTCAATAATTGGTTAATTGGTGAAAAATTGATTATTTTATCCAAAATTAAAATTTTTTGTCAAAATTTAACCCATTGGGTCAACGGGGTGGTCATCGGGTCAGAAATTGACCATTTTCACTGAAGTTGACTTTTTTGTCAAAAGTTGACTTATTTGTCAATGAGTTAGTAATCGGGTTAAGAATTAACAAATTTCACTGAAGATGACTATTTTGTCAAAAGTTGATCTATTGGATCAATGGGTTGGTCATTGGCTTAAAAATTGACCATTTTGACCAAAGTTGATTTTTTGGTCAAAAGTTGACCTTTTGCGTCACTGGGTGGTTATTTGGTCAAAAATTGACAACTTTGACCAAAATTGACTTTTTGGTCAAAAGTTGAACTATTGGGTCAATGGGTTTGTCTTTAGTTCAAGGATTGACCATTTTGACCAAAGTTGACTTTTTGGTCAAAGAATGACTTATTGGGTCAATAATCGGTCATTAATTAAAAAATTGACTACTTCGACCAAAATTGAATTCTTTATCAAAAGTTAACCCATTGGGTCAATGGGTTGGTCAATGGGTTATAAATTGAGCATTTTGTCAAAAGTTGACTTTTTGGTCAAAAGTTGATATATTTGGTCAATGAGTAGTTAGTTGGGTCAAGAATCGACCATTTTGACCAAAGATGACTTTTTGTTAAAAGTTGACCTATTTGGTCAATGGGTTGGTCATTGGGTCAAAAATTGACCATTTTGACAAAACTTGATATTTTAGTCAAAAGTTGACCTATTGGGTCAATGGGTGGTCATTAGGTCAAAAATTGACTATTTTGACCAAAATTGACTTTTTGGTGAAAAGTTGACCTATTGGGTCAATGGGTTTTTCGTTGACTCAAAGATTGACCACTTTGACCAAAGTTGACTTTTTGGTCAGAGATTGACTTATTCGGTCTTTTTGGTGAAAAGTTGATCTATTTGGTGAATGGGTTGGTCATTGGGTCAAGGATTGACCATTTTGACCAAAGTTGACTTTTTGGTCAAAGATTGGCTTACTAGGTCAATAATTGTTCATTGGGTCAAAAATTGACTATTTTAACCAAATTTGATTTTTTGGCCAAAAGTTGACCTATTTGGTCAATTGGTTGGTCATTGCATTAATGGTTGACAATTTTGACCAAAGTTGAGTTTTTGGTCAAAAGTTGACATATTGGGTCAATGGGATTGTCATTGTGTCAAGGATTGACCATTTTGACTAAAGCTGACTTTTTAGTCAAAAATTGACATATTGGGTCAATAATTGGTCAATAGGCCAATGACTATTTAAACCAAAGTTGAATTTTTGGTCAAAAGTTAACTCATTGGGTAAACGAGGTGGGGCCATTTGGACAGAAATTGACCATTTTTACCAAAGATGACTTTTGGGTCAAAAGTTGACCTATTTTGACTAAAATTGAATTTTTGGTCGAAAGTTAACTCATTAGGTCAACGAGGTTGTTATTGGGTCAGAAATTGACCATTTTGACCAAAGTTGACTTTTGGGTAAAAAGTTTATCGATTTAGTCAATGAGTTGGTTATTGGGTCAAGAATTGACCATTTTGATCGAAGAGGACTTTTTGGTCAAAAGTTGACCTATTGGGTCAATGGGTTGGTCTTTTGGTCGAAAATTGACCATTTTTACCAAAGTTGACTTTTTGGTCAAAAGTTAACATATTGGGTCAATGGGTTGTCTTTAGGTTAAAAATTAACTATTTTGACCAAAATTGACTTTTTGGTCAAAAGTTTACCTATTCAGTCAATGGTTTTGTCATAGGGTCAAGGATTGATCATTATGATGAAAGTTGACTTTTTAGTCAGAGATTGACTTATTGGGTCAATAATTGGTTATTAGGTCAAAAATTAATTATTTTGACCAAAATTAAATTTTTGGTCAAAAGTTAACCCATTTGGTCAACGACGTCGTCATTAGTTCAGAAATTGACCACTTTGACCAAAGTTGACTTTTTGGTCAAGTGTTGACTTATTTGGTCAATGAGATGGTAATTGGGTCAAGAATTGACCATTTTGACCAAATATGACTTTTTAGTCAAAATTTGATCTATTGGGGCAATGGGTTGGTCATTGGGTAAAAAATTATCCATTTTGACCAAAGTTGACATTTTGATCAAAAGTTAACCTATTGGGTTAATAGGTGGTTATTACATCAAAAATTGACTACTTTGACCAAAATTAACTTTCTAGTCAAAAGTGTACCTATTGGGTCAATGGGTTTATCATCGGGCCAATGATTGACCATTTTAAACAAAGTTGAGTTTTTGGTTAGAGATTGACTTATTGGGTAAATAATTTTTCATTAGGTCAAAAATTGACTATTTTGACAAAAATTGAATTTTTGGTAAAAAGTTAACCCATTGGGTCAACTGGGTGCTCATTGGGTCAGAAATTGATCATTTTGACCATAGATGTCATCTTGGTCAAATGTTGACCTATTGGGTCAATGGGTTGGTCATTGGGTCAAAAATTGACCATATTGACCAAAATTGACTTTTTGGTCAAAAAGTTGATTTATTGGGTCAATGGGTGGTCATTAAGTTAAAAAAATTGACTATTTTGACCAAAATTATCTGTTTGGTCAAAAGTTGATCTATTGGTTCAATGAGTTTATCATTGGGTCAAGGATTGATCATTTTGACAAAAGTTGACTTTTTGGTCAGAGATTAACTTATTGGGTTAATAATTGGTTATTAATTCAAAAATTGACTTTCTTGACCAAAATTATCTTTTTAGTCAAAAGTTGACCTATTAGGCCAATGGGCAGGTTATTGCATCAAGGAATGATCATTGTAACCAAAGTTGACTTTTTTGGTAAAAAGTTGACCTTTTAGTCAATGGTTTGGTCATTGGGTTAAGGATTGGCCATTTTGACCAAAGTTGATTTTTTGGTTAGAGATTGACTTACTGGGTCAAAAATTGGTCATTAGGTCAAAAAATTGACTATTTTGACCAAAATTGACTTTTTGGTCAAAAGTTGATCTATTAGGTTAATGAGTGGTCATTAAGTCAAAAATTAACTATTTTAACTAAATTGACTTTTTGGTCAAAAGTTGACTTATTGGGTCAACGTGTTTGTCAAAGGGTCAAGGATTGACCATTTTGACCAAAGTTGACTTTTTAGTCAGAGATTGACTTATTGGGTCAATAATCGGTCATTAGGTTAAATATTGATTATTTTGACCTAAGTTAAATTTTTGGTCAAAAGTTGACCCATTGGGTTAATGGTGTGGTCATTAGGTCTGAAATTAATCATTTTTATCAAAGTTGACTTTTTGGTCAAAGTTGACTTTTTGGTCAAAAGTTAACTTATTTGGTCAATGAGTTGGTTATTGGGTCAAGAATTGACCATTTTGACCGAAGATGACTTTTTTTAAAATTTGATCTATTGGTTCAATGGGTTGGTCATTGGGTAAAAAATTAATTATTTTGACAAAAGTTGACATTTTGGTCATAAGTTGATCTATTGAGTTAATGGGTGGTCATTAGGTCAAAAATTGACTATTCAGACCAAAATTGACATTTTGGTCAAAAGTTGACCTATTGGGTCATCGGGTTTGTCATTGGGTCAAGGATTGACCATTTTGACCAAAGTTGACATTTTGGTCAGAGATGGACTTATTGGGTCAATAATTGGTCATTAATTAAAAAATTGACTCTTTTGACCAAAATTGATTTTTTTGTCAAAAGTTGACCTATTAGGCCAATGGGTTGGTCATTGGGTCAATGATTGACCATACTTTTTTTGTCAAAAGTTGACCTATTGAGATAATGAGTTGGTCACTGGCTCAAGGATTGACCATTTTGACCAAAGTTGACATTTTTGGTTAGAGATTGGCTTACTGCAATAATTGTTCAATAAGATAAAAATTGACTATTTTGACAAAAATTGACTTTTTGGTCAAGAGTTGATCTATTGGGTCAATGGGTGGTCATTAAGTAAAAAATTGACTAGTTTGACCAAAATTAACTTTTTGGTCAAAATTGTACATATTGGGTAAAAGGATTAACCATTTTGACCAAAGTTGACTCTTTGGTCAGAGATCGACTTATTTGGTCAATAATTAGCCATTAGTTCAAAAATTGACTATTTTGACCAAAATTGAATTTTTGGTCAAAAGTTAACCCATTGGGTCAACGGGGTTATCATTGGGTCAGAAATTGACCATTTTGACCAAACATAGTTTTTTGGTCAAAAGTAGACCTATTTTGACAAAAATTAAATTTTTACTCAAAAGTTGACCCATTGTGTGAACAACGTGGTTATTGGGTCAGAAATTGACCATTTTAACCAAGGTTGACTTTTTGGTCAAAAGTTGACCTATTTGGTCAATGACTTGGTAATTGGGTAAAGAATTGACCATTTTGACCAAAGATAACTTTTTGGTCAATGTTGATCTATTAGGCCATTGGGCCAAAAATTGACCAAATTGTCCAAAGTTGACTTTTTGGTCAAAAGTTGACCTATTGGTTCAGTGGGTGGTCATTCAGTTAAAAATTGACTCTTTTGACCAAATGTGACTAATTGGTCAAAAGTTAACCTATTAGGTCAATGGGTTTGTCATTGGGTCAATAATTGACCATTTTGACCAAAGTTGAATTTTTTGTCTACGATTGACTTATTGGGTCAATAATTGGTCATTAGGTCAAAATTGACTATTTTGACCAAAGTTGAATTTTTTGTCAATAGTTAACCAATTAGGTCAACGGGGTGGTCATTGGGTCGGAAATTGACAATTTTGACCAAAGATGGCTTTTTTGTCAAAAGTAGACCTATGGGGTCAATGGGTTGGTCATTGGGTCAAAAATTGACCATTTTGACCAAAGTTGACTTTTTGGTCAAAAGTTGACTTATTGGGTCAATGGGTGGTCATTAAGTCAAAAATTGATTATTTTGACCAAAATTGACTATTTGGTCAAAAGTTGACCTATTGGGTCAATGGGTTTGTCATTGGGTCAAGGATTGACCATTTTAACGAAAGTTGACTTTTTGGTTAGAGATTGACTTATTGGGTAAATATTTGATCGTTAATTAAAAAATTGACTATTTTGACCAAAATTGACTTTTTGATCAATAGTTGACCTATTAGGCCATTGGGTTGGTCATTGGGTCAAGAATTGACCATTTTGACCAAAGTTGACTTTTTGGTCAAAAGTTGACCTACTTGCTTAATGGGTTGGTCATTAGATCAATGATTGACCATTTTGACCAAAGTTGACTATTTTATCGAAGATTAACTTATTGGGTCAATAATTGCTCATTAGGTCAAAAATTGTTTTTTTTGACGAAAATTAAATTTTTGATCAAAAGTTAACCCATTGGGTCAATAGGGTGGTCATTGGGTCAGAAATTAATCATTTTGACCAAAGTTGACTTTTTGGTTAAAAGTTGACTTATTTGTTTAATGAGTTGGTAATTGGGTCAACACTCGATAATTTTGATTGACGATGACTTTTTGGTCAAAAGTTGATCTTTTGGGTCAAAGGTTAAGTCATTGGGTCAAAAATTAACAATTTTGACCAAAGTTGACTTTTTGGTCAATAGTTGACCTATTTGGTAAATGAGTTGGTAATTGGGTCAAGAATTGAACATTTTGACCAAAGATGACTTTTTGGGTCAAAAGTTGACCTATTGGGTCAATGGGTTGGTCATTGGATTAAAAATTCACCATTTTGACCAAAGTTGACTTTTTAGTCAAAAGTTGGTCTATTAGGCCAATGGGTGGTCATTAGGTCAAAGATTGATTACATTGATCAAAATTGTCTTTTTGGTCAAATGTTGATCTTTTGTGTCAATGGGTTTGTCATTGGCTTAAGGATTGACTTTTTTGACTAAAGTTCACTTTTTGGTTAGAGATTAACTTATTTGGTCAATAATTGGTTATTAATTCAAAAAACTAACTATTAGGCCAATGGGTTGGTCATTGGGTCAAGGATTGATCATTTTGACAAAAGTTGAGTTTTTGGTCTAAAGTTTACATATTGGGTCATTAGGTCAAGGATTGACCATTTTAACCAAAGTTGATTTTTTTTAGTGAATGGCTTACTGGTCAATAATTGGTCATTAGGTCAAAAATTAACAATTTTGACAAAAACTGTCTTTTTGGTCAAAAGTTGACCTTTTGGGTCAATGTTTTGGTCATTGGGTCAAGGGTTGACCATTTTGGCCAAAATTGACTTTTTGGTCAGAGATTAACTTATTGGCTCAATAATTGATCATTAGTTCATAAATTGATTATTTTGACCAAAATTCAATTTTTCGTCACAAGTTGACCCATTGGGTCAAAGGGGTGGTCATTGGGTCAGAAATTGACCATTTTGACCAATGTTGACTTTTTAGTCAAAATTCGACCAATTTAGGTCAATGAGACAATCATTAGATAAAACATTGACAATTTTGATCAAAATTAACTTTTTGGTCCAAAGTTGGCCTATTGGGTCAATTGGTTGGTCATTGGGTCAAGGATTCACCGTTTTGGCCAAAGTTGATTTTTTGTGAAAAGTTAACAAAGTGGGTCAATGGGTTGGTCATTATGACTAAAGTTGACATTTAGGTCATTGTCTCAAAAATTAACCATTTTGACCAAATTTGACTTTTTGGTCAAAAGTGGACCTTTCTGGTCAATGAGGTGGTCATTATGTAAAAAATTGACAATTTTGACCAAAATTGACTTTTTGGTCAAAAGTTTTCCTTTTAGGTCAATGAGTTGGTCATTGGGTCAAGGATTGACAATTTTGACCAAAGTTGACTTTTTGGTCAAAAGTTGACCTATTGGGTAAATGGGTTAGTCATTAGGTCAAGGATTGACCATTTTGACCAAAGTTGACTTTTTGGTCAAAAGTAAACCTATTGGGTCAACAGGTGGTCATTAGGTCAAAAATTGACTATCTTAACCAATATTGATTTCTTGGTCAAAAGTTGAAATATTGGGTCAATGGGTTTTTTATTAGGTTATGGATTGACCGTTTTGACCAAAGTTAACTTTTTGGTTAGAGATTTTCTTATAAGGTCAAGAATTGGTCACTAATTCAAAAATTAACTATTTTGACCAAAATTAACTTTTTGGTCAAAAGTTGACCTATTAGGTCAATGGGTTGGTTGTTGGGTCAATGATTGATCATTTTGATCAAAGTTGACTTTTTGGTCAAAAGTCGTCCTATTGGGTCAATGGGTTAGTCATTGGGTCAAGGATTAACCATTTTTACCAAAGTTTACTTTTTGCTCATAGATGGCTTTCTCGGTTATTAATTGGTTATTAGAACAAAAAGTGTCTATTTTTGACCAAAATTGACTTTTGCTCAAAAGTTGACCCGTTGGGCAAATGGGTGTTCATTAAGTCTAAAATTGACTATTTTGACCATAATTGACATTTTATATAAAAATTGACCTATTGGGCCAATGTGTTTCTCATTGGTTAAGGATTGACCATTTTGACCAAAGTTGACTTTTTCATCAGAGATTGACTTATCGGGTCAATATTTGGTCATTAGGTCAAAAATTGAATATTTTGACAAAAAATAAATTTTTGGTCAAAATTGACCCATTGTGTTAATAGGGTGGTCATTGGGTCAGAAATTGACCATTTTGACCAAAGTTGACTTTTTGGTCAAAAGTTGACTTATTTGGTCAATTAGTTGGTAATTGGGTCAACAATCGACCATTTTGACTGAAGATGACTTTTTGGTCAAAAGTTGATCTATCGGGTCAAGGGGTTTGTCTGGGTCAAAAATTGACCATTTTGACCAAAGTTGACATTTTGGTAAAAAGTTGACCTATTTGGTAAGTGAGTTGGTAATTAGGTCAAGAATTGAACATTTTGACCAAAGATGACTTTTTGGGTCAAAAGTTGACCTATTGGATCAATGGGTTGGTCATTGGATCAAAAATTGACCATTTTTACCAAAGTTGACTTTTTGGTCAAAAGTTGACCTTTTGGGTCAATGGATGGTCATTAGGTCAAAGATTGATTTTATTGACCAAGATTGATTTTTTGGTCAAAAGTTGATCTATTAGGTCAATGGGTTTGTCATTGGGTCAAGGATTGACCATTTTGACCAAAGTTGACCTTTTGGTTAGAGATTAACTTATTGGGTCAATAATTGATTATTAATTCAAAAACTGACTATTTTAACCAAAATTGACTTGTTGGTAAAAAAATGACCTTTTAGGCCAATGGGTTGGTCATTGTGTTAAGGATTGATCGTTTTGACAAAAGTTGACTTTTTGGTCAAAAGTTGACATATTGGGTCATTAGGTCAAGGATTGACCATTTTGACCAAAGTTGATTTTTTTTTAGAGAATGTCTTATTGATCAATAATTGGTCATTAGGTCAAAAATTGATTATTTTGACCAAAATTGACTTTTTGGTCAAAAGTTGACCTATTGGGTGAATGGGTTGGTCATTGAGTCAAGGGTTGACCATTTTGACCAAAATTGACTTTTTGGTCAGAGATTGACTTATTGGGTCAATAATTGGTCATTAGTTTATAAATTGATTATTTTGACCAAAATTCAATTTTTCGTCATTGGGACAAAAATTGACCATTTTGAGCAAAGTTGACTTCTTAGTCAAAAGTTGACCTACTTAGGTCAATGAGACGTTCATTAGATAAAACATTGACAATTTTGAGTAAAATTGACTTTTTGGTCCAAAGTTGACCTATTGGGTCAACTGGTTGGTCATTGGGTCAAGGAATCACCATTTTGGTCAAAGTTGATTTTTTGTGAAAACTTGACAAATTGGGTCAATGGGTTGGTCACTGAATCAAGGATTGACCATTTTCACTAATGATGACAATTAGTTTATTGTCTCAGAAATTAACTATTTTGACCAGATTTGACTTTTTGATCAAATGTTGACCTTTCAGGTCAATGAGGTGGTCATTATGTCAAAAACTTGCAATTTTGACCAAAATTGATTTTTTAGTCAAAAGTTGTCCTTTTGGGTTAATGAGTTAGTCATTGGATTAAGGATTGACAATTTTGACCAAAGTTGACTTTTTGGCCAAAAATTGACCTATTCTGTCAATGGGTTTTTCATTGGGTCAAAGGATTGACCATTTTGACCAAAGTTGAATTTTTGGTATGAGATTAACTTATTGGGTCAATAATTGGTCATAGGTCAAAATTGACTATTTTGACCAAAGTTGAATTTTTTGTCAAAAGTTAACCCATTAGGTTAATGGGGTGGTCATTGGGTCAGAAATTGACCATTTTGACCAAAGATAACTTTTCGGTCAAAAGTAGACCAATGGGGTCAATGGGTTGGTCATTGGTGAAGGATTGACCATTTTGACCAAACTTGACTTTTTAGTCAAAAGTTAACCTATTGGGTCAATGGGTGGTCATTAGGTCAAAAATTGACTATCTTAACCAACATTGACTTTTTGGTCAAAAGTTGACATATTGGGTCAATGGGTTTGTCATTGGGTTAAGGATTGGCCATTTTGACCAAAGTTAACTTTTTTGTTAGAGATTGACTTATTGGGTCAATAATTGGTCATTAATTTCAAAAATTAACTATTTTCACCAAAATTAACTTTTTGATCAAAAGTTGACTTATTAGGTCAATGGGTTGGTCATTGGATCAATGATTGATCATGTTGACTAAAGTTGACTTTTTGGTCAAAAGTTGTTCTATTAGGTTAATGGGTTGGTTATTGGGTCAAGGATTTACCATTTTTACCAAAGTTTACTTTTTGGTCAAAGATTGGCTTTCTCGGTTAATAATTGGCTATTAGAACAAAAACTGTCTATTTTGACCAAAATTGACTTTTTGGTCAAAAGTTGAACTTTTGGGTTAATGGGTGTTCATTAGGTCAAAATCGCCTATTTCGACCATAAATGACTTTTTGTTCAAAAGTGTCCAAAATAGTCAATTTTTGACTTAATGAACACCCATTAACCCAAAAGTTCAACTTTTGACCAAAAAGCCAATGGGTTTATCATTGAGTTAAGGATTGACCATTTTTACCAACGTTGACTTTTTGATCAGAGATTGACTTATTGTGTCAATATTTGGTCATTAGGTAAAAAATTGACTATTTTGACCAAAATATAATTTTTGGTCAAAAGTTAACCCATCGGGTCAACGGGGTGGCCATTGGGTCAGAAATTCACCATTTTGACCAAAGATAACTTTTTGGTCAAAAGTTGACCTATTGGGTCAATGAGTTGGTAATTGGGTCAAGAATTGACGACATTGACCAAAGATGACTTTTTGGACAAAAGTTGACCTATTGGATCAATGGGTTGGTAATTAGGTCAAGAATTGACCATTTTAACCAAAATGGACTTTTTGGTCAAAAGTTGACCGATTGGGTTAATGGGTTGGTCATTGCGTCAAAAATTGATCATTTTGACCAAAGTTCTCTTTTTGGTCAAAAGTTGACCTATTGGGTAAATGGGTGATCATTAGGTAAAAAATTGACTATTTTGACCAAAATTGACTTTTTGGTCAAAAGTTTACCTATTGTGTCATTGGGTTTGTCATTGGCTAAAGGATTGACAATTTTGATCAAAGTTAACTTTTTTGTCAGAGATTTACTTATTAGTTCAATAATTGGTCATTAATTCAAAAATTGAATATTTTGGTCATTAGGTCAAAAATTGAAAATCTTGATCAAAATTAAATTTTTGTTCAAAAGTTGATCCGTTGGATCAACGGGGTGGTCATTTGGTGAAAAATTGACATATTTGGTCAATGAGTTGGTAATTGCGTCAACAATTAACCATTTTGACTAAAGATGACTTTTTGGTCAAAAGTTGATCTATTGGGTTAATGGCTTGGCTATTGGGTCAAAAAATGATCATTTTGACCAAAGTTGACTTTTTTGTCAAAAGTTGACCTATTAGGTCAATTGGTTTATTATAGGGTAAAGGATTAACCATTTTGACCAAAGTTGACTTTTTGGTCAGAGATTGACATTGGGTCTGTAATTGGTCATTAATTAAAAAAAGGACTATTTTGGTCATTAGGTCAAAAATTAAGTATTTTGACCAAAATTAAATTTTTAGTCAAAAGCTGACCCATTGGGTCAACTGATTGGTCATTGGGTCAGAAATTGACAATTTTGACCAAAGTTGACTTTTTTGTCAAAAGTTGACTTTGGTCAATGAGTTGTTAATTGTGTCAAGAATTGGCCCTTTTTACCAAGGATGACTTTTGGTCAAAAGTTGATCTATTGGGTTAATAGGTTGGTGATTGGGTCAAAAATTGACCATTTGACCAAAGTTGACTTTTTGTTCAAAAGATGACCTATTGGGTCAACAAGGTGGTCATTAGGTGAAAAATTGATCATTTTGACCAAGTTGACTTTTTGGTCAAAAGTTGACCTATTGAGTCAATGAGTTGGTAATTGGGTCAAGAATTGACCATTTTAACCAAAGATGTCTTTTTGGTCAAAAGTTGACTTATTTGGTCAATTAGTTGGTAATTGGGTCAGCAATTGACAATTTTGACTGAAGATGATATTTCCTTCAAAATTTAATCTATTGGGTCAATGGGTTGGTCATTGGCTAAAAAATTAATCATTTTGACCAAGATTGACTTTTTGGTCAAAAGTTAACTTATTGGTAAATGTATTGGTAATTAGGTCAAGAATTGGCCATTTTGACCAAAGATGACTTTTTTGGTCAAAAGTTGACCTATTGGGCCAATTGGTTGGTCATTGGGTCAAAAATTGACCATTTTGACCAAAGTTAACTTTTTGGTCAAAAGTTGACCTATTGGGTCAATGGGTTGTCGCTAGGTCAAAGATTGATTATTTTGACCAACAATGTCTTTTTGGTCAAAAGTTGATCTAGTGGGTCATTGGGTTTTTCATTGGGTCAATGATTGACCATTTTGGCTAAAGTTGACTTTTTGTTTAGAGATTGACTTATTGGTTCAATATTGGTCATAAATTAAAAAACTGACTATTTTGACCAAAATTGACATTTTGGTCAAAAGTTGACCTATTAGGCTAATGGGTTGGTCATTGGCTCAATGATTGATCATTTTGACCAAAGTTGATTTTTTTTGTCAAAAATTGGCCTATTGGGTCATTGGGTTAGTCATTTGGTCAAGAATTGACCATTTTGACCAAAGTTGACATTTTTGTTGGAGATTGGTTTTGTGGAAAATAATTGGTCAATTGGTCAAAATTTGACTATTTTTACCAAAATTGACTTTTTGGTTAAAAGTTGACCAATTGGGTCAATGTGATGGTCATTGTGTCAAGGATTGACCATTTTTACCAAAGTTAACTTTTTGGTCAGGGATTAACTTATTGGGTCAATAATTGGTTATTAGGTTAAAAATTCATTATTTTGACTAAAATTAAATTTTGGTTAAAAGTTGACCCCTTGGGTCAAAGGGGTGTTCATTGGGTTAGAAATTGACCATTTTGACAAAAGTTGACTTTTTAGTCAAAAATTGACCTATTTAGATCAAAGAGATAGTCATTAGGTAGAAAATTGACAATTTTTAGCAAAATTGACTTTTTGGTTCAAAGTTGATCTATTGGGTCAATTGGTTGGTCATTAGGTTAAGGATTCACCATATTGGCCAAAGTTTACTTTCTAGCTAAAAAAATGATAAATTGGGTCAATAGGCTGGTCATTAGATCAAGGATTGACCATTTTCAACAAAGTTGACATTTAGGTCATTGTCTTAGAAATTGACCATTTTGACCAAATTTTACTTTTTGCTCAAAAGGTGTCCTTTTGGGTCAATGAGTTGGTCAGTGGGTCAAGGATTGACCATTTTGACAAAAGTTGACTTTTTGGGTCAAAAGTTGACCTGTTGGGTCAATGGGTTGGTCATTAAGTCAAGGATTTACCATTTTGACCAAAGTTAACTTTTTGATCAAAAGTTGACCTATTAGGTCAATGGGTGGTCACTAGGTCGAAAGTTGATTATCTTAACCAAAATTGACATTTTGGTCAAAAGTTGACCTATTGGGTCAATGGGTTTGTTAAGGTTTGACCATTTTGACAAAAGTTAACCTTTTTGTCAGAGCTTGGCTTATTGGGTCAATAATTGGTAATTAATTCAAAAATTGACTATTTGGACCAAAATTAACTTTTTGGTCAAATGTTGACCTTTTAGGTCAATGGGTTGGTCGTTGGGTCAATGATTGATCATTTTGACCAAAGTTGACTTTTTGGTCAAAAGTTAACCTATTGGGTCAATGGGTTGGTCATTGGGTCAAGGATTGACCATTTTTACCAAAGTTGACTTTTTGGTTAGAGATTGGCTTACTGGGTTAATAATTGGTCATATTGACAAAAATTGTCTATTTTGACCAAAATTAACTTTTTGGTCAAAAGTTGACCTATTAGGTTAATGGGCGTTCATTAATTCAAAAATTGACTATTTTGACAAAAATTAACTTTTTGTTTAATAGTTGACCTATTGGGTCAATGAGTTTGTCATTGGGTCAAGGATTGACAATTTTAACCAAAGTTGACTTTTTGGTCAGTGATTGACTTATTTTTTCAAAAGTTAACTCATCGGGTCAATGGGGTGGTCATTGGGTTAGAAATTGACCATTTTGATCAAAGTTGACTTTTTGGTCAAAAGTTAACCTATTGGGTCATTGGGTGGTCATTAGGTTAAAAATTGACAATCTTAACAAATATTAACTTTTTGGTCAAAAGTTGACATATTGGGTTAATGTGTTTGTCATTGGGTTAAGGATCGACCATTTTGACTAAAGTTAACTTTTTGGTTAGTGATTGACTTATTGGGTCAATAATTGGTCATTAATTCAAAAATGGACTATTTTGACCAAAATTAACTTTTTGGTCAAAAGTTGACCTATTAGGCCAATTGGTTGGTCGTTTGGTCAATGATTGATCATTTTGGCCAATGTTGACTTTTTGGTCAAAAGTTGTCTTGTTGGTTCAATGGGTTGGTCATTGGGTCAAGGATTTACCATTTTTACCAAAGTTTACTTTTTGGTCAGAGATTGGTTTTCTCGGCTAATAATTGGTCATTATAACAAAAACTATCGATTTTGAACAAAATTGACTATTTGGTCAAAAGTTGACCTTTTGGGTTATTGGGTGTTCATTAAGTCAAAATTTGACAATTTTGATCATAATTTACTTTTTGTTTAAAAGTTAACTTATTGGGCCAATGGGTCTGTGATTGGGTAAAAAATTGACCATTTTGAGCAAAGTTGACTTTTTGGTCAGAGATTGACTTATTGGGTCATTTTTTGTTTATTGGTAAAAAATTGACTATTTTGACCAAAATATAATTTTTGGTCAAAAGTTAACCCATCGGGTGACGGGGTGGTCATTGGGCCAGAAATCGACCATTTTGACCAAAGATCACTTTTTGGTCAAAAGTAACCTATTGTGTCAATGAACTGGTAATTCGGTCAAGAATTGACCATATTAACCAAAGAGGACTTTTTGGTCAAAAGTTGACCTATTGGGTCAATGTGTTGGTAATTGGGTCAAGAATTGACCATTTTAACCAAATATGATTTTTTGGTCAAAAGTTGACCGATTGGTTTAATGGGTTAGTTATTGCGTCAAAAATTGAACATTTTGACCAAAGTTGTCTTTTTTGTAAAAAGTTAACCTATTGGGTCAATGGGTGATCATTACGTCTAAAATTGACTTTTTGGACAAATGTTGACCTATCGGGTCATTGGGTTTGTCATTAGCTCAAGGATTGACAATTTTGACCAAAGTTGACTTTTTTGTCAAGGATTGACTTATTGGTTCAATAATTGGTCATTAATTCAGAAATTGACTATTTTGGTCTTTAGGTTAAAAATTAACTATTTTGATTAAAATTGGATTTTTTGGTCAAAAGTTGACCCTTTGGATCAACGGGTGTGGTCATTGGGTGAGAAATTAACAATTTGGCCAAAGTTGACTTTTTGGTCAAAAGTTGATATATTTGGTCAATGAGTTGGTAATTGCGTCAAGAACTGACCATTTTGACCAAAGATGACTTTTTGGTCAAAAGTTGATCTATTGGGTCAATTAGTTGGTCATTGAGTCAAAAATTGACCATTTTGACCAAAGTTGTGTTTTTTGTCAAAAGTTGACCTATTGGGTCAATGAGTTTGTCATTGGGTAAAGGATTAACCATTTTAACCAAAGTTGACTTTTTGGTCAGAGATTGACATATTGGGTTAGTAATTGTTCATTAATTCAAAAATTGACTATTTTGGTCATAAGGTCAAAAATTAAGTTTTTTATGACCAAAGTTAAATTTAGGTCAAAAGTTGACCCAATGGGCCAACTGGGTGGTCATTGGGTCAGAAATTGACCATTTTGACCAAAGTTGACTTTTTGGCCAATGCGTTGTTAAAAGTTGACTTTTATTTAAAAGTTGACCTATTTGGTCAATGAGTTGTTAATTACGTCAAGAATTGACCCTTTTGACCAAGGATGACTTTTTGGTCAAAAGTTGATCTATTAGGTCAATAGGTTGGCCATTGGGTCAAAAATTGACCATTTTGACCAAAGTTAACTTTTTGGTTAAAAGTTGAATTATTGGGTCAATGAGCAGTCGTTAAGTCAAAAATTGACTATTTTGACCAAAATTGGCTTTTTGGTCAAAAGTTGACATATTGGGTCAATTTGTTTGTCATTGGGTTAAGGATTAACCATTTTGACCAAAGTTGACTTTTTGGTCAGAGATTGTTATATTAGGTGAATAATTGGTCATTAGGTCAAAAAATTGACTATTCTGACAAAAATTGAATTTTTGGTCAAAAGTTAACCCATTAGGTCCACGGGGTGGTCATTGGATCAGAAATTGACCATTTTGACCAAAGTTGACTTTTTGGTCAAAAGATGACTTATTTGGTCAATTAGTTGGTAATTTGGTCAAGAACTGAACATTTTGACCAAAGATGACTTTTTGGTCAAAAGTTGACCTATGGGTTGGTTATTAGGTCAAAATTTGACCATTTTGATCAAAGTTGACTTTATGGTCAAAAGTTCACCAATTGGGTCAATGGATGTTCAATAGGTCAAAAAATGACTATTTTGACCAAAATTAACTTTTTGGTCAAAAGTTGACTTATTGGGTCAATGGGTTTGTCAATTGGTCAAGGATTGACCATTTTGTCCAAAGTTGACATTTTGGTCACAGATTGACTTGTTGGGTCAATAATTGGTCATTAATGCAAAAATTGACTATTTTGATCAAAGTTCATTTTTTTGGTCAAAAGTTGACCTATTAGGTCAATGTGTTGGTCATTGGATCAAGGATTGACCATTTTGGCCAAAGTTGACTTTTTGGTCAAAGATTGGCTTATTGGGTCAATAATTGACTTTTTGGACCAAAATTAACTTTTTGGACAAAAGTTGACCTATTGGGCCATTGGGTTAGTTATTGGGTCAAGGATTGATCATATTGACCAAAATTGACTTTTTGGTTACAAGTTGGCCTATTAGGCCTATAGGTTGGTCATTGGGTCAAGGATTGATCATTGACCAAAGTAGTCTTTTTGGTCAAAGGTTGGTCTATTTGGCCAATGGATATGTCATTGGGTCAAGGATTGATCATCTTGACCAAAGTTAACTTTTTGGTCGAGATTCGCTTCATGGGTCAATAATTGGTGATTAGGTCAAAATTGATTATCTTGACCAAAATTGTCTTTTTGGTAAAAAATTGACATATTGGGTCAATGGGTTGGTCATTGGGTCAAGATTGATCATTTTGACAAAAGTTGACTTTTTGATCAGAGATTGACTTATTCGGTCAATAATTGGTCATTTGGTCAAAAATTGATTATTTTGACAAAATTAAATTTTTTGTCGAAGGTTGACCCATTAGGTCAACGGGGTGGTCATTGGGTCAGAAATTGATCATTTTGACTAAAGTTGACTTTTTGGTTAAAAGTTGACCTATTTGGTCAATGAGTTGGTAATTGGGTCAAGAATTGGCCATTTTGACTGAAGAAGACTTTTTGGTCAAAATTTGATCTATCGGGTCAATGGTTTGGTCATTGAGTCAAAAATTGACCATTTTGACCAAAGTTGACTTTTTGGTCAAAAGCTGACCTATTGCGTTAATTGGTTGGTCATTGGGTCAAGGATTGACCATTATGACCGAAGTTGTCCTTTTGGTCAAAAGTTGACTTATTTAGGTCAATGAGGTAGTCATTAGGTCAAAATTCATCTATTTTAAGCAAAATTCACCTTTTGGTCAAAAGTTGACCTATTTTGTTAATGTGTTGGTCATTGAGTCAAGGATTAACCCTTTTGGCCAAAGTTGACATTTTAGTCAAAATTTCATAAATTAGGTCAATGGGTTGGTCATTGGATCAAGGATTGACCATTTTCACCAAAGTTGACATTTAGGTCATTGTGTCAGAAATTAACGATTTTGACCAATTTGACTTTTTGGTCAAAAGTTACCCTTTTTGAACAATGAGGTGGTCATTAGGTCAAAAATTGACAATTTGACCAAAATTGACTTTTTGGTCAAAAGTTGTCCTTTTGGGTCATGAGTTGATCATTGGGTTGAGGATTGATCATTTTGACCAAAGTTGACTTTTTGGTCAAATGTTGACCTATTGGGTCAATATATGGTCATTAGTAAAAAATTTAATATTTTAACCAAAATTGTCTTTTTTGTCAAAATTCGATCAATTGGGTCAGAGGGTAGGTCATTGGGTCAAGGATTTACCTTTTTGACCACAGTTGACTTTTTGTTCAAAAGTTTACCTATTGGGTCAATGGGTTTGTCATTAGGTCAAGGATTGACCATTATGACCAAAGTTTACTTTTTGGTCAGAAATTGACTTATTGGGTCAATAATTGGTCATTAGGTCAAAAATTAACTATTTTGACCAAAATTGACTTTTGTTTCAATGATTGATCATTTTGACCAAAGTTGACTTTTTGGTCAAAGTTGACCTATTGGGTAAATGGGTTGGTCATTTGGTCAAGAATTGACCATTTTTACCAAAGTTCACTTTTTGGTTAGAGATTGACTACTGGGTCAATAATTGGTCATTAGGACAAAATTTGTCTATTTTGACCAAAATTAACTTTTTGGTCAAAAGTTGACCAATTTGGTTAATGGGTGTTCATTAAGTCAAAAATTGACTATTTTGACCAAAATTGACTTTTTGTTCAATAGTTGACCTATTTGGTCTATGGGTTTGTCATTGGGTCAAAGATTGACCATTTTGACCAAAGTTGACTTTTTTGTCAGAGATTGACTTATTGGGTCAATAATTGGTCATTAGGTCAAAAATTGACTATTTTGACAGAAATAGAATTTTTTGTCAAAAGTTAATCCATCGAGTCAATGGGGTAGTCATTGGGTCAGAAATTGACATTTTGACCATGGTTGACTTTTTAGTCAAAAGTTGACCCATTAGGGTCCACGAGTTGGTCATTCGGTCAAAAATTGATCATTTTGACCAGAGTTGAATTTTTGGACAAAAGTTGACCTATTTGGTCAATAAGTTGGTAATTACGTCAAGAATTGACCATTTTAACCAAAGATGATTTTTTGGTCAAAAGTTGATCTACTTGGTCAATGGGTTGGTCATTGAGTCGAAAATTCACCATTTTGACCAAAGTTGACTTTTTGGTCAAAAGTTAACATATTGGATTAATGGGTAGTCATTAGGTAAAAAATTAACTATTTTGACCAAAATTGAATTTTAGGTCAAAAGTTGACCTATTGGATCAATGGGTTTGCCATTGGGTCAAGGATTGACCATTTTGACCAAAGTTGATTTTCTGGTCAGAGATTGATTTATTAGGTCAACAATGGTCACTAATTAAGTAGGTAAAAAATTGGCGATTTTTACCAAAACTAAATTTTTTGTCAAATGTTGATTGGGTCAACTGGGTGGTCATTAGGTCAGAAATTGATCATTTTGACAAAAGTTGACTTTTTGGTCAAAAGTTGATCTATTGGGTCAATGGGTTGGTCATTGGGTAAAAAATTGGCCATTTTAACCAAAGTTGACTTTTTGACCAAAATTGACTTTTGACTTTTTGATCAAAAGTTAACCTATTGGGTTAATGAGTGGTCATTAGGTCAAAAATTGATTATTTTGACCAAAATTGATATTTTACTCAATAGTTGACCTTTTGGGCAACGGCTTTGTCATTGGGTTTAGGATTGACCATTTTGACCAAAGTTGAATTTTTGGTCAAAGATTGACTTATTAGGTCAATAATTGGTCATTAAGGAAAAAATTAACTATTTTGACCAAAATTGATTTTTTTGTCTAAAGGTAACGCTTTGGGTTAACAGGGTCGTCATTGGGTCAAAAATTGATCATTTTGACCAAAGTTGACTTTTTGGTCAAAAGTTTACCTATTTGGTCAATGAGTTGGTAATTGAGTCATAAATTGACCATTTTGACCAAAGATGACATTTTAGTCAAAAGTTGGCCTATTGAGTCAATGGGTTGGTCATTGGGTCAAAATTGTCCATTTTGACCAAAGCTGACTTTTTGGTCAAAAGTTAACCTATTGGGTCAATGGGTGGTCATTAGGTCAAAAAATTAACTATTTTGACAAAAATTGAATTTTAGGTTAAAAGTTAACATATTGGGTCAATGGGTTTGCCATTGGTTCAAGGATTGACCATTTTGACAAAAGTTGACTTTTTGGTCAGAGATTGATTTATTAGGTCAACAGTGGTCACTAATTAAGTAGGTGAAACATTGGCTATTTTTTCTAAAATTAAATTTTTTGTCAAAAGTTGATTGGGTCAACTTGGTGGTCATTGGGTTAGAAATTGATCATTTTGACCAAAGTTGACTTTTTGGTCAAAAGTTGATCTATAGGGTCATTTGGTTGGTCATTAAGTCAAAAATTGACCATTTTGACTAAAGTTGACTTTTTTGTTACAAGTTGACCAATTGGGTCTATGGGTGGTCATTAAGTAAATAACTGACTATTTTGATCAAAATTAACTTTTTGGTCAAAAGTTAACCTATTAGGTCAATTGGTTTATCATTGGGTCAAATAATGACCATTTTGACCATAGTTGACTTTTTGGTCAAATATTGTTGTATTGGGTTATGGTCCTTAAGTCAAAAATTGATTATTTTCACCAAAATTGAATTTTTGCTCAAAAGTTAACCTGTTGGTTCAACGGGGTGGTCAGTGGATCAGAAATTGACCATTTTGACCAAAGTTGACTCTTTGATCAAAAGTTTTCCTATTTGGTCAATGAGTTGGTCATTGGGTTAAAATTTGACCATTTTGACCAAAGTTGACTTTTTGGTCAAAAGTTGACAAATTTGGTCAATGGGTGTTCATTAGGTCAAAAATTAACTATTTTGACCAAAGTCGACTTTTTGGTCAAAAGTTGACTTATTGGGTCAATGAGTTTCTCATTGGGTCAAGGATTGACCATTTTGACCAAAGTTGAATTTTTGGTTATGGATTGACTCATTTGGTCAATAATTGGTCATTAATTCAAAAATTGTTTATTTTGACGAAAATTGACTTTTTGGTCAAAAGTTGACCTACTATGCCAATGGGTTGGTCATTGGATCAAAGATTGATCATTTTGACTAATGTTGACTTTTTGGTCAAAAGTTGACTTATTGGGTCAATGGGTTTGTCATTGGGTCAAGGATTGACAATTGTGACCAAAGTTGACTTTTTGGTCAAAGATTGACTTATTGAGTGAATAATTGGTCATTAGGTTAAAAATTCATTATTTTGACCAAAATTAAAATTTTGGTCAAATGTTGACCCATTGGGTCAAAGAGGTGGTCATCAGGTCAAAAATTGACCATTTTCACCAAAGTTGACATTTTGATCAAAGTTTACCTATTTGGTCAATGAGTTGGTAATTGGGTCAAGAAATGAACTTTTTGACCGAAGATGACTTTTGGGTCAAAACCTGATCTATTGGGTTCACAGGTTGGTCATTGGGTCAAAATTGACCATTTTGACCAAAGTTGACTTTTTGGTTAAAAGTTGACAAATTTGGTCAATGGGTGTTCATTATGTCAAAAATTAACTATTTTGACCAAAGTTGACTTTTTGGTCAAATATTGACTTATTGGGTCAATGGGTTTGTCATTGGGTCAAAGATTGACCATTTTGGCCAAAGTTGACTTTTTGGTCGTGGATTGACTTATTGGGTCTATAATTGGTCATTAGTTCAAAAATTGACTATTTTGACAAAATTGACTTTTTGGTCAAAAGTTGACTTATTAGGCCAATGGGTTGGTCATTGAATCAAGGATTGACCATTTTGACCAATGTTGACTTTTTGGTCAAAAGTTAAACTTTTGGGTCAGAGATTGACATAATGGGTGAATAATTGGTCATTAGGTTAAAAATTGAATATTTTGACCAAAATTAAATTTTTTGTCAAATGTTGACCCATTGGGTCAAAGAGGTGGTCATCGGGTCAGAAATTGACCATTTTGACCAAAGTTGACTTTTTGATTAAAAGTTGACATATTTGGTCAATGAGTTCGAAATCTGGTCAAGAAATGACCAATTGGACCGAAAATAACTTTTTCGTCAAAAGTTGATCTATTGGGTCAATGGGTTGATCATTGGGTCAAAATTTGACCATTTTGTCCAAAGTTGACTTTTTGGTCAAAAGATGACTTATTATTTTAATTGGTGATCATTGGGTCAAAAATTGAGTATTTTGACTAAAATTGACTTTTTGGTCAAACGTTGACCTATGGGTTAATGGTTTGTCATTGGGTCAAGGATTGAACATTTTGACCAAAGTTGACTTTTTGGTCAGAGATTGACTTATTCGGTCAACAATTGGACATTAGGTCAAAAATTGACTATTTTGACCAAAATTGAATTTTTTGTCAAAAGTTAACCCATTGGGTTAACGTGGAGGTCATTAGGTCAGAAATTGACCATTTTTACCAAAGTTGACTTTTTTGTCAGAAGTTGACCTATTTACTCAATGAGTTGGTAATTGGGTCAAGAATTGACCATTTTGACCAAAAATGACTTTTTTAGTCAAAAGTTGACCTGCTGGGTCATTGGATAAAAAATTAACCATTTTAACCAAAGATGACTTTTTGACCAAAGTTGACTTTTTGATCGAAAGTTAACTTATTGGGTTAATGGGTGGTCATTAGGTCAAAATGTGACTATTTTGACCAAAATTGACTTTTTAGTTAATAGTTGTCCTTTTGGGCAATGGCTTTGTCATTGGGTTTAGGATTGACCATTTTGACTAAAGTTGAATTTTTGGTCAAAGATTGACTTATTAGGTCAATAATTGGTCATTAAGGCAAAAATTAACTATTTTGACCAAAATTGATTTTTTGTCTAAATGTAACGCTTTGGGTTAATGGGGTCGTCATTGGGTCAGAAATTGACCATTTTGACCAAAGTTGACTTTTGGGTCATAAGTTGACCTATTTAGTCAATGAGTTGGTAATTGAGTCATAAATTAACCATTTTGACCAAAGATGACATTTTAGTCAGAAGTTGACCTATTGAGTCAATGGGTTGGTCATTGGGTCAAAATTGTCCATTTTGACCAAAGTTAACTTTTTGGTCAAAAGTTAACCTATTCGGTCAATGGGTGGTCATTAGGTAAAAAATTGACTATTTTGACCAAAATTGAATTTTAGGTCAAAAGTTGACCTATTGGGTCAATGGGTTTGCAATGGGTTTAAGGATTGACCATTTTGACCAAAGTTGACTTTTTGGTCAGAGATTGATTTATTAGGTCAACAATGGTCACTAATTAAGTAGGTGAAAAATTGGCTATTTTTACTAAAATTAAATTTTTTGTCAAAAGTTGATTGGGTCAACTGGGCGGTCATTGAGTCAGAAATTGATCATTTTGACTAAAGTTGACTTTTTGGTCAAAAGTTGATTTGTTTGGTCATTGAGTTGTTAATTACGTCAAGAATCGACCATTATAACCAAATGTGACTTTTTGGTCAAAAGTTGATCTATTGGATCAATGGGTTGGTCATTGGGTCAAAAATTGACCAAAGTTGACTTTTTGGTGACAAGTTGACCAATTGGGTCTATGGGTGGTCATTAAGTCAATAACAAACTATTTAGATCAAAATTGACTTTTTGGTCAAAAGTTAACCTATTGGGTCAATTGGTTTGTCATTGGGTCAAATAATGACCATTTTGACCAAAGTTGACCATTTGGTCAAAGATTGTCATATTGGGTTAATATATGGTCATTAGGTCAAAAATTGATTATTGTCACCAAAACTGAATTTTTGCTCAAAAGTTAACCTGTTGGCTCAATAGGGTCGTCAGTGGAACAGAAATTGACCATTTTGACCAAAGTTGACTTTTTGATCAAAAGTTTTCCTATTTGGTCAATGAGTTAGTCATTGGGTCAAAATTTGACCATTTTGACCAAAGTTGACTTTTTGGTCAAAAGTTGACAAATTTGGTCAATGGGTGTTCATTAGGTCAAAAATTAACTATTTTGACCAAAATCGACTTTTTGGTCTAAAGTTGCCTTATTGGGTCAATGGGTTTGTCATTGGGTCAAGGATTGACCATTTGACCAAAGTTGAATTTTTAGTCATGGATTGACTCATTGGGTCAATAATTAGTCATTAATTCAAAAATTGACTATTTTGACGAAAATTCAATTTTTGGTCAAAAGTTGACCTACAAAGCCAAAGGGTTGGTCATTCGATCAAGAATTGATCATTTTGACTAATGTTGATTTTTTGGTCAAAAGTTGACTTATTGGGTCAAGGATTGACAATTTTGACCAAAGTTGACTTTTTTGGTCAAAGATTGACTTATTGGGTGAATAATTGGTCATTAGGTTAAAAATTCATTATTTTGACCAAAATTAAATTTTTGGTCAAATGTTGACCCATTGGGTCAAAGAGTTGGTCATCAGGTCAAAAATTGACCATTTTGACCAAAGTAGACTTCTTGATCAAAGTTGACCTACTTGGTCAATGAGTTGGTAATTAGGTCAAGAAATGACCTTTTTGACCGAAGATGACTTTTTGGTCAAAAATTGATCTATTGGGTCAATGATTTTGTCATTAGGTCAAAATTGACCATTTTGACCAAAGTTGACTTTTTGGTTAAAAGTTGAAAAATTTGGTCAATGGGTGTTCATTAGGTCAAAAATTAACTATTTTGACCAAAATTGACTTTTTGGTCAAATGTTGACTTATTTGGTCAATGGGTTTGTCATTGGGTCAAGGATTGACCATTTTGGCCAAAGTTTACTTTTTGGTCGTGGATTGACTTATTGGGTCTATAATTGGTCATTAATTCAAAAATTAACTATTTTGACGAAAATTGACTTTTTGGTCAAAAGTTGACTTAATAGGCCAATGGGTTGGTCATTGAATCAGGGATTGACCATTTTGACCAATGTTGACTTTTTGGTCAAAAGTTGACCTATTGGGTCAATGGGTTGATCATTGGGTCAAGGATTGACAATTTTGACCAAAGTTAACTTTTGGATCAGAGATTGACTTATTGGGTGAATAATTGGTCATTAGGTTAAAAATTGAATATTTTGACCAAAATTAAATTTTTTATCAAATGTTGACCCATTGGGTCAAAGAGGTGGTCATCGGGTCCGAAATTGACCATTTTGACCAAAGTTGACTTTTTGATCAAAAGTTGACCTATTTGGTCAATGAAACTTTTTGTTCAAAATTTGATCTATTGGGTCAATGGGTTGATCATTGGGTCAAAATTTGACCATTTTGCCAAAGTTGACTTTTTGGTCAAAAGTTGACCTATTGTGTTAATGGGCGGTCATTAGGTCAAAAATTGACTATTTTGACTAAAATTGACTTTTTGGTCAAAAGTTGACCTATTGGGTTAATGGTTTGGTCATTGGGTCAAGGATTGACCATTTTGACCAAAGTTGACTTTTGGTCAGAGATTGACTTATTCGGTCAACAATTGGACATTAGGTCAAAAATTAACTATTTTGACCAAAATTGAATTTTTTGTCAAAAGTAACCCATTGGGTCATTGTGGAGGTCATTAGGTCAGAAATTGATCATTTTTACCAAAGTTGACTTTTTTGTTAGAAGTTGACCTATTTAGTCAATGATTTGGTAATTAGGTCAAGAATTGACCATTTTGACAAAAAATGACTTTTTAGTCAAAAGTTGACCTATTGGGTCATTGGATAAAAAATTGACCATTTTAACCAAAGTTGACTTTTTGACGAAAGTTGACTTTTTGATCAAAAGTTAACCTATTGGGCTAATGGGTGGTCATTAGGTCAAAATTTGACTATTTTGACCAAAATTGACTTTTTTGTCAAAAGTTGACCTATTGGGTTAATGGGTTTAGGATTGACCATTTTGACCAAAGTTGAATTTTTGGTCAGAGATTGTCAATAATTGGTCATTAGGGCAAAAATTAACTTTTTTGACCAAAATTGAATTTTTTTTGTCTAAAGGTAACACTTTGGGTTAACAGGGTCGTCATTAGGTCAGAAATTGACCATTTTGACCAAAGTTGACTTTTTGGTCAAAAGTTGACATATTTGGTCTATGAGTTGGTAATTGGGTCATAAATTGACCATTTTGACCAAAGATGACATTTTAGTCAAAAGTTGACTTTTTGAGTCAATGGGTTGGTCATTGGGTCAAAATTGTCCATTTTGACCAAAGTTGACTTTTTGATCAAAAGTTAACCAATTGGGTCAATGGGTGGTCTTTAGATCAAAAATTAACTATTTTGACTAAAATTGACTTTTAGGTCAAAAGTTGACCTATTGGGTCAAGGTTTGACCATTGTGACCAAAGTTGACTTTTTGGTCAGAGATTGATTTATTAGGTCAACAATGGTCACTAATTAAGTAGGTAAAAAATTGGCTATTTTTACCAAAATTAAATTTTTTGTCAAAAGTTGATTGGGTCAACTGGGTGGTCATTGGGTTAGAAATTGATCATTTTGACCAAAGTTGACTTTTTGGTCAAAAGTTGATCTGTTTGGTCAATGAGTTGTTAATTGCGTCAAGAATCGACCATTATAACCAAATGTGACTTTTTTTGGTCAAAAGTTGATCTATTGGGTCAATGGGTTGATTATTGGGTCAAAAATTGACCATTTTAACCAAACTTGACTTTTTGGTTAAAAGTTGACCAATTGGGTATATGGGTGGTCATTAAGTCAAAAATTATCTATTTTCACTAAAATTGACTTTTTAGTCGAAACTTGACCTATTGGGTCAATGGGTTTATCATTGGTTCAAGGATTGATCATTTTGACCAAAGTTGACTTTTTGGTCAGAGATTGACTTATTGGATAAAAAATTGGTAAATAGGTAAAAAATTGACTATTTTCACCAAAATTGAATTTTTGGTCAAAAGTTAAATCATTGGGTCAACTGGGTGGGCATTGGGTGAGAAATTGACCATTTAGACTAAAGTTGACTTTTTGGTCAAAAGTTGACTTGTTTGGACAACGAGTTGGTAATTGGGTCATGATCTATAAAAAAATACTTATTTCTTTATGTCTTAATTCTTATCAATTTCTAAGGATATTATGCTTTAATGAAAGGTATTTTTTTGTGTTTTTGGATGTAAGTGATGTAAAAAGGTCAAAAAAGGAAAAAGGAGCAAAAATGAGCAAAAATGGAGCAAAATACAAAAAGTATAAAAAATATGGCCTGGCGCCTAGGCGCTAGAAGTTGGCTCCTAAGCACCAGACTCGATACAGAAACTGTCAAGTTTTTGAGAATGTTTGAACGGTTATTTTGATGGAGTGAGCGGTTATTGGACATTCTAGAAGATTGGCAGTTGTTCCTTGATAATAGAACATGTGATAAATTGCATTTGGACGCTCCAAAACGGTTTTAATCGCGAAGAGGCGCGAGCCAAAGTGAAGATGTTAGAAGAACTGGACGCGGTGTCCGGCGCCTGGGCGCCAGATTTCGGCGCCTAGGCGCCAGACAGACCTTCTAGAAGATTCATTGAATGTGGATATGTTTTGAATAGGTGCCTCAAGGCAACCCTTGAAGCTTATAAATAGGAGTCCATTTCTTCAGAAAATGGTGCCCCCCCATTGTAAACCCTTTCTCTTATCCACTTTAGGATCTCTCATCCTTAGAGAGAGAAATAGAGGGAGAAATTTAGGGCCACTTTTGTTTAGTTTAGTGAGTTTATTTTCAAGTTGTTGCATCTCGGAGTTCATTACACTCGTGGAGTCGGTAGGAATCAGAAGATCTGTAGAAGGAATATTTGAGATAAGTATTTTATATTTGATTTAAAATTTATTTATTATGTTTTGCTGTTTATATTCAATGTGTTATGAGTAGTTAGTTTACTTTCTTCCTTCAATTATGAAGAGAAAAATAAGATAATAAAAGATTCAATGGAGAATTGAAATTCAAAATATTTTCAAAACATTGTGATGACATTAATACCTGATCTTACTTTACTTTTTAAATTGGCCATTTAAATTGTTAAGACCTGTTGAAGAGTTTTGAGACCTAGAAGGAGAAAAACTCTTAACTTGTAAATGTCACATGAATCCTTGGTTAGTCGAAGGCCATGTTAGGGCTATTTAAGGTGAAGTACAAATAAATAGGAAGATAAGATTTAAAGGGCGTAGAATTGATAAGTTTTTAGAGTGACAGACTAAATTCTTATAATTTGATTTATAGATTAGGAAAGGGTCACTAGTAGGGCCGACCATAGCCACCCTTGGACATCTAGTAGTGTGAGTCTAGATTAACCCATTCTACTAACAATACATCCGGACCTGATCTGTAAATTAGCCAATGTTCTTTGCTCCTGGATCAAAAGTTAAAGAATAGGAATGCTTCTATTTGGCACAATACCATAAATCAAATTCTCCAATGAATATTAAATTATCTTAAAAATCTTAGATTAATTGAAGGGAAGAAAGTTGTTTGTTTTATATAGTTTTCACAAAATCATTGTCTTATTATTGTTTTCTTTATTTGCATCTAGTAAATTAATAGTAATTTATAGTTAGATTAAAATAAAAAAATATTTTTGAAATACAATATTTAGAAATTTATTACTATATTTTTTTCCCCGTAGGATCGATAATGGGGTCTTTGTTTCAAAGCTCTATATTACTTGAAACGATACGTATACTTGCGTAGTACCCAAAAAGTATATAAAATATTTTTCTTTTTAAAATTATATTTTGCTATATAAACATATATTTAAAAAGTTTTATTTGGTACACATTTATATAACAAGTTATTCCAGGTCAAGTGTTTCGCGCCTTTGCCAGAAATTAAATTTTCTAGCAGTGGTAACAAATTTTTGTATTTAGAAGTACAAAAATCGGGTCAAGTTTTTTGCGCCATTGCCAGGGAAGAAATAGAATAGTTATAGAATTTTTAAATATTATATTTCCAAGAATATAAAAAAAAATATAAAAAGATATATATATATATACCAAAATGGTCAATTTATGACCCCATGACCACTCCGTTGACCCAATGGGTCAATATTGACCAAAAAGTTAATTTTGATCAAGATAATCAAATTTTGACCTGATGACCAATTGTTGTTCCAATAAGTCAATCTCTGACCAAAAAGTCAATGTTTGTCAAAATAATCTATCCTTGACCCAATGACCAACCGATTGACACAATTGGTCAACTTTTGACCAACTAGTTAATTTTGGTCAAAATAGTCAATTTTTGACCTGACGACCACCCATAGACCCAATAGGATAACTTTTGACCAAAAAGTCAACTTTGGTCAATATGGTCAATTTTTGACCCAATGACCAACACATTGACCCAATAAGTCAACTTTTGACCAAAAAATCATCTTTGGTCAAAATGGTCAATTCTTGACCCAATTACCAACTCATTGACCAAATTGGTAAACTTTTAACCAAAAGGTTAACTTTGGTCAAAATTGTCAATTTCTGACCCAATGACCACCACGGTTACCCAATGGGTTAACCTTTGACCAAAAAAACAATTTTGGTCAAAATAGTCAATTTATGACCTAATGACCAATTATTGACCCAATAAGTCAATCTCTGACCAAAAAGTCAACTTTGGACAAAATGGCCAATCCTTAAGCCAATGACAAACCCATGACCCAGTAGGTCAACTTTTGACCAAAAAGTCGATTTTGGTCAAATAGTCAATTTTTGAATAAATGATCAACCATTGAACCAATATGTCAACTGTTGACCAAAAAGTCAATTTTTGTCAAAATAGTCAATTTTTGACCTAATGACCAATTATTGACCCAGTAAGGCAATCTCTGACCAAAAAGTCAACTTTAATAAAAATGACCAACCCATTTACCCAATAAGTCATCTTTTGACCAAAAAGTCAACTTTGATAAAAATGATCAGTCATTGACCCAATGACCAACTCGTTGGTCTAACATGTCAATTTTTGACCAAAAAGTCATTTTTGGAAAAAATAGACAATTTTTGAATTAATGAGCAATTATTGACCCAATAAGTCAATCTCCGACCAAAAATTCAACTTTGGTCGAAATGGTCAATCTGTAACCCAATAACAAACCCATTGATACAGTAGGTCAACTTTTGACCAAAAAGATAATTTTGGTAAAAATATTCAATTTTTGACTAAATGACCGCCCATTGACCCGATATGTCAACTTTTGACCAAAAAGTCAACTTTGGAGAAAATAATCAATTTTTGATCTAATGATCAATTATTGACCTAGTAAGCTAATCTCTAACCATAAAGTCAACTTTGGTCAAAATTATCAATCCTTAAACCATTGACCAACCCATTGACCCAATAGGTCAACTTTTGACCAAAAAGACCACTTTGTACAAAATGATCAAATCATTGACCCAATGACCAACCCATTGGCCTAATAGGTCAACTTTTGACCAAAAAGTCAATTTTGATCAAAATTGTTAATTTTTGAATTAATGACATTATTTATCCAATAAGTCAATTTTTGACTAAAAAGTCAACTTTGGTCAAAATAGTCAATCTTTGACACAATGACAAACCCATTTACCAATAGGTTAACTTTTGACTAAAAAGGCAATTTTGGTCAAAATAGTCAATTTTTGACCTAATGACCAACCCATTGACTCAAAAGGTCAACTATGACCAAAAAGTCATCTTTGGTCAAAATGGTCAATTCTTAATACAATTACCAACTCATTGACCCAAAAGATCAAATTTTGACCAAAAAGTCAACTTTATTCAAAAGAGTCAATTTCTGACACAATAACCACCCCGTTGACCCAATGGGTCAACTTTTGACAAAAAAGTTTATTTTTGTTAAAATAATTAATTTTTTACCTAACGACCAATTATTGACCCACTAAGTGAATCTCTGACCAAAAAGTCAATTTTGGTTAAAATGGTCAATCCTTAACCCAATGACCAACCAATTGACCCAATAGGTCAACTTTTGACAAAAAAGTCAACTTTGGTCAAAATGATCAATCCTTGACCCAATGACCAACCCGTTAGCCTAATAGGTCAACTTTTGACCAAAAGTCAATTCGATCAAATTATTCAATTTTTGAATTAATGGCCAATTATTGACCCAATAAGTCAATCTCTGACAAAAAAGTCAACTTTGGACAAAATGATCAATCCTTGACCCAAAGACAAACAAATTGATCCAATAGGTCAACATTTGACCAAAATTTCAATTTTGGTCAAAATTGTCAATTTTTAACCTAATGACCAATTATTGACCCAATAAGTCAATCTGTGACTAAAAATTCAACTTTAGTCAAAATAGTCAATCCTTGACCCAATTACCAACCCATTGACCCAAGAGGTCAACTTTTGACTAAAGAGTTAACTTTTGTCAAAATGATTAATCCTTAACCCAATGACCAACCCGTTGGCCTAATATATCAACTTTTGACCAAAGAGTCAATTTCGGTCAAAATAGTCAATTTTTGAATAAATGACCAATTATTGAACCTATAAGATAATCTTTGAGGAAAAAGTCAACTTTGGTCAAAATGGTCAATCCTTGCCCCAATGACAAACACATTGATCCATTACGTCAACTTTTGACAAAAGAGCCATTTTTGATAAAAAATGGTCAATTTTTGACCCAATAACCAACCTGTTGACCCTATATGTCAACTTTCGACTAAAAAGTCATCTTTACTCAAAATGGTTAATTCTTGACCCAATTACCAACTCATTGACCAAATAGGTTAACTTTTGACCAAAAACTCAACTTTGGTAAAAATGGTCAATTTTTAACCCAATGGGTCAACTTTTAACAAAAAGTTTGATTTTGGTCAAAATAATCAATTTTTGACATATTGACTAATTGTTGACCCAATAAGTCAATCTCTGACCAAAAAGTCAACTTCAGTCAAAGTGGTCAATCCTTGAACCAATGACAAACCCATTGACGTAATAGGCCTTTGACCAAAAAGTCAACTTTGATCAAAACGATCAGTCCTTGACCCAATGACCAACCCATTAGCCTTATAGGTCAATTTTTGACCAAAAAGTCAATTTTGCTCAAAATGATCAATCCTTGACCCAATGGCCAACCCATTGGCCTAAAAAGTCAACTTTTGACCAAAAAGTCAATTTTGGCAAAATAGTCAATTTTTTAATTTATAACCAATTATTGACCCAATAAGTCAATCTCTGACCAAAAAGTCAACTTTGGTCAAAATGGTCAATCCTTAACCTAATGACAAACCCATTGACCCAATAGATTAACTTTTCACAAAATAGTCAACTTTGGTCAAAATGGTCAATCGTTGACCTAATGACAAACCCATTGACCCAATAAGTCAATCTCTGACCAAAAAGTCAACTTTGGTCAAAATGGTCAATCCTTAACCTAACACCACGAATTGACCCAATAAGTCAACTTTTGACCATAAAGTCAACTTTGGTCAAAATGGTTAATTTTTGACCCAATGACCAACCCATTAACTCAATAGGTCAACTTTTGACCAAAAATTCAACTTTGGTCAAAACGGTCGATTTTTGAAACAATGACCACCCCGTTGACAGAATGGGTTAACTTTTGACCAAAAATTCAATTTTGACCTAAAGACCAATTATTGACCCAACAATTTAATCTCTGACCAAAAAGTCAACTTTGGTCAAAATGGTTTATCCTTGATCCAATGACAAACCCATTGACCCAATTGGTCAACTATTGACGAAAAAGTCATTTTTAGTCAAAATAATTAATTTTTAACCTAATGACCACCCATTAACACAATAAGTCAACTTTTGACCAAATAGTCTACTTTGGTCAAAAAGATCAATTTTTTGACCCAATGACAAACCCATTGATCTAATATGTCAAATTTTAACCAAAAAGCCATCTTTGGTCAAAATGGTCAATTGTTGACCCAATTACCAACTAATTGATCAAATAGGTGAACTTTGGTCAAAATGGGCAACTTCTAAACCAATGACCATCCCGTTGACCCAATGGGTTAACTTTTGACCAAAAATTAAATTTTGGTCAAAATAGGTCAACTTTTGACCGAAAAGTCAACTTTGGTCAAGATGATCAATTTCTGACCCAATGACCACCCATTGACCCAATCGGTTAACATTTGACCAAAAATCTAACTTAGGTCAAATAGTCAATTTTTGACCTAATGACCAATAATTGACACAAATAGTCAACATTAGTCAAAATGGTCAATCTTTAACCCAATGACAAACCCATTGACCCAATAGGTCGACTTTGACTAAAAATTTCAAATTTTGTCAAAATAGTTAATTTTCAACCTAATGACCAATTATTGACTCAATAAGTCAATCTCTAACGAAAAAGTCAACTTTAGTCAAAATGGTTAATCCTTGACCCAATGACCAACGCATTGACCCAAGAGATCAACTTCGACAAAAATGTCAACTTTGGTAAAATGTTCAATCCTCGACCCAACGATCCAACCCATCGGTAACTAATAGTCAACTTTTAACTAAAAAGTCAATTTCGATCAAAATAATCAATTTTTGAATTAATGACCAATTATCGATCCAATAAGTCAATCTCCTCGACCAAAAAGTCAACTTTGGTCAAAATGGTCAATCCTCGACCCATCGACAAACACATCGACCCAATAGGTCAACTTTGCATTAAGAAGTCAACTTTGATCGAAATGGTCAATTTTCGATCTAATGAACAACCCGTTGACACGATATGTCACCTTCGACTAAAAAGTCATCTTTGGTCAAAATGGTCAATTCTTGACCCAATTACCAACTCATTGACCAAATAGGTCAACTCTTGACCAAAAACCAACTTTGGTCAAAATTGTCAATTTCTGATCCAATGACTACCCCGTTGACCCAACGGGTTAATCTTTTACCAGTTTTATTTTAGTTAAAATTGTCAATTTTTGACATAATCACCAATTATTGACCCAATAATTCAATCTCTGACTAAAAAAGCCAACTATGGTCAAAATGGTTAATCCTTGACCAAATGAGAAACCCATTGACCCAATGTCCAACCCATTGGCCTAATAGGTCAATTTTTGACCAAAAAGTTAATTTTGGTCAGAATGATCAATCCTTGACCCAATGGCCAACCTAAGGGCCTAATAGGTCAACTTTTGACCGGAATGCCAATTTTGGTCAAAATAGTCAATTCTCGAATTTATGACCAAATATTGACCCAATAAGTTAATCTCTGACCAAAAAGTCAACTTTGGTCAAAAAGGGTCAATCCTTGAGCCAATGAGAAACCCATTAACCCAGTAGGTCAACTTTTGACCAAAAAGTAAATTTTAGTCAAAATAATCAATTTTTGACCTATTGATCACCCATTAACCCAATAGGTTAACTTTTGACCAAAAAGTCAACTTTGGTCAAAATTGTTAATTTTTGACCCAATGACCAACCCATTGACCCAATATGTCAACATTTAACCAAGAGTCATCTCTGGTCAAAATGGTCAATTTTTGACCCAATTACCAAACTCATTGATCAAATAGGTCAACTTTTGACAAAAAAGTCAACATTGGTCAAAAAGTTCAATTTATGACCCAATGACCACCCCGTTGAGCCAATGGGTTAACTTCTGACCAAAAATTTAATTTTGGTCAAAATATGTCAACTTTTGAACATAAAATCAAATTTGGTCATGATGATCAATTTCTGACCCAATGACCACCCATTAACCGAATGGTTTAACTTTTGACCAAAAATTTAATTTAGGTTGAAATAGTCAATTTTTGACCAAATGACAAATTATTAACCCAAAAACTCGACTTCGATCAAAATGGTCAATGCTTCGACGCAATGACAAACCCATCGACCCAATAGGTCAACTTCGACGAAAAGTGAATTTTGGTCAAAATAAATAATTTTTACTTAATGTCCACCTATCGACCCAATAAGGCAACTTTTCGACCAAAAGTCAATTTCGGTCAAAATAATCAATTTTTCATCTAATAACAAATTATCGATCGCAAATAAGCCAATCTCTGACTAAAAAGTCAACTTTGGTCAAAATGGTCAATCCTTTACCCAATGGCTAACCCATTGACTCAATTGGTCAATTTTTGATCAAAAAGTCCACTTCGATCAAAATGGACAATTTTTGACCCATTGACCAACCCACTAACCCAGTAGATCAACTTTTTACCAAAAAGTTATCATTGGTCAAAATAGTCAATTTTTGACCTAATGACCACCTATTGACCTAATAGGTTAACTTTTGACCCAAAAGTCAACAATGGTCAAAATGGTCAATTTTTGACCCAATGACCAACCCGTTGACCCAACAGATCATCTTTTGACCAAAAAGTCAACTTGGCACAAAATGGTCAATCCTTGACTCAAAATCAAACCCATTGACCCGATAGGTTAACTTTTAACCAAATAGTCAATTTTGATCATAATAGTCAATTTTCAAATTTAATGAGCACCCATCAATCGCAGAGATCAAATTTGACCAAAAACTCAACTTTGGTTAAAATGTTCAATTTTAAGCCTAATGACTAACCTATCGACCTAAAAGGTCAACTTTTCGACCAAAAATCATCATTGGTCAAATGATCAATTCATCGACCTAATTGCCAACTCCATCGACTAAATGTGTCAACTTCGACTAAAAAGTCAATTTTTGACCAAATTACCACCCCGTTGACCAAATGGGTTAATTTTTTATCAATAATTCAATTTTGGACAAAAAAATTCAATTTTTGACTTAATGACCAATTATTGACCCAATAAGTCAATCTCTGACCAAAAAGACAACTTTGGTCAAAATAGTTAAATCTTTGACCCAATGACAAACCCATTGACCCAATAGGTCAACTTTTAACTAAAAAGTCAACTTTAGTCAAAATTGTTAATTTTTGACCTAAAGACCACCCATTGACCCTTAAGTCAATTTTTGACCCAAAAGTTAACTTTGGTCAAGATGGTCAATTTTTGACCCAATGACCAACCCATTGACCCAATAGTTCAACTTTTGACCAAAAAGTCATCTTCAGTCAAAATGGTTAACTCTTGACCCAATTACCAACTCATTGACCAATAGGTCAACTTTTGACTAAAAAGTCTACTTGGTCAAAATGGTCAATTTCTGACCCAATGACCACCCCGTTGACCCAATGGGTCAACTTTTGACCAAAAATTTAATTTTGGTCAAAATAATCAACTCTTAACTTAATGACCAATTGTTGACCCAATAAGTCAATCCATGGCCAAAAAGTCAACATTGGTCAAAATGGTGAATCCTTGAACCAATGACCACTACATTAACCCAATAGGTCAACATTTGACCAAAAAGTTAATTTTTGTCAAAACAGTCAATTTTCGACCTAATGATCACCTACTGCGACCCAAAAGGACAACTTTCGACCAAAAGTCAACTTTGGTCAAAAATGACAATTTTGACCTAATAACCAACCCATCAATCTAATAGAGACAACTTTCGACCAAAAAATTATCTTTGGCCAAAATGGTCAATTCTTGACTGAATTACCAACTCATTGGCCAACTTGGTCAACTTTTGACCAAAAGGTCAACATTAGTCTAATGGTTAATTTCTGACCCAATGACCACCATGTTACCCCAATGGGTTAACCTTTGACCAAAAAATCAATTTTTGGTCAAAATAGTCAATTTTTTACCTATTGGCCAATTATTGACCCAATACGTCAATCTCAGACCAAAAATTCAACTTTGGTCAATATGGTCAATCATTAATCCAACGAAAAACCCATTGACCCAATAGGTCAACTTTTGACCAAAAAGTCTATTTTGGTCAAAATAGTTAATTTTTGACTTAATAACCAACCATTGACCAAATAAGTCAACTTTCGACCAAAAAGACAATTTTGGTCAAAATAGGCAATTTTTGATCTAATGACCAATTATTGACCTAGTAAGCCAATTTCTGACCAAAAAGTCAACTTTGATCAAAATGGTCAATCCTTGACCCAATGACCAACCTATTGACCCAATAAGTCTACTTTTGACCAAAAAGTCAACTTTGGTCAAAATGAACTATCATTGACCCCAAGATCCTTGACCCAATGGTTAACTTTTCACTAAAAATGGTTAATCCTCGACCTAAAGACCAACCCATCGACCCAATCGGCCAACTTTTCACTAAAAAATTAACTTTGATCAAAATGGTCAATCCTTGACCCAATCACCAACCAATTGACCCAATAGATCAACTTTTGACCAAAATAGTTAATTTTTGACCTAATTACCATCCCAGTGACCCCATAGGTCAACTTTTAACCAAAAAATCAATGTTAGTCGTAATGGTCAATCCTTGACCCAATGACAAACCCATTGACCCAATCGGTCAACTTTCGACCAAAAAGTTAGTTTCGGTCAAAATAGTCAATTTTTGAACTGATGACCGTTTTTTACCCAATAAGTCAAACTCTGACCAAATAGTCAACTTTGGTCAAAATAGTCAATCCTTGACCCAATGAACAACCCATAGACCCAAACGGTCAAATTCTTACCAAAAAGTCAACTTTAGTCAAAATGGTCAATTCTTGCCCCAATGACCAACCCATTGACCAAATAGGTCAAATTTTAACTAAAAAGTTAATTTTTGTCACAATAATCATTTTTGACATAATGACCAATTATTGACCCAATAAGTTAATCTCTGACGAAGAAGTCAACTTAGGTTATAATGGTTAATTCTTGACCAAATGACCAACCCTTTAACCTAAAAGTTCAACTTTTGACAAAATAGTAAACTTTGGTCAAAATGGTCATTCCTTGACCCAATGACCAACACATTGACCCAGAAGGTTAACTTTTGACTAAAATATCAGTTCTGGTCAAACAAGTTATTTTTTGACCTAATGACCAATTATTGACCCAATAAGTCAATCTCTGACCAAAAAGTCAACTTTGGTCAAAATAGTTAATCCTTGACCTAATGACCCAATAGGTTAACCTCTGACAAAAAAGTTAACTTTGGTCAAAATGGTCAATCCTTGACCTAATAACCAACTCATTGACCCAATAGGTTAACTTTTGAACAAAAAGTCAATTTTGGTTAAAATAGTCAATTTTCGACCTAATGACCAATTATTGACCAAATAAGACAATCTCTCGACCAAAAAGTCAGCTTTGGTCATAATGGTCAATCCTTGACCTTACGAACCCATTGACACAATATTTCAACTTTTGACAAAACAGTCAACTTTGGTCAAAATGATCATACCTTAACCTAATGACAACTTGAGTTAAAATGGTCAATTCTTGACCCAATACCAACTCATTGACCCAATAAGTCAACTTTTGATCAAAAAGTCAATGTTGGTCAAAATAGTCAAATTTTGACGTAATGACCACCCATTGACCAAATAGGTCAACTTTTGACCAAAAACTCAACTTTGGTCAAAATGGTCAATTTTTGGCCCAACGACCAACACATTGACCCAGGAGGTCAACTTTTGACCAAAAAATCAACTTTGGTCAAATGGTCAATTCTTGATCCAATGACCAACATATTAATCCAATAAGTCAACTTTTGAACAAAAAGTAAATTTTGGTCAAAATGGTCAATTTTTGACCCAATGACCAACGCATTAACCCAATAACTCAACTTTTGAACAAAAAGTCAATTTTGGCCAAAATAGTCAATTTTTGATGTAATGACCAATTATTGACCCGATAAGTCAATCTCTGACCAAAAAGCCAACTTTGGTCATAATGGTCAATCCTTGGCCCAATAACAAAACCATTAACCCAATAGATCAACTTTTGATCAAAAAGTCAACTTTGGTCAAAAGGTAAATCCTTGACCCAATGACCAACCCACTAACCTAATTGATCGACTTTTGAACAAAAATTTAATTTTGGTCAAAATAGTAAATTTTTAACTTAATGACCAATTATTGACCTAATAGGTCAACTTTTGACCAAAAAGTCAACTTTGGTTAAAATGGTCAATCCTTGACCCAATGACCAACGCATTGACACAATATGTCAACTTTTGACCAAAAAGTCAACTTTGACCAAAATAGCCAACAGTTGACCCAAAAGACAACTTCATTGACACAAAATGACAACTTTTGGCCAAAAAATGTTTTTTGGTCAAAATTGTCAATTTTTGACCTAATTACCACATCATTGACCCAAAGGGTCAACTTTTGACAAAAAGTCAAATTTATTCAAAATGGCTAATCTTTGACCCAATGACCAACCCATTGACCCAATAGGTCAACTTTGGCCCAAAAATCAACTTTAGTAAAAATGGTCAATCCTCGAACCTAATGACCAACCCATCGAATCTAAAAGATGAACTTTCGACCAAAACTAAATTTCGTCATAATAGTCAATTTTTCGACTTGATGACCATTATCGACCCAATGAAGCCAAACTCCGCCAAAAAGTAAACTTTGGTCAAAATGGTCAATCCTCGATCCAATAACCAACCCATTGACCCAATAGGTCAACTTTTGACCAAAAAATCAACTTTGGTCAAAATGATCAATCTTTGACCCAATGACTAACGCTTTGGCCTAATAGGCAACTTTTGACCAAAAAGTCAATTTTCGTTAAAATAGAAAATTTTTGAATTAATGACCAATTATTGACCGAATAAGTCAATCTCTGACCAGAAAGTAAACTTTGGTCAAAATAGTCTATCCTTGTCCCAATGACAAACCAATTGACCCAATAGGTCAAATTTTGGCAAAAAAGTTAATTTTGGTCAAAATAATCAATTTTTTACCTAATGACCACCCATTGAACCAATAAGTTAACATTTGACCAAAAAGTTAACTTTGGTCAAGATCGTTAATTTTTGACCTAATGACCAACCCACTAACCTAATAGGTCAACTTTTGACTGAAAAGTCAACTTTGGTCAAAATGATCAATTCTTGAACAAATGACCAACCCATTGACACAATAGGTCAACTTTTGACCAAAAAGTCAATTGTGGTCAAAATGGTTAATCCTTCACCCATAACCAACCTCTCGACCAAATAGGTCAACTTTTCACAAAAATGTAAAATTTAGTCAAAAAAATCAATATTTGATCTAATGACCAAATATTGACCCAGTAAGTCAATCTTTCACCAAAAATTCAACTTTGGTCAAAATGGTCAATCCTTGACCCAAAGACAACCATATTGACCCAAGAGGTCAACTTTTGACCAAAAAGTCAATTTTGGTCAAAATATTCAAATTTTGACTTAATGAACACGCATTGACCAACGAGGTCAACTTTTGACGAAATAGTCAATTTTGGTTAAAATGGCCAATATTTAACCCAATAGGTCAACTTCTGACCAAAAAGTCATATGTGGTCAAAATGGTAAATTCTTGACCCAATTACCAACTCATTGACCAAATAGGTCAACTTTTGACCAAAAAGTCATCTTTGGTCAAAATGGTCAATTTATGACCCAACGACCACCCCGTTGACCCAATGGGTTAACTTTTAACCAAAAATTCAATTTTGGTCAAAATAGGTCAACTTTTTAACAAAAAGTTATCTTTGGTCAAAATGGTTATTTTTCTGACCCATTGACCAACCCATTGACCCAATTGTTTAACTTTTGACCAAAAAGTCAACTTTGGTCAAAATGGTCAAACCTCGAATCCAATGACCAACCCATCGACCTAATCAGCGAACTTTTCGACCAAAAGTTAATTTTGGTCTAAATAGTTTTGGTCCAGAAAGTTTTCACCTAATGACCACCCATTGACAAAATAGGTCAACTTTTGCCCAAAAAGTCAACTTTTGTCAAAATGGTCAATTTTTGATCCAATGACCAACCCATTGACCCAATAGGTCAACTTTTGAAAAAAAATCAACTTTGGTCAAAATGGTCAATTCATGACCTAATGACCAACACGTTGACCCATAAGTCAACTTTTGAATAAAAAGTCAATTTGGGTAACAATAGTCAATATCTGACCTAATGAGCAATTGTCGACCCAATAAGTTAATCTCAGACCAAAAAGCCAACTTTGGTCAAAATGGTCAATCATTGACCCAATGACCAACTCATTGACCCAAAAGAACAACACTTGACCAAAAAGTCAATTTTCATCAAAATTGTCAATTTTTAAACTAATGACCACCTCATTGACCCAAAAGGTCAACTTTTGACCAAAATGTCAAATTTGGTCAAAATTATCAATTTCTTATACAGTGACCTAAATGTCAAGTTTGGTGAAAATGGTCAATCCTTGATCCAATGACCAACACGTTGACCCAATTTGTCAACTTTTATCAAAAAAGTGAACTTTTCCAAAATGGCTAATCCTTGACCCAATGATCAACATATTGACCCAATAGGTCAACTTTTGACCTAAAACTGAATTTTGCTCAAAATTGTCAATTTTTAGCCAATGAGTGCCTCATTGACCAAAATAAGTCACCTTTTGACCAAAAAGAAAACTTTGGCCAAAATGGTCAATCTTTGACTTCGTGACCAACCCATCGACTCAATAGGTCAACTCTCGACCAAAAGTTAATTTCGGTCAAAATAGCTATTTTTCACCTAATGCCAATTTTTGACTAAAAACTCAACTTTGCTCAAATTGGTCAATCCTTGACCCAAGGATTAACCCACTGGCTCAATAGGTTAACTTTTGACCAAAAATTCAACTTTGGTCAAAATGATCAATCCTTGACCTAATGACCAACCCATTGGCCTAATAGGTCAACTTTTGTCCAAAAAGTCAATTTTGGTCAAAATAATCAATTTTTGAATTAATGACAGATTATTGACCCAATAGGTCAATCTCTGACCAAAAAGTCAACTTTAGTCAAAATGGTCAATCCTTAACCCAATGACAAACCCATTATGCCAATAGGTCAACTTTTGACAAAAAAATCAATTTTGGTCAAAATAGTCAACTTTTTGACCTCATGACCCCCCATTCACGCAATAGGTCAACTTTTGATCAATATGTCAACTTTGGTCAAAATGCTCAATTTTTGACCCAATGACTAACCCATCGACCCAACAGTCAACCTTTCGACCAAAAAGTCAATTTTGGTCAAAATAAGAAATTTTGACCTAATGACCACCCATCGACCTAATAGGTCAACTTTTGACCAATAAGTCAACTTTAGTCAAAATGCTCAATTTTTGACCCAATGACCAACCCATTGACCCAAGAGATCAACTTTTGACCAAAAAACCATCTTTGGTCAAAATGGTCAATTCTTGACCCAATTTCCAACTCATTGACAAAAGAGGTCAAATTTTGACAAAAAGTTAACTTTGTTCAAAATGGTCAATTTCTAACCCAATGACCTCCCCATTGACCCAATGAGTTAACTTTTGACAAGAATTCAATTTTGGTCAAAATAGTCAATATTTTACCTAATGAACAATTATTGACCCAATAAGTCAATCTCTGACCAAAAAGTCAACTTTGGTCAAACTGGTCAATCCTTGACCCAATGACAAACCCATTGACCCAAGAGGTCAACTTTTGACCAAAAAGTCAATTTTGGTTTAAATAATCAATTTTTGACCTAATGACCACCAATTAATCCAATAGGACAACTTTTGACCAAAAAGTCAACTTTGGTCAAAATGGTCAATTTTTAACAAAATGTCCAACCCATTGAACCAATAGTTCAAATTTTAACCAAAAAGTGATCTTCGTTCGAAATGATAAATTCTTGACCCAATTAACAACTCAATGACCAAATAGGTCAACTTTTCACAAAAATGTAAAATTTAGTCAAAAAAATCAATATTTGATCTAATGACCAAATATTGACCCAGTAAGTCAATCTTTCACCAAAAATTCAACTTTAGTCAAAATGGTCAATCCTTGACCCAAAGACAACCACATTGACCCAAGAGGTCAACTTTTGACCAAAAAGTCAATTTTAGTCAAAATATTCAAATTTTGACTTAATGAACACGCATTGACCAACCAGGTCAACTTTTAACCAAATAGTCAACTTTGGTTAAAATGGTCAATATTTGACCCAGTAGGTCAACTTCTGACCAAAAAGTCATATGTGGTCAAAATGGTAAATTCTTGACCCAATTACCAACTCATTGACCAATTAGGTCAACTTTTGACCAAAAATTAATCTTTGGTCAAAATGGTCAATTTATGACCCAACGACCACCCTCTAGACCCAATGGGTTAACTTTTAACCAAAAATTCAATTTTCGTCAAAATAGGTCAACTTTTGACTAAAAAGTTATCTTTGATCAAAATGGTTATTTTTCTGACCTAATGACCAACCCATTGACCCAATTGTTCAACTTTTGACCAAAAAGTCAACTTTAGTCAAAATGGTCAAACCTTGACCCAATGACCAACCTGCTGACCCAATAGGCGAACTTTTGACCAAAAAGTTAATTTCGGTCTAAATAGTTTTGGTCCAAAAAGTTTTGACCTAATGACTACCCATTGACAAAATATGTCAACTTTTGACCAAAAAGTCAACTTTTATCAAAATGGTAGGTTTTTGATCCAATGACTAATCCATTGACCCAATAGATCAACTTTTGAAAAAAAGTCAACTTTGGTCAAAATGGTCAATTCATGACCAAATGACCAACACGTGGACCCATAAGTCAACTTTTGAATAAAAAGTCAATTTGGGTCGCAATAGTCAATATTTGACCTAATGAGCAATTGTTGACCCAATAAGTTAATCTCATACCAAAAAGCCAACTTTGGTCAAAATGATCAATCATTGACCCAATGACCAACTCATTGACCCAAAAGAACAACATTTGACCAAAAAATCAATTTTCGTCAAAATTGTCAATTTTTAAACTAATGACCACCTCATTGACCCAAAAGGTCAACTTTTGACCAAAAAGTCAAATTTGGTCAAAATTATTAATTTTTTACACAATGACCTAAATGTCAAGTTTGGTGAAAATAGTCAATCCTTGATCCAATGACCAACACGTTGACCCAATTTGTCAACTTTTGACTATAAAGTGAACTTTCGCCAAAATGGCTAATCCTTGACCCAATGACCAACATATTGACCCAATAAGTCAACTTTTGACCAAAAAGTCAATTTTGCTCAAAATTGTCAATTTTTAACCTAATGAGTGCCTCATTGACCAAAATAAGTCACCTTTTTACCAAAAAGACAACTTTGGTCAAAATGGTCAATCTTTGACCCTGTGACCAACCCATTGACCCAATATGTCAACTTTTGACCAAAAAGTTAATTTTGGTCAAAATAGTGAATTTTTCTCCTAATGCCAATTTTTGACTAAAAAGTCAACTTTGCTCAAGTTGGTCAATCCTTGACCCAAAGACTAACTCGTTAGCTCAATAGGTCAGCTTTTGACCAAAAAGTCAACTATGGTCAAAATGATCAATCCTTGACCTAATGACCAACCCATTGGCCTAATAGGTCAACTTTTGTCCAAAAAGTAAATTTTGTTCAAAATAGTCAATTTTTGAATTAATGACAGATTATTGACCCAATAGGTCAATCTCTGACCAAAAAAATAACTTTAGTCAAAGTGGTCAATCCTTAACCCAATGACAAACCCATTTTGCCAATAGGTCAAGTTTTGACCAAAAAATCAATTTTGGTCAAAATAGTCAACTTTTTGACCTCATGACCACCCATTCACCCAATAGGTCAGCTTTTGACCAATAAGTCAACTTTGGTCAAAATGCTCATTTTTTGACCCAATGACCAACTCATTAACCCTATTCCCATTGACCCAATAGGTCAACTTTTGACCAAAAAAACCATCTTTGGACAAAATGGTCAATTCTTGACCCAATTTCCAACTCATTGACCAAACGAAGTCAATTTCGACAAAAAGTTAACTTTGGTCAAAATGGTCAATTTCTAACCCAATGACCTCCCATCGAATCGAATGAGTTAACTTTTGACAAAAAACTCAATTTTGGTCAAAATAGTTAATATTTTACCTAATGAACAATTATTGACCTAATAAGTCAATCTCTGACCAAAAAGTCAACTTTGGTCAAACTGGTCAATCCTTGACCCAACGACAAACCCATTGACCCAATAGGTCAACTTTTGACCAAAAAGTCAATTTTGGTTAAAATAATCAATTTTTGACTTAATGACCACCAATTAACCCAATAGGATAACTTTTGACCAAAAAGTCAACTTTGGTTAAAATGGTCATTTTTAACAAAATGTCCAACCCATTGAACCAATAGATCAAATTTTGACCAAAAAGTGATCTTCGTTCAAAATGGTAAATTCTTGACCCAATTAACAACTCATTCACCAAATAGGTCAACTTTAGACTAAAAAGTCAACTTTGGACAAATTGGTCAATTTCTAACACAATGACCACCCCGTTGACATAATTTTGGTCAAAATAATTAATTCAAAAGTTGATCAAATATTGACCCAATAAAGTCAGTCTCTGACCAAAAAGCCAACTTTGGCCAAAATGGTCAATCTGTGACCCAAGGACCAACCCATTGACCCAATAAGTCAACTTTAGACCAAAAAGTCAATTTTGGCCAAAATGGTTAATCCTTGACCTAATGACCAAACCATTGAACCAATAGTTCAAATTTTGACAAAAAAAAAATCAATTTTGGTTAAAATAGTCAATTTTGACCTAATGACCAATTATTGGCCCAATAAGCCAATCTCTGACAAAAAAGTAAACTTTGGTCAAAATTGTTAATTCTTGACCCAATGACCAACCCATTGAAGAAAAAGGTCAACTTCTGACCTAAAAGTCAACTTTGGTCAAAATAATTAATCCTTGACCCAATGACCAACCCATCGTCAAATAAGTTAACTTTCGACCAAAAAGTCAATTTTGGTTAAAATAGTTAATTTTTGAATTAATGAAAAATTATTGACCCAATAAGTAAATTTCTGACCAAAAAGTCAACTTTGGTTAAAATGGTCATTCCTTGACCCAATTTCCAACCCATTTACCCAATATATCAACTTTTGACAAAATAGTTAATTTTTGTCAAAATAGTCAATTTTTGAGTTAATGACCACATTTTGACCCAGTAGATTAACTTTTGACCAAAAAGTTAACTTTGGTCCAAATGGTTAATTTTTTATCCAATGACAACCCATTGACCCAGTAGGTCAACTTTTGACCTAAAAGTCATCTTTGGTCAAAATGGTCAATTCTTGATAAAATTATCAACTCATTGACCAAATAGGTCAACTTTTGACCAAAAAGTCAATTTTGGATAAAAATGGGCTATTTCTGACCCAATGCGTTAACTTTTGACCAAGAAATCATTTTTGGTTAAAATCGTCAATTTTTTACCTAATGACCAAATATTCTCTCACCAAAAAGTCATTTTTGGTCAAAATAATCAATCCTTGACCCAATGACAAACCCATTGACTCTTAGGTCAACTTTTGACAAAATAGTTAATTTTGGTCAAAATAGTCAATTTTTAACTGAATGACAACCCATCCACCCATAGTTCAACATTTAATCAAAAAGTTAACTTTGGTCAAAATGGTCAATTTTTTACACGTTGAGAAACCCATTGACCGAATAGATCAACTTTAGACCAAAAAGTCATCTTTTCTCAAAATGGTCAATTTTTAACCCAATTACCAACTCATTGATCAAATAGGTCAACTTTGGACCCAAAAATCAACTTTGGTCAAAATAGTCTTTTCTTGATCCAATGACCGCCACATCAATCTCTACGGGTCAACTTTCGACCTAAAATATAATTTTTATCAAAATTGTTAATTTTTGACCTGCTGACCAAAATAGTCAATTTTTGAATTAATGACCAATTATTGACCAAAAAAATCAATCTCTAACCAAAAAGTCAACTTTGGTCAAAATGGTCAAACCATGACCCAATAACCAACCCATTGAACCAATAGGCCAACTTTTGACCAAAAAGTCAATTTTGTCCTAAATAGTCAAATTTTGACCAAATGACCACCCATTGACCACATAGGTCTTTTAACCAAAAGTCATCTTTGATCAAAATGGTCAATTTTTGACCCTATGCTCACTAACACAATAGGTCAACTTTTGACTAAAAAGTCAACTTTGCTCAAAATGGTCAATTATTGACCTAATTACTAACTCATTGACAAAATAAGTCAACTTTTGACCAAAACGTCAACTTTGGTTAAAATGGTCAATTTCTAACCCAATAACCACCCCTTTGACCCAATGGGTTATCTTTTGACAAAAAATTTAATTTTTGTCTAAATAATCAATTTTTGACCTAATGACCAATCATTGACTCAATAAATCATTCTTTGACCAAAAACTCAACTTTGGTCAAAATGATCAATCCTTGACCCAAAGAACAACCCATTGACCTAATAAGTCAACTTTTAACCAAAAAATCAATTTTGGTCAAAATGATCAATCCTTGACTCACTGACAACCCATTGACCCAATCGGTCACCTTTTGATCAAAAAGTCAACTTTGGTCAAAATGATCAATTCTTGACCCATTGACCCAATAGGCAACGTTTGACCAAAAAGTCAAATTTTGTCAAAATAGTCAATTTTTAACCTAATGACTAATTATTAACCCAGAAAGTCAATGTCTAACCAAAAAGTCAACTTTGGTCAAAATGGTCAATCCTTGACCCAAAGACAAACCCATTGACCCAAGAGGTCAACTTTCAACCAAAAAGCCAATTTTGGTCAATTTAGTCAATTTTTAACCTAATGACCACCCATTAACCCAACATGTCAACTTTTAACCAAAAAGTCAACTTTGGTTAAAATGGTCAAATTTTAACACAATGACTAACCCATTGACCCAATAGGTTAACTTTTGACCTAAAAAGTCAACTTTGGTCCAAATGGTAAATTCTCGACCCAATTAACAACTCATCGTCCGAATAAAGTCAACTTTTGACCAAAAAGTCAACATCGGTCAAAATGGTCAATTCTCGACTCTAATGATCACCCCGTTAACCCAATGTGTTAACTTTCGACTCGTAAATTCAATTGTGTTCAAAATAAGTCACTTGACTAAAAAGTGATTTTGGTAAAAATGTTCAATTTTCGATCTAATGAGCAATCCATCGACCTAACAGTCAACTTTTGATCAAAAAGTCAACTTTGGTCAAAATGGTCAAACCATGACCGAATGACCAACCGATTGGCCCAATTGGCCAACTTTTGACCAAAAAGTCAATTTTGGCCTAACAAATCAAATTTTGACCTAATGACCACCCATTTACTATATAGGTCAACTTTTGACAAAAAAGTCAACTTTGATCGAAATGGTCAATTTTTCACCCTATGACCAACCCATTGACTCAATAAGTCAACTTTTGACTAAAAAGTCATCTTTGGTCAAAATGGTCAATTATTGACCCAATTACAACCTCATTGACCAAATAAGTCAACTATTGACCCAAAAGTCAACTTTGGTCAAAATGGTCAATTTCAGACCCAATGACCACCCCATTGACCCAATGAGTTAACTTTTGACTAAAAAGTTAATTTTTGTCAAAATAATCAATATTGACCTAATGACCAATTATTGACCGAATAAATCAGTCTCTGACCAAAAAGTCAACTTTGGTCAAAATGATCAATCCTTAACACAATCAGTCAACTATTGACCGAAAAATCAACTTGGGTCAAAATGATCAATCCTTGACTCAATGACCAACCCATTGACCTAATAGGTCAACTTTTGATCAAAAAGTCAACTTTTGTCAAAATGGTCAATCTTTGACCCATTGACCCCATAAGTCAACTTTTGACCAAAAAGTCAATTTTTGTCAAAATAGTCAATTTTTAACTAAATGACCAATTATGGACCCAGTAAGCCAATGCCTGACCAAAAAGTCAACTTTGGTCAAAAAGGTCAATCCTTAACCCAAAGACAAACCTATTGACCCAAGAGGTCAACTTTCGACCAAAAAGTCAATTTTGGTCCAAATAAGCAATTTTCGACCTAATGACCACCCATCGATCTAACAGTATCAACTTTCGACCAAAAAGTAAACCTTGGTTAAAATGATCAATTTTCGACCCAATGAGTAATCCATTAACCCAATAGCTCAACTTTTGACCAAAAAGTCAACTTTGGTCAAAATGGTAAATTCTCGACCCAATTAACAACCCATCGACTAAACAGTCAACTTTTCGACCAAAAAGTCAACTTTGGTCAAAATGGTCAATTTCTGACCCAATGACCACCCCGTTGATCCAATGGGTTAACTTTTGACCAAAAATTCAATTTTGTTCAAAATAGGTCAACTTTTGACAAAAAAGTCATCTTTAGTCAAAATGGTCAATTTCTGACCCAATGACCAACCCATTAACCCAATAGGCTAACTTTTGACCAAAAAGTCAATTTTGTCCTAAATAGTCAAATTTTGACCTAATGACCACCCATCGACCATATAGTCAACTTTCGACAAAAAGTCAACTTTGGTCAAAATGGTTAATTATTGACCCAATGACCAACCTATTGACCCAATAGGTCAACTTTTGAACAAAAAGTCAACTTTGGTCAAAATGGTGAATTCTTGACTCAATAACCAACGCATTGACCCTATAAATCAACATTTAAATAAAAAGTAAATTTGGGTAAAAATAATTAATTATTGACTTAATGACCAATTGTTGACCCAATAAGTTACTCTGACCAAAAAGTCAACTTTGGTCATAATGGTCAATCATTGACCCAATGACAAACCCATTGAACCAATAAGTTAACTTTTGACGAAAAAGTTAACTTTGGTCAAAAATGGCAATTCTTGACCCACTGACCCAATAGTTCAACTTTTAACCTAAAAGTCAACTTTGGTCAAAATAGTCAAGCGTTGACCCAATCCCCAACTCATTGACCCAAAAGGATAACTTTTGACCAAAAAGTTATATTTGCTAAAAATTGTCAATTTTTCACCTTATGACCACCTCATCGACCCAAAAGGTCAACTTTTCGACCAAAAAGTTAAATTTGGCCAATATTCTCAATTTCTGACCAAATGACCTAAATGTTAACTTTGGTGAAAATGGTCAATCCTTGATCCAATGACCAACCCATTGACCCAATTTGTCAACTTTTGACTAAAAAGCTAACTTTGGCCAAAATTGTTAATCCTTGACCTAATGACCAACCCATTCATCCAACAGGTCAACTTTTGACCAAAAAGTTAATTTTGCTTAAAATTGTCATTTTTTCGACCTAATGATCGCCTCATCGACCTAAATAGGTCAACTTTCGATCAAAAGGAAAACTTTAGTAAAATAAATCAATCTCGACCCAATGAACAACCCAATGACCTAAAAAGTCAACTTTAGCCAAAATGGTTAATCCTTGACCCAAAGACAAACCCATTGACCCAAGAGGTCAACTTTTGACCAAAAAGTCAATTTTGGTCAAAATAGTCAATTATTGACCTAATGACGATGCATTGACCCAACAGGTCAACTTTTGACCAAAAAGTCAACTTTGGTTTAAATTGTAAATTTCTGACCCAATGACCAACTCATTAACCCAATAAGTCAACTTTTGACCAAAAAGTCAACTTTGCTCAAAATGGTCAATTTTTAAATTTATAACTAATTATAGACTCAATAAGTCAATCTCTGACCAAAAAGTCAACTTTGGTCAAAATGGTCAATCCTTGACCCAAAGAAAAACTCATTGACCCAATAGGTCAACTTTTGACGAAAAGGTCAAGTTTAGTCAAAACAGTCAATTTTTGACTTAGTGACCACCAATTGACCCAATAGGTCAACTTTTGACCAAAAAAGTCAATTTTGGTCAAAATGATAAATTTTTGACCCAATGACTAACCAATTTACCCAATAGGTCAACTTTTGACCAAAAAGTCATCTTTTTTCAAATTGGTCAATTCTTGACCCAATTACCAATTCATTGATCAAATACGTCAACTTTTGACCAAAAAGCCAACTTTAGTCAAAATTGTTAATTTCTGACCCAATGACCACCCGTTGACCAAATGGGTTAACTTTTGACAAAAAATTCAATTTTGGTCAAAATAGGTCAAGTTTTGACCAAAAAGTCAACCTTGGTCAAGATGATCAATTTCTGACCCAATTACCACTCATGACCCAATGGGTGAACTTTTGACCAAAAATTTAATTTCGGTCAAAATAGTCAATTTTTGACCTAATGACCAATTATTGACCCAAAAAGTCAACTTTTGTCAAAATGGTCAATCCTTGACCCAACGACAAACCCATCGACCTAATAGTCAACTTCGACGTAAAAGTCAATTTTGGTCGTAATAGTTAATTTTCGACTTAATGATCATCTATCTAATCTAATAGGTCAAATTTTGACCAAAAAGTTAATTTTGGTCAAAATAATAACTTTTTGACATAATGACCAATTATTGACCCAATAAGTCAATCTTTTACTAAAAAGTCAACTTTGGTCAAAATGGCCAATCCTTTACCCAATGACTAACCTATGTAACTCAATAGGTCAACTTTTGACTAAAAAGTCAACTTTTGTCAAAATGGTCAATTTTTGACACATTAGCTAACCCATTGACCCAACAAATCATTATTTGACCAAAAAGGTCAACTCGGTCAAAATACGTCAACTCTCGACCTCATATCAAACCCATCGAATCCAATCAGTCAACTTTCGACCAAATAGCCAATTTTGGTCAAAATAATCAATTTTTGACCTAATGACCACCCATTTACCCAAAAGGTGAAGTTTTGACCAAAAACTCAACTTTGGTCAAAGTGGTCAAGAATTGACTCAAAGACAAACCCATTGACCCAATAGGTAAACTTTTGACCAAAAGTTCATCTTTGGTCAAAATGGTTAATTCTTGACCCAATTACCAACTCATTGACTAAATAGGTCAACTTTTGACTAAAAAGTAAATTTTGGTCAAAACGGTCAATTTTGGACCCAATGACCACCCTATTGACAAAATGGGTTAACTTTTGACCAAAAATTTAATTTTGGTCAAAATATTCAATTTTTGACCTAATGACCAATTATTCACCCAATAACCAATCTCTCGACCAAAAAGTCAACTTTTAGTCAAAATAGCCAATCCTTGATCAAATGTCAAAGTCGTCGATCTAATCGCGTAACTTTAACCAAAAAGTCAATTTTGGTCAAAATTATTAATTTTTGACCTAATGACGACCCATTGACCCAATAGATCAATTTTGGTCAAAATGGTCAATTTTTGACCCAATGACCAACCCATTGATTCAATAGATTAACTTTTGACCAAAACACCATCTTCGGTCAAAATGGTCAATTCTTGACCCAATTAGCAACTCATTGACCAACACAGTCACTAACAAAAGCGAACTTTTGTCAAAATGGTCAATTTCTGACCCAATGACCGCCCTTCGACCCAATGAGTCAACTTTTGACCAAAAATTTAATTTTGGTCAAAATAATCATTTTTTCACCTAATGACCAATAGTTGACCCAATAAGTCAATCTATGACCAAAAAGTCAATGTTGGTCAAAATGGTCAATCCTTGAACCAATGACCAACCCAATGACCCTATATGTCAAGTTTTGAACAAAAAGTTAATTTTGGTCAAAATAGCTTAATTTTCGACCTAATGACCACCCATTAACCAAATAAGACAACTTTTCGACTCTAAAAGTCAACTTCGGTCAAAATGGTCAATTTTTTACCCAATGACCAACACATTAACCTAATGTATCATCTTTTCGACCAAAAAGTCAACTTTGGTCAAAATGGCCTATCCTTGTCCCAATATCAAAACCATCGACCCTAACAGTCAACTTCGACCAAATAGCTTAATTTTCGTCAAAATAATAATTTTCAACCTAATGACCAACCATTTACCCATTCGACCAAAAGCTCAACTTAGGTCAAAATGGTCAATCTCGACCCAATGACTAACTCATCGACACTAACAGTCAACTTTCGACCAAAAAATCATCTTTGGTCAAAATGGTCAATTTTCGACCTAATTACCAACTCATCGACCAAACAGGTCAACTTTTGACTAAAAAGTCAATTTTAGCCAAAACGGTCAATTTTTGACCCAATGACCACCCCGTTGACCAATTGGGTTAACTTTTGACCAAAAATTCAATTTTGGTCAAAATATTCAATTTTTAACCTAATGTCCTATTATTGACCCAATAAATCAATCTCTGACAAAAAAGTTAACTTTGGTCAAAATAGTCAATCCTTGATTCAACGACGAAACCATTGACCCAATAGGTTAAATTTTAGTTAAAAAGTCAATTTTAGTCAAAATTGTTAATTTTTGACCTAATGACCACCCATTGACCCAATAAGTCAACTTTTGACCAAAAAGTCAACTTTGGTCAAAATGATTAATTTTTTACCCAATGACAAACCTATTGACCCAGTAGATCAACTTTTGACCAAAAAATCATCTTCGGTCGAAATGATCAATTCTTGACCCAATTACCGCCCCATTGAACAAAAAGTCAACTTTGGTCAAAATGGTGAATTTCTGGCCCAATGACCACCCTATCGACCTGACATTGTCCACTTTTGACAAAAAATTTAATTTTCGTCAAGATAATCAATTTTTGTCTTAATGACCAATTGTTGACCCAATAAGTCAATCTCTGACAAAAAAGTCAACGTTGGTCAAAATGGTCAACCGTGACCCAATGACCAACACCTTGACCCAATAGGTCAACTTTTGAATAAAAAGTTAATTTTGGTCAAAATAGTCAATTTTGGTCAAAATAGTCAATTTTTGACCTAATGACCACCCATAGACCCAATAGGACAACTTTTGACCAAAAAGTCAACTTCAGTCAAAATTTTTAATTTTTGACTCAATGACCAACACATTTACCCAATACGTCAACTTTTGACCAAAATTTCATCTTTGGTCAAAATTGTCAATTCTTGCCAATTACCAATTCATTGACCAGATTGGTCAACATTTGACCAAAAGTTCAACTTTGGTCAAAATTGTCAATTTCTGACCCAATGACCACCATAGTTACCCAATGGGTTAACCTTTGACAAAAAAAAACAAATTTGGTCAAAATAGTCAATTTATGACCTAATGACCAATTATCGACCCAATAAGTCAATCTCTCGACCAAAAGGTCAACTTCGTCAAAATGGTCAAGGACAAACCCATCGATCTAACAGTCAACTTTTTACCAAAAAGTCGATTTTAGTCAAAATAGCTTAATTTTCGACTTAATGACCAACCATTTACCCAATATGTCAACTTTCGACCAAAAAGTCAATTTTGGTCAAAATAGTCAATTTTTGACCTAATGACCAATTATCGACTCCAAGTAGTCAATCTCTCGACCAAAAAGTCAACTTTTATCAAAATAATCAATCTTCGACCTAATGACCAACCCATCGACCCAATAGTCAACTTTCGACCAAAAATAAAATTTGATCAAAATGATCACTTTCAATCTATTGTCCAACTCATTGATCAAATAGGCCAACCTTTGACCAAAAAGTCAACTTTGGTCAAAATGACATATTTCTGACCCAATGACCACCCGTTAACCCAATGGGTTAACTTCTGACAAAAAATTTAATTTTGGTCAAAATAGGTCAACTTTTAACCAAAAAGTCAACTTTGATCAAGGTGATCAATTTATGAACCAATTACCCCCCAGGACCCACTAGGTGAACTTTTGACCAAATAATTCATTTAGGTCAAAATAGTCAATTTTTGACCTAATGACCAATTATTGACCCAAAAAAGTTAACTTTTGTCAAATTGGTCAATCCTTGACCCAAAGACAAACCCATTGACTAAATAGGTCAACTTTTGATGAAAAAGACAATATTGGTAAAAATATTCAATTTTTGACTTAATGACCGACCACATATAGACCCAATAGGTTAACGTTTGACCAAAAAATCAATTTTGGTCAAAATAATCAATTTTTTACCTAATGACCAATTATTGACCCAGTAAGTCTATCTTTGTCTAAAAAGTTAACTTTGGTCAAAAAGGTCAATCCTTCACCCAATGACAAACCCACGGACTCAATAAGTTAACTTTTGACTAAAAAGGCAACTTTGGTAAAAAAGAGCAATTTTTGACACAACGACCAACCCATTGACCCAATAAATTATTATTTGACCAAAAAGTAAACTTTGGTCAAAATGGTCAATCTTTGACCCAATATAAAACACATTGACCCAAGAGGTCAACTTTTGACCAAAAAGTCAACTTTAGTCAAAATGGTCAATTTTTGACCCAATGTCCAACCTATTGACCCAGTAGATCAACATTTGACCAAAAAGCCATCTTCAATCAAAATGGTAAATTCTTGACCCACTTACCACCCCATTAACTAAATAGGTCAACTTTGGTTAAAATGGTCAATTTATGACCCTTACGTACAATTCGTCGATCTAATGAAGTCAACTTTCGACCAGTAAGTTAATTTCGGTCAAGATAATCAAATTTTGATTAATGACCAATTGTCAATCCAATAAGTCAATCTTCGACCAAAAAGTCGATGTTGGTCAAAATGATCAATCCTCGACCCAATGACCAACCGATCGACCTATCGGGTCAACTTTCGACCAAAAAGTTAATTTCGTCAAAATGACAATCTTCGAATCTCGACGACCACACATAGACCCAATAGGACAACTTTTGACCAAAAAGTCAACTTTGGTCAATATGGTCAATTTTTGACCCAATGAACAACAGATTGACCCAATAAGTCAACTTTTGACCAAAAAATCATCTTTGGTCAAAATGGTCAATTCGACCCAATTACTAACTCATCGAATTAAATTGGTAAACTTTTAACCAAAAGGTTAACTTTGGTCAAAATTGTCAATTTCCGAATCTAATGACCACCACGGTTACCCAATGGGCTAACCTTCGACCAAAAAACAATTTTGGTCAAAATAGTCAATTTTCGACCTAATGACCAATTATCAATCTAATAAGTCAATCTCGACCAAAAAGTCAACTTCGACAAAATGGTCAATCCGTGACCCAATGACAAACCCATCTGACCCAATAGTCAACTTTCGACCAAAAAGTCGATTTCGTCAAATAGTTAATTTTTGAATAAATGATCAACCATTGACCCAATATGTCAACTGTTGACCAAAAAGTCGATTTTTGTCAAAATAGTCAATTTTTGACCTAATGACCAATTATTGACCCAGTAAGGCAATCTCTGACCAAAACGTAAACTTTGATAAAAATGACCAACCCATTTACCCAAAAAATCATCTTTTGACCAAAAAATCATCTTTTGACCAAAAAGTCAACTTTGATAAAAATGATCAGTCATTGACCCAATGGCTAACTCATTGGCCTTACATGTCAATTTTTTTACCAAAAAGTCATTTTTGGTAAAAATAGACAAATTTTGAATTAATGACCAATTATTCACCCAATAAGTTAATCTTCGACCAAAAATTCAACTCTGGTCGAAAAGGTCAATCTGTGACTCAATAACAAACCCATTGACATAGTAGGTCAACTTTTGACCAAAAAGATAATTTTGGTAAAATTAATCAATTTTTGACTAAATGACCGCCCATTGACCTGGTAAGTCAGCTTTTAACCAAAAAGTCAACTTTTATCAAATTATCAATCCTTGACCCATTGACCAACCGATTGACCCAATAGGTCAACTTTGTCCAAAAAGACCACTTTGTTCAAAATGATCAAATCATTGACCCAATGACCAAGCCATTGGCCTAATAGGTCAACTTTTTACCAAAAAGTCAATTTCGATCAAAATAATTAATTCTTAATTAATGACATATTATTTACTCCAATAAGTCAACTTTCGACTAAAAAGTCAACTTTGCCAAAATGGTCAAAATGACAAACCCATCGACTAACAGGTTAACTTTCACTAAAAAGGAAATTTTGGTCAAAATAAATAATTTTAACCTAAAGACCAACCCATCAACTCAAAAGGTCAACTATGACCAAAAAGTCTTCTTTGGTCAAAATGGTCAATTCTTAATACAATTACCAACTCATCGACCCAAAAGGTCACCACCAAAAAGTCAACTTTATTCAAAAGGGTCAATTTCCGACACATATCTACTCCGTCTGACTCATCGGGTCAACTTCGACAAAAAAGTTTATTTTCATCAAAATAATTAATTTTTTACCTAACGACCAATTATCGACCCACTAAGTGAATCTCTCGACTAAAAAGTCGATTTTGGTCAAAATGGTCAATCCTTAACCCAATGACTAACCCATTGACCCAATAAAGTCAATTTTCGACCAAAAGTAAACTTTCGTCAAAATGATCAATCCTCGAATCTAATGATCAACCCGTTAGACCTAATAAGTCAACATTTCGACCAAAAGTCAATTCGATCAAATTAGTCAATTATCGACTCTAATGACCAATTATCGAATTCTAATAATTCAATCTCTCGACGAAAAAGTTAACTTTGCCAAAATAATTAACTTCGATCCGATGACGAACTCATCGACCTAACAGTTAACTTTTAACTAAGAAGTCAATTTTAGTCAAAATTGTTAATTTTCGACCTAATGACCACCTCATCAATCTAATAAGTCAACTTTCGACCAAAAAGTCATCTTTCGGTCGAATTGCTCAATTCTTGACCCAATTACCGCCCCATTGAACGAAAAGTCAACTTTGGTCAAAATGGTGAATTTCTGACCCAATGACCACTCCATTAACCCAGTTGGTCAACTTTTGACCAAAAATTTAATTTTCGTCAAGATAATCAAATTTTGTCCTAATGACCAATTGTTGACCCAATAAGTCAATCTCTGACAAAAAAGTCAACGTTCGATCAAAATGGTCAACCGTGATCCAATGACCAACACTCGACCCAACAGGTCAACTTTCGACTAAAAAGTTAATTTTGGTCAAAATGTACAATTCTTCGACCTAATGACCACCCATAGACCCAATAGGACAAATTTTGACGAAAAAGTCAACTTCAGTCAAAATGGTCAATTTTTGACCCAATGACCAAAACATTTACCCAATAGGTCAACTTTTGACCAAAATTTCATCTTTGATCAAAATTGTCAATTCTTGCCAATTACCAACTCATTGACCAGACTGGTCAACTTTTGACCAAAACGTCAACTTTTGTCAAAATTGTCAATTTCTGACCCAATGACCACCACAGTTACCCAATGGGTTAACCTTTGACCAAAAAAAACAATTTTGGTCAAAATAGTCAATTTATGACCTAATGACCAATTATTGACCCAATAAGTCAATCTCTGACCAAAAAGTTAACATTGGTCAAAATGGTCAATCTTTGACCCAATGACAAACCTATCGATCTAACAGTCAACTTTTTACCAAAAGTCGATTTCGGTCAAAATAGTTAATTTTCGACTTAATGACCAACCATTTACCCAATATGTCAACTTTTGACCAAAAAGTCAATTTTGGTCAAAATAGTCAATTTTCGACCTAATGACCAATTTTCGATCCAAGCAGTTCAATCCGACCAAAAAGTCAACTTTTATCAAAATGATCAATCTTTGACCCAATGACAAACATATTGACTTAGTATATCAACTTTTGACCAAAAAGTCATCTTCGGTCGTAATGGTCAATTCTTGACCCAATTACCACCCCATTAAACAAAAAGTCAACTTTGGTCAAAATGGTGAATTTTTGGCCCAATGACCACCCCATTGACCCAGTTCGTCAACATTTGACCAAAAATTTAATTTTCGACAAGAAAATCAATTATTGTCCTAATGACCAATCGTCGACCCAATAAGTCAATCTTCGACAAAAAAGTCAACGTTGGTCAAAATGGTCAGCCATGACCCAATGACCAACATCTTGACCCAATAGGACAACTTTTGACTAAAAAGTTAATTTTGGTCAAAATAGTCAATTTTTGACCTAATGACCACCCATAGACCCAATAGGACAACTTTTGACCAAAAAGTCAACTTCAGTCAAAATTGTCAAATTTTCACTTAACGACCAACACATTTACCCAATAAGTCAACTTTTGACCAAAATTTCATCTTTGGTCAAAATTGTCAATTCTTGCCAATTACCACCTCATCGACCGTATTGGTCAACTTTTCGACCAAAAGTTCAACTTTGGTCAAAATTGTCAATTTCTCGATCCAATGACCAACCACAGCTACTCCAATCGGGTTAACCTTTAACGAAAAAACAATTTTGGTCAAAATAGTCAATTTATGACCTAATGACCAATTATTGACCCAATAAGTCAATCTCTGACAAAAAGTCAACTATGGTCAAAATGGTCAATGACAAACCCATTGACCCAATAGGTCAACTTTTTACTAAAAAGTCGATTTTGGTCAAAATAGTTAATTTTTAACTTAATGACCAACCATTTACCCAATATGTCAACTTTTAACCAAAAAGTCAATTTTGGTCAAAATAGTTAATTTTTAACCTAATGACCAATTATTGACCCAGTAAGCCAATCTCTGACCAAAAAGTCAACTTTTATCAAAATGATCAATCTTCGACCCAATGACCAACCCATCAATCTAACAGTCAACTTTTGACCAAAAAATAAACTTTGATCTAAATGATCAGTCATTGACCCAGTGTCCAACTCATTGATCAAATAGGTCAACCTTTGACCAAAAAGTCAACTTTTGTCAAAATGGCCTATTACTGACCCAATGACCACCCGTTGACCCAATGGGTTAACTTTTAACCAAAAATTTAATTTTGGTCAAAATAGGTCAACTTTTAACCAAAAAGTCAACTTTGATCAAGATGATCAATTTATGAACTAATTACCCCCCATGACCCAATGGGTGAACTTTTGACCAAATAATCAATTTAGGTCAAAATAGTCAATTTTTAACCTAATGACCAATTATTGACCCAAAAAAGTCAACTTTTGTCAAATTGGTCAATCCTTGGACCAACGACAAACCCATTGACCCAACAGTCAACTTTTGATGAAAAAGACAATTTTGGTAAAAATATTCAATTTTCAACTTAATGACCGACCATCTATCAATCTAATAGTCAACCTTTGACCAAAAAGTCAATTTTGGTCAAAATAATCATTTTTTGACCTAATGACCAATTATTTACCCAATAAGTCTATCTTTGACTAAAAAGTTAACTTTGGTCAAAATGGTCAATCCTTCACCCAATGACCAACTCATGGACTCAATAGGTTAACTTTTGACTAAAAAGTCAACTTTGGTCAAAATGATCAATTTTTTACACAATGACCAACCCATTGACCCAATAAATCATTATTTGACAAAAAAGTAAACTTTGGTCAAAATGGTCAATCCTTAACCCAATATAAAACACATTGACCCAAGAGGTCAACTTTTGACCAAAAAGTCAACTTTAGTCAAAATGATCAATTTTTGACCCAATGACCAACCTATTGACCCAGTAGATCAACTTTTGACCAAAAAGTCATCTTCAATCAAAATGGTAAATTCTTGACCCACTTACCACCCAATTAACCAAGTAGGTCAACTTTTGACCAAAAAGTCAACTTTGGTCAAAATGGTCAATTTATGACCCCATGACCACCCCGTTGACCCAATGGGTCAACATTTGACCAAAAAGTTAATTTTGGTCAAGATAATCAAATTTCGACCTAATGACCAATTGTTGACCCAATAAGTCAATCTCTGACCAAAAAGTCAATGTTGGTCAAAATGGTCAATCCTTGACCCAATGACCAATCGATTGACCCAATTGGTCAACTTTTGACCAAAAAGTTAATTTTGGTCAAAATAGTCAATTTTTGACATAACGACCACCCATAGACCCAATAGGACAACTTTTGACCAAGAAGTCAACTTTGGTCAATATGGTCAATTTTTGACCCAATGACCCAAACATTGACCCAATAAGTCAACTTTTGACCAAAAAATCATCTTTGGTCAAAATGGTCAATCCTCGACCCAATTACCAACTCATCGAACAAATTGGTAAACTTTTAACCAAAAGGTTAACTTTGGTCAAAATTGTTAATTTCGACCCAATGACCACCACTATGCAATCCACCTAGGTTAACCTTCGACCAAAAAAACAATTTTGGTCAAAATAACTAATTTATGACCTAAGGACAATTATCGACCCAATAAGTCAATCTCTCGACCAAAAAGTCAAATTTGATAAAATGTACAACTCCGACCCAATGACAAACCCATCGATCCAACAGATCAACTTATGACCAAAAAGTCGATTTTGGTCAAATAGACAATTTTTTAATAAATGATCAACTATCGACTCAATATGTCAACTCGTCGACCTAAAATCAATTTTGGTCAAAATAGTCAATTTTTGACCTAATGACCAATTATTGACCCAATAAGGCAATCTCTGACCAAAAAGTCAACTTTGATAAAAATGACCAACCCATTTACCCAATAAGTCATCTTTTGATAAAAAAGTTAACTTCGATAAAAATGATTAATCATCAACCTAATGACCAACTCATCTGCTTAACATGTCAATTTTCGACCAAAAAGTCATTTTTGGTAAAATAAAGTAATTTTGAATTAATGACCAATTATTGACCCAACAAGTCAATCTCCGACCAAAAATTCAACTTTGGTCAAAATGATCAATCTTTGACCCATTAACAAACTCATTGACACAGTAGGTCAACTTTTGACCAAAAAGATAATTTTGGTAAAAATTATCAATTTTTTACTAAATGACTGCCCATTGACCCGGTATGTCAACTTTTGACCAAAAAGTCAATTTTGGTGAAAATAGTCAATTTTTGATCTAATGATCAATTATTGACCTAATAAGCCAATCTCTAACCATAAAGTCAACTTTTGTCAAAATTATCAATCCTTGACCCATTGACCATCCCATTGACCCAATAGGTCAACTTTTGACCAAAAAGACCACTTTGTTCAAAATGATCAAATTATTGACCCAATGACCAACACATTGGCCTAATAGGTCAACTTTTGACTAAAAAGTCAATTTTGATCAAAATAGTCAATTTTTGAATTAATGACATTATTTACCCAATAACACAATTTTTAATTAAAAATTCAACTTTGGTCAAAATGGTCAATCCTTGACATAATGACAAAACAATTGACCAATAGGTTAACTTTTGACTAAAAAGGCAATTTTGGTGAAAATAGTCAATTTTTGGCCTAATGACCAACCCATTGACTCAAAAGGTCAACTATGACCAAAAAGTCATCTTTGGTTAAAATGGTCAATTCTTAATACAATTACCAACTCATTGACCCAAATGGTCAAATTTTGACCAAAAAGTCAACTTTATTCAAAAGGGTCAATTTCCGACAGAATAACCACCCCGATGACCCAATGGGTCAACTTTTGACAAAAAAGTTTATTTTTGACAAAATAATTAATTTTTTACCTAACGACCAATTGTTGACCCACTAAGTGAATCTCTGACCAAAAAGTAGATTTTTGTCAAAATGGTCATTCCTTGACCCAATGACCAACCCATTGACCCAATAGATCAACTTTTGACCAAAAAGTCTACTTTGGTCAAAATAATCAATCCTTGACCCAATGACCAACCCATTAGCCTAATAGGTCAACTTCTGACCAAAAAGTCAATCCGATCAAATTAGTCAATTTTTGAATTAATGACCAATTATTGACCCAATAAGTCAATCTCTGACAAAAAAGTCAACTTTGGACAAAATTGTAAATCCTTGACCCAATGACAGACAAATTTATCCAATAGGTCAACTTTTGACCAAAATTTCAATTTTGGTCAAAATCGTCAATTTTTAACCAATGACCAATTATCGACCCAATAAGTCAATCCGCGACTAAAAAGTCAACTTTAGTCAATATAGTCCATCCTCAATCTAATTACCAACCCATCGACCTAAAGAGGTCAACTTTCGACTAAAGAGTTAACTTCGTCAAAATGTTCAATCCTTAACCCAATGACCAACCCATCGACCTAATCAGTCAACTTTTGACCAAAGAGTCAATTTCGATCAAATTAGTCAATTTTTGAAAAAATTACCAATTATTGAACTAATAAGATAATCTTTGAAGAAAAAGTCAACTTTGGTCAAAATGGTCAATCCTTGCCCCAATGACAAACACATTAATCCATTACGTCAACTTTTGACAAAAGAGCCATTTTTGATAAAAATGGTTAATTTTTGACCCAAAAACCAACCCGTTGGCCCTATATGTCAACTTTCAACTAAAAAGTCATCTTTACTCAAAATGGTTAATTCTTGACCCAATTACCAACTCATCGACCAACAGGTCAACTTTCGACCAAAAAGTCAACTTCTGGTCAAAATGGTCAATTTTTTACCCAATGGGTCAACTTTTAACAAAAAGTTTAATTTTGGTCAAAATAATCAATTTTCGACATATCGACTAATTGTCGACCCAATAAGTCAATCTCTCGACTAAAAAGTCAACTTTGGTCAAAGTGGTCAATCCGACCTAATGACAAACCCATCGACGCAACAGTCAACCTTTAACCAAAAAGTCAACTTTGGTCAAAACGATCAATCTTCGACCCAATGACCAACCCTTTAGACTTTATAGTCAATTTTCGACTAAAAAGTCAATTTTAGTCAAAATGATCAATCCTTCGACCTAATGGCCAACCCATCGGCCTAAAAAGTCAACTCGTTAACCAAAAAGACAATTTCGCAAAATAGTCAATTTTTAAATTTATAACCAATTATCGACCCAATAAGTCAATCTCTCGACCAAAAAGTCAACTTTGGTCAAAATCGCAATCCTTAACCTAATGACAAACCCATCGATCTAATATATTAACTTTTCACAAAATAGTCAACTTTGTCAAAATGGTCAATCTCGACCTAATGACAAACCCATCAATCTAATAAGTCAATCTCCGACCAAAAAGTCAACTTCGTCAAAATGGTCAATCTTCGACCTAATGACCACGAATCGACCCAACAAGTCAACTTTCGACCATAAAGTCAACTTTGGTCAAAATGGTTAATTTTCGACCCAATGACCAACCCATTAACCAAATAGGTTAACTTTTGACCAAAAATTCAACTTTGGCCAAAACGGTCAATTTTTGAAAGAATGAGCACCCCGTTGACCGAATGGGTTAACTTTTGACCAAAAATTCAATTTTGACCTAAAGACCAATTATTGACCCATCAATTCAATCTCTGACCAAAAGGTCAACTTTGGTCAAAATGGTCAATCCTTGACCCAATGACAAACCCATTGACCCAAGGTCAACTATTGACGAAAAAGTCATTTTTAGTTAAAATAATCAATTTTTAACCTAATGACCACCCATTAACCCAATAGTCAACTTTCGACCAAATAGTCTACTTTAGGTCGAAAAGATCAATTTTTGACCCAATGACCAACCCATCGATCTAATAGTCAACTTTTGTCCAAAAAGTCTTCTTTGGTCAAAATGGTCATATCTTGGCCCAATTACGAACTAATCGATCAAATAGTGAACTTTGGTCAAAATGGTCAACTTCTGAACCAATGACCATCCCGTTGACCCAAGGGGTTAATTTTTGACCAAAAATTAAATTTTGGTTAAAATAGGTCAACTTTTGACCAAAAAGTCAACTTTGGTTAAGATGATCAATTTTTGACCCAATGTCCACCCATTAATCCAATCGGTTAACATTTGACCAAAAATTTAATCTAGGTCAAATAGTCAATTTTTGATCTAATGACTAATAATTGACCCAAAAAGTCAACATTAGTCAAAATGGTCAATCCTTAACCCAATGACAAACTCATTGACCCAATAGGTCAACTTTGACTAAAAATTTCAATTTTTGTCAAAATAGTTAAATTTCCACCTAATGACCAATTATTGACCCAATAAGTCAATCTCTGACAAATAAGTCAACTTTAGGCCAAATGGTTAATCCTCGATCCAATGACCTAACCCATCGACCCAAGAGATCAACTTCGACTAAAAAGTCAACTTTGGTCAAAATGTTCAATCCTCGACCCAACGACCAACCCATTCGACTAATAAGTCAACTTTTGAGCTAAAAGTCAATTTCGATCAAAATAGTCAACTTTTCAATTAATGACCAATTATCAATCTAATAAGTCAATCTCTCGACCAAAAAGTCAACTTTGGACAAAATGGTCAATCCTTGACCCAATGACAAACACATTGACCCAATAGGTCAACTTTTGACAAAAAAAGTCAATTTTGATCAAAATTGTCAATTTTTGACCTAATGACCACTCATTGACCCAATAGATCAACTTTTGACTAAAAAGTCAACTTTGGTCAAAATGGTCAATTTTTGACCCAATGAACAACCTGTTGACACGATATATCACCTTAGACTAAAAAGTCATATTTGGTCAAAATGGCCAATTCTTGACCCAATTACCAACTCATTGACAAAATAGGTCAACTTTTAACCAAAAAGCCAACTTTGGTCAAAATTATCAATTTCTGACCCAATGACTACCCCGTTGACCCAACGGGTTAATTTTTGACCAATTCTAATTTAGTCAAAATAGTCAATTTTTGACCTAATCACCAATTATTGACCTAATAATTCAATCTCTGACTGAAAAAGCCAACCATGGTTAAAATGGTCAAAGCTTGGCCAAATGAGAAACCCAATGACCAACCCATTGGCATAATAGGTCAATTTTTGACCAAAAAGTCAATTTTGGTCAGAATGATCAATCCTTGACCCAATGGCCAACCCATGTGCCTAATAGGTCAACTTTTGACCGGAATGTCAATTTTGGTCAAAATAGTCAATTTTCAAATTTATGACCAATTATTGACCCAATAAGTTAATCTCTGACCAAAAAGTCAATGTTGGTCAAAATGGTCAATCCTTGAGCCAATGACAAACCCATTGACCCAGTAAGTCAACTTATGACTAAAGAGTAAATTTTAGTCAAAATAATTAATTTATAACCTATTGACCACCCATAAACCCAATAGGTTAACTTTTGACCAAAAATTCAACTTTGGTCAAAATGGTCAATTTTTGATCCAATGACCAACCCATTGACACAATAGGTCAACATTTGACCAAACAGTCATCTCTGGTCAAAATGGTCAATTTTTGACCCAATTACCAACTCATTGATCAAATAGGTCATCTTTTGACAAAAAAGTCAACATTGGTCAAGATGTTCATTTTCTAACCCAATGACCACCCCGTTCAGCCAATGGGTTAACTTTTGATAAAAAATTTAATTTTGGTCAAAATAAGTCAACTTTTGAACATAAAATCAACTTTGGTCAAGATGATCAATTTCTGACCGAATGACCACCCATTAACCGAATGTTTTAACTTTTGACCAAAAATTTAATTTAGGTCAAAATAGTCAATTTTTGACCAAATGACAAATTATTAACCCAAAAAGTCGACTTCGGTCAAAATGGTCAATCCTTGACGCAATGACAAACCCATTCACACAATAAGTCAACTTCGACGAAAAAGTGAATTTTGTCAAAATAACCAATTTTCGACTTAATGTCCACCTATCGATCTAATAAAGTCAACTTTTGACCAAAAAGTCAATTTTGGTCAAAATAGTCAATTTTTGATCTAATAACAAATTATCGACCCAAGTAAGCCAATCTCCGACTAAAAAGTCAACTTTGGTCAAAATGGTCAATCCTTTACCCAATGGCGAACCCATCGACTTAATAGTCAATTTTCGACCAAAAAGTCCACTTCGATCAAAATGACAATTTTCGACCCATCGACCAACCCACTAACCCAATAGATCAACTTCTTACCAAAAAGTCATATTTGGTCAAAATATTCAATTTTTGACCTAATGACCACCTATTGACCTAATAGGTCAACTTTTGACCAAAAAGTCAACTTTGGTCAAAATTATCAATTTTTGACCCAATGACCAACCCATTGACCCAACAGATCATCTTTTGACCAAAAAGTCAACTTGGCACAAAATGGTCAATCCTTGTCTCAAAATCAAAGCCATTGACCCAATAGGTTAACTTTTGACCAAATAGTTAATTTTGATCAAAATAGTCAAGTTTCGACCTAATGACCACCCATTGACCCAGTAGGTAAAATTTTGACCAAAAACTCAACTTTAGTCAAAATGATCAATTTTTAAGCCAATGACCAATTGACCTAAAAGGTCAACTTTTAACCAAAAATTCATCTTTGGTCAAAATGGCCAATTCTTGACCCAATTACCAACTCATTGACCAAATATGTCAACTTTTGACTAAAAAGTCAATTTTTGACCAAATGACCACCCTGCTCGACCAAATCGCTTAATTTTCGACCAAAAATTCAATTTTGGACAAAAAATTCAATTTTTGACTTAATGACCAATTATCGACCCAATAAGTCAATCTCTCGACCAAAAAGTTAACTTTGGTCAAAATAATCAAATTCTCAATCTAATGACAAACCCATCAATCTCAACAGTCAACTTTTAACCAAAAAGTCAACTTTACCAAAATTGTTAATTTTCGACCTAATGACCACCCATCGAATCCAATAAGTCAACTTTTGACCCAAAAGTTAACTTTGGTCAAGATGGTCAATTTTTGACCCAATGACCAACCCATTGACCCAATAGTTCAACTTTTGACCAAAAAGTCATCTTAGTCAAAATGGTTAATTCTTGACCCAATTACCAACTCATTAACCAATAGTTCAACTTTTGACTAAAAGGTCTACTTGGTCAAATGGTCAATTTCTGACCCAATGACCACCCCGTTGACCCAATGGGTCAACTTCTAACCAAAAATTTAATTTGGTCAAAATAATCAACTTCGACTCTAATGACCAATTGTTAACCTAATAAGTCAATCCATGGCCAAAAAGTCAACATCGGTCAAAATGGTGAATCCTCGACCCAATGACCACTACATCAATCCAATAAGTCAACATTCGACCAAAAAGTTAATTTTTGTCAAAACAAACTAACTTCACCTAATGATCACCCATGCACTCAAAAGAACAACTTTTCGACCAAAAAGTCAACTTTGGTCAAAATTGTCAATTTTTGACCCATTAACCAACCCATCAATCTAATAGATAACTTTCGACCAAAAAATCATCTTTGGCTAAAATGGTCAATCTCGACCGAATTACCAACTCATCGCCAACTCGTCAACTTTTCACCAAAAGGTCAACATTAGTCAAATGGATAATTTCGACCCAATGACCACCACTTTACCCCAATAGGTTAACCTTCGACCAAAAATCAATTTTTGGTCAAAATATCAATTTTCGACTATATCAGCCAATTATCAATCTAATACGTCAATCTCGACATAAAAGTCAACTTTCGTCAATATGGTCAATCCTTAATCCAACGACAAACCCATCGATCCAATAGGTCAACTTTGACCAAAAAGTCTATTTCGTCAAAATAGCTTAATTTTTAACTTAATAACCACCCATCGATCAAATAAAGTCAACTTCGACCAAAAAGTCTATTTTCGTCAAAATAGCAATTTTTGATCTAATGACCAATTATTGACCTAGTAAGCTAATTTTTGACCAAAAAGTCAACTTTGATCAAAATGGTCAATCCTTGACCCAGTGACCAACCCATTGACCCAATAAGTTAACTTATGACCAAAAAGTCAACTTTGGTCAAAATGAACTATCAGTGACCCAATGACCAACCCATTGGCCTAACAGGTTAATTTTTTACCAAAAAGTAAATTTTAGTCAAAAGAGTTTTTTTTTAAAATTAATGACTAATTATTGACCCAATAAGTCAATCTCCGAACAAAAGTCAACTTTGGTCAAAATGGTCAATCATTGACCCAAAGACAAACCCATTGACCTAACATGTCAACTTTTGACCAAAAAGTCATTTTTGGTCAATATAGTCAATTTTCACCGAAAGACCACCCATTGACCCAATAGGTCAACTTTTGACCAAAAAGTCAACTTTGGTCAAAATGATCAATTTTCGACCTAGTGACCAACCCATTGACCCAATAGGTCAACTTTTGGCCAAAAATTCATCTTTGGCCAATATGGTCAATTCTCAACCCAATTACCAACTCATTGACCTAATTGGTCAACTTTTGACCAAAATATCTACTTTGGTCAAAATGGTCTATCTCTGACCCAATGACCTCCCCGTTCACCCACTGGGTTAACTTATGACCAAAAAGTTAATTTTTGTCAAATTGGTTAATTTTTGTCCCAATGACCAACTCATTGACCCAATATATCAACTTTTGCCCAAAAAGTCATCTTCGGTCAAAACGGACAATTCCTGACCCAATTATTAACTCATTGATCAAGTAGGTCAACTTTTGACCAAAAAGTCAACTTTGGTCAAAATGGTCAATTTTTGATCCAGTAACAACCTCATTGACCCAATTGGTCAACTTTTGACCAAAAATTTAATTTTGGTCAAAATAATCAATTTTTTACCTAAAGTCCAACTTTAACCCAATATGTCAATCTCTAACTACAATGTCAACTTTAGTTAAAATGGTCAATCTTTGACCTAATGACAACCCATAGGCCCAATAGGTTAACTTTTAACCAAAAAGTCAATTTTTGTCTAAAAAGTCAATTTTCGATCCGATGACCACCCATCGACCTAATAAGTTAACTTTTGACCAAAAAGTCAATTTTGGTCAAAATAGTCAATTCTTCAACCTAATGACCAACCATCGACCCAATAAGTCAACTTTCAATCAAAAAGTTATCTTTAGTAAAATGGTCAATTCTTGATCTAATTACCAACTCATTGACTAAATATGTCAAATTTTGACCAAAAAGTTACTTTGATCAAAATGGATAATTTTTGACCTAAGGACCACCCCATTGACTCAATCAGTTAAATTCTGACCAAAAGTTTTATTTTGGTCAAAATAGGTCAACTTTTGACCAAAAATCATCTTTGTTCAAAATAGTCAATTTCTGACCTAATGACCACCCTGTTGACCGAACGGGTTAACTTTTCACCAAAAATTCAATTTTGGTCAAAATAGTTTATTTTTGACCTAATGAATAATTATTAACCCATACGTCAATCTCTGACCAAAAGTACAACCTTAGTCAAAATGGTCAATCCTTGATCCAACGACAAATCCATTGACCCAATAGGTCAACTTTTGAGCAAAAATTCATCTTTAGTCAAGATGGTCAATTCTTGACCCATTACCAACTCACTGACCCAATTGGTCAACTTTTAACTAAAATATAAACTTTTGTCAAAATCGTCAATCTCTGACCCAATGATCGCCCCGTTCACCCAATGGGATAACTTATGATAAAAAAGTCAATTTTGGTCAAAATGGTCAATTGTTGACCCAATGACCAACTCATTGACCCAATATGTCAACTTTTGCCCAAAAAGTCAACTTTCGGTCAAAATAGTCAATCCTTTACCCAATTACCAACTCATCGAACAACAGTCAACTTTCGACTAAAAAGTCAAATTTGGTAAAAATGGTCAATTTATGATCCAATGGACCAACGTCGTTGACCCAATCGTCAACTTTTCGACAAAAATTTTAATTTTGGTTAAAATAATCAATTTTTTACCTAAAGACCAATTATCGACATAATAAGTTAATATATCGACTAAAAAGTCAATCTTTATTCAAAATGATCAATCTTGACCCAATGACCAACCCATCGGCCCAACAGTTAACTTTCGACAAAAAAGTTAATTTTGGTCAAAATAATTAATTTTCGACCTAATGACCACTCATCGACCTAATATGTTAACTTTCGAACAAAAAGTCAATTTTGGTCAAAATGGTCAATTTTCGACCCAATGACCAACCCATTGATCCATTAGATCAACTTTTGAACAAAAAGTCATATTTGGTGAAAATGGTCAATTCTGATCTAATTACTAACTCATCTAATATGTCAACTTTCGACCAAAAAGTTACTTTCGATCAAAATGGTCAATTCTCGACCTAAGGACCACCCCGTTCACCCAATACGGTTAACTTTCGACTAAAATGATTTGCAATTTTTTTCAAAATAGGTCAACTTTTGACAAAAAAATCATCTTTGGTCAAAATAGTCAATTTCTGACCCAATGACCACCCTGTTGACCCATCGAGTTAACTTTTGACAAAAAATTTAATTTTGGTCAAAATAGTCAATTTTTCACCTAATGACCAATTATTAACCCAATAAATGAATCTCTGACCAAAAGTCAATTTTAGTCAAAATGGTCAATCCTTGACCAAATGACAAACCCATTGACCCAATAGGTCAACTTTTGGCCAAAAAGACAATTTTGGTAAAAATAGTCAATTTTTGACTAAATGACCACCCATTGACCCGGTATGTCTACTTTTGACCAAAAAGTCAAATTTAGAGAAAATAATCAATTTTTGACCAACTAACCAATTACTGACCCAACAGGCCAATCTTTAACCATTGACCCAATAAGTTTACTTTTGACCAAAAAGTCATCTTTGATCAAAATAGTTAATTTTTTGCCTAAAGACAAACTCATTGACTCAATAGGTCAACTTTTGACCAAAAAGTTATCTTTGGTCAAAATGGTCAATGCTTGACCTAATTACCAACTCATTGACCCAAAAGGTCAACTTTTGACCAAAAAGTGAACTTTGGTCAAAATGGTCAATTTCCGACCTAATGATCACCCCGTGGACCCAATAAGTTGACTTTTGACCAAAAATTCTATTTTGGTCAAAATAGTCCGCTTTTCACCTAATGACCAATTATAGATCCAATAAGTAAATATCAGACCAAAAAGTAAACTTCGGTCAAAATGCTTATTCCTTAATCCATTGACAAATCATTGAGCCAATGTAAAACCCATTGACCCAATAGGTCAACTTTTGACAAAACAGTCAATTTCGGTAAAAAATAGTCAATTTTTTAATTAATGACCAATTATAGACCCAATAAGTCAATCTTTGACTAAAAATTCAACTTTGGTCAACATGGTCAATCCTTGAGACAATGACAAACCCATTGACCCAATAGGTTAACTTTTGACCAAAAAGTCAATTTTGGTCAAAATAGTCTATTTTTGGCATAATGACCAACCCACTAACTCGATAGGTCAACTTTTAACCAAATAGTCATCTTTGGTCAAAATGGTCAATTCTTGACCCAATTACCAACTCATTGACCAAAATGGTTAACTTTTGACCAAAAAGTCAATTTTGGTTAAAATGGTCAATTTTCGACCCAATGACCACTCCGTTAACCCAATGGGTTAACTTTGACCAAAAATTCTATTTGGGTCCAAAATAGTCCATTTTTCACCTAATGACCAATTATTGACCCAATAAGTAACTCTCAGACAAGAAAGTCAACTTCGGTCAAAATGCATAATCATTGACACAATGACAAACAATTGACCCAATGCAAAACCCATCGACTCAATAGGTCAACTTTTGACTAAAAAGTCATTTTTAGTCAAAATAGTTAATTTTTGACCTAATGACCACCATTGACCCAATATGTCAACTTTTGACCAAAAAGTCAACTTTGGTCAAAACGGTCAAATTTTGACACAATGACCAATCCATCGAATCTAACAGATCTAATTTCGACTAAAAAGGTCATCTTCAGTCAAAATGCTCAATTCTCAACCAATTATCAACCGATCGATCAAATAGTCAACTATCGACACAAAAAGCCAACTTTCGATCAAAATGGTCAACTTCGGCCCAATGACCACCCCATCGACCTAATGAGTCAACATTTGTCAAAAAATTTAATTTTAGTAAAATTAATCAATTTTCGACCTAATGACCAATTATCAACCAAAAGTCAATCTTCCGACCAAAAGGTCAACTTTGGTCAAAATGGTCAATCCTTGACTCAATGACCAACCCATTGACCCAAAAGGTCATCTTTTGATCAAAAAGTCAACTTTGGTCAAAACGGTCAATCCCTGACCTAATGACCAACCCATTGATCCAATAAATCAACTTTTGTCCAAAAAGTCAACTTTGGTCAAAATGGTCAATTTCTGACAGAATTACAGCACCATTGACCCAACGAGTAAAATTTTGACCAAAAATTTAATTTTGTTCAAAATAATCAATTTTTGACCTAATGACCAATTATTGGCCCAATAAGTCAATCTCTGACAAAAAAGTCAATTTTGGTCAAAATAGTTAATTTTTAACCTAATGACCATCCCATTTACCAAATAGATGAACTTTTGACCAAAAAGTCAACTTCGGTCAAAATGGTTAATTTCTCAATCTATCGACCAAAAAGTCAACTTTGGTCAAAATGGTCAATCCTGATCAAATAACTAACTCATTTACTCGACAAGTCAACTTTCGACCAAAAAGGTAACTTTGGTCAAAATTGTCAATCCTTGACCCAATGAACATTCCATTGACCCAATAGGTCAACTTTCGACTAAAAAGTCAATTTTGATCATAACTAGCTCAATTTTTACCTAACGACCACCTCATTGACCCTGGAAGTCAACTTTTGACAAAAATCACGTTCATGAAAATCATCAACTTCGACCCAACAATCAACCCATTGACCCAATAGCTCAACTTTTGACAAAAATTCAAGTTCGGTCAAAATGTTCAAATTCTTACATAATGACCACCCAATTGACCAAATGGGTCAAGTTTTGACTAAAAATTAAATTTTGGTCAAAATGATGAATTTTAATCAGAATGAGCAATTATTGACCCAATAAGTCAATCTCTGACCAAAAAGCCAACTTTGGTCGAAATTGTCAATATATTACTCAATGACCAACCCATTGACCCAATACATTAACTTTTGAAGAAAAAGTCAACTTTGGTCAAAATGGTCATCCTTGACCCAATGACCTACGCATTGACCCAGTTGGTCAACTTTTGACCAAAAAGTTAAATTTGGTCAAATTTTGATTTAATGACCACCTTATTAACCCAATAAGTCAAGTTTTGACCAAAAAGTCAGGTTTGGTTAAAACGGTCAATTTCAGACCCAAGGACCAACCCTTAACCCAATAGGTCAACTTTTGACCAAAAAGTCAACTTTGGTCAAAATGGTCAATCCTTAACCCAAAGACCAACCCATAGACCCAATTGATCAACTTTTGACCAAATAGTCACTTTTTGACATAATGACCTTTTATTGTCCCAATAAGTCAATCTCTGACCAAAAGGTCAACTTTGGTCAAAATGGTCAATCATTGACCCAATGACCAACCCTTTGACCTAATTGGTTAACTTTTGACCAAAAAGTGAACTTTGGTCAAAATAGTCAATCCTTGACACAATGACCAACCCATTAACACAATAGGTTGACTTTTGACCAAAAAGTTTGTTTTGGTCAATATAGTCAACTTTTTTCCTAATGACCACCCCATTGACCCATTTTGACATCGTTTTACCAAAAAGTCAACTTTCGTCAAAATGGTCGAAGGTCAACTTTGGTCAAAATGCATTAATTTCGCACAATGATCTACCCCATCAACCTAATCAGTCACCTTTTAACCAAAAATTTAATTTTGACTGCAAAATATATGACATTTTTGACCTAATGACTAATTTTTGACCAATAAGTCAATTTATGACCAAAACGTCAACTTTGGTCAAAATAGTTAATTTTTGACCTGATGACAAACACATTGACCCAATAGGTCACCTTTTGACCAAAAAGTCAACTTTGGTCAAAATTGTCAATCTTTAACCCAATGACCTAATAGGTCAACTTTTAACCAAAAAGTCAATTTTGGTCAAAATAGTCAATTTTTGACATAGTAACCAACTCATTGACCCAATAACTCAACTTTTAACCAAAAAGTCAATTTTGGTCGAAAAAGACAATTTTTGACACAATGACAAACTAATTGACCCAATAGTTCAACTTTTGACCAAGAAGTCAATTTTGCCCAAAATAGTCAATTTTTGACATAATGACGACCCAATTGAACCAATAAGTCAACTTTTGGCCAAAAAGTCAACCTTGGTCAAAATGATCAATTTCTGACCCAATGACTATCCCATAGACAGAATAGGTCAACTTTTGACGAAAATGTCAATTTTGGTCAAAATAGTCAAGCATTGACACAATGACCAACACATTAACACTATAGGTTGACTTTTGACCAAAAAGTTAATTTTGGTCAATATAATCAATTTTTTTCCTAATGACCACCCCATTGACCCAATATATCAACCTTTGACCAAAAGATCAACTTTGGTCAAAATGGTCAAATGACAACTTTGCTCAAAATGGTCAAATATCAACTTTGGTCAAAATGGTCAATTTCATACCCAATGATGACCCTATTGACCAAATGGGTCACTTTTTGACCAAAAATTCAATTTTGGTCAAAATAGTTTATTTTTGACCTAATGACTAATTTTTGACCCAATAAGTCAATCTTTGACCAAAAAGTCAACTTTGGTCAAAATAGTCATTCCTTGACCAGATGACAAACACATTGTCCTAGTAGGTCACCTTTTGACCAAAAAGTCAATTCTCGTCAAAATGGTTAATCTTTAACTCATTGACCTAATATGTCAACTTTTAACCAAAAAGTCAATTTTTATCAAAATAGTCAATTCTTGACATAATAACCAACTCATTGGCCCAATAAGTCAACTTTTGACCAAAAAGTCAATTTTGGTCAAAAAAGACAATTTTTGACATAATGACGAACTAATTGACCCAATAGTTCAATTTTTGACCAAAAAGTCAATTTTGCTCAAAATAGTCAATTTTTGACCTAATGACCACCCAATAATAGGTCAACATTTGGCCAAAAAGTCAACCTTGGTCAAAATGATCAATTTCTCACCCAATGAATATCCCATAGACACAATAGGTCAACTTTTGACGAAAAAGTCAATTTTGGTCAAAATAATCAATTTTTGACCTAATGACCAATATTGACCCAATAAGATAATCTTTGATTAAAAAGTCAACTTTGTTCAAAATGGTCATTCCTTGACCCAATGACCAACCCATTGACCCAATAGGTTAAATTTTTACCAAAAAATCAACCTTGGTCGGAATGGGACCAAATGACCAATTCATTGACCCAATAGGTTAACTTTTAACCAAAAAGTCAATTTTGGTTAAAATAGTCAATTTTTGACATGGTGACTAATTATTAACCTAATAAGTAAGTCTTTGACCAAAAATTCAACTATGGTCATAATGGTATATCCTTGACCTAATGACCAAACCATTGACCCAAAGTGATAAATTTTGACCAACAAGACAACTTTGGTCAAAATAGTCAATTTTTGACCTAATGACCACCCATTGAACCAATAAGTTAACTTTTGACCAAAAAGTCAACTTTGGTCAAAATGGTTAATTTTTGACCCAATGACCAACCCATTGACCCAATAGGCTAACTTTTAACCTAAAAGTCAACTTTGTTCAAAATGGTCAACTTCTGACCCAATGACCAACCCATTGACCCAATAGGTCAACTTTTAACCAAAACATCAACTTATGCCAAAATGGTCAATTTTTGACCCAAAGATCAAATGACCAAAAAGTCATCATCGGTCAAAATGTTCAATTCTTAGCCCAATTACCAACTCATTGACCAAATAGATCCAATTTTGACAAAAAAGTCAACTTTGATCAAAATGGTTAATTTCTGACCCAATGACCACCCCATTGACCCCATGGGTCAACTTTTGACAAAAAATTCAATTTTTGTCAAATAGGTTAACTTTTGACCAAAAAGTCATCTTTGGTCAAAATAGTCAATTTCCTCAACTCCAATGACCACCAAGTTCACTCAATGGGTTAACTTTTAACCAAAAATTTAATTTTGACCTAATGATTAGTTGTTGACCCAATAAGCCAATCTCTGACCAAAAAGTCAACATTGATCAAAATGGTTAATCTTTGACCCAATCAGGAACCCATTAACCCAATAGGTCAACTTTTGACAAAAAAGTCAACTTTTGACAAAATAGTTAATTTCTGACCCATTGACCTAATAGGTGAACTTTTGACCAAAAAAGTTAACTTTGCTCAAAATGGTCAAACTTGGACGCAATACCAACCCATTGACCCACTAGGTCAATATTTGACCAAAAAATCAATTTTGGTCAAAATAGTCAAATTTTGACCTAATGACCACCCATTGGCCAAATAGGTCAACTTTTGATTAAAAAATCAACTTTTGTCAAAATGTTTAATTTTTTACCCAATGACCAACCCATTGACTTAATAGGACAACTTTTGACTAAAAAGTCAACTTTTGAACAAAAAGTCAATTTTGGTTAAAATAGTCAATTTTTGACCTAATGACCAATTATTGACCTTATAAGTCAATCTTTGACAAAAAAGTCAACTTTGGTCAGAATGGTCAATCTATGACCCAAAGACAAACCCATTGACCCAATATGTTAACTTTTGACCAAAAAGTCAACTTTGGTCAAAATGGTAAATCTTGGACCCAATGACGAACACACTGACCCAACAGATCGACTTTTCACAAAAAAGTCAATTTTGGTCGAAATAGTAAATTTTTGACTTAATGACCAATTATTGACCCAAGAGGTCAACTTTTAACTAAAAAGTTAACTTTGTTCAAAATGGTCAATCCTTGACCCAATGACCAACTAAATGACCCAATAGGTTAACATTTTTACCAAAAAGTCAACTTTAGTCAAAGTGGTCAATCATTGACCCAAGGACCAACTCATTGACACAAAAGGACAACTTTTGACCAAAAAGTCAATTTTGGTCAAAATTATCAATTTTTAACCTCATGGCCACCTCATTGACCTAAAAGATCAACTTTTTACCAAAAAGTTAAATTTGGTCAAAATGGTCAATTTATGACATAATGACTTAAATATCAACTTTGGTGAAAAAGATCAATCCTTGATCTAAGAGCAACCCATTGACTAAATTTGTTAAATTTTGTCTAGAAAGTCAACTTTGGCCAAAATGGTTAATCGTTGACCCAATGACCAACCCACAGACCAAATAGGTCAACTTTTGACCGAAAAGTCAATTTTGCATAAACTTGTCAATTTTTTGACCTAGTGACCACCACATTGAATTAAATAGATCAACTTTTGATCAAAAAGACAACTTTGGTCAATCCTTGACCCAATTACAAACCCATTGACCCAATAGAACAACTTTTGACCAAAAAGTTATTTTTTGTCAAAATAGTCAATTTTTTACCTAATGACCAATTGTTGACCCAGTAAGCCAATCTCTGACCAAAAAATCAACTTTGGTCAAAATGGTCAATCCTTGACTCAATGATCAACACATTTATCCAATCGGTCAACTTTTGACCAAAAAGTCAACTTTGGTAAAAATGATCAATCCTTGACCCAATGACCAACCTAATAGCCTAATAGGTCAACTTTTAACCAAAAAGTTAATTTTGGTCAAAATAGTCATGTATTGAATTAATGACCAATTATTGACCCAATAAGTCAATCTCTGACCAAAAAGTCAACTTTTGTCAAAATGGTCAATCTTTCACCCAATTACAAACCCATTGATCCAATAGATCAACGTTTGACCAAAAAGTCAATTTTGGTCAAAATAGTAAATTTTTGACCTAATGACCACCATTAACCCAATAGGTCAATTTTTGATTTTAAAGTCAACTTTGGTCAAAATGATTAATTTTAACCCGATGACCAACCCATTGACCCAATAGGTCAATTTCTGACTAAAACTTCATCTTTGGCTAAAATGGCCAATTCATAACCCAATTACCAACTCATTGACTCAATAGGTCAACTTTTGACCAAAAAGTCAACTTTGGTCAAAATGGTCAATTTGTGACCGAATGTTCATGCTGTCGACCGGATGGGTTAACTTTTGACCAAAAATTCAATTTTGATCAAAATAGTCAATTTTTTACCTAATGACCTATTATTGACCCAATAAGTCAATTTCTGACCAAAATGTTAACTTTGGTCAAAATGGTCAATCCTTTACCAAATGACAAACCCATTGACCTAATTGGTCAACTTTTGACCAAAAACTTAATTTTGGTCAAAATAGTTAATTTTTGACCTAATGACCACCCATTAACCCAATAGGTAAAATTTTGACCAGAAAGTAAACTTTTGTCAAAAAGATCAATTTTTAACTCAATGACCAACTCATTGAACCAATAAATCACCTTTTGACCAAAAATTTAATTTTGGTCAAAATAATTAATTTTTTACCTAATGACCAATTATTGACCCAATATGTCAATCTCTGAACAAAAAGTCAACTTTGGTCAAAATGGGCAATCCTTGACCCAATCACCAACCCATTGATCCAAAAGGTCAACTATTGACAAAAAAATCAATTTTGGTCAAAATAGTCAATTTTTGACCTAATGACCAATTATTAACCCAAGATAGTCTACTTCTCGACAAAAATTCAACTTTGGCCAAAATGGTCTATCCTCGACCCAATGACCAACCCATTGATCTAATTGGTCAACTTTTGACCAAAAAGTTAACTTTGGTCAAAATGATCAATCCATGACCCAATGACAAAACCATTGGCGTAATAGGTCAACTTTTCATCAAAAAGTCATTTTTGGTCAAAATAGTTAATTTTTGAATTAATGACCAATTATTGACCCCGACCCATTAACCAAATAGGTCAACTTTTGACCAAAAAGTCAACTCCATTCAAAATGATCAATTTTTGACCCAATGATCAACCCATTGACCCAATAGGTCAACTTTTGACTAAAAAGTCATTTTTGGTCAAAATGGTCAATTCTTGACACAATTACCAACTCATTGACCAAATAGGTCGGTCAATGGGGTGGTCATTGTGTCAAAAGTTAACCATTTTGACCAAAGTTGGGGTTGGTCAATTAGTCAAAATTTGACCATTTTGACCGAAGTTGACTTTTTCGTCAAAAGTTGACCTATTGGGTCAATGGGTGGTCATTTAGTCAAATATTTTCTATTTTGATCAAAATTTAATTTTTTGTCAAAAGTTAATCGATTGGGTCAATGGGTTTGTCATTAGGTCAAGGATTGTTCTTTTTTACCAAAGTTGACTTTTTGGTCAGATATTGACTTATTGGGTGAATAATATGTCATTAATTCAAAAATTATCTATTTTAAACAAAATCGACTTTTTTGTCAAAGTTCACCTATTAGGCCAACAAGTTGGTCATAGAGTCAAAAATTGACTATTTTGACAAAAATTTACTTTTTGGTCAAAAGTTGGCTTTTTGGGTCGATGGGTTTGTCATTGAGTCAAGGATTGACCATTTTGACCAAAGTTGAATTTTTGGTGAGAGATTCACATATTGGGTCAATAATTGGTCATTAGGTCAAAAGTTGACTATTTCGACCAAAATTAAATTTTTGGTCAAAAGTTAACCCATTGGGTTAACATGGTGGTCATTGGGTCTGAAATTGACCATTTTGACCAAAGATGACTTTTTGGTTAAGAGTTGACCTATTATGACCAAAATTGAATTTTTGGTCAAAAGTTAACCCAATCAGTGAAGTGGGTGGTCATTGGGTAAGAATCTGACCATTTTGACCAAAGTTAACTTTTTGGTCAAAAGTAGACCTACTTGGTCAAAGAGTTGGTAATTTGGTCAAGAATTCACTATTTTGACTCAAATTGACTATTTGGTCAAAAGTTGACTTATTGGGTCTAAAATAGACCATTTTGACCAAAGTTGACTTTTTGGTGAAAAGTTGACTTATGGGTGGTCATTAGGTCAAAAATTGACTATTTTGACCAAAATTGACATTTTAGTCAAAAGTTGACTCATTGGGTCATTGCATTTGTCATTAGTCAACGATTTGACCATTTTGACCTAAAGTTGACTTTTGGGTCGAGATCGACTTTTGAGTCGAAATAATTGGTCATTAATTAAAAATTGATTTTTTTTGTCAAAGGTCAGATTTACTAGGTCTATGGGCCGGTCATTTGGTTAAGGATCGATCTGTTTCGACCAAAGTTGACTTTTGGTTAAAAGTCGACCTATTGGGTCAATGGTTGGTCAATGGTTCAAAAATCGAGCATTTTGACCAAAGTCGATCTTTTTGTCATCGATCGCTGCTTATCGGTCGAGCATCGGTACATTGCTGTCAAAAACCGACTATTTGAACCAAAATCGACGTTACTGTCAAAAGTCGACCTATCAGTCAATGGGTCCGTGATTTCGCCCCCCCCCCCGCCAGCGTCACATCATGTCCATTTTGACCAAAGTTAAATTTTTTTGTCTCTAGATTGGCATTATTGGGTCATTAATCGGTCATTAGTTCAAAATCGACGATTTTAACCAAAATTCGAATTTTTGGTCAAAAGTTAATCCCAGCTCTGATGAATCTGGGGACACTCAGGCCGCAAATCGACCATTTTACCAAAAGTTACTTTTCGGCAAAAAGTTGACTCTATTTTAACTGTAAAATTTACTTTTCGACGTAAAATTGATCTTTTTTGGTCAAAAGTTAACAAATTAGGTGAACTTGGCGGTTATTGATCGCCGAAGTGACCATTTTAACCAAAGTTGACTTTTTTTGTCAAAAGTTTACCTATTTGGTCAATGAGTTGGTAATATTTTGACTGAAGATGACATTTTGGTTAAAAGTTGATCTATTGGGTCAATGGGTTGGTCATTGGGTCAAAAATTAACCATTTTGACCGAAGTTGACTTTTTGGTCAAAAGTTGACCTACTAGGTCAATGAGTATTCATTCGGTCAAAAATTAACTATTTTGACCAAAATTGACTTTTAGGTCAAAAGTTGACCTATTGGGTCAATGGGTTTGTCATTGGGCAAAGATTTACTATTTTGACCAGAGTTGCTTTTTTGGTCAGAGATTGGCTTATTAGTTCTTTAATTGGTCATTAGGTCAAAAATTGACTATTTTTGGCTGAAATCGAAGCTTTTGGTCTCGAAAAGTTGAGCTAGCTGCGGATTACAGGTGAGCCACCACGCCCGGCCCGACGAGTGCTTACTTGGCGCCAAAAGTTCAATTTTGGTGAAAACTAGGTCAACTTTTGAGCCAAAAAGTCATCTTGGTCAAAATGGTCCCGTTGCTGATCTGTGAAACCATCCGTTTGCCCGATTTAATAGTCTACTGACTGAAAAGTTAATATCGATCGAAATAGCCAATTTGATTTACCTAATTCGCGACTTATTAACTCCAAGCATGACTTACCATAAAGTTAACTTTGTTGTCAAAATAGTCAATCACGACTCAACGATCAATCCCGTTGGCAGCAAATGGAACAACTTTCGACCGAAAAACTAATCTTCGCCGAAATGATTCGATTTTCGCCCCGATGATCAACCCGTTCGCCATAAAAGTCATCTCCGACTAAGAAAGTCTATTTTTTGTTAAAATAGTCGATTTTTGAATTAATGACTAATCATCGACCCGATAAGTCGATCTCGACCAAAAAGTAAAGTTTGGTCAAAATGGTCGATACTTGACCTAATGACAAAGCCATCGACCCAATAGGTCAACTTTCGAACCAACAAGTCAATTTCGGTCAACATAGTCAATTTTTGACTTAATAGCCTCACATTGACCCAAAAGGTCGACTATCGACCAAAATGTCGACTTTGGTCAAAGTGGTCGATTTTGACCCAATGACCAACCCAGCCGACCCGATAGGTCAACTTTTAACTAAAAAGTCATCTTTGATCAAAAGCGGTCAATTCTTAACCTAAAGGTCAACTTTCGACCAAAAAAGTCAATTTTGGTCAAAATAGTCAATGTTTTATTTAAAGACCGATTATTTACCCAATAAGTCAATCTCTGACAAAAAAGCCAACTTTGGTGAAAATGGTCAATGTTTGACCCAATTACAAACCAATTGACCCAATAGGTGAACTTTCGATCGAAAAGTCAATTTTGGTCAAAATTGTAAATTTTTGACCTAATGACCACCCATTGACTTAATAAGTCAACTTTTGACTAAAAATTCAACTTTAGTCAAAATGGTTAATTTTTGACCCAATGACCAACCCATTGACCCAATAAGTCAATTTTTAACTAAAATGTCATCTTTGGTCAAAATGGTCAATTCTTAACCTAATTACCAACTCATTGACTCTATATGCCGACTTTCGACCAAAAAGTTAACTTTGGTCAAAATGGATTAACCTCCGACCGAATGACCACGTCGTCGACCCGATGGGTTAACTTTTGATCAAAATTCAATTTTTGTCAAAATAGTTAATTTTCGACCTAATGACCTTTTATTGACCCGATAAGTCGATCTCTAACCAAAAGTCAACTTTGGTCGAAATGGTAAATCCTTGACCCGATGACCAGCGCATTGACTCAATAAGTCACTTTTGAAGAAAAAGTCAATTTTGGTCAAAATAGTCAAATTTGGTCAAAATTGGCCAATCCTTGACCCAAAGACAAACCCATTAACCTATAAGGATAACTTTCGACCAAAAAGTCGTTTTTGGTCAAAATAGTATTTTTAACCTAATGACGACCCATTGACCCAATAGGTCAACTTGCCAAAAGTCAACTCCGGTTGAAATGGTCAATTTTTTCCCAGTGACCCAATAGATCAACTTTTTACCAAAAAGTCATCTTTGGTCAAAATGGTTACTTCTTGACCCAATTACGAACTCATTGACAAAATAGGTCAAGTTTTGACCAAAAAGTCAACTTTGGTCAAAATGGTCAATTTTTATCCCAATGACATCCCCGTGGACCCAATGGGTCAACTTTTGACCAAAAATTTAATTTTGGTCATAATAATTAATTTTTGACCTAATGACCAAGTATTGACCCAAAAAGTCATTCAATGACCAAAAACTCAACTTTGGTAAAAATGGTCAATCTTTGACCCAATGATTAACCCATTGACCTAACAGGTCAACTTTTGACAAAAAAGTCAACTTTGGTTAAAATTGTTAATCTTTGACCCAATGACAAACCCATTGACCTAATAGGTCAACTTTTGACCATAAAGTCTCCTTTGGTCAAATTGGTCAATTTTTGACCCAATGACCAACCCATAGACCCAATCATTGAACTTTTGACCAAAAAGTAAACTTTGGTCAAAAAGGTCAATCCCAATGAGAAACCCATTGACCCAATAGACCAACTTTTGACCCAAAAGTCATCTCCAGTCAAAATAGTCAATTTTTGACCCAATTACCAACTCGTTGACCAAATAGGTCAAGTTTTGACCAAAAAGTCATGTTCTGTTAAAGTGGTCAATTCTTGACCCAATAACCAACTCATTGACGAAATAGGTGAACTTTTGACCAAAAAGTCAACTTTGGTCAAAATGGTCAATTTCTGACCCAATGACCACCCTATTGACCAAATTAGTCTACTTTTGACCAAAATTTAATTTTGGATAAAATAATCAATTTTTGACCTAACGACCAATTATTGACCGAATAAGTCAACCACTAACCAAAAACTCAACTTTGGTCAAAATGGCTAATCCTTGACCAAATGACCAACTCATTGACCCAATAGGTCAACTTTTGACCAAAAAGACAACTTCGGTCAAAATGGTCGAATTTTGACCCAATGACCAACCCATTGACCCATTAACTCAACTTTTGACCAAAATGTCAACTTTGGTCAAAATGGTTCATTCTTGACCCAATGACCAACACATTAACTCAATAAGTCAACTTTTGAACAAAAAGTTAATTTGGGTCAAAAAGTAAATTTTTGACCTAGTGACAAAATATTGAACCAATAAGTCAATCTCTGACCAAGTCAACTTTTGACCAAAAAGTCAACTTTGGTCAAAATGGTAAATCCTTGACCTAATGACCGAGCCACAGACCCTATAGATCGACTATTGACCAAAAAAATTATTTTTGGTCAAGATAGTCAATTTTAAACCAAATGACAAATTATTGACCCAGTAAGCCAATCCTTGACGAAAAAGTCAACATTGGTCAGAATTGTCAATCCTTAACCCAATGACCAATTTATTGATCCAATAGGTCAACGTTTGACCAAAAAGTCAACTTTGGTCAAAATGATCAATCATTGACCCAATGACCAACCAATTGGCCTAATAGGTCAACCATTGACCAAAAAGTCAATTTTAGTCCAAAAAGTCAATTTTTGAATTAATGAACAATTATTAAGCCAATAAGTCAATCTCTGACCAAAAAGTCAACTTTGGTTAAAATGGTCAATCCTTGACCCAATGACAAACCCATTGACCCAATAGATCAACTTTTAACAAAAAAGTCAATTTTGGTCAAAATAATCAATTTTTGACCTAATGATCACCCATTGACAATGTCAACTTTTGATGAAAAAGTTAACTTTGGTCAAAATGGTCAATTTTTGACCCAATGACCAACCCATTGACCCAATAGGTCAAATTTTGACCAAAAAGTTAACCTTGGAAAAAATTGTCAATTTTTTACCCAACATCCAACCCATTGACCAAATAGATCAAATTTTGACCAAAAAGTCATCTTCTGTCAAAATGGTCAATTCTTGACCCAATTAACAACTCATTAACCAAATAGGTCAAATTCTGACCAAAAAGTCAACTTTTGTCAAAATGGTCAATTTTTGACCCAATGACCTCCCCGTTGACCCAATGGGTCAACTTTTGACCAAAAATTTAATTTTGGTTAAAATAATTAAATTTTGACGTAATGACCACCCAATAAGTCAATCTCTGACCAAAATGTCAACTTTGGTCAAAATGGTCAATCCTTAACCCAATTACCAGCCATTTCACCCAATAGGTCAACTTTTGACCAAAAAGTCAACTTTGGTCAAAATGGTCAATCTTTGACTCAATGACTAACCCATTGACCCAATAGGTCAACTTTTGACCAAAAAATCAATTTTTGTCAAAATAGTAAATTTTTGATCTAATGACCAATAATTGACCCAGTAAGCTTTTGATCTATTTCTAAAATTGACCAATAGGTCAACTTTTGAGCAAAAAATCAATTTTTGTCAAAATAGTAAATTTTTTATCTAATGACTAATTTTTGATCTAATGACCAATCTCTGACCAAAAAGTCAACTTTAGTCAAAATGGTCAATCCTGATGATCCCGACCCATCGAATTCAACCCAATTGACCTAAAAGCCCGATCGACATCTGCTGAAACTATGGTCATATCTTCTCAACAAAAAAGTCAATTTTGGTCAAAATAGTAATTTTTTAACCTAATGACTACCTTGAACCAATAGGTCAACTTTTGACCAAAAAATCAACTTTGGTCAAAATGGTCAATTTTTGACCCAATGACCATCCCATTGACCCTATAGGTTAACTTTCGAACAAAAAGTAATCTTTTGTCAAAATGATCAATTATTGACCCAATTACCAACTCAGTGACCAAATAGGTTAACTTTTGCCAAAAAGTCAACTTTGGTCAAAATGGTCAATTTCTAACCAAATGACCACACCGTTGACCCGATGGGTTAACTTTTGACAAAAAAATTTAATTTTGGTCAAAATATTCAATTTTAGTCCTTATGACCAATTATTGACCCAATAAGTCAATCTCTGACCAGAATGTCAACTTTGGTCAAAATGGTCAATCCTTGACCCAATGTGAAACCCATTGACTAAATAGTTCAACTTTTGACCAAAAATTCAATTTTGGTTAAAATAGTCAATTTATGATTTAATGACCACCCGTTGACCAAATACGTCAACTTTTGACCGAAAAAGTCAACTTTGGTCAAAATAATCAGATTTTAACATAATGACTAATTATTGGCCCAGTAAGCCAATTTCTGACCAAAAAGTCAACTTTGGTCAAAATGGTCAATCCTTGACCCAAAGACCAACCCATTGACCCGATATGTCAACTTTGGACCAAAAAGTCAACTTTGGTCAAAATGATAAATCCTTGACCCATTGACTAACCCATTGGCCTAATAGGTCAACTTTTGACAAAAAAGTCAATTTTGGTCAAATTAGTCAATTTTTCAATTAATGATCAATTATTAACCCAATATGTCAATCTCTGACCAAAAAGAAAACTTTGGTCAAAATGATCAATCCTTGACCCAATGAAAACCCATTGACCAAATAGGTCAACTTTTGACAAATAAGTCAATTTTGGTCAAAATAGTTAATTTTTTACTTAATGACTACACATTGACTCAATAAATAAACTACTGAACAAAAAGTCAACTTTGGTCAAAATGGTCTACCCTTGACCAAATGACCAACTCATTAACCTAAAAGGTCAACTTTTGACCAAAAAGTCAACTTTTGTGAAAATGATCCATTCGTACGCAATGACCAACCCATTGGCCTGCTAAGTCAATTTTTTACGAAAAAATCAATTTTCGTCAAAATGATTAATTTCTAGCTCAATGACCACCCCATTGACGTAATTTGTCAACTTTTGACCAAAAATTTAATTTTGGTCAAAATAGTCAATTTTTGACCTAATGACCAAAATAGTTAATTTTTGACCTAATGACCAATTATTGACCCAACAAGTCAATCTCTGACCATAAAGTCAACTTTGGTCAAAATGGTCAATCCTTGACCCAATGAAAAACCTATTGACCAAATAGGTCAACGTTTGACAAAAAAGTCAATTTTCGTCAAAATAATTAGTTTTTGACCATTTTGACCAAAGTTGACTTTGTGGTCCGAGATTGACTTATTGGGTCAACAATCGGTCATTACTTCAAAAATTAACTATTTTGACCAAAATTAACTTTTTGTGCAAAAGTTAAACTATTAGGCCAATGGGGTGGTCATTGGGTCAAGGATTGATCATTTTGACCAAAGTTGACTTTTTAGTCAAAAGTTAACCTATTGGGTCAATGAGTTGGTCATTGGGTCAAGGATTGACCATTTTGACCAAAGTTGACTTTTTGGTTAGAGATCTCGATCGGGTCAAAATCGTCATTAGGTCAAAAATTAACTATTTCGACCAAAATCGACTTTTTGGTCAAAAGTTAACATATTTGGTCAATGGGTTGGTCATTGGGGCAAGGATTGACCATTTTGACCAAAGTTGTCTTTTTGGTCAAAAGTTGACCTACTTAGGTCAATGAGGAGGTCATTACGTCAAAAATTGACAATTTTAACCAAAATTCACTTTTTGATCAAAAGTTGACCTATTGGGTCAATGGGTCAAGGATTAACCATTTTTGCCAAAGTAGACTTTTTAGTCAAAAGTTAATACATTAGGTCAATGAGTTGCTCATTAGATCAAGGATTGACCATTTTCACCAAAGTTGACATTTAGGTCATTGTGTCAGAAATTGACCATTTTGACCAAATTTGACTTTTTAGTAAAAAGTTGATCTTTTGGGTCAATGAGGGGTCATTAGGTAAAAAATTGTCAATTTGGACCAAAATTAACTTTTTGGTCAAAAGTTATCTTTTTGGGTCAATGAGTTAGCCATCAGGTCAAGGATTGACCATTTTGACCAAAGTTGACTTTTTGGTCAAAAGTTGACCTATTTGGTCAATGGGTTTGTTTATGTGTCAAGGATTGAAAGTTCTGACCAAAGTTGACTTTTCGGTCAAAAGTTGACATATTGGGTCAATAATTGGTCATTAAGTCAAAAATTTACTATTTTTACCAAAATTGACTTTTTGGTCAAAAGTCAATCTATTGGATCGGTGTGTTAGTCATTGGGTCAAGAATTTACCATGTTGACCAAAGTTGACTTTCAGGTCAAGAGTTGACCTATTGGGTCAATGGGTTTGTCATTGGGTCAAGGATTGACCATAATGACCAAAGTTGATGTTTTGGTCAGAGATTGACTTATTCGGTCAATATTTGGTCATTAGGTCAAAAATTGACTATTTTGACCAAAATTGACTTTTTCGTTCAAAAGTTGACTTACTGGGTCAATGTGTTTGTCATTGGGTCAAGAATTGACCGTTTTGACCAAAATTGACTTTTTGTTCAACGGTTGACCTGTTTGATCAAAAATTGATCATTTTGAACAAAGATGACTTTTTGGTCAAAAGTTGGCCAATTGGGTCAATGGGTTGGTCATTAGATCAAGGATTGAACATTTTGACCAAAGTTGACTTTTTTGTCAGAGATTGGCTTACTGGGGTAATAATTGGTCATTAGGTCAAAAATTGACTATTTTGACCAAAATTGACTTTTAAGTCAAAAGTTCACTTGTTAGTCGATTTGGTCATTAGGTCGGTCGAATCGACCATTTCGACCAACTTTGACTTGTGTCGAAAGTCGACTTATTGGTCAATGGGTTGTCATTAGATAAAAAATTAATCATTTTGACCAAAGTTAACTTTTTGTCAGAGATTGGCTTAGTGGGTCAATAATGGGTCATTAGGTCAAAAATTGACTATTTTGACCAAAATTGACTTTTTTGGTCAAAAGATGACCTATTGGGTCAATGGGTTGGTCTTTGGGTCATGGATTGACCATTTTAACCAAAGTTTACTTTTGGTCAGTAATTTACTTATTGGGTCAATAACTGGTCATCAGGTAAAAAATTGATTATTTTTACCAAAATTAAATTTTTTGTCAATAGTTGACTCATTAGGTCAACAGGGTGGTCATTGGGTCAGAAATTAACCATTTTGACCAAAGTTGACTTATTTGTCAAAAGTCGAACAATTTGGCAATGAGTTAATAATTGGGTCAAGAATTGACCATTTTGACCGAAGATGACTTTTTGGCCAAAAGTTAATCTATTGGGTCAATAAGTTAGTCATTGGGTAAAAAGTTGACCATTTTGACCAAAGTTGACTTTTTGGTCAAAAGTTTACTTATTGTGTCACCATTTTGACCAAAGTTGACTTTTTGGTCAAAATTTGACCAATTGGGGCAATGGGTGGTCATTAGGTTAAAAAATTGACTATTTTGACCAAAATTGACTTTTTGGTCAAAAGTTGACCCATTGGGTCAATGGGTTTCGACATTGGGTCGAGGATTGACCATTTTGACCAAAGTTGACTTTTTGGTCAGAGATTGAGTTATTGCGCCAATAATTAATTGGTCATTAAGTCAAAACTTTACTATCTTGACCAAAATTGAATTTTTTTGTCAAAATTTAACTCATTGGGTCAACAGGTTGTCATTGGGTCAGAAATTGACCATTTTAAACAAAGTTGACTTTTTGTTAAAAAGTTGACATATTTGGTCAATGAGTTGGTAATTGGGACAAGAATTGACCATTTTAACCAATGATTACGTTTTTGTTAAAAGTTGACTTATTGGGTCAATGGGTTGGTAATTGGATCAAAAATTGACCATTTCGACCAAAGTTGACTTTTTGGTCAAAAAGTTGACCTATTAGGTCAATGGGTGGTCATTAGGTCAAAAATTGACTATTTTGAAAAAAATTGACTTTTTGGTCAAATGTTGACTTATTGGGTTAATGGGTTTGTCATTGGATCAAGGACTAACCATTTTAAGCAAAGTTGATTTTTTGGTCAGAGATTGACTTATTAGGTCAATAACTGGTCATTAATTTAAAAATTGACTATTTTGACAAAAATTGACTTTTTGTTCAAAAGTTGACCTATTAGGCCAATGGGTAGGTCATTGAGTCAAGGTTTGATCATTTTGACCAAAGTTGACTTTTTAGTCAAAAATTGACCTATTTGGTCAATGGTTGGTCGTTAGGTCAAGGATTGACCATTTTGACGAAAGTTGACTTTTTGGTTAGAGATTGGCTTACTCGGTCAATAATTGGTCATTAGGTCAAAAATTAACTATTTTGACCAAAATTAACTATTTTAACAAAGATTAACTTTTGGGTCAAAAGTTGACCTATTGGGTCAATGGGTTGGTAAGGTTTGAAATTGACCTTTTTGACAAAAGTTGACTTTTTGGTCACAAGTTGACCTATTTGGTCATTTGTGTGGTCATTAGGTAAAAACTTGACTATTTTGACCAAAATTGATTTTTTTTGGCAAACGTTGACCTTTTGGGCCAATGAGTTAGTCATTATGTTAAAAATTGACAATTTTAACCAAAATTGACATTTTGGTCAAAAGTTGACCTACTGGTCATTGGGTCAAAGATTAACCATTTTAACCATAGTTGACTTTTCGTCAACAGTTGATCAATTGGGTCAATGGGTTGGTTATTGGGTTAAGGATTGACCATTTTGACCAAATTTGACTTTTTGGTCAGAGATGGACTTATTGGGTCAGTAATTTGTCATTAGGTCAAAAATTGACTATTTGACCAAAAGGGAATTTTTAGTCAAAAATAGACCCATTGGGTCAATGAGGTGTTCATTGGGTCGGAAATTGACCATTTTGACCAAAGTTGACATATTGGGAAAATAGGGTGGTCATTAGGTAAAAAATTGACTATATGGACCAAAATTAACTTTTTGGTCAAAAGTTGACATATTTAGTCAGTGGGTTGGTCATTGGGTCAAGGATTGACAATTTTGACTAAAGTTCACTTTTTGTTCAAAAGTTGACCTATAGGGTCAATGGGTTGGTCATTGGGTCAAGGATTGTCCATTTTGACCAAAGTTGATCTTTTGGTCAGAGATTGACTTATTAGGTCAATAATTTGTCATTTTGTCAAAAATTGACTATTTTGGTAAATAGTTGACCTATTGGGTCAATGGGTTGGTTATTGGGTCAAGGAATGACCATTTTGACTAAAGTTGACTTTTTGGTCAAAAATTGACCTATTGTGTCAATGGGTTGGTCATTGCGAAAAGAATTGACAATTTCAACCAAAATTAACTTTGTGGTCAAAAGTTAACCTATTGGGTCAATGGGTTGGTCATTGGGTCAAGGATTGACCATTTTGATTAATGTTGATTTTTTTGTCAGAGATTGACTTATTGGGTCAATAATTGGTCGTTAGATCAAAAATTGATTATTTTGACCAAAATTATATTTTTGGTTAAAAGTTGACCCATTGAGTCAACGGGTGGTCATTGGGTCAGAAATTGTCCATTTTGTCCAAATATGATTTTTTTGGTCAAACGTTGACCTATTTGGTTAATGAGTTGCTAAGTGGGTCAAGAATTGACCATTTGTGACCGAACCTTACTTTTTGGTCAAAAGTTGATCTACTGGGTCAATGGTTTGGTCATTGGGTAAAAATTGTCCATTTTGACCAAAGTTGACTTCTTGGTTAAAAGTTGACTTATTTGGTGAATGGATTTGTCATTGGGTCAAGGATTGACCATTTTGACCAAAATTGACTTTTTGGTCAGAGATTGCCTTGTTGGGTCAATAATTGGTCATTAGGTCAAAATTTGACAATTTTGACCAAAATTGACATTTTGGTCAAAAGTTGACATATTGAGTCAATGGGTGGTCCTTAAGTAAAAAATTGACTATTTTGACCAAAATTGACTTTTTGGTCAAAAGTTGACCTATTAGGTTAATGGGTTTATCATTTGGTCAAGGATGGACCATTTCAATTAAAGTTGACTTTTTAGTCAGAGGCTGACTTTTTGGGTCAATAATTGGTCATTAAGTTAAAAATTGACTATTTTGACCAAAATTGAATTTTTTGTCAAAAGTGAACCTATTGGGACAACGACGTGGTCATTGGGTAAGAAATTGACCATTTTGACCAAAGTTGACTTTTTGGTCAAAAGTTCACTTATTTGGTTAATGAATTAGTAATTGGGTGAAGAATTGACCATTTTGACCAAGGATGACTTTTTGGTCAAAAGTTGACCTATTGGGTCAGTGGTTTGGTCAATGGGTTAGAAATTGTCCATTTTGACTAAAGATGAGTTTTTGGTCAAAAATTGAGCTATTTGGTCAATGAGTTGGTAATTGGGTCAAGAATTGACCATTTTTACCTAAGATGACTTTTTCGTCAAAAGTGGACCTATTGGGTCAATGGGTTGGTCATTGGGTCAAAAATTGATCATTTTGACCAAAATTGACTTTTTGGTCGAAAGTTGACTTATTGGGTCAATGGGTGGTCATTAGGTAAAAAATTGTCTATTTTGACCAAAATTAACTTTTTTGTCAAAAGTTTACCTATTGGGTCAATGAGTTTGTCATTCGGTCAAGGATTGACTATTTTGGCCAAAGTTGACTTTTTGTTCAGAGATGGACTTATTGGCTCAATAAGTGGTCATTAATAAAAAAATTGATTATTTTGGTCGTTAGGTCAAAAATTGACTATTTTGACCAAAATTAAATTTTTACTCAAAAGTTTACTCAAAAATTAAATTTTTAATCATTTTGACCAAAGTTAATTTTTTAGTCAAAAGTTGACCTACTTTGTCGATGAGTTGGTAATTGGGTCAAGAATTGACCATTTTGACCAAAGATTACTTTTTTGTCAAAAGTTGATCTAGTGGGTCAATGGGTTGGTCATTGGGTTAAAAATTGTCCATTTTGACCAAAGTTGACTTTTTGGTCATAAGTTGACCAATTGGTCAATGGGTGGTCATTAAGTCAAAAATTGACTATTTTTACCAAAAATGACTAGTTGGTCAAGTGTTGACCTATAAGGTTATTGAGTTTATCATTGGATCAATGATTGACCAATTTAACCAAAATTGACTTTTTTGTCGGAGATTGACTTATTGGGTCACTAATTGGTCATTAGGTCAAAAATTGACTATTTTGACCAAAATTGAATTTTTAGTTAAAAGTTAACCTATTGGGTCAACAGGGAGGTCATTGGGTCAGAAATTGACTATTTTGACCAAAGTTGACTTTTTTGTCAAAACTTCACCTATTTGGTCAATGAGTCGGTAATTTGGTTAAGAATTTTTCATTTTGACTAAAGATGACTTTTTCGTCAAAAGTTGACCTATTGGGTCAATGCGTTGGTCATTGGGTAAAGAATTGACCATTTGACCAAAGTTGACTTTTTGGTTAAAAGTTGACTTATTGGATTAATGGGTGGTCATTAAGTCAAAAATAGATTATTTTGACCAAAATTGACTATTTGATCAAAAGTTCACCAATTGGGTCAACGGTTTTGTCATTGGGTCAAGGATTGACCATTTTGACCAAAGTTGACTTTTTGGTCAAAGATTGACTTATTGGGTCAATAATTAGTCATTAATTCAAAAATTGATTATTTTGACCAAAATTGACTTTTTGATCAAAGGTTAACTTATTAGGCCAATGGGTTCGTGATTGGGTCAACGATTGATCATTTTGACCAAAGTTGACTTTTTGGTCAAAACTTGACCTATTGGGTCAATGGGTTGGTCATTGGGTCAAGGATTGACTATTTTAACCAAAGTTGACTTTTTTGTCAGAGATTGGCTTACTGGGTGATTAATTGGTCATTAGGTCAAAAATTGACTATTTTCACCAAACTTAATTTTTTTTGGTCAAAAATTGACTTATTGGGTCAATGGGTTAGTCATTGGGTCAAGGATTGACCATTTTTATCAAAGTTAACTTTTTGGTCAAAAGTTCACTTATTGGGTCAATGGTTTGGTCATTGGGTCAAGGATTAACCATTTTGATAAAAGTTGACATTTTGGTCTGAGATTGACTTATTACGTCAATAATTGGTCAACAGGTTAAAAATTAATTATTTTGACCAAAATTAAATTTTTGGTCAAAAGTTTACCCATTGGGTCAACAGGGTGGTCATTAGGTCAGAAATTGACCATTTTGACCAAAGTTGACTTTTTGGTCAAAAGTTGACCTATTTGGTCAAAGAGTTAGAATTGCGTCAAGAATTGACCATTTTGACCAATGATAACCTTTTGGTCAAAATTTAATCTAATGGGTCAATGAGTAAAAAATTGGCCATTTTGACCAAAGTTAACTTTTTGGTCAAAAGTTGACCTATTGGGTCAATAGGCTTGTGATCCGGTCAAGGATTAACCTTTTTTATTAAAGTTGACTTTCTGGTCAAAGATTGACTTACTGGGTCAATAATTGGTCATTAGGTCAAAAATTAATTATTTTGAACAAAATTAAAATTTTGGTCAAATTTTAACCTATTGGGTCAACAGGGAGGTCATTGGGTCAGAAATTGACCATATTGACCAAAGTTGACTTTTTGGTCAAAAGTTGACTTATTTGGTCAATGAGTTAGTAATTGTGTCAAGAATTGATCATTTTGACCAAAGATGACATTTTGGTCAAAAGTTGACCTATTGGGTCAATGGGTTGGTCATTGGGTCAAAAATTAATCATTTTGACCAAAGTTGACTTTTTGGTCAAAAAGTTGAGCTATTGGGTCAATGGGTTGGTCATTGGGTCAAAGAATGACCATTTTGACCAAAATTGACTTTTTGGTCGAAAGTTGCACCAATTGGGTCGATAGGTTGGTCATTGTGTCAAGGATTGACTATTTTGACTAAAGTTGACTTTTTCGTCAAACATTGTCTTATTGGGTCAATAATTGGTCATTAATTTGGAAATTGACTATTTTGATTAAAATTAACGTTTTGGTCAAAAGTTGACCTATTAGGCTAATGGGCTGGTCATTTGGTTAAAAGTTGACCAATTGGATCAATAATTGTGTTAGAAATTGACCATTTTGACCGAAGTTGACTTTTTCATCATAAGTTGACCTTTTGGGTCAATGAGGTGGTCATTAGGTCAAAAAATGACAATTTTGACAAAAAATAACTTTTTAGTCAAAAGTTGTCCTTTTAGGACAATTAGTTGGTCATTTGGTCAAGGATTGACAATTTTGATGAAAGTTGACTTCTTTGTTAAAAGTTAACTATTGGGTCAATGGGTTGGTCATTTAGTCAAGTATTGAACATTTTGACCAAAGTTGACTTTTTGGTTGAAGTTGACTGATTAGATCGATAATTTGGTGCATTAAGTAAAAATTACTATTTTGACTAAAATTGAGTTTTAGGTCGAAATGTCTGAGTCTATTTGGTCGATGAGGTTGAGTTATTGGGTCAAGGATATGACCATTTTTGACCTAAGATGACTTTTTACGTCGAAAGTTGACTTATTGGGTCGATGGGTTTATGTCATTGAGGTCAAGAATTGATCATTTTGACCAAAGTTGACTTTTTGGTCGAAAGTTGACTTATTGGGTCGATGGGTTGGTCATTAGGTCAAAAATTGACCATTTTGACCAAAGTTTACTTTTTGATCGAAAGTTGTACCTATTTAGTCATTTGAGTGTGTCATTATGTCGAGAATTGGTATTTTTGACCAAAATTAAGTTTTTGTTCAAAAGTTGACTTATTGAGTCAATGCATTGGTCGTTGGGTTAAGAATTGACTATTTAAACCAAACTTGACTTTTTAGTCAAATGTTAATCTATTGGGTCAATGGGTGGTCAATAGGTCAAAATTTGACTATTTTGACCAAAATTGACATTTTAGTCAAAAGTTAACTTATTGGGTCAATGGGATGGTCATTGGGTCAGAAATTGACCATTTTAACCTAAGTTGATTTTTTCGTCAAAAGTTGACCTATTAGGTCAAGTGTTTATCATTAGGTCAAAGATTAACCATTTTGACCAAAGTTGAGTTTTTTGTCGAAGATTGATCTAGTGGAGTCGATAGATTGGTCATTGGGTCTAAAATTGTTATTTTGACCAAAGTTGATTTTTGGTCAAAAGTTGACCGATTAGGTCGATGGGTGGTCATTAAGTAAAAATGGTATTTCGACAAAAATGGACTATTTTACAAAAATCTATTTTGACAAAAATTGACTAGTTTGTCGAATGTTGAACTATTAGGTTAATGGGTTTATCATTGGATCGATGATTGACCATTTTGACCAAAGTTGACTTTTTGGTCAGAGATTGACTTATTGGGTCAATAATTGGTCATTAAGTCAAAAATTGACTATTTTGACCAAAATTGAATTTTTAGTCAAAAGTTAACCTATTGGGTCAACGGGGAGGTCATTGGGTCAGAAATTGATTATTTTGACCAAAGTTGACTTTTTTGTCAAAAGTTGACCTATTTGGTCAATGAGTCGGTAATTTGGTTAAGAATTTTCCATTTTGACTAAAGATGACTTTTTGGTCAAAAGTTGACCTATTGGGTCAATGCGTTGGTCATTGGGTAAAGAATTGACCATTTGACCAAAGTTGACTTTTTGGTTAAAAGTTGACTTATTGGATTAATGGGTGGTCATTAAGTCAAAAATAGATTATTTTGACCAAAATTGACTATTTGATCAAAAGTTCACCAATTAGGTCAACGGTTTTGTCATTGGGTCAAGGATTGACCATTTTGACCAAAGTTGACTTTTTGGTAAGAGATTGACTTATTGGGTCAATAATTAGTCATTAATTCAAAAATTCATTATTTTGACCAAAATTGAATTTTTTGTCAAAGGTTAACTTATTAGGCCAATGGGTTTGTGATTGGGTCAACGATTGATCATTTTGACCAAAGTTGACTTTTTGGTCAAAACTTGACCTATTGGGTCAATGGGTTAGTCATTGGGTCAAGGATTGACTATTTTAACCAAAGTTGACTTTTTTGTCAGAGATTGGCTTACTGGGTGATTAATTGGTCATTAGGTCAAAAATTGACTATTTTCACCAAAATTGATTTTTTTGTTCAAAAATTGACTTATTAGATCAATGGGTTAGTCATTGGGTCAAGGATTGACCATTTTTATCAAAGTTAACTTTTTGGTCAAAAGTTCACTTATTGGGTCAATGGTTTGGTCATTGGGTCAAGGATTAACCATTTTGATAAAAGTTGACATTTTGTTACGAGATTGACTTATTACGTCGATAATTGGTCGACATGTTAAAAATTAATTATTTTGACCACAATATAATTTTTGGGCAAAAGTTAACCATTTGGGTCAACGGGGTGGTCATTAGGTCGGAAATTGACCATTTTGACCAATGTTGATTTTTTGGTCAATAGTTGACCTATTTGGTCGAAGAGTTAGAATTGAGTCGAGAATTGACCATTTTGACCTAAGATAACCTTCTGGTCAAAATTTAATCTATTGGGTCAATGAGTAAAAAATTGGCAATTTTGACCAAAGTTAACTTTTTGGTCAAAAGTTGACCTATTGGGTCAATGGGCTTGTCATCCGGTCAAGGATTAACCTCTTTTATTAAATTTGACTTTTTGGTCAAAGATTGACTTACTAGGTCAATAATTGGTCATTAGGTCAAAAATTAATTATTTTGAACAAAATTAAAATTTTGGTCAAAATTTAACCTATTGGGTCAACGGGGAGGTCATTGGCTTAGAAATTGACCATATTGACCAAAGTTGACTTTTTGGTCAAAAGTTGACTTATTTGGTCAATGAGTTGGTAATTGGGTCAAGAATTGATCATTTTGACCAAAGATGACATTTTGGTCAAAAGTTGACCTATTGGGTCAATGGGTTGGTCATTGGGTCAAAAATTGATCATTTTGACCAAAGTTGACTTTTTGGTCAAAAAGTTGAGCTATTGGGTCAATGGGTGGTCATTCGGTCAAAAAATGACCATTTTGACAAAATTTGACTTTTTAGTCAAAAGTTGACCAATTAGGTCAGTGGGTTTGTCATTGTGTCAACGATTGACCATTTTGACCAAAGTTGACTTTTTCGTCAAAGATTGACTTATTGGGTCAATAATTGGTCATTAATTTAGAAATTGACTATTTTGATCAAAATTGACATTTTGGTCAAAAGTTGACCTATTAGGCCAATGGGCTGGTCATTTGGTCAAGGATTGATCATTTTGACCAAAGTTGACTTTTTTGTGAAAAGTTGACCTATTGCGTAAATGGGTTGGTCATTGGGTTAAGGATTGATCATTTTGGCCAAAGTTGACTTTTTAGTCAGAGATTGGCTTGCTGGGTCAATAGTTTATCATTTAGTCAAAAATTGACTATTTTGACCAAAATTGACTTTTTTGTCAAAAGTTGACCTATTTTGTTAATGCGTTGATCATTGGGTCAAGGATTGACCATTTTGACCAAAGTTTCCTTTTTGGTCAAAAGTTGACCTATTTAGGTCAATGAGGTGGTCATCAGGTCAAAATTGACAATTTTGAGAAAAACTGACTTTTTGGTCAAAAGTTGACATATTGGGTCAATGGGCTGGTCATTGGGTCAAGTATTAACAATTTTGGCCAAAGTTGACTTTTTAGTCAAAAGTTGACAAATTGGGTCAATGTATTGGTCATTGGATAAACGATTGAACATTTTCACCAAAGTTGACATTTAGGTCATTGTGTTAGAAATTGACCATTTTGACCGAAGTTAACTTTTTAGTCATAAGTTGACCTTTTGGGTCAATGAGGTGGTCATTAGGTCAAAAAATAACAATTTTGACAAAAATTAACATTTTAGTCAAAAGTTGTCCTTTTAGGTCAATCAGTTGGTCATTTGGTCAAGGATTGACCATTTTGATCAAAGTTGACTTTTTTGTCAAAAGTTAACTATTGGGTCAATGGGTTGGTCATTTAGTCAAGGATTGAACATTTTGACCAAAGTTGACTTTTTGGTCAAAAGTTAACCTATTGGATCAATAATTGTGCATTAAGTAAAAAAATTACTATTTTGACCAAAATTGACTTTAGGTCAAAAGTCGATCTATTGGGTCAGTGGGTTAGTTATTGGGTAAAGGATTTACCATTTTGACCAAAGTTGACTTTTTGCCCAAAAGTTCACCTATTGCGTCAATGGTTTTGTCCTTGGGTCAAGGATTGACCATTATGACCAAAGTTGACTTTTTGGTCAGAGATTGACTTATTGGGTCAATAATTTGTGATTAGGTCAAAAATTGACTATTTGTTCAAAAGTTGACTTATAGAGTTAATGCGTTGGTCATTGGGTCAAGAATTGACCATTCTGACCAAAGTTGACTTTTTGGTCAAAAGTTGACTTATTGGGTCAATGGGTTGGTCATTGGGTCAAAAATTGACCATTTTGACCAAAGTTTACTTTTTGATCAAAAGTTGACCTATTTAGTCATTTGGTGGTCATTATGTCAAAATTTGACTATTTTGACCAAAATTGAGTTTTTGTTCAAAAGTTGACTTATTGAGTCAATGCATTAGTCATTGGGTCAAGAATTGACTATTTAGACCAAAGTTGACTTTTTAGTCAAATGTTAATCTATTGGGTCAATGCGTGGTCATTAGGTCAAAATTTGACTATTTTGACCAAAATTGACATTTTAGTCAAAAGTTGACTTATTGGGTCAATGGGTTGGTCATTGGGTCAGAAATTGACCATTTTAACCTAAGTTGACTTTTTCGTCAAAAGTTGACCTATTGGGTCAAGGGTTTATCATTAGGTCAAAGATTAACCATTTTGACCAAAGTTGAGTTTTTGGCCAGAGATTGACTTACTGGGTCAATAATTGGTCATTCGGTCAAAAATTGACTATTTTGACCAAAATTGATTTTTTGGCCAAAAGTTGACCTATTAGGTCAATGGGTGGTCATTAAGTCAAAAATTGACTATTTTGACAAAAATTGACTATTTTGTCAAATGTTGAACTATTGGGTCAATGGGTTTGTCATTGGGGCAGGGATTTACCATTTTGACCAAAGTTGACTTTTTGTTAGAGATTGATTTATTGGGTCAATAATTGGTCATTAAGTCAAAAATTGACTATTTGACCAAAATTGAATTTTTGGTCAAAAGTTAACCCATTGGGTCAACGGGGAGGTCATTGGGTCAGAAATTGACCATTTTGACCAAAGATGACATTTTTTGTCAAAAGTTGACCTTTTGGGTCAATGGGTTGGTCATTGGGCAAAAAAATTGACCATTTTGACCAAAGTTGACTTTTTAGTCAAAAAGTTGACCTATTGGATCAGTGGGTGGTCATTAGGCCAAAAATTGACTATTTTGACCAAAATTGACTTTTTAGTCAAAAGTTGACCAATTGGGTCAGTGGGTTTGGGTCAAGGATTGACCATTTTGACCAAAGTTGACTTTTTGGTAAGAGATTGACTTATTGGGTCAATAATTGGCCATTAATTCAAAAATTCACTGTTTTGATCAAAATTGACATTTTGGTCAAAAGTTGACCTAATAGGCCAATGGGTTGGTCATTTGGTCAAGGATTGATCATTTTGACCAAAGTTGACTTTTTGGTAAAAAGTTTACCTATTGTGTCAATGGGTTGGTCGTGGGTCAAGGATTGATCATTTTGCCAAAGTTAACTTTTTAGTCAGAGATTAGCTTGCTGGGTCAATAATTTATCATTCAGTCATAAATTACTATTTTTACCAAAATTGACTTTTTTGTCAAAAGTTGACCTATTGGGTCAATGCGTTGGTCATTAGGTCAAGGATTGACCATTTTGACCAAAGTTGCCTTTTTGGTCAAAAGTTGACCTATTTAGGTCAATGAGTAAAATTGATAATTGTTGAGTAAAGTTGACTTATTGGTCGAAGTTGACTGGGTCATGTTCATTGGGTCAAGGTTTAACCATTTTGGCCAAAGTTGACTTTTTAGTCAAAAGTTGACAAATTGGGTGAATGGGTTGGTCATTGGATCAAGGATTGAACATTTTCACCAAAGTTGACATTTAGTTCATTGTGTCAAAAATTGACCATTTTGACCAAAGTTGACTTTTTAGTCATAAATTGACCTTTTGAGTCAATGAGGTGGCATTAGGTCAAAAATTGACAATTTTGACCAAAATTAACTTTTTGGTCAAAAGTTGTCCTTTTAGGTCAATGAGTTGGTCATGGGGTCAAGGATTGACCATTTTGACCAAAGTTGACTTTTCGGTCAAAAGTTGATTATTGGGTCAATGGGTTGGTCATTAGGTCAAGGGTTGACCATTTTGACCAAAGTCGACTTTTTGGTCAAACATTGACCTATTGGGTCAATAATTTGTCATTAAGTAAAATATTTACTATTTTGACCAAAATTGACTTTTAGGTTAAAAGTCGATCTATTGGGTTAGTGTGTTGGTTATTGGGTCAAGGATTTACCATTTTGACCAAAGTTCACTCTTTGCTCAAAAGTTAACCTATTGGGTCAATAGTTTTGTCATTGGGTCAAGAATTGACCATTATGACCAAAGTTGACTTTTTGGTCAAAAATTGACTTATTGGGTCAATAATTGGTCATTAGGTCAGAAATTGACTTTTTTGTTCAAAAGTTGACTTATTGGGTCAATGCGTTGGTCATTGGGTCAAGAATTGACCATTTTGACCAAAATTGACTTTTTGGTCAAAAGTTAACTTAATTGGTCAACTAGTTGGTCATTGGGTCAAAAATTGACCATTTTGACCAAAGTTGACTTTTTGGTCAAAGGTTGACCTATTTAGTCAATTGGTGGTCATTAGGTCAAAATTTGACTATTTTGTCCAAAATTTACTTTTTGTTCAAAAGTTGACATATTGAGTCAATGTGTTGGTCATTTGGTCAAGAATTGACATTTTGACCAAAGTTGATTTTTAGTCAAAAATTGACATGTCGGGTCAATGGGTGGTAATTAGGTCAAAATTTACCCATTTTGACCAAAATTGACTTTTTGTTCAAAAGTTTACCTATTGGGTCAATGGGTTGGTCATTAGGTTAAGGTTAGACCATTTTGACCGAATTTGACTTTTTGGTTAAAAGTTGACCTATTGGGTTAATGGGTTGGTCATTGGGTCAGACATTGACCATTTTTACCCAAGTTGACTTTTTGGTTAAAAGTTGACCTATTGGGTCAATGGGTTTGTCATTTGGTCAAAGATTAATCATTTTGACCAAAGTTGACTTTTTGGTCAGGGATTGGCTTACTAGGTCAATAATTAGTCATTAGGTCAAAGATTGGCTATTTTGACCAAAATTGACTTTTTGGTCAAAAGTAGAACTTTTGGGTCAAGGATTGACTATTTTGACCAAAGTTGTCTTTTTGGTCAAAAGTTGACATATTTAGTTCAATGAGGCTGTCATTAGGTCAAAAAATTGACGATTTTAAGCAAAATTGACATTTTGGTAAAAGGTTTACCTATTGGGTCAATGGGTTGGTCATTGAGTCGACGATTAACCATTTTGGCCAAAGTTGACATTTAGCTCATTGTGTCAGAAACTGACCCTTTTGACCAAATTTGAGATTTTGGCCAAAAGTTGACCTATTGTGTCATTGGGTCAAGGATTGAACATTATGACCAAAATTGACTTTTTGGTCGGAGATTGACTTATTGGGTCAATAATTGGTCTTTAGGTCAAAAATTGACTATTTTGATAAAAATTGACTTTTTGGTCAAAAGTTGACCCTTTGGGTCAACAAGGAGGTCATTGGGTCAGAAATTGACCATTTTGACCAAAGTTGACTTTTTGGTCAAAAGTTGACCTATTTGGTGAATGGGTTGGTCATTGGGTCAAGGATTAACCATTTTGACCAAAGTTGACTTTTTGGTTGAGATGGACTTATTAGGTCAATAATTGGTCATTGGCCAAAAATTGATTATTTTGATCAAAAATTAAATTTTTTAACAATAGTTGACTCATTGTGTCAATGGTGTCGTCATTGGGTCAGAAATTGACCATTTTGACCAAAGCTAACTTTTTGGTCAAAAGTTAACCAATTTGGTCAATGAGTTGGTAATTAGGTCAAGAATTGACCATTTTGACCGAAGATGACTTTTTGGTCAAAAGTTGATCTATTGGGTCAATGGGTTGGTCATTGGGTCAAAAATTGACCATTTTGACCAAAGTTAACTTTTTGGTCAAAAGTTGACTAATTGGGTCAATGGGTGGTCATTAAGTCAAAAATTGACTATTTTGACAAAAATTGACTATTTGGTCAAAAGTTGACCTATTGGGCCAATGGGTTTGTCAATGGGTCAATGATTGACCATTTTGACCAAAGTTGGCTTCTTGGTCAGAGATTAACTTATTTGGTCAATAATTGGTCATCAGGTCAAAAATTGACTATTTTGACAAGAATTAAATTTTTGGTCAAAAGTTAACCTACCGGATCAACGGGGTGGTCATTGGTTAGAAATTTACCATTTTGACCAAAGTTGACTTTTTGTTCAATGGTTAACATATTTGGTCAATGAGTTGGTAATTGATTAAGAATTAACCATTTTGACCAAAGCTGACTTTTTAGTCAAAAGTTGACCTCTTGGGTCAAGGGGTTGGTCATTAGGTCAAAATTTGATCATTTTGACCAAAGTTGACTTTTTGGTCAAAAGTTGACCTTTCAGGTCAATGGGTGGTCATTATGTCAAAAATTGACTATTTTCACAAAAATTGAATTTTTGGTCAAAAGTTGGCCTATTGGGCCAATGGGTTTGTCACTGGGTCAAGGATTGACCATTTTAACCAAAGTTGACTTTTTGGTCAGAGATTGACTTATAGGGTCAATAATTGGTCATTAGGTCAAAAATTGTCTACTTTGACCAAATTTGACTTTTTGGTCAAAAGTTAACCTATTAGGTTAATGGGTGGTCATTAAGTCAAAAATTGCCTATTTTGACCAAAAATGACTTTTTTTCAGAAGTTGAACTATTGGTTCAATGGGTTTGTCATTTGGTTAGGATTTTACCGTTTTGTCCAAAGTTGACTTTTTGGTCAAAGATTGACTTGGGTTAATAATTGGTCATTAGGTCAAAAATTTACTATTTTGACCAAAATTGAATTTTTGGTCAAAAGTTAACCCATTGGGTCAACGGGGATGTCATTGAGTCAAAAATTGACCATTTTGACCAAAGTTGACTTTTTAGTCAAAAGTTGACCTATTTGGTCAATGAGTTGGTAATTGGGTCAAGAATAGACCATTTTGACCGAAGATGACTTTTCAGTCAAAAGTTGATCTATTGGGTCAATGTGTTGGTCATTGGGTCAATAATTGACAATTTTGACCAAAGTTGACTTTTTGGCCAAAAGTTAACCTATGGTCAATGCGTGGTTATTAGGTCAAAAATTGACTATTTTGATAAAAGTTGACTTTTTGGTCAAAAGTTGACATATTCGGTCAATTGGTGGTCAATAGGTAAAAAATTAACTATTTCGACCAAAATAAAATTTTTGGTCAAACGTTGATCCATTGGATCAACGGGTTGCTCATTGGGTCAAGGATTGACCATTTTGACCAAAGTTGACTTTTTGGTCAAAAGTTGACCTATTTGGTCAATGAGTTAATAATTGCGTCAAGAATTGACCATTTTGACCAAAGATCACTTTTTGGTCAAAAGTTGATATGATGGGTCAGTGGGTTGGTCATTGGGTCAAAAATTGTCCATTTTGACAAAAGTTGACTTTTTGCTCAAAAGTTGACCTAATTGGTCAATGGGTGGTCAATAAGTCAAAAATTGACTATTTTGATCAAAATTAACGTTTTGGTCAAAAGTTGACATATAGGGTCAATGGATTTGTCATTGGGTCAAGGATTGACCATTTTGACAAAAGTTGACTTTTTGGTCAGAAGTTGACTTATTGTGTCAATAATTTGTCATTAGGTCAAAAGTTGATCTATTTAGTCAATAAGTTGGTAATTGGTCAAGAAGTGATCATTTTGACCAAAGATTACTTTTTTGGTCAAAAGTTGACCTATTGGGTCAATGGGTTGGTCATTGGGCAAAAAATTGACCATTTTGACCAATGTTGTCTTTTTGGTCAAAAAGTTGACCTATTGGATCAATAGGTAGTCATTAGGTCGACAATTAACCATTTTGACCAAAATTGACTTTTTGGTCAAAAGTTGTCCTATTTGGATAATGAATTAATAATTGCGTCAAGAATTGACCACTTTGACCAAAGATCACTTTTTTGTCAAAAGTTAATCTGATGGGTCAATGGGTTGTCATTGGGTCAAAAATTATCCATTTTGACATAAATTGACTTTTTGCTCAAAAGTTGACCTAATGGGTCAATGGTTGGTCAATAAGTCAAAAATTGACTATTTTGATCAAAATTAACTTTTTGGTCGAAAGTTGACATATTGGGTTAATGGATTTGTTATTGGGTCGAGGATTGACCATTTTGACAAAAGTTGACTTTTTGGTCAGAAGTTGACTTATTGTGTCAATAATTTGTCATTAGGTCAGAAGTTGACCTATTTGGTCAATAAGTTGGTAACTGGGTCAAGAATTGATCATTTTGACCAAATATTACTTTTTTGGTCAAAAGTTGACCTATTGGGTCAATGGGTTGGTCATTGGGCCAAAAATTGACCAATGTTGACTTTTTGGTCAAAAAGTTGACCTATTGGGTCAATGGGTGGTCATTAGGTCAAAAATTGACCATTTTGACCAAAATTGACTTTTTCGTCAAAAGTTGACCAATTGGGTCAGTGGGTTTGTCATTGGGTCAAGTTTTGACCATTTTAGTCAAAGTTGGTTTTTTGTCAGAGATTGAGTTATTGGGCCAATAATTGGTCATTATGTCAAACCTTTACTATTTTGACCAAAATTGAATTGTTTTTCAAAATTTAACCCATTGGGTCAACGAGGTGCTCATTGGGTCAGAAATTGACCATTTTAACTAAAGTTGACTTTTTGGTCAAAAGTTGACCAATTTGGTCAATGAGTTGGTAATTGGGTTAAGAATTGATGATTTTAACCAAAGATTACCCTTTGGTAAAAGTTGGCTTATTGGGTAAATAGGTTGGCCATTGGATCAAAATTGGCCATTTCGACCAAAGTTGACTTTTTGGTCAAAAGTTGACCAATTGGGTCAGTGGGTTCGTCATTGGGTCAAGGATTGACCATTTTAACTAAAGTTATCTTTTTGGTCAGAGATTGAGTTATTGGGCCAATAATTGGTCATTAGGTGAAACCTTTACTATTTTGACCAAAATTGAATTTTATTTTTAAATTTAACCCATTGGGTCAACTGGGTGGTCATTGGGTCAGAAATTGACCATTTTAACCAAAGTTAACTTTTTGGTCAAAAGTTGACCTATTTGGTCAATGAGTTGGTAATTAGGTCAAGAATTAATCATTTTATCCAAAGATTACTTTTTGGTCAAAAGTTGACTTATTGGGTCAATGGGTTGGTCATTGGATCAAAAATTGATCATTTCGACCAAAGTTGACTTTTTGGTCAAAAGTTGACCTATTGGGTTAAAGGGTGGTCATTAGGTCAAAAATTGACTATTTTGACCAAAATTGACTTTTTTGTCAAATGTTGACCTATTGGGAAGATGGGTTTTTCATTAGGTCAAGGATTGACCATTTTGACCAAAGTTGATTTTTTGGTCAGAGATCGACTTATTAGGTTAATAATTGGTTATTAATTCAAAATTTGACTATTTTGACCAAAATTAACTTTTCGGTAAAACGTTGATGTTTTAGGCCAATGGGTTGATCATTGGGTCAAGGATTGAACATTTTGACCAAAGTTGACTTTTTGGTCAAAAGTTGACCTATCTGGTCAGTGGGTTGGTCGTTAGGCCAAGGATTGATCATTTTGACGAAAGTTGACTTTTTGGTCAGAGATTGGCTTACTGGGTAAATAATTGGTCATTAGGTTAAAAATTGACAATTTTGACCAAAATTTACTTTTTGGTCAAAAGTTGACCAATTGGGTTAATGGGTTGGTCATTGGGTCAGAAATTGACCATTTTGACAAAAGTTGACTTTTTTTCACAAGTTGACCTATTATGTCAATTGGGTGGTCATTAGGTAAAAAATTGACTATTTTGACCAAAATTGACTTTTTTGTCAAAAGTTGACCTATTGGGCCGACGAGTTCATCATTATGTTTAAAATTGACTATTTTGAGCAAAATTGACATTTTAGTCAAAAGTTGACCTATTGGGTCATTGGGTCAAAGATTGACCATTTTGACCACAGTTGACTTTTTGGTCAAAAGTTGACCAATTGGGTCAATGGGTTGGTCATTAGGTCAAGGATTGACCATTTTGACCAAATTTAACTTTTTGGTCAGAGATAGACTTATTGGGTCAGTAATTCGTCATTTGGTCAAAAATTGAATATTTTGACCAAAACAAAATTTTTGGTCAATAGTTGACCAATTGGGTCAAGGGGTGGTCATTGGGTCAGAAATTGACCATTTTGACCAATGTTGACTTTTTGCTCAAAAATTGACATATTAAGTCAATAGGGTGATCATTACGTAAAAAATTGATAATATCGACCAAAATTAACATTTTGGTCAGAAGTTGACCTATTTAGTCTGTGGGTTAGTCATTTGGTCAAGGATTGACCATTTTGACTAAAGTTCACTTTTTGGTCAAAAGTTGACCTATAATGTTAATGGGTTGGTCATTGGGTCAAGGATTGACCATTTTGACCAAAGTTGACATTTTGGTCAGAGATTGACTTTTTAGGTTAATAATTGGTCATTATGTCAAAAATTGACTTATTTGGTCAAAACTTGAGCTATTGGGTCAATGGGTTAGTTATTGGGTCAAGTGTTGACCATTTTGACCAACGCTGACTTTTTGATCAAAAGATGACCTGTTGGGTCAACGGTTGGTCATTGCGTAAAGGATTGACAATTTCAACCAAAATTAACTTTTTGGTTAAAAGTTGACCTATTGGGTCAATGTGTTGGTCATTGGGTCAAGGATTGACCATTTTGATTTAAGTTGATTTTTTGGTCAAAGATTAACTTATTGAGTCAATAATTGTTCATTAGGTCAAAAATTGATTATTTTAACCAAAATTAAATTTTTGGTCAAAAATTGACCCATTGGGTCAAGGGAGGGGGTCATTGGGTAAGAAATTGACCATTTTGACCAAAATTGACTTTTTGGTCAAAAGTTCACTTATTTGCTCAACGAGTTGGTAATTGGGTCAAGAATTGACCATTTTGACCAAAGATGACTTTTTTGTCAAAAGTTGACCAATTGGGTCAATGGTTTGATCATTTGGTAAAAAATTGACCATTTTGACAAAAGTTGAGTTTTTGGTCAAAAGTTAACCTATTTGGTAAATGAGTTAGTAATTGGGTCAACGATTGACCATTTTGACCTAAGATGGCTTTTTGGTCAAAAGTTGACCTATTGGGTCAATGGGTTTGTCATTGGGTCAAAAATTGACCACTTTGACCAAAGTTGACCTTTTGGTCGAAAGTTGACATATTAGGTCAATGGGTGGTCATTAGGCCAAAAATTATCTATTTTGACCAAAATTGACTTTTTGGTCAAAAGTTTACCTATTGGGTCAATGGGTTTGTCATGGGGTCAAGGATTGACCATTTTTACCCAATAATTGGTCATTAATTCAAAAATTGACTATTTTGGTCATTTGGTCAATAATTGACTATTTTGACCAAAATTAAATTTTTGGTCAAAAGTTGACCATTTGGGTTAACGGGGTGGTCATTGGGCCAGAAATTGACCATATTGACCAAAGTTAATTTTTTGGTCGAAAGTTAACCTATTTGGTCAATGAGTTGGTAATTGGGTCAAGAATTGACGATTTTGACCAAAGATGACTTTTTGGTCAAAAGTTGATATATTGGGTTAATGGGTTGGTCATTGGGTTAAAAATTGACCATTTTGACCAAAGTTGTCTTTTTTGTCATAAGTTGACCTATTGGGTCAATGGGTGGTCATTAAATCAAAAATTGACTATTTTAACCGAAATTGACTAATTGGTCAAATGTTGACCTACAAGGTTAATGAGTTTGTCATTGGATAAGGACTGACCAATTTGGCCAAAGTTGATTTTTGGTCAGAGATTGGCTTTTTAGGTCAACAATTGGTCATTAGGTCAAAAATTGATTATTTTGACCAAAATTAAATTTTTTGTCAATAGTTGACCCATTGGGTCAACAGGGTGGTTATTGGGTCATAAATTGACCATTTTGACCAAAGTTGACTTTTTTGACAAAAGTTGACCTATTTGTTCAATGGGTTAGTAATTGGGTTAAGAATTGACCATTTTGACTGAAGATGACTTTTGGTCAAAAGTTGATCTATTGGGTCAATGGGTTGGTCATTGGGTAAAAAATTGACCATTTTGACCAAAGTTGACTTTTTGGTCAAAAGTTGACCTATTGGGTCAATGGGCAGTCAATAGGTTAAAAATTGACTATTTTAACCAAAATTAACTTTTTAGTCAAAAGTTGAGCTGTTGGGTAATTTGTTTGTCATTGGGTCAAGGATTGACCATTTTGACCAAAGTTGATTTTTTGATCAGAGATTGACTTATAGGGTCAATATTTGTCATTAGGTCAAAAATTGATTATTTTGACCAAAATTGAATTTTTTGTCAAAATTTGACCCATTGGGTCAAGGTGGTGCTCATTGGGGCAGAAATTGACCACCTCAACCAAAGTTGACATTTTGGTCAAAAGTTGACCTATTTGGTCAATGAGTTGGTAATTGAATCAAAGTTGAATTTTTGGACAAAAGTTGACCTATTGGGTCAACAGGGCTGTCATTGGGTAAGAAATTGACCATTTTGACCAAAGTTGACTTTTTGGACAAAAGTTGACCTATTTGTTGAATGGGTTAGTAATTGGGTTAAGAATTGACCGTTTTGACCAAAGATGACTCTTTGGTCAAAAGTTGATCTATTGGGTCAATGGGTTGGTCATTGGGTCAAAAATTGACCATTTTGACCAAAGTTGACTTTTTGGTCAAAAGTTGACCTATTGGGTCAACGGGAGGTCACTCGGTTAAAAATTGATTATTTTGACCAAAATTGGCTTTTTGGTCAAAAGTTGACCTATTGGAGCAATGGGTTAATCATTGAGTCAAGTCTTGACCATTTTGACCAAAGTTTTCTTTTAGGTCAGAGATTGACTTATTGGGTCAATAATAGGTCATTATATTAAAAATTATCTATTTTGACCAAAATTAAAGTTTTGGTCAAAAGTTAACACATCGGGTTAACTGGGTGGTCATTCGGATTGAAATTGACCATTTTGACCAAAGTTAACTTTTTGGTCATAAGTTGACATATTTGGTCAATGAGTTGGTAATTAGGTCAAGTATTGACCATTTTGACCAAAGATGACTTTTTAGTCAAAAGTTGACATATTGAGTCAAAGGGTTGGTAATTGGGACATAAATTGACCATTTTGACGAAAGTTGTTTTTTCGTCAAAAGTTGACCTATTCGGTCAATATGTGGTCATTAGGTAAAAAAATTGACAATTTTGAACAAAATTGACTTTTTAGTCAAAAGTTGACCTATTGTGTCAATGTGTTTGTCATTGGGTCAAGGTTTGACCATTTTGACCAAAGTTGATTTTTTGTTCAGAGATTAACTTATTGGGTCAATAATTGGTCATTAATTCAAAAATTAACTATTTTGACCAAAATTGAATTTTTCATCAAAAGTTGACCTATTAGACCAACAAGTTGCTCATTGGGTCAAGGATTGATAATTTTGACCAAAGTTGACTTTTTAGTTAAAATTTGACCTAATGGGTCAATGGGTTGGTCATTAGGTCAAGGATCGATTATTTTGACAAAAGTTGATTTTTTTGTCGGAGATTGGCTTACTGGGTCAATAATTGGTCATTAGGTCAAAATTAACTATTTTGACCAAAATTGATTTTTTAGTCAAAAGTTGACCTATTGGGTCAATGGTTTGGTCATTGGTTCAAGGATTGACCATTTTGACCAAAGTTGACTTTTTTAGTCAAAAGTTGACCTATTGGGTCAATGGGTTGGTCATCGAGTTAAGGATTGACCATTTTGGTTAGAGATTGACTTACTGGGCTAATAATTTGTCATAGGTAAAAAATTGAGTATTTTGACCAAAATTGACTTTTTGGTCAAAAGTTCACCTATTGGATCAATGGGTGGTCATTAAATAAAAAATTTACTATTTTAACCAAAATTAACTTTTTGGTCGAAAGTTGAACTGTCAGGTCAATGGGTTTTTCATTGGGTCAAAGATTGACCATTTTGGCCAAAGTTGACTTTTTGGTCAGAGATTGACTTATTGGTTCAATAATTGGTCATTAGGTCAAAATTTGACTATTTTGACCAAAATTTGACTTATTGGTTCAATAATTGGTCATTAGGTCAAATGTTAATCCATTGGGTCAATGGGGTGGTCATTGGGTACGAAATTGATCATTTTGACCAAAGATGACTTTTTGGTAAAAAGTTGATGTATTTTGACCAAAATTGAATTTTTGGTCAAAAGTTAACCCATTGGGTCAACGGGGTGGTCATTGGGTCAGAAATTGACAATTTTGATCAAAGTTGACTTTTTGGTCAAAAGTTAACCAATTTGCTCAATGAGTTGGTAATTCTATCAGGAATTGACCATTTTGACCAAATATGACTTGTAAGTCAAAAGTTGACCTATTAGGTCAATAGGTTGGTCATTGGGTCAAAATTGTCCATTTTGACCAAAGTTAACTTTTTGGTCAAAAGTTGTCCTATTGGGTCAATGGGTTGTCATTTGGTTAAAAATTGACTATTTTGACCAAAATTGACTATTTTCTCAAAAGTAGACCTATAGGGTCAATCAGATTGTCATTAGGCCTAGGATTGAGCATTTTGACCAAATTTGACTTGTTGGTGAGAGATTTACTTATTAGGACAATAATTGGTCATTAATTCAAAAAATGACTATTTTGACCAAAATTAACTTTTTGGTCAAAAGTTGACCTATTAGGCCAATGGGTTGGTGATTGGGTCAAGGATTAATCATTTTGACCAAAGCTGACTTTTTGGTCAAAAGTTGACTTATTGAATCAATGGATTAGTCATTGGGTTAAGGATTGAGCATTTTGACCAAAGTTAAGTTTTTGGTCAGAGATTAGCTTACTGGGTCAATATTTAGTCATTAGGTAAAAAATTAACTATTTTGACCAAAATTGACTTTTTGGTCAAAAGTTGACCAATTGGGTCAATGGGTTGGTCATTAGGTCAAGGATTGTACATTTTAAGAAAAGTTGTCTTTTTGGTCAAAGGTTGGCTTACGAGGTCAATAATTGGTCATTAGTTTAAAAATTGACTATTTTGACCAAAATTGATTTTTTAGTCAAAAGTTGACCTATTGGGTCAATGGGTTGTTCATTGGGTCATGGATTCACCATTTTAACCAAAGTTGACTTTTTGGTCAAAAGTTGACCTATTAGGTCAATAGGTTGGTCATTGGGTTTAGGTTTGACCATTTTGACCAAAGTTGACTTTTTGGTCAGAGATTGACTTATTGAGTCAACAATTGGTCATTAGGTCAAAAATTGATTATTTTGACCAAAATTAAATTTTTTGTCAAAAGTTGACCCATTAGGTCAATGGAATGGTCATTGGGTCAGAAATTGACCATTTTGACCGAAGATGACTTTTTGGTTAAAAGTTAATCTATTGGGTCAATGGGTTACTCATTGGGTCAAAAATTGACCATTTTGACCGAAGTTGACTTTTTGGTCAAAAGTTGACTTATTGGGTCAATGGGTTGGTCATTGGGTTAGAAATTGACCATTTTGACTAAAGTTGACTTTTTGGTCAGAGATTGACTTATTGGGTCAATAACTTGTCATTAGGTCAAACATTGATTATTTTGACCAAAATTTAATTTTTGGTCAAATGTTAACCCATTGGGTTAACGGGGTGGTCATTGGGTCAGAAATTGACAATTTTGACCAAATATGACTTTTTGGTCAAAAGTTGATGTATTTTGATCAAAATTGAATTTTTGGTCAAAAGTTAACCCATTGGGCCAACGGAGTGGTCATTGGGTCAAAAAATGGTAATTTTGGCCAAAGTTGACTTTTTGGTCAAAAGTTGACCTATTGGGTCATTGGATGGTCACTAGGTCAAAAATTGACTATTTTGACTAAAATTGACTTTTTGGTCAAAAGTTGACCTAATGGGTCAATGGGTTTGTCATTGGGTCAAGGTTTCACCATTTTGACCAAAGTTAACTTTTTGTTCAGAGATTAACTTATTGGGCCAATAATTGGTCATTAATTCAAAAATTGACTATTTTGACCAAAATTGACTTTTTTGTCAAAAGTTGACCTATTAGGCCAATGGGTTGGTCATTGGGTCAAGGATTAATCATTTTGACCAAAGATGACTTTTTGGTCAAAAGTTGACCTATTGGGTCAATGGGTTGGTCATTGGGTCAAGGATTGACCATTTTGACCAAAGTTGACTTTTTGGTCAGAGATTGGCTTACTGGGTCAATAATTGGTCATTAGGTCAAAAATTGACTATTTTGACCAAAATTGACTTTTTGGTCAAAAGTTGACCTATTGGGTCAATGGGTGGTCATTAAGTCAAAAATAAACTATTTTGACCAAAATTAACTTTTTGATCAAAAGTTTAAATGTTGGGTCAATGGGTTTGTCATTAGGTCAAGTATTGACCTTTTTGACTAAAGTTGACTTTTTGGTCAGAGATTGTTTTATTAGGTCAATAATTGGTCATTAGGTCAAAAATTGACTATTTTGACCAAAATTTAATTTTTTTCAAAAGTTAACGCATTGGTTCAATGTGGTGGTCATTGGGTCAGAAATTGACCATTTTGACCAAAGACGACTTTTTGGTCAAAAGTTGACCTGTTTTGACCAAAATTTAGTTTTCGGTCAAAAGTTAACGCATTGGGTCAACGGGTTGGTCAGAAATTGACCATTTTGACCAAAGTTAACTTTTTAATCAAAAGTTGACCTATTGGGTCAAAGGGTGTTTATTAGGTCAAAAATTGACTATTTTGACCAAAAATAACTATTTGGTCAAAAGTTGACCTATTGGGTCAATGGATTTATCATTGGGTCAAGGATTAACCATTTTGACCAAAGTTGACTTTTTGGTCAGAAGTTGACCTAAGAGACCAATGGGTTAGTCATTGGGTCAAGGAATGATCATTTTGAGCAAAGTTGACTTTTTGGTTAAAAGTTATCCTATGAGGCCAATGGGTTGGTCATTGGGTCAAGGGTTGATCATTTTGACCAAAGTTGACTTTTTGGTCAAAAGTTGACCTATTGGGTCAATGGGTAGGTCATTGGGTCAAGGTTTGACCATTTTGACCAAAGTTGTGTTTTAGGTCAACAAATGACCTCTGAGGCCAATGGGTTGATCATTGGGTCAAGGATTGATCATTTTGTCCAAAGTTGACTTTTTGGTCAAAAGTTGACCTATTGGGTCAATGAATTGGTCACTCGGTCAAGGATTGACCATTTTGACCGAAGTTGACTTTATAGTCAAAAGTTGACCTATTGGGTCAATGGATTGGTCATTGGGTCGAGAATTGACCATTTTGACTAAAGTTGACTTTTTGGTCTAAAGTTGACCTATTAGGTCAATCGGTGGTCATTAGGTCAAAATTGACTATTTTGACCAAAATTGACTTTTTAGTCAAAAATTGACCTATTTGGTCAAAAATTAACCTATTTGGTCAATGTATTTGTCATTGGGTCAAGGATTGACCATTTTGACCAAAGTTGACTTTTTAGTCAGAGATTCACTTACTGGGCCAATAATTGGTCATTAATTGAAAAATTGATTATTTTGACCAAAATTGACTTTTTGGTCAAAAGTTGACTAATTGGGTCAATGGGTTGGTCTTTGGGTTAAGGATTAATCATTTTGACCAAAGTTGACTTTTTGGTTAGAAGTTGATCTATGAGGCCAATGGGTTGGTTATTCGGTCAAGGATTCATCTTTTTGACTAAGGTTGGCTGTTTGGTCAAAAGTTGACATATTGAGTCAATGGGTCGGTCATTGGGTCAAGGATTGACCAATTTTTAGTCAAAAGTTGACCTATTGGGTCAATGGGTTGGTCATTGGGTCGAAGATTGACCGTTTTGACTAAAGTTGACTTTTTGGTCAAAAGTTGACATATTTGGTCAATGGGTAGTCATTTGGTCAAACATTGACTATTTTGACCAAAATTGACTTTTTGGTAAAAAATTGACATATTTGGTCAATGGGTTTGTCTTTGGGTCAAGGATTGATCATTTTGACAAAAGTTGACTTTTTGGTCAGATATTGACTTATTGGGTAAATAATTGGTCATTAATTCAAAAATTTATTATTTTGGCCAAAATTCACTTTTTGGACAAAAGTTGACCTATTAGGCCAATAGGTTGGTCATTAGGTCGAGGATTGATCTTCTTGACCAAAATTGACTTTTTGGTCAAATGTTGACCTATTGGTTTAATGGGTTGGTCATTGGGTCAAGGATTGACCATTTTGACCAAATTTGATTTTTTGGTCAAAGATTGGCTTCCTGGATCAATAATTTGTCATTAGTTCAAAAATTGACTATTTTGACTAAAATTGACTTTTTAGTCAAAGGTCGACCTATTGGGTCAATGGGGTGGTCATTGGGTCAAGGATTGGCCATTTTGGCCAGAGTTAACTTTTTGGTCAAAAGTTGACCTATTGGGTCAATAGGTTGGTCATTGGTTTAAGGATTGACCATTTTGACCAAATTGACTTTTATTAGAGATTGACTTATTGGGTCAGTAATTGGTCATTAGGTAAAAAATTGATTATTTTGACCAAAATTAAATTTTTTATCAAAAGTTGAACCAGGGGGTCAACGTGGTGGTCATTGAGTCAAAAATTGACCATTATGACCAAAATGATTTTTTAGTCAAAAGTTGACATATTGGGTCAATGAGTTAGTCATTGGGTCAAAAATTGACCATTTTAACCAAAGTTGACTTTTTGGTCAAAAGTTGACCTACTGGGTCAATGGGTGGTCATTAGGTCAAAAATTGACTTTTTTTACCAAAATTGACTTTTTGGTCAAAAGTTGACCTATTGGGTCAATGGGTTTTCATTAAGTTAAAAATTGACTATTTTGATTAAAATTAACGTTTTGGTCAAAAGTAAAACTATTGTGTCAATGGGTTTGTTATTGGGTCAAGGATTGACCATTTTGACCAAAGTTGACTTTTTGGTTAGAGATTGAGTTATTTGGTCAATTATATGTCATTAGGTCAAAATTGATTATTTTGGCCAAAATTAATTTTTTGGTCAAAAGTTGACCCATTGGGTCAACGGGGTGGTCATTGGGTCAGAAATTGACCATTTTGAACAAAGTTAACTTTTTTGGTCAAAAGCTGACATATTTGGTCAATGAGTTGGTTATTGGGTGAAGAATCGACTTATTTTGATTATTTTGACCATAATTGACTTTTTTGTCAAAAGTTGACATATTGGGTCAATGAGTTTATCATTAGGTCAAAGGTTGACCATTTTGACCAATATTGACATTTTGGTCAGAGATTGACTTATTGGGTCAATAATTGGTCATTTATTCAAAAACGATTATTTTTACCAAAATTGACTTTTTGGTCAAAAGTTGACCTATTATGCCAATGGTTTGGTCATTGAGTCAAGGATTGATCATTTTGACCAAAGTTCACTTTTTCGTCAAAAGTTGACCTATTGGGTTAATGGGTTGGTCATTGGGTTAAAGAATGACCATTTTGACCAAAGTTGAGTTTTTGGTCAAAGATTGGCTTACTGGGTCAATAATTGGTCATTTGATAAAACATTGATCATTTTGACGAAAATTAACTTTTCGGTCAAAATTTGACCTATTGGGTCAATGGGTTGGTCATTGCGTCAAGGATTGGCCATTTTGACCAAAGTTGACTTTTTGGTCAAAAGTTGACTTATTAGGTCAATGGGTTAGTCATTGGCCAAGGTTTGCCCATTTTGACCAAAGTTGACTTTTGGGTCAGAGATTAACTTATTGGGTCAACAATTGGTCATTAGGTCAAAAATTGGTATCTTTACAAAAATTAAATTTTTTGTCAAAAGTTGACCCATTGGGTCAACAGGGTGGTCTTTGGGTCAGAAATTGACCAATTTGACTGAAGATGATTTTGTGGTCAAAAGTCAAAAATTGACCATTTTGACTGAAGTTGACTTTTTGGTCAAAAGTTGACCTATTGGGCCAATGGGTTGGTCATTGGGTCAAAAGTTGACCATTTTGACCAAACTTGACTTTTTGGTCAAAAGTTGACCTATTTGGTCAATGGGCAGTCATTAGGTTAAAAATTCACTATTTTGACCAAAATTGAATTTTTTGTCAAAAGTTAAACTGTTGGGTCATTGGGTTTGTCGTTGGGTCAGGGATTGACCATTTTGAGCAAAATTTACTTTTTGGTCAGAGATTGACTTATAAAGTCAATATTGGTCATTAGGTCAAAAATTGATTATTTTGACTAAAATTGAATTTTTGGTCAAAAGTCGACCCATTGGCTCAACGAGGTGGTCATTGGGTCAGGAATTGACTATTTTGACCAATGTTGACATTTTGGTCAAAGTTGACCAATTTTGTCAATGGGTTGGTAATTGGGTTAAAAATTGACCACTTTGACCGAAGATGACTTTTTAGTCAAAAGTTGATCTATTGGATCAATGGGTTGGTCATTAAGTCAAAAATCGACTATTTTGATCAAAGTTGTCTTTTTGGTCAAAATTTGACCTATTGGGTCAATGGGCTTGTCATTGGGTTAAGTCTTGACAATTTTGTCCAAAGTTGACTTTTTGGTCAGAAATTGACTTATTTGGTCAATATTAGGTCAATAGATTAAAAATTGACTATTTTGACCAAAATTAATTTTTTGGTCAAAAGTTAATCGATTGGGTCAACGGGGTGGTCATTGGTTCAAAAAGTAAACTTTTTGACCAAAGTTGACTTTTTGGTCAAAAGTTGACCTATTTGGTCAATGATTTGGTAATTCGGTCAAGCATTGACCATTTTGACCATAGATGAATTGTTTGTCAAAATTTAACCTGTTGGGTCAATGGGTTGGTCTTTGGCTAAAAAATTGTCCATTTTGACCAAAGTTGATTTTTTAGTCAAAAGTTGGCCTATTGGGTCAATGGGTCGTCATTAGGTCAAAAATTGACTTTTGACCCAAGATGACTTTTTGGTAAAAATTTGATCGATCGGGTCAATGGGTTGGTCATTGCGTCAAAACTTAACCATTTTGACCAAAGTTATCTTTTTGGTCAAACGTTAACCTATTGGGTTAATGGGTGGTCATTAGGTTAAAAATTGACTATTTTAACCAAAATAAACTTTTTGGTCAAAAGTTGACCTATTAGGTCAATAGGTTTGTCATTGGTCGATGATTGACCATTTTGGCCAAAGTTGAATTTTGGTCAGAGATTGGCTTACTAGGTCAATAGTTGTTCATTAGGTCAAAATATGATTATTTTGACCAAAATTAAATTTTTTGTCAGAAGTTGACCCATTGGGTCAACGAGGTGGTCATTGGGTCAAAAATTGACCATTTTGACCAAAGTTAACTTTTTGTTCAGAAGTTGACCTATTTGGTCAGTGAGTTGGTAATTGGGCCAAGAATTGATCATTTTAACGAAAGAAGACTTTTTGTTCAAAACTTGACCTATTGGGTCAATAGGGCGGTCATGGGGTCAAAAAATAACTATTTTGACCAAAATAGACTTTTTGGTCCAAAGTTGACTTATTGGGTCAATGGGTTTGTCATTGGGTCAAGGATTGACCATTTTGATCAATATTGAGTTTTTGGTCAGAGATTGACTTTTTGGGTCAATAATTGGTCATTAGTTCAAAAATTGATTTTTATGACCAAAATTGAATTTTTGGTCAAAAGTTAATCCAACGCTTAAACGGGGTGGTCATTGGGTCAGAAATTGACCATTTTGTCCGAAACTGACTTTTTGGTCAAAAGTTGACCTATTTGGCCAATGAGTTGGTAATTGGTTCAAGAATTGACCATTTTGACCAAAGATGACTTTTTGGTCAAAAGTTGATCTAGTGGGTCAATGGGTTGCTCATTTAGTGAAAAATTAACCATTTTGACCAAAGTTGACTCTTTGGTCAAAAGTTGACCTATTGGGTCAATGGGTGGTCATTAGGTCAAATATTGATTATTTTGACAAAAATTGAATTTTTAGCCAAATTTTGACCTATTATGTCAATGGGTTTGTCATTAGGTCAATGATTAACCATTTTGACCAAAGTTGATTTCTTGGTCAGAGATTGACTTTTTGGTTCAATAATTAGTCATTAATTCAAAATTGACTATTTTGGTCATTAGGTTAAAAATTGACTGTTTCGACCAATATTAAATTTTGGATCAAAAGTTGACCCAATGGTTCAACGGGGTGGTCATTGGGTAAGAAATTGACCATTTTGACTAAAGATGACCTTTTGGTCAAAAGTTGACTTATATAGTCAATGAGTTGGTAATTGGGTCAAGAATTGTCCATTTTGACCAAAGATGACTTTTTGGTCAAAAGTTAATCTATTGGGTTAATAGGTTGGTCATTGGGTCAAAAATTGACCATTTTAACCAAAGTTGACTTTTTGGTCAAAAGTTAACTTATTGGGTCAATGAGTGGTGACTCAGCCAAAAATTTACTATATTGACCACAATAAACTATTTGCTCAATACTTGACCTATTGGGTTAATGGGTTTGTCATTGGGTCAAAGATTTACCATTTTGACCAAAGTTGAATTTTTTGTTAGAGATTGACCAATTGGATCAATAATTGGACATTAGGTCAAAATTGACTATTTTGACCAAAATTGAGTTTTTTGTCAAAAGTTAACCGAATGGGTAAACAGGGTGGTCATTGGGTCAAAATTTGACAATTTTGACCAAAGATGACTTTTAGGTCAAAAGTAAACCTATTGGGTCAATGGGTTAGTCATTGGATCAAAAATTGACAATTTTGACCAAAGTTGACTTTTTTGTCAAAAGTTGACTAATTGGGTCAATGGGTGGTCATTACATTAAAATTAAACTATTTCGACAAAAATTGACTAATTGTGTCAATGTGTTTGTCATTGGGTCAAGGATTGACCATTTTTACCAAAGTTGACTTTTTGGTCACAGATTGACTTAATGGGTCAATAATTGGTCATTATTCAAAATTTGACTATTTTGACCAAAATTGACTTTTTGGCCAAAAGTTAATCTTTTAGGCCAATGGGCTGGTCATTGGGTCAAGGATTAATCATTTTGTCAAAAGTTGACTTTTTGGTCAAAAGTTGACCTACTGGGTCAAGGATTGACCATTTTGACAAAAGTTGACTTTATGGTCAGAGATTGGCTTATTAGGTCAAAAATTGACAATTTTGACCAAAATTTACTTTTTGGTCAAAAGTTTACCTATTGGGTCAATAGGTTGGTCATTGGGTCAAGGATTGACCATTTTAACTAAAGTTGACATTCTGGTCAAAAGTTGTCCTATTTAGTCAACCCAAAATTGATTTTTTAGCGAAAAGTTAACCCATTGGGTCAACAAGGTGGTCATTGGGTCAGAAATTGACCATTTTTACCAAACTTGACATATTTGGTCAATGAGTTGGTAATTGGGTCAACAATTGATCATTATGACTCAAGATGACTTTTTGGTCAAAAGTTGACCTATTGGGTTAATGGGTGGTCATTAGGTTAAAAATTGACTATTTTAACCAAAATTGACTTTTTGGTCAAAAGTTCACCTATTGGGTCAATGGGTTTGTCATTGGGTCAAGGATTGACCATTTGACCAAAGTTAACTTTTTGGTCAGAGATTGATTTATTGGGTCAATAATTGGTCATTAATTCAAAAATTGATTATCTTGGTCATTAGGTCAAAAATTGACTATTTTGACAAAAATTAGATTTTTTGTCAGAAGTTAACGCATTGTGTCAACGGGGTGGTCATTCGGTCAAAAATTGACCATTTTGACCAAAACTGACTTTTTTGTCAAAAGTTGACCTATTTGGTCAATGAGTTGGTAATTGGGTCAAGAATTGACCATTTAGACCAAATATGACTTTTTGGTCAAAAGTTGATCTATTTGGTCAATGGATTTGTCATTGGGTCAAAATTTGACCATTTTGACCAAATTTTACTTTTTGGTCAAAAGTTCTCCAATCGGGTCAATGGGTGGTCATTCTGTAAAAAATTAACTTTTTTGATCAAAATTGACTATTTGGTCAATAGTTGACCTTTTGGGTCAATGGGTTTCTCATTAGGTCAACGATTGACCATTTTGACCAAAGTTGAGTTTTGGGTCAGACATTGACTAATTGGGTCAATAATTGGTCATTAGGTCAAAAATGAGTATTTTAACCAAAATAGAATTTTTGGTCAAAAGTTAACCCGTTGGGTCAACGGGGTGGTCATTGGGTTAGAAATTGACCATTTGAACAAAGATTAGTCAATGGGTTGGTCATTGAGTTGGTCATTGGGTCAAAAATTAACAATTTTAACTAAAGTTGACTTTTTAGTCAAAAGTTGACTTATAGGGTCAATGGGAGGTCATTAAGTCAAAATTGACTATTTTGACCATAATTGACAATTTGGTCAATAGTTGACCTATTAGGTCAATAGGTTTGTCATTGGGTCAAGGATTGACCATTTTGACCAAGGTTGACTTTTTGGTCAGAGATTGACCTATTGGGTAATAATTGGTCATTAATTCAAAAATTCACTATTTTGACCAAAATTGACTTTTCTGTCAAAAGTTGACCTATTAGGCCTATGGGTTGGTCATTGGGTCATGGAATGATCATTTTGTCAAAAGTTTACCTATTGGGTCAATGGGTTGTTCATTGGGTCAAGGATTGACCATTTTAACCAATTAGTCAATATGTCAAAATTAACTATTTTGACCAAATGTAACTTTTTGGTCAAAAGTTAACCTATTGGGTTAGTCGTTGGGTCAAGGATTGACCATTTTGACCAAAGTTGATTTTTTGGTCAAAAGTTTACTTATTGGGACAATGGGCTGGTCTTTGGGTCAAGGATTGACCATTTTGACCAAAATTGAATTTTTGATCAAAGATTAACTTATTGGGTTAATAATTTGTCATTATGCAAAAAATTGAGAATTTTGACAAAAATTAATTTTTTTCTCAACAGTTGACCCTTTGGAAAACGGGGTGGTCATTTGGTCAGAAATTGACCATTTTTACCAAAGTTGACTTTTTGGTCAAAAGTTGAACTCTTTGGCCAATGAGTTGGTAATAGGGTCAAGAATTGACCATTTTGATTGAAGATGACTTTTTCGTCAAAAGTTGATCTATTGGGTCAATGGGTTGGTCATTAGGTAAAAAATTAACCATTTTGACCAAAGTTGACTTTTTGGTCAAAAGTTGACCTATTGGGTCAATGAGTGGTCATTAGGTTAAAAATTGACTATTTTGACCAAAATTGACTTTTTGGTCAAATGTTGACCTATTGGGTCAATAATTGGTCATTAATTCAAAAATTGACTATTTTGATCAAAATTAACTTTTTGGTCAAAAGTTCACCTATTAGGCCAATGGGTTGGTCATTAGGTCAACGATTGATCATTTTGACCAAAATTGACTTTTTGGTCAAAATTTGACCTATTGGGTTAAGTATTGACCTTTTTGACCAAAGTTGTCTTTTTGGTCAGAGATTGGCTTACTAGGTCAATAATTGGTCATTAGGTCAAAAATTATATATTTTGACCAAAATTTACTTTTTGGTCAAAAGTTGATCTATTGGGTCAATGGGTTGGTTATTGGGTCAAGGATAGACCATTTTGACCAAAGTTGACTTATTGGTCCAAAGTCGACCTATTGGGTCAATGGGTCAGCGAATGACCAATTTGACCAAATTTGACTTTTTAGTCAAAAGCTGACCTTTTGGGTCAATGAGGTGGTCATTAGGTCAAAATATGACAATTTTAACCAAAATTGACTTTTTGGTCAAAAGTTATCCTTTTGGGTCAATGAGTTGGTTATAAGGCCAAGTATTGACCATTTTAACCAAAGTTAACTTTTTGGTTAAAAGTTGACCTATTGGGTCAATGGGTTGGTCATTGGGTCAAGGATTGTCCATTTTGACCAAAGTTGATTTTTTGGTCAAAAGTTGACCTTTTGGGTCAATAATTGGTCATTAAGTAAAAAATTTACTATTTTGACCAAAATTGACTTTTTTTTCAAAAGTCGATCTATTAGGTCAGTGGTTGGTCATTTGGTGAAGGATTTTCCATTTTGAAAAAAGTTGACTTTTTTGTGAAAAGTTGACCTATTGGGTCAATGAGTTTGTCATTGGGTCAAGGATTAACCATTATGACCAAAGTTGACTTTTTGGTCAGAGATTTACTTATTGGGACAACAATTGGGCATTAGGACAAAAGTTTACTATTTTGACCAAAGTTGACATATTGGGTTAATGTGTTGGTCTTTGGGTCAAGAATTGATCATTTTGACCAAAGTTGACTTTTTTGTCAAAAGTTGACCTATTGAGTCACTGTGTTGGTCATTAGGTCAAAAATTGACCATTTTAACCATAGTTGACTTTTTGGTCAAAAGTTGTCCTATCGGGTCAATGGGTTGGTCATTGAGTAAAGGATAGACCATTTTGACCAAAGTTAACTTTTTAGTCAAAAAATTGATTATTTTGACCAAAATTGACTATTTAGTCAAAAGTTGACCTATTGGGTCAATGGGTTTATCATTAAGTCAAGGATTGACCATTTTGGCTAAAGTTAACTTTTTGGTCAGAGATTGACTTATTGGATCAATAACTGATCATTATTTCAAAAATTGACTATTTTGACAAAATTTGACTTTTTGGTCAAAAGTTGACTTATTAGACCAATTGGTTGGTAATTAGGTCAAGGATTGATCATTTTGATAAAAGTTGACTTTTTTGTCAAAAGTTGACTTATTGGGTCAATGTGTTGGTCATTGGGTCAAAGATTGACCATTTTGACCAATGTTGACTTTTGGTCGAAGATTGACTTACTGGGTCAATAATTGGTCGATAGGTAAAAAATTGATTATTTTGACCAGAATTGACTTTTTAGTCTAAAGTTGACCTATGGAGTCAATGTGTTGGTCATTGGGTCATGGATTGACCATTTTGACCAAAGTTGACTTTTTGGTCAAAAGTTGACCTATTGGGTCCAATAGTTGGTCATGGGGTGAAGTATTGACCATTTTGACCAAAGTTGACTTTTTTAGTTAGAGATTGACTTATTGGGTCAATATTTGGTCATTCGGATAAAAGTTGATTATTTGAAATGGACAATTTTGATCAAAATTAATTTTTTAGTCAAAAGTTGACTTATTTGGTCAATGATTTGGTATTTGGGTCAAGAATTGACCATTTTGACCGAAGATGACTTTTTGGTCAAAAGTTGATCTATTGGGTTAATGGGTTGGTCGTTGGTCAAAAATTAATCATTTTGACCAATGTTGACTTTTTGGTCAAAAGTTGACCTTATGGGTCAATGGGTGGTCATTAGGTCGAAAATTGACTATTTTAACCAAAATAGAATTTTTGGTCAAAAGTTGACCAATTGGATCAATGGGTTTGTCATTGGGTCAAGAATTGACCATTCTGACCAAAGTTGACTTTTTGGTCAGAGATTGACTTATTGAGTCAATAATGAGTCATTAATTTAAAAATTGACTATTTTGGTCATTAGGTTCAAAATTGAATATTTTGACCAAAATTAAATTTTTGGTCAAAAGTTGACCCATTTGGTCAATGAGTTGGTAATTGGGTCAAGAATTGACATTTTGACCAAAGATGACTTTTTGGTCAAAAGTTGATATATTGGGTTATTGGGTTGGTCTTTGGGTCAAAAATTGAACATTTTGACCAAAGTTGACATTTTGGTCAAAAGTTGACTTATTAGGTCAATGGGTGGTCATTTAGTCAAAAATTGACTATTTGGTCAAAAGTTGTCCTATTGGGGTAATGGGTTTGTCTTTGGGTTAAGGATTGACCATTTTGACCAAAATTGACTTTATGGTCTTGGATTGGCTTATTGGGTTAATAATTGGTCATTTAGTCTTCTTCCGTCAAAATGGTCAATTCTTGACCCAATTACCAATTCATTGACCAAATAGGTCAACCTTTGACCAAAAAGTCAACTTTGGTCAAAATGGTCGATGTACGACTCGATGACCGTCAGATCCAATGGGTCAATTTTTGACCAAAAATTTAATTTTGGTGAAAATAATCGATTTTTTACCTAATGACCGATTATTGACCTAATAAGTGAATCTCGACCGAAAAATCGACTATGAGTCAAAATGGTCGTTCCTCGGCCCGATGACCAACCCACTTGACCCGACGGTCGACTTTAACCAATAAAAGTCGATTTTGGTCGAAATGATCTGTTTTTGACTGCATATGACCGACCATGAACCAATAGAACGACTTTTGACTAAAATGTCGGCTTTGGCTCGAAAATGGTCGATTGTTGATCTGATGACCAAACACATTGACCCGATAATTGACATTTGAACAAAAAGTCGTCTTTGGTCAAAATGGTCAATTCTTGACCCAATTACCATATCATTGACCAAATAGGTCTACTTTTGTCCAAAAAGTCAACTTTGGTCAAAATGTTCAATTTCTGACGCAATGACTAACCCTTTGACCCAATGGGTTAAGTTTTGACCAAAAATTCAATTTTGGTCAAAATAGTCAATTTTTGACCAAATGACCAATTGTTGACCCAATAAGTCAATCTTTGACCAATAAGTCCATCTTTGACCTAATAAGTCAATTGTTGACCCAATAAGTCAATCTATGACCAACCCATTGACCCAATAGTTAAATATTGGTCAAAATGGTCAATCCTTGACACAATGACAAACCCATTGACCCAATAGGTTAACTTTTGACCAAAAAATGAATTTTAATCAAAATAGTCAATTTTTGACCTAATGACCACCCATTATCCCAACACATCAACTTTTGACAAAAAAGTCAACTTAGGTAAAAAATGTTAAATTTTTGACCTAATGAACAACTCCTTGACTTAATAGATCAAATTTTGACCAAAAAGTCATCTTTGGTCAAAATGGTCAATTCATGGCCCAATGGTACTCATTGACCAAATAGGTCAACTTTTGACCAAAAAGTCAACTTTGGTCAGAATGGTCAATTTCTGACCCAATGACCACCCCGTTGACCCAATGGGTAAACTTTTGACCAAAAATTTAATTAATTTTTGACCTAATGACCAATTATTTACCTAATAAGTCAATCTCTGACCAAAAAATTAACTATGGTCAAAATGGTCAATCCTTGACCCAATGACCAACCCATTGACCCAATAGGTCAACTTTTGACCCAAAAGTCAATTTTGGTCAAAATATTCTATTTTTGAGCTAATGACCAACCATTGAACCAATATGATAACTTTTGATCAAAATGTCAACTTTGGTCAAAATGATCAATTGTTGACCCAATGACCAACACATTGACCCCAATAGGTTAACATTTGAACAAAAAGTCGTCTTTAGTCAAAATGGTTAATTCTTAACCTAATTACCAAATCACTGACCAAATAGGTCTACTTTTGTCCAAAAAGTCAACTTTGGTCAAAATGTTCAATTTCTGACCCAATGACCAACCCTTTGACCCAATGCGTTAACTTTTGACCAAAAATTCAATTTTGGTCAAAATAGTCAATTTTTGACCAAATGACCAATTGTTGACCCAATAACTCAATCTTTGACCAATAAGTCCATCATTGACCAGATAAGTCAATTGTTGACCTAATAAGTCAGTCTATGACCAACCCATTGACTCAATAGTTCAACTTTGGTCAAAATGGTCAATCCTTGACCCAATGACAAACCCATTCACCCAACAGGTCAACTTTTGACCAAAAAATGAATTTTAGTCAAAATAGTCAATTTTTTACCTAATGACTACCCATTATCCCAATAGATCAACCTTTGACAAATAAAATTTAACTTAGGTAAAAAACGTTAAATGTTTGACCTAATGAACAACTCATTGACCTAATAGTTTTGACCAAAAAGTCATATTTGGTCAAAATGGTCAATTCATGGCCCAATTACCAACTCATTGACCAAATAGGTCAACTTTTGACCAAAAAGTCAACTTTAGTCAAAATGGTCAATTTCTGACCCAATGACGCCCACATTGACCCAATGGGTCAACTTTTGACAAAAAAAATTATTTTGATCAAAATAATCAGTTTTTGACCTAATGACCAATTAATGACCCAATAAGTCCATCTCAGACCAAAAAGTCAACTTTGGTCAAAATGGTCAATCCTTGACCCAATGACCAATCCATTGACTCAATAGCTCAACTTTTGACCCAAAAATCAATTTTGGTCAAAATAGTCAATTTATTACCTAATGACCAATTATTAACCTAGTAAGCTAATCTTTGACCAAAAAGTCAACTTTGGTCAAAATGGTCCATCCTTGACCCAATGATCAACCCATTGACACAATATGTCAACTTTTGACCAAAAAGTTAACTTTAGTCAAAATGATAAATCCTTGAGCTAATGACCAACCCATTGGCCTAATAGGTCAATTTTTGACAAAAAATTCAATTTTGGTTAAAATAGTCAATTTTTGAATTAATGACCAATTATTGACCCAATAATTCAATCTCTGACCAAAAAGTCAACTTGGTCAAATTGGTCAATCCTTGACTCAATGACAAACCCATTGACCCAATAGGTCAAATTTTGTCCAAAATAGTTAATTTTGGTCAAAATATTTAATTTTGACATTATGACCACCCATTAACCCAATAGGTCAACTTTTGACCAAACAGTCAACTTTAGTCAAAATGGTCAATTTTTGACCCAACGACCAACTCATTGACCCAATAAGTTAACTTTTGACCAAAAAGTCATCTCTGGTCAAAATGGACAATTCTTGACCAAATTATCAACTCATTATCAATTCTTGACCAATTTTGACCCAGAAAGTCAATCTCTGACCAAAAAATCAACATTGGTTAAAAAATCAATCCCGAAACCAATGACCAACCCATTGACCTAATATGTCAAGTTTTGACCAAAAAGTCAACTTTGGTCAAGAAAGTCAATTGTTGACCTAATAACCAATTAATGACCCAGTAAGTCAATCTCTGACTAAAAAGTCAACTTTGGTCAAAATGGTCAATTTTTGACCCAATGACCAACCCATTAACCCAATAGGTCAACTTCTGACCAAAAAGTCAGCTTTGGTCAAAATGGTCAATCCTTGACCCAATGACCAACCCATTGGTCTAAAAGCTCAACTTTTGACCAAAAAGTCAATTTTGGTCAAAATAGTCAATTTTTTAATTAATTAACAATTATTGACCCAATATGTCAATCTCTGACCAAAAAGTCAACTTTAGTCAAAATAGTCAATCCTTGACCCAATGACAAATCCATTGACCCAAACTTTTGACCAAAATAGTTAATTTTTGATATAATGACCACCCATTGACCTAATAAATCAACTTTTGACCAAAAAGTCATTTTTGGTTAAAATGGTCAATTTTTGACCCAATGACCAACTCATCGACCCAATAGGTCAACATTTGACTAAAAAGTCATCTTTGGTTAAAATGGTCAATACTTGACCCAATTACCAACTCATTGACCAAATTGGTCGACTTTTGACCAAAAAGTCAACTTTGTTCAAAATGGTTAATTTCTGTGCCAATGACCACCCCGTTCACCAAATGGGTTAATTTTTCACCAAAAGTTTAATTTTTGTCAAAATAATAAATTTTTGACCTAATGAGCAATTATTGACCCAATAATTCAATTTCTGATTAAAAAAAGATAACTTTAGTAAAAAAGGTCAATACTTGCCCAATGACCAACACATAGACCCAACAAGTCAACTTTTGACCACAAAGTCAATTTTGGTCAAAATAATCAATTTTTGACCTAATGACAAATTATTGACCCAGTAAGCCAATCTCTGACCAAAAAGTCAACTTTGGTCAAAATAATCAATCCTTAATCCAATGACCAATCGATTGACCCAATAGGTCAACTTTGACCAAAAAATCAACTTTGGTCAAAATGATCAATCTTTCACCCAATGACCAACCCTTTGGCCCTATAGGTCAACTTTTGACCATAAAGTCAATTTTGGTCGAAATAGTGAAGTTTTGAATTAATGACCTATTATTGACCCCATAAGTTAATCTCTGACCAAAAAGTCAATTTTGGTTAAAATGGTCAATCCTTGACCTAATGATAAACCCATTGACCCAAAGGTCAACTTTTGACTAAAAAGTCATCTTCGTTCAAAATGGTCAATTTTTTACCCAATTACCAACTCTTTGAGCAAATAGGTCAAATTTTGACCGAAAAGTCAACTTTGGTTAAAATAGTCAGTTTTTCACTTAATGACCAATTATTAACCCAATAAGCCAATGCAAGAACAAAAAGTCAATTTTGGTCAAAATGGTCAATCCTTAACCCAAAGACAAACCCATTAACCCAATAGGTCAACTTTTGACTAAATAGTCAATTTTTGACTAAATAACCACCCATTGACCTAATAGGTCAACTTTTGACCAAAATGTCAACTTTGGTCAAAATGTTCAATTTTTGACCCAAAGACCAACCCATCAACCCAATAGATCAACTTTTGATCAAAAAGTCATCTTTGGTCAAAATGTCAATTCTTGACCCAATTACCAACTCATTGACCAAATGGGTCAACTTTTGACCAAAAATTTAATTTTGGTCAAAATATTCAATTTTTGACCTAATGACCAAAATAGTCAATTTTTAAATTAATGACTAATTATTGACCCAATAAGTCAATCTCTGACCAAAAAGTCAACTTTGGTCAAAATGGTCAATCCTTGACCCAATGACAAACCCATTGACCCAATAGGTCAACTTTTGATAAAAAATTCTATTTTGGTTAAAATAGTCAATTTTCTACCTAATGACCACCCATTGACCAATAAGGTCAACTTTTGACCAAAAAGTCAACATTCGTCAAAACGATTAATTTTTGACCGACGACCAACCCATTAACCCAATAGATCAGCTTTTAACCAAAAAGTCATCTTCAGTCAAAATGGTCAATTCTTGACCCAAATACCAAATCATTGACCAAATAAGTCAACTTTTGACTAAAAAGATAATTTTGATCAAAATGGTCAATTTCTGACCCCATGAGTCAACTTTTGAAAAAAAATTAATTTTGGTAAAAATAATCAATTTTTATCCGAATGACCAAATATTGACCCAATAAGTCAATCTCTAACTAAAAAATTCAACTTTGGTCAAAATAGTCAATCCTTCACCCAATGACCAACTATTGGACCCAATAGGTCAACTCTTGACCAAAAAGTCAACTTTGGTCAAAATTATTAATCCATGACCCAATGACCAACACATTGACCCATAGGTCAACTTTCGACTAAAAAGTCAATTCTGGTCAAAATAGTCAATTTTTTACCTAATGACCAATTATTGACCCAGTAAGTTAATCTCTGACCAAAAAGTCTACATTGGTCAAAATGGTCAATCTTTGACCCAATGACCAACACATTGACCCAATAGGTCATCTTTTGACAAAAAAGTCAACTTTGATCAAAATGATCAATCTTTAACCTAATTACCAACCAATTGGTCTAGTAAGTCAACTTTTGACCAAAAAGTTAAATTTTGTCAAAATAGTCAATTTTTGAAATAATGATCACTTATTGATCCAATAAGTCAATCTCTGACCAAAAAGTGAACTTTAGCCAAAATGTTCAATCCTTGACTTAATGATGAACCCATCGACCCAATAGGTCAACTTTTGACCAAATAGTCAATTTTGGTCAAAATAATCAATTTTTGACTTAGTGACCACCTATTGACCCAATATGTCAATTTTTTACCAAATAGTCAACTTTGTCCAAAATGGTCAATTTTTTGACCTAATGACCAACTCATTGACACAATAGGTCAACTTTTGACCAAAAAGTTTTATTTGGTCAAAATGATCAATTTCTGACCAAATGTCCACCCCGTTCACCAAATGGGTTAACTTTTGACCAAAAGTTTAATTTTGGTCAAAATAGCTAATTTTTGACCTAATGAGCAATTATTGACCCAATAATTCAATTTTTGACTAAAAAGTCAACTTAGTCAAAATGATCAATACTTGACCCAATGACCAACTCATTTACCCAATAGGTCAACTTTTGACCACAAAGCCAATTTTGGTCAAAATAATCAGTTTTTTACCTAATGATCAATTATTGACCCAGTAAGCCAATCTCTGACCAAAAAGTCAACTTTGATCAAAATGGTCAATCCTTGACCCAATGACCAACCGATTAAACTAATACGTCAACTTTTTACCAAAACGTCAACTTTCGTCAAAATGATCAATCTTTTACCCAATGACCAACCCTTTGGCCTCATAGGTCAACTTTTGACCATAAAATAAATTTTGGTCGAAATAGTAAAATTTTAAATTATTGACCTATTATTAACACAATAAGTCAATCTCTGACCAAAAATTCAACTTTAGTCAAAATGGTCAATCATTGACCTAATGACAAACCCATTGACCCAATAAGTCAACTTTTGACCAAAAAGTCATCTTCATTCAAAATGGTCAATTCTTGACCTAATTACCAACTATTTGACCAAATATGTCAACTTTTGACCATAAAGTCAACTTTGGTCAAAACGGTCAATTTTTGACCCAATGACCACCCAGTTGACCCAATGGGCTAACTTTTGACCAAAAATTTTATTTTTGTCAAAATAGTTAGTTTTTTACTTAATGACCAATTATTGACCCAATAAGTCAATCCATGACCAAAAAGTAAATTTTGGTCAAAATGGTCAATCCTTAACCTAATGACAAACACATTAACCCAATAGGTTAACTTTTGACCAAATAGTCAATTTTGGTCAAAATAGTCAATTTTTGACTAAATAACCACCCATTGACCCAATAGGTCCACTTTTGACCAAAATGTCAACTTTGGTCAAAATGTTCAATTTTTGACGCAATGACCAACCCATTAATCCATACATAACCACCAAAAGTCATCTTTGGTCAAAATGTCAATTTTTGACCCAATTACCAACTTATTGACCAAATGGGTCAACTTTTGACCAAAAATTTAATTTTGGTCAAAATATTCAATTTTTGACCTAATGACCAAAATAGTCAATTTTTAAATTAATGACCAATTTTTGACCTAATAAGTTAATCTCTGACCAAAAGTCAACTTTGGTCAAAATGGTCAATCCTTGACGCAATGACAAACCCATTGACCCAAGAGGTAAACTTTTGACCAAAAGTCAATTTTGGTCAAACGGTCAATTTCTTACCCAATGACCACCTTGTTGATTGGGTTAACTTTTGACCAAAAATAAATTTCAATTTTGGTAAAAATAGTCAATTTTTGACCTGATGGACAATTATTGACCCAATAAGTCAATCTCTGACCAAAAAGTCAACTTTGATCAAAATGGTCAATCGTTTACCCAATGACAAACCCATTGACCCAATTGATCAACTTTTGATCAAAAAGTCATCTTCAATCATAATGGTCAATTCTTGACCTAATTACCAACTCATTGACCAAATATATCAACTTTTGACCAAAAAGTAACTTTCGTCAAAAATGTCAATTTCTGACCAATTGGGTCAACTTTTGACATAAAATTTAATTTTGGTCAAAATAATCAATTTTAGTCCTAATGACCAATTATTGACCCAATAAGTCAATCTGTAACCAAAAAGTCAACTTCGTCAAAATGGTCAATCCTTCACCCAATGACCAACCTTTTGACCCAATAGGTCAACTTTTGACAAAAATGTCAATTATGGTTAAATAGCCAATTTTTGACCTTATGACCAATTATTAACCTAGTAAGCCAATCTCTGACAAAAAGTCAACTTTTGTCAAAATGGTCAATCCTTGACCCAATGACCATTCCATTGACCCAATAGGTTAACTTTTGACCAAAAGGTTAACTTTGGTCAAAATGATCAATCTTTTACCTAATGACAAACCCATTGGCCTCATAGCTCAATTGACCATAAAGTTAATTTTGGTTGAAATAGTCAATTTTTGAATTAATGACCAATTATTGACCCAAGAAGTCAATCACAGACCAAAAAGTCAACTGTGGTTAAAAGGGTTAATCCTTGACCCAATGACAAACCCATTTACCCAATAGATCAACTTTGGACCAAAAAGTCATCTTCGTTCAAAATGGTCAAATCTTGACCCAATTACCAACTCATTGACACAGTAAGCCAACTTTTGACAAAAAAGTCAACTTTAGTCAAAATGGTCAATGTATGACCCAATGGGTTCTTTTGACCAAAAATTTAATTTTGGTCAAAAAAGTCACTTTTTACCTAATGACCAATTATTGACCCAATAAGTCAATCCATGACAAAAAAGTCAATTTTGCTCAAAATGGTCAATCCTTAACGCAATGACAAAACCATTAACCCAATAGGTCAACTTTTGACCAAATAGTCAATTTTGGTCAAAATAGTCAATTTTTAACTAAGTGACCACCCATTGACCCAATAGGTCAACTTCTGACAAAAAGTCAACTTTGGTCAAAATGGTCAATTTTTGACCCATTGACGAACCCATTAACTCAATAGATCAACTTTTGACCAAAAAGTCATCTTCGGTCAAAATGGTCAATTCTTGACCCATTTACCAACTCATCGACCAAATAGTCAACTTTTGGCAAAGTCAACTTTGTCAAATTCAATTCTATCCAATGAGTCAACTTTTGACAAAAAAATTAATTTTGGTAAAAATAATCAACTTTTATCCGAATGACCAAATATTAACCCAATAAGTCAATCTCTAACTAAAAAAGTCAACTTTTGTCAAAATGGACAATCCTTCACCCAATGACCAACTATTGGACCCAATAGGTCAACTTTTGACCAAAAAGTCAACTTTGGTCAAAATGGTCAATCCATGTCCCAATGACGAACACATTGACCCATAGGCCAACTTTAGACTAAAAAGTCAATTCTGGTCAAAATAGTCAATTTTTTACCTAATGACCAATTATTGACCCAAGTAAGTCAATCTTCGACTAAAAAGTCAACATTGGTCAAAATGGTCAATCTTTGACCCAATGACCAACACATTGACCCAATAGGTCAACTTTTGACAAAAAAGTCAACTTTGATCAAAATGATCAATCCTTGACCTAATTACCAACCAATTGGTCTAATAAGTCAACTTTTGACCAAAAAGTCAAATTTTGTCAAAATAGTCAATTTTTGAAATAATGATCAATTATTGATCCAATAAGTCAATCTCTGACCAAAAAGTCAACTTTAGCCAAAATGGTCAATCCTTGACTTAATGATAAACCCATTGACCCAATAGGTCAACTTTTGACCAAATAGTCAATTTTGGTCAAAATAATCAATTTTGGTCAAAATAATCAATTTTTTGACTTAGTGACCACCCTTTGACCCAATATATCAATTTTTTACCAAATAGTCAACCTTTGACCAAAAAGTTAACTTTGGTCAAAATGGTCTATCCTTTATCCAATGACCAACCCATTGACCCAATTGGTCAACTTTTGACCAAAAAATCAACTCTGGTCAAAATGGTCAATTTTTGACCCAATGACCAACACAGTGACTCAATAGGTCAACTTTTGACAAAAAAAGTCAACTTTGGTCAAAATGATCAATTCTTGACCCAAAGACCAACGCATTAACCCAATAAGTCAACTTTGTTCAAAATAGTAAACTTTTGTACTAATGCCTAATTATTGTCCTAATAAGTAAATCTCTGATCAAAAAGTCAACTTTGGTCATAATGGTCAATCCTTGACCCAATGACAAACTCATTGACCCAATAGGTCAACTTTTGACCAAAAAGTCAACTTTTTTCAAAATGGTAAATCCTTGACCTAATGACCAACCACTGACCCAATAGATCGACTTTTGACAAAAAAGTCAATTTTGGTCAAAATAGTGAATTTTTGACTTAATGACTAATTATATACCCAATAGGTCAACTTTTGACCAAAAAATCAACTTTGGTCAAAATGGTTAATCCTTGACCCAATGACCAACCCATTGACTCAACAGGTCAACTTTTAACCAAAAAGTTAACTTTGGTCAAAATGGTCAATCCTTGGCCTATTGACCAACTCATTGACCCAAAAGGATAACTTTTGACCAAAAAGTCAATTTTGGTTAAAATTATCATATTTTGACCTAATGACCACCTCATTGACCCAAAAGGTCAGCTTTTGACTAAAAAGTCAAATTTGGTCAAAATGGTCATTCGCTGACCCTATGACCAACCCATTGACCCAATAGGTCGACTTTGGACCAATAAGTCAACTTTGGTCAAAATGGTCTATCCTTGAGCCAATAACCAACCCATTGACCCAATAGGTCAACTTTTGACCTAATGACCAATTATTGACCTAATGACCAATTATTGACCCAGTAAGCCAATCTCTGACCAAAAAGACAACTTTGGTCAAAAAGGTCAATACTTAACCCAATAGGTCAAATTTTGACCAAAAAGTCAATTTCGGTCAAAATGATCAATCATTGACCTAATGACCAACTCATTGGCCTAATAGGTGAACTTTTGACCAAAAAGTTAATTTTGATCAAAATAGTCAATTTTTGAATTAATGACCAATTATTAAGTCAATCTCTGACCAAAAAGTCAACTTTTGATCAAAATAGTCAATTTTTGACCTAATGACCACCATTTGACCCAATATGTCAACTTTTGACCAAAAAGTCAACTTTAGTTAAAATGGTCAATATTTACCCAATGACTAACCTACTAACCCAATAGATCAACTTTTGACCAAAAAGTCTTCTTCGGTCAAAATGGTCAATTCTTGACCCAATTACCAATTCATTGACCAAATAGGTCAACTATTGACCAAAAAGTCAACTTTGCTTAAAATTGTCAATTTCTGACCCAATGACCACCTCCATTGACTCAATGGGTCAACTTTTGACCAAAAATTTAATTTTGGTCAAAATAATCAATTTTTGACCTAATGACCAGTTATTTACCCAATAAGTGAATCTCTGACTAAAAAATCAACTATAGTCAAAATGGTCGATCCTTGACCCAATGACCAACCCATTGACCCAATAGGTCAACTTTTAACCCAAAAGTCAATTTTGGTCAAAATAATTTTTTTTGACCTAATGACCAACCATTGAACCAATAGGACAACTTTTGACTAAAATGTCAACTTTGGTCAAAATGGTCAATTGTTGACCCAATGACCAACACATTGACCCAATAGGTCAACATTTGAATAAAAAGTCGTCTTTGGTCAAAATGATCAATTCTTGACCCAATTACCATATCATTGACCAAATAGACTGCTAATCCAAAATCACTTCGGTCAAGATGTTCAATTTCGACGAAAGATAACCCTTTGACCCAATGAGTTAAGTTTCGAAAATTCAATTTGGTCAAAATAGTCAATTTTTGACCAAATGACCAATTGTTGACCCAATAAGTCAATCTTTGACAAATATGTCAATCTTTGACCTAATAAGTCAATTGTTGACCCAATAAGTCAATCTATAACCAACCCATTGACCCAATAGTTCAATATTGGTCAAAATGGTTAATCCTTGACACTATGACAAACCCATTGACCCAACAGATTAACTTTTGACCAAAAAATGAATTTTAGTCAAAATAGTCAATTTTTGACCTTATGACCACCCATTATCCCAATAGGTCAACTTTTGATAAAAAAGTCAACTTAGGTAAAAAATGTTAAATTTTTGACCTAATGAACAACTCCTTGACTTAATAGATCAAATTTTGACCAAAAAGTCATCTTTGGTCAAAATGGTCAATTCATGGCCCAATTACCAACTCATTGACCAAATAGGTCAACTTTTGACCAAAAAGTCAACTTTGGTCAGAATGATCAATTTCTGACCCAATGACTACCCTGATTGATCCAATGGGTAAACTTTTGACAAAAAATTTATTTAATTTTTAACCTAATGACCAATTATTGACCTAATAAGTCAATCTCTGACCAAAAAATTAACTATGGTCAAAATGTTCAATCCTTGACCCAATGACCAACCCATTGTCCCAAAAGTCAATTTTGGTCAAAATATTATATTTTTGACCTAATGACCAACCATTGAACCAATATGATAACTTTTGACTAAAATGTCAACTTTGGTCAAAATGATCAATTGTTGACCCAATGACCAACACATTGACCCAGTAGGTTAACATTTGAACAAAAAGTCGTCTTTAGTCAAAATGGTTAATTCTTGACCTAATTACCAAATCACTCACCAAATAGGTCCACTTTTGTCCAAAAAGTCAACTTTAGTCAAAATGTTCAGTTTCTGACCCAATGACCAACCCTTTGACCCAAAGGGTTAACTTCTGACCAAAAATTCAATTTTGGTCAAAATAGTCAATTTTTGACCAAATGACCATTTGTTGACCCAATAACTCAATCTTTGATCAATAAGTCCATCATTGACCAGATAAGTCAATTGTTAACCTAATAAGTCAGTCTATGACCAACCCATTGACCCAATAGTTCAACTTTGGTCAAAATGGTCAATCCTTGACCCAATGACAAACCCATTCATCGAACAGGTCAACTTTTGACCAAAAAATGAATTTTAGTCAAAATAGTCAATTTTTGACCTAATGACTACCCATTATCCCAATAGGTCAACTTTTGACAAAAAAAGTCAACTTAGGTAAAAAATGTTAAATTTTTGACCTAATGAACAACTCCTTGACCTAATAGTTTTGACCAAAAAGTCATATTTTGTCAAAATGGTCAATTCATGGCCCAATTACCAACTCATTGACCAAATAGGTCAACTTTTGACCAAATAGTCAACTTTAGTCAAAATGGTCAATTTCTGACCCAATGACCCCCACGTTGACCCAATGGGACAACTTTTGACCAAAAATTTTATTTTGATCAAAATAATCAGCTTTTGACCTAATGACCAATTAATGACCCAATAAGTCCGTCTCAGACCAAAAAGTCAACTTTGGTCAAAATGGTCAATCCTTGACCCAATGACCAATCCATTGACTCAATAGCTCAACTTTTGACCAAAAAATCAATTTTGGTCAAAATAGTCAATTTTTTACCTAATGACCAATTATTAACCCAGTAAGCTAATCTTTGACCAAAAAGTCAACTTTGGTCAAAATGGTCCATCCTTGACCCAATGACCAACCCATTGACACAATATGTCAACTTTTGACCAAAAAGTTAACTTTGGTCAAAATGATAAATCCTTGAGCTAATGACCAACCCATTGGCCTAATAGGTCAATTTTTGACCAAAAAGTCAATTTTGGTCAAAATAGTCAATTTTTGAATTAATGACCAATTATTGACCCAATAATTCAATCTCTGACCAAAAAGTCAACTTGGTCAAAATGGTCAATCCTTGACTCAATGACAAACCCATTGACCCAATAGGTCAACTTTTATCCAAAATAGTTAATTTTGGACAAAATATTTAATTTTGACATTGTGACCACCCATTGACCCAATTGGTCAACTTTTGACCAAACAGTCAACTTTGGTCAAAATGGTCAATTTTTGACCCAATGACCAACTCATTGACCCAATAGGTCAACTTTTGACCAAAAAGTTATCTCTGGTCAAAATGGTCAATTCTTGACCAAATTATCAACTCATTGACCAAACTGGTCAACTTTTAACCAAAAAGTAAACTTTGGTCAAAATGGTCAATTTCTAACCCAACGACCACCCCATTGACCCAATGCTTTTGACCAAAATTTTGATTTTTGTTAAAATAGTCAATTTTTGAACTAATGACCAAATATTGACCCAACAAGCCAATCTCTGACCAAAAAGTCAGTTTGGTCAAAATGGTTAATCCTTGACCCAATGACAAACCCATTGACCCAATTGGTCAACTTTTAACCAAATAGTCAATTTTGGTCAAAATAATCAATTTTTGACTTAATAACCACCCATTGACCCAATAGATCAACTTTTGACCAAAATGTCAACTTTGGTCAAAATGGTCAATTTTTGACCCAAAGACTAACCCATTGACCCAATTTGTCAACTTTTGACCAAAAAGTAATCTTTAGTCAAAATGGTCAATTCTTGACCAAATTACCAACTCAATAACCAAACAGGTCAACTTTTGACTAAAAAGTCAACTTTGGTCAAAATGGTGAATTTCTGACCAAATGACCACTCCGTTGACCCAATGAGTTAACTTTTGACCAAAAATTCAATTTTGGTCAAAATAGTCAATTTTTGACCTAATGACCAATTATTGACCAATAAGTCAATCTCTGACCAAAAAGTCAACTTTGGTCAAAATTGTCAATCCTTGACCGAATGACAAACCCATTGACCCAATAGGACAACTTTAAACCAAAAAGTCAATTTTAGTTAAAATAGTCAATTTTTGACCTAATGACCACCCATTGACCCAATAGGTCAACCTTTGACAAAGAAGTAAACTTTGGTCAAAATGGTCAATTTCTTATTCACAGATCAACCCATTGACCCAATTAATCAACTTTTGACCAAAAAGTCTTCTTCTGTCAAAAAGGTCAATTCTTGACCCAATTACCAACTCATTAACCAAATAGGTCAACTTTTGACCAAACAATCAACTTTGGTCAAAATGTTAAATTTCTGACCCAATGACCACCCTGTTGACCCAATGGGTCATCTTTTGGCCAAAAATTTAATTTTTGTCAAAATAATTAATTTTTAACCTAATGAACAATTTTGACCCAGTAAGTCAATCTCTGACCAAAAAGTCAACTTTAGTCAAAATGGTCAATCTTTAACCTAATGACCAACCATTGAACCAATAGGGCAACTTTTGACAAAAAAGTCAACTTTGGTCAAAATAGTCAATTTTTGACCTAATGACCAATTATTGACCCTGTAAGCCAATCTCTGACCAGAAAGTTAACTTTGGTCAAAATGGTTAATTTTTGACCCGATGACGAACCCATTGACCTAATAGGTCAACTTTTGACCAAAGAGTCAACTTTGGCTAAAATGATCAATCCTTCACCCAATGACCAACCCATTGGCATAAAAGGTCAACTTTTAGTTAAAAGCGTCAATCTTTTTATTAATGACCAATTACTGACACAATAAGTCAATCTTTGACCATAAAGTTAACTTTAGTCAAAATAGTCAATCCTTGACCCAATGACAAACCCATTGACCCGTATTTTGACCGAAAAGTTAATTTTGGTCAAAATAGGTAATTTTTTGACCTAAAGAACACTCATCAACTTTGGTTAGAATGGTCAATTTTTGACCCATTGACCCAATAGGTCAACTTTTGACCAAAAATGTCATCTTTGGTCAAAACGGTCAATTCTTGACCCAATTACAACCTCATAGACCAAATGGGTCAACTTTTGACCAAAAAGTAAACTTTAGTCAAAATGGTAAATTTTTAAACCAATGACCACCCCGTTGACCCAATGGGTTAACTTTTGACCAAAAATTCAATTTTGGTCAAAATATGCAAGTTTTGACCTAATGACCAATATTGACCCAATAAGTCAATCTCTGTCCGAAAAGTCAACTTTGGTTAAAATGGTCAATCCTTGATCCAATGACAAACCTATTGACCCAATAGGTCAACTTTTGACCAAAAAATCAATTTTTGTTAAAATAGTCAATTTTCGACCTAATGACCCCCCATTGACCCATAAGGTTAACTTTTGACCAAAAAGTCAACATTGGTCAAAATGGTTAATTTTTGACCAACGACCAACCCATTAACCCAATAGATCAACTTTTGACCAAAAAGTCATCTTCGGTCAAAATGGTCAATTCTTGACCTATTTACCAACTCATTGACCAAATATGTCAACTTTTGACTAAAAGGTAACTTTGGTCAAAATGGTCAATTTCTGACCCAATGAGTTAACTTTTGACAAAAAATTTAATTTTTGTAAAAATAATCAATTTTTGTCCGAATGACCAATTATTACCCAAAAAGTCGATCTCTAACTAAAAAAGTCAACTTTGGTCAAAAAGGTCAATCCTTCACCCAATGACCAATTATTAGACCCAATAGGTCAACTTTTGACTAAAAAGTCAACTTTAGTCAAAATGGTCAATCCATGACCCATTGACCAACCCATTGACCCATTGGTCAACATTTGACTAAAAAGTCAATTTTGCTCAAAATAGTCAAATTTTTACCTAATGACCAATTATTGACCCAGTAAGTCAATCTCTGACCAAAAAGTCAACATTGGTCAAAATGGTCAATCCTTGACCCAATGACCAACACATTAACCCAATAGGCCAACTTTTGACAAAAAACTCAAATTTGATCAAAATGATCAATCCTTTACCCAATTACCAACCAATTGGTCTAATAAGTCAACTTTTAACCAAAAAGTCAAATTTTGTCAAAATAGTCAATTTTTGAAATAATGATCAATTATTGATCCAATAAGTCAATCTATGACCAAAAAGTTAACTTTAGCCAAAATGGTCATTCCTTGACTCAATGATAAACCCATTGACCCAATAGGTCAACTTTTGACGAAATAGTCAATTTTGGTCAAAATAATCAATTTTTGACTTAGTGACCACCCATTGACCCAAATGTCAACTTTTTACCAAACAGTCAACTTTGTCCAAAATGGTCAATTTTTTGACCCAATGACCAACCCATTGACCGAATAGGTCAACTTTTGACCGAAAAGTCATATTTGGTCAAAATGGTCAATTCTTAACCAAATTACCAACTCATTAACCAAATAGGTCAACTTTTAACCAATAAGTAAACTTTGGTCAAAATGATCAATTTCTGACCCAATGACCACCCCGTTCACCGAATGGGTTAACTTTTGACCAAAAGTTTAATTTTGGTCAAAATAGTCAATTTTTGACCTAATGAGCAATTATTGACTCAATAATTCTATTTCTGACCAAAAAGTCAACTTAGTAAAAATGGTCAATACTTGACCCAATGACCAACTCATTTACCCAATAGGTTAACTTTTGACCACAAAGTCAATTTTGGTCAAAATAATCAATTTTTGACATAATGACCAATTATTGACTTAGTAAGCCAATCTCTGACCAAAAAGTCAACTTTGGTCAAAATGGTCAATCCTTGACCCAATGACCAACCGATTGGACCAATAGGTCAACTTTTTACCAAAAAGTCAACTTTAGTCAAAATGATCAATCTTTCACCTAGTGACCAACCCTTTGGCCTCATAGGTCAACTTTTGACCATAATGTCAATTTTGGTCGAAATTGTAAATTTTTGAATTAATGACCTATTATTGACCCAATAAGTCAATTTCTAACAAAAAGTCAACTTTGGTCAAAATGGTCAATCCTTGACCTAATGACAAACCCATTGACCCAATTGGTCAACTTTTGACCAAAAAGTCATCATCATTCAAAATGGTCAATTCTTGACCCAATTACCAACTCTTTGACCAAATATGTCAACTTTTGACCAAAAAGTCAACTTTGATCAAAATGGTTAATTTCTGACCCAATGACCACCCAGTTGACCCAATGGGTTAACTTTTGACAAAAAATTTTATTTTGGTCAAAATAGTCAGTTTTTTACTTAATGACCAATTATTGACCCAATAAGTCAATTCATGACCAAAAAGTCAATTTTGGTCAAAATCGTCAATCCTTAACCTAATGACAAACCAATTAACCCAATAGGTCAACGTTTGACAAAATAATCAATATTGGTCAAAATAGTCAATTTTTGACTAAATAACCACCCATTGACCCAATAGGTCCACTTTTGACCAAAATGTCAACTTTGGTCAAAATGTTCAATTTTTGACGCAATGACCAACCCATTAACCCAATAGATCAACTTTTGACCAAAAAGTCATCTTTGGTCAAAATGTCAATTCTTGACCCAATTACCAACTCATTGACCAAATGGGTCAACTTTTGACCAAAAATTTAATTTTGGTCAAAATATTCAATTTTGACGTAATGACCAAAATAGTTAATTTTTAAATTAATGACCAATTATTGACCCAATAAGTCAATGTCTGACCAAAAGTCAACTTTGGTCAAAATGGTCAATCCTTGACCCAATGACAAACCCATTGACCCAAGAGGTAAACTTTTGACCAAAAAGTCAATTTTGGTCAAAATGGTCAATTTCTGACCCAATGACCACCTCGTTAACCCAATGGGTTAACTTTGACTAAAAACAAATTTCAATTTTGGTCAAAAGAGTCAATTTTGACTCGATGAACAATTATTGACTCAATAAGTTAATATCGACCAAAAAGTCAACTTTGATCAAAATGGTCGATCGTTAACCCAATGACAAACCAATTGACCTGATAGATCAACTTTTGATCAAAAAGTTATCTTGATCAAAATGAGCTGCGATTCTTGACACTAACTGTCATTGACGTAAAATGGCCAACTTTTGATCAAAGTTACTTTTGTCGAAAATGGTTGATATTCGACTCAATAGATTGACTTTTTGACAAGAAAATTAATTTTGGTCAAAATAATCGACTTTTGTCCAAATGACCGATTATTGACCCGATAAATCGATACGTAACAAAAAAGTTAACTTCATCGAAATGGTTCGATCCTTCACTCCAATGACCAACCTTTTGACTCAATAAGTCAACTTTTGACAAAATGTCGATTATGGTTAAATAGCGATTTTTGACCTTATGACCAATTCATTCGACCCGAGTAAGCCGATCTCGACAAAAGTCGACTTTTGTCGAAATGGTCGATCCTTCGACCCGATGACTGACCCATTGACCCGATAGGACAACGTTTCGACAAAAGGTCGACTTTAGTCGAAATGATCGATCTTTTACCAATGACCAAGCCATTGGCCACATAGCTTAAATTTTGACCTGTGAAGTTAATTTTGGTCGAAATAATCGATTTTGAGACCACTACGGTTGACCGACGGATTAACTTTCGACCAAAAATTAATTTTGGCACAAAATGAGTCGATTTTGACCAGTGACCAATTATTATCCAATAAGTCAATCGACCAAAACGTCAACTTTAGTCAAATGGTCGATCCTTGACCTAATGACAAACCCACTGACCCAATAGATCGACTTTTGACCGAAAACATCAATTTTGGTCAAAATACCAATTTTTTACCTAATAACCACCTATTGACCCAATATATCGACTTTGACCAAAAAGATAACTTTCGTCACAATTGATCTTCGACCAATGACCGACTCATTGACTCGATAGATCGACTTTTGACCAAAAAGTCATTTGACGGTCGAAATGGTCGATTCTTGACCTCATTACCGATTCATTGACCAAATAGGTCAACTTTTGACCAAAAAGTCGGCTTCGGTCAAAATGGCCAATTTCCGCTGTAATGAGCCACCTTGTTGATCTGTCGTCGACTTTTGACCAAAAATTTTATTTTTTGTCAAAATAATCGATTTTTGACTCATTGACGATTTTGACCCGCAGAAAGCCGATCTCGGCCAAAAGACAGCCAACACTGGTAAAAAAAATCTATCCTTAAACCAGTGACCAACCCATTGACCTAATATGTCAACTTTTGACCAAAAAGTCAACATTGGTCAAAAAGTCAATTTTTGACCTAATAACCAATTAATGACCCGGTAAGTCAATCTCTGACCAAAAAGTCAACTTTGGTCAAAATGGTCAATTTTTGACCCAATGACTAACCCATTAACCTAATAGGTCAACTTTTGACCAAAAAGTCAACTTTAGTCAAAATGATCAATCCTTGACCCAATGACCAACCCATTGGTCTAAAAGCTCAACTTTTGACCAAAAAGTCAATTTTGGTCAAAATAGTCAGTTTTTGAATTAATCAACAATTATTGACCCAATATGTCAATCTCTGACCAAAAAGTCAACTTTAGTCAAAATAGTCAATCCTTGACCCAATGACAAATCCATTGACCCAAACTTTTGACCAAAAAGTTAATTTTGGCCAAAATAGTTAATTTTTGATATAATGACCACCCATTGACCTAATAAATCAACTTTTGACCAAAAAGTCAACTTTGGTTAAAATGGTCAATTTTTGACCCAATGACCAACTCATTGACCCAATAGGTCAACATTTGACTAAAAAGTCATCTTTGGTTAAAATGGTCAATCCTTGACCCAATTACCAACTCATTGACCAAATTGGTCAACTTTTGACCAAAAAGTCAACTTTGTTCAAAATGGTCAATTTCTGAGCCAATGACCACCCCGTTCACCAAATGGGTTAATTTTTGACCAAAAGTTTATATTTGGTCAAAATAGTAAATTTTTGACCTAATGAGCAATTATTGACCAAATAATTCAATTTCTGACCAAAAAAGTCAACTTTAGTAAAAAAGGTCGATAACGACCGGCCGATGACCGACCCTATTGACCCAGCAGGTCGAGTTTTGACCACGAAGTCGATTTTGGTCGAAATAATCAATTT